>CM059207.1:31467839-32067839 GCA_030347435.1 Clarias fuscus
TGTTCCCTCCGAACCACGTGACGACAGCCGACCGCGTCTTTTTCGAACTGCTCGCTCACGCACCGTTAGGGGCGGAGTAACACACTCGGAGAACAGCGCTATCCGCTCCCTCCGCTTGCGTGAGCTCACAGACGCCCCTAATTGGCTGTAGAGCCTTTTTTTTTTTTTTTGCACGAGCGTCTATATTTGTCAAACTTTCACAAGTCAGGACCGTTACCTAACCAAGAAAAAAAAAAGAGAGCAGTTTGAAAGCATTACAGGCTTAACCGTGCTCATGTGGAAATTCCATCTAAACAGTTTCTCTCCTCGCTCAGAACCATTAGGCTATACAGTGGAAAATAGGCTATTCTTACTCTCACACATCAGCTCAGAGCAGGACTGATCCACGGTCCGTGATAACTGCTGGACCGAGACTGGGGGGGTTACGGTTAGGATGAGGTAACAGTTGGAGTCTGATAAGTCTTTGAAAGGGGTTTTGCAGATGATAAGGGTGCGGGTTATGACAAGCCTTGAAGTACTGCTGGTACATCGACTCATTATGCAAACTCTGGAGCAAACCACCTGCTGTCTTCCAGTGTTTATGGCTGTTGTTGTTCTCTGTTTGACTCAAGAACGCACCCATGTGCTGCCATACTCGATCACATGAAGCTCTTATGAACCTTTATTGAAGGAGCAGCATGCGTATCCCTGGGAGCTGCCTGAAAACCGGGACACCCGGTGGGCCGTGGCATCGTGAGCTTATAATTAGCCTGAAATGACTTCCAGAACAGCGTAATGATTTTTGCATATGCTCTCCTCAGTCTGTGGTCAGCTCACGTCCAGTTCACATCTAGGTGACAGCCCTCTGAGGCAACAAGACCTAGACTTTAACTGCCTTCCACATGTTAGATTAGGCTGAGAGGTCAAAGCAAAACAGCCAACACTAACACAAAAATATGACTTGCACAGGAAAGAAAGAAAAAAAAAAAGATCAAATTGAAAAATCACATGCACTGACCTTGGTTACAAACCCTAATACCAGGCACGTAATAATAACAACAACGTCTGGCATGAATTGTATGCGAGAATGGAGATAATAGTTTGGGGATGGTGTTGAGAATAGGGAGAGAACACATTCCATTAAACATAAACGAGAGGAGACGGTTGGTTTGGACAAAGCCGCATCTGCGAGATGCCTTCAAATGCCTTCCGTCCAGAGAGCCCCCCCCGATCCCTTTTAATGCAAAGCCGTCTCTGTAACGAAGCGAATCTGGCTGGAAAGTCCAACAGAGACACAGGAAACACTCAAACTTTCAGCAGATGTGAGCCAGCTACAGATCCTGAAAAAGACGACGCTCTCCCTCTTCCTCAACCTCCTTTTCATCTTTCTCCTTTTTATCTCGACGGGTCCTGAGTGAGCACGAAATATTAAATTTAGGCCGCAAATCGACTCGCGTGTGCCTTTGAATGTCCCCCTGAACAGGTGGCAGTGTTCAGAAGGAGCTCGTGTCTCGTTTTTGTTGTTGTTTAGAATTTCATTTTTAAACCGGATCAAAGCGTCTACATAAGTGGATTATTCGTTATATGATCACCTGCAGCATGTGGCGTCCAAACTACTGCCGCACCTACTGTAACATCGTGTCCAGATTTTTCCTTGCCCATTTTTACTCCTTTTGTCATGGAATAACGGATAAACAGATGATTTTCCTACACACCCATGCCGTTTATTCTCACGTGCAACATCAACACATGAATGAAAAAAATGATGAGATTTTACTGCTGCACATGAAATGCATCAGGCATGAACACATGCAGGTTACGATCTGGAGACTCCATTATGCTAAATATTCACCTGAACGCGAGTACACCCTGACCCACATGCAAACCCTTTGCTAAACTCTCTCTTCCCTTTCCCGGCTTTCTCCAATATAAACTCCTAATGTGTGATCGGATTAGCTATTCGCCGCGCAGAAATTGGCTTCCCCTGCCTTTAATAACCCGGACGACCACTTAAAGCTCCTCAGCCATCAATCTCAGGTGTGTTGGGGGACATCCATGGCCCCTAACGAGATGGAAGGGCAATTTCAGCCCCAGCGTGAGCGCTTTAAAAAGTCCACCACCCCCATACACTGGAGACTAGGCTCAACTCACAGGAGCACCGCTCACAAAGCTCATATTTACATCACTAATCTACTGCCTCAGGCTCTAGCCCATGCGTGTGTGGTGTTAGATAGTCTGGGGGGTGGGGCTTGTCTGTAATTAACACAGAGGATGCAAATGTCTAGAAATGATATAGAAAAATCTATTGAATTATTACATTGTGTTATGTAAAAAAAAATAATAATAAACTAATCATGGAAATGCGAACGGGTGGGAAAAGAAAAGTCGCACCTTAAATACTCACTCCATCACTCATCGTCTATACCGCTTTAGCAAGTACACCCTGGACAGGGTGCACATGCGCATTCACACACTACGGGCAATTTGGGAACGCCAATTTGCATAACCTGCGTATCCTTGGACTGCGAGAGGAAACCGGAGTACCAGGATGAAACCCACCAAGCACGGAGACAACGTGCAAACTCCGAGGCGGGAATCGAACCCAAACCCTGGTGATGCGAGGCCACAGTGCTAACCGCTACGCCACCGGGCCACACCACCCTAAATACCTTTGACTTAATGGGATTTACAACTTCTCCATCATAACCAGTGGAACAGGTATTCATACCCAGAGAAAATCCAACAAACAGTTGGTCTGCCTTCATCACGTTAAAACCACGTGACCTCACACGTGCAAGCGGACCCGTCAGTCGTCAGTGGAGTGTTGAATTGATTCACCAGTGTGACTACAGCAGGTTCCTCAAACTCGTACCATATGAAAGGTACTTTGAAGCAATGAACACAGTATTAGCAAAGGAAGATTAAGAGGACGCGGAGCAGCCCGATACGTCTGAGCGACGGCTTCCGCGGTAAGCTCTCGCTGGTGGTGCCGGCCTTGGAATCCGTTTTATCCATATTCAGTAATAATCACAAGTCCATAAATGAACTCTGAATGTCGTTAGGACAAAAGTTTCCACCTGGCTGGGCAACACTACTGGCGCACTGCTCGAGTCTGCCTTTTCAAACACAGGTTGCTCTAATATATTACTGCGTGCTTCCAGTCATTTAAATTGGCCGAGTGTCCATTTTGTCCTTGTGGCCTGTTAGTTGCCAAAAGAAAGCGTCCCTGACTGGCTGCCAGCAGCAGCCCGTCACACAGCGGAATACAGATCAGGTTCGGCCAGAGGACAGGCGAGAAAAAAAAAAGAAAAAAAAAAAGGAAGTCATGAGCGGCACGGAGGCCAGCGCACTAATTCCATTTCACTCCATCACTCTCTTCTTTCACTATCTCTCCTTTCTTTATGCAAATATGGCGACCGGATAAATTGGGCACAGTTTTATGGATTCAGTATGATATCAAGAACATGACCTTGGAATTCTAATGGAAATTTTTTTTTTTTTTCCTTTTTGGACCTGGAAATACAGAGAGTTGTATAGGTCTAGTAGAATGAATAAAATATGAAAATGTCTTTGATGGGATGACTTTTTTTTTTTAAAGAGCCAAGTGTCAATGCTCTGTCCATACTGATGTCCCCGGGGATTAAAGCATGGGACGTCTTCAAAAGCAAAAAAAGTCTTAACATTTGCATTTGCCTTAATAGAAGAAAAAGTTTTCCGAAAGAAAAAAAAAAAGAAAAAAACTCAGGGAAACTTTTTCCAGTGCTTGGAATTTGCTGATCGTGCGCGGTAGGGATTAAGGAACGTCCAACAGACGTTACGGATTTGGCAATAACCGGACATGGGAGTGAACGGCTTGGTGGGAGACGGGCTCTAAATATAGCACTAGCGGGGGAGTTTATCACCGTGTGTAAACAGAGACCTGTGACCTGCTGAGAGGAGTGTGAAAGCTGAGCAGCTCGGGGAGGCTCTCGGAGCATGGACGAGGATCTGCACGAGAAACTCCTCGAGACGATGGGATGGACAGAGCAGGGAGGACACGAGGATGCAGAACTGGAGCAGGAATAAAAATAGACATGGGACAGACAGATGGAGACAGTGAGCCAGCATGTACAGTAGGTGGGGTTTATGAGAGTGAAAAACAGAAACAAAGCAAAGCAAAAAAAAAAAAAAAAAAAAAAACATAAAACACAAGACAGACGAAAGAGACTGAACGAGTCTGTATACATGTATATACCACTCCGAAATGGGCCCTGCTGGGTTGAGTGAGGCGTCCTGTCTGAGTCAGGGTACCATTTAGGACAGACGCATCATGTTTCCCTCGCTGTCTAATCACACAGCTTGGAGACAACAAACCACTTTGAGTCTCATATTTCAAAACACAATTTTATGAACAAGTAGGATATAATGGAGCCGGGGCCTTTTAGCGATAAGAGCAGAGAGAAGCTGCCTGTTTCCCTAAACAAATGCAGTCTTCAAACAGCAGCGGGGCTGAGATTAGCACAGGGACTGGGAGAATTTATCATCTGTCTGCTAGAACCGTGGCTTACAAGAACCGAGCTTGTAATAACAAAACACAGACATTAATGCACGGACAGGATGATTGACAGGTATGCTGAGGAAATAGAAAGAGGAAGAGGCCTTTATAGTCGTCGGTTATGAATTTAGATTTATTAGGATTTAGAAATAACCATGACAGACATTTGCATGACTAATAATAACTAATAATAATGACAATAATAATAATAATAAAAATAATAATGCCGGCGATAATAATAATAATAAAATAATGTAGACAATAATAACAATTATAATGATATAGACGATAATAATAATGATGATGATAAAATAATAATGTCGACGATAATAAAAATAATGATGTCGACTATAATAATAATAAAAATAATGATAATGATGATAAAATAATGTAGATGATAATAAAAATAATAATGATGTCGACTATAATAATAATAATAATAATAATAATAATGGTGATGATAATGATGACTATGATAATTTTTAAAAATTATAATAAAAAATTATAATCATAATAAAATTAAAAAATAAAAAATAATAACGATAATGATGACTATGATGATAAAAAAATGTCAACTATAATAATAATACAAATGATAAGAATGACAATGATAATACTACTAATAATAATATATATGATAAAATAATAATAATAATATGCATCATAATAACCGTCGTCATCGTCATTATTATTATTATTATTATTATTAGTAGTATTATTATTTCTGGAAAGGAAAACTAAATATACATAATATATTAATATATAATATTAATATACATCATCATAAGTTTATAGTCCTAATATAGGCTGGAAAAAATGACTCAAATGCATAAATAATTGCACCATGGCATGATGCACAGAAACTTTACTGAAGTGTGAGGTGCCCAGAGATTCCCACCCCTATTCCCCTTATGATACGAGTAAGCAGGGGGGGGAAACATTAGCACTCTCCAAAATAAAACCCGCCTCAGGGAGGATAATTAATGCGACACTCAGGAATGCCACCCCGACATCCAGAGCAGGCCAGCTGAGCCGAATACACTCCCTAAATATCGGTACTCCCCGAAGGAGTCGCAATCAGCTAAGCAAACATCTCCGCGCGGCTCCGGCGCTCAGTGTAAATACCACAGCACTATTCGTCCCCCAGACAAGGACCTCGCCGGATAAGCAACATAAAGATAAAAGCTGTAAATCTAGTCTCTGCTGTCAGTCATAATCAGCAATGTCACCCCGTTTCAAAGCGAGCTGTCTGGATCGGGGCCACGAGTCACATCACTGGAGCTCGTCACTGAAAGGCAGGGTGACGTGATGAGAAAAGTTTGGGGAACACGGAAAGCAAAACACAGAAAATTAAACCGGAATGCGCGCTGAAGTTAATACTGATTGAAGAGATTATAATGGTTTATATAACGGTTATAGTGGTTTACATGGTGAATTTCCTGCTATTTTATTTCACTGGAGAACAGTAGTTTCATTATTCACGTTTAAACATTATCATCTACCATCGTCCTTAAAATCTTATATGAAAATAAATAAAATTTCAGATTACATTAAAATATGCACCACTTACTGCTTTATAAATTCATGTTGAGCTCACAAGTCTTTTCACCTCCATCCTGATAAAGCATTTGCTCTCAAACATATGTGTATTTATGTGTGTATACATGTACTTTACCAATCTTCTAAATCCATGGTTGTTTTTATTTTTATCTCCATGGATGGATGGATGGACCTCAATCACTTGAGCGATGTACCACCAGGCTGTACATCACTTCCCTTAATGTCAACTTTATAAAATTTCAGTAACACCTAATGTAAACATTAATACTGGGAGCGTACTCTGGTTTTCCTTGCACGGACGAATAATAAAATACCACAAAATGACTTTTGATCTGAGGATTATACCATTAAAAAGAGAGAATTAACTGATTTAATCTGATTCGAAATGAGGCAGCCGGTTAAACTCCGGCCGGGGACGTAAGGTGAGGTTAGAGAAAGGAAAATCAGATTTATTTTAGACTGTCTGCCTTTGCCTTGATGAGCGGACATTGCCGAGCAGGGTGGTGGAACTCTACGATCTGCTCCACGGTGAGCTTTCATCTCTGATCAAACCAGAAAGAACGGTTCCACTTCAAAGGCAACGATGCAGCACACAAAGAGGGGTCTGTGGCAGGAGAAAGAATTTGGCAGGACAAAACCTGCACCATGCCGAGACAACATCCAGCACTGTCAGTGTGTAGTCCTGGGAAGGCTACTATAAATGGAGATAGCCGAGCTGCCAGGTTTTTTTTTTTTTGTTGTTTTTTTTTTCAGTCTGATGCATTACAGCAGTCACATAACTGTCACATACTGTATATATATAAAGAAATATTAAAGGAATGTTAAAGATGTACAAAAGCTATATCCATGAAAGTGCCGACTCGGCAAAAAAAGCTTAATTTCTGACATGGAAAGTGGAGCATGTTTGATTCAGAAGGCCCTGCTGATCAACGGATGTGCTACTGTTTTTCTGGGTCATATTTTTTAAGAAACCATTTCAATCTCAGACACACGAGTCTGAGGGGAAGATCGATACCAAATCAGCCACAGCTTCATGGTGGTTGTGGAAGGGCTGTCCCACAGAAGGCCAGTCGGTTCAGGTGGGTACACGGACACCCTCAGTCTGCCCGAACCCCGCTGCGGTGTCATGACTACTCTGAAACCCTGCGGTGATGTCACTGGGATCGAGAACCCCCATGCGGTGATGTCATCAGGCTCCCGAAACCAAGCTGTGATGTCATCAGGAACCAATTTCTGCTGCTCTAATTTAAGCTCATCAAAAGTGATGACTGTTGTCACGGCACAATTAAACCCCTACCGGTTCTGTTGTGATTCAGCGTGCCGGGATCAACACGGAACAACAGGGAGCTAGCAATTTAAGGGGAGAGTAGGGGACTAATGCTAGCTCAAGATGCACCATCATATTCAACCATTTTTCTGCAGCAGGCATGCCGCTTAGAACAGATTAAAGACCCTCAGGGAGGGAGATGAGGATAACGAATAACCAGAAAACTAGGAAATCATGAAAAAACAAAATGCAAGGGTTACAAACAGTAAAGAATTGTTTGAATCAACACTGCGAAAATATTCTTCATAATTGTGCCGGTAATTTACTAAGATAATAAAGCAATCCGAGTTACTTCTTAAAGCCCAGGTCTGTCAAATCATCAGGTCTTCGGGTCCCGAATAGGACGCATTCATGTACTGAGAATCGGGCTGACGGAGCCAAAGTACTAAAACAACAACATTAAAAATGGCAAGAAAAATGTTTTCTCAAGATCAAAGACATGGTCTTGGGGCCAAAACAGCACTCGGCTTAATTACTTGGACTTGTTTTTACACTAAATGAAAAATTTGGGCTATTTATAATGTCCAGACCTACCCAGTCTGTGTAATGTTAAAAAATGGGTGGGATCGCGAAGACAGCAAAAAAATAGCACCCGAGAGAGGCCGGATCAACATCCCTATCAGCAAATTCCAGCAGACTTTCCCATGTCTCCTCCTGCCATGCCCTTTCTGCCCTCAAACCTTTACCCAAGCGAGTAAAAATAGCCTTCTTCCTTACTGAAGCGTTTTCATGAAAAATGCAGCACACATGCAAACTAAACTGCAGCCACCACCTGGCCTGAGTACTGTGTTGGAGAGCTTATACACAGCTTGAGAAACTCACCATAAACAGAATCTCTTGAGTTGATATTGAGATGTGTCTGCTACTCATGCTCTGTACAGCCTTTATAACGGCTCTAATCCGAGGTGCCGTTTGTTAATTGGTAACAATTAACAAACGGCATTTCTGAGGCTGGTAACTCGTGGTCGTGCTTTCCTGGGATGGTCTTCATGAGAGCCAGGTTGCCATGGTGTTTCAATAAAAAAGACCTATTAGAGAGATTAGAGAAAATGAATCATCAATATGTCTCATTCTTAGAAAGGAGGAACGCACTCATGAGGTCACCAAAACCACAATGCCTCGACGACCAGAAAAAACAACTCAAGTAGATGATCGCAGAATTATTGCTCAGGTCAAGAACCATTTCACCGAGGTAGTAGGACCATCGTTGTCAACTGAGCATGCTGCAACTGAAGGCAGAGGAACCCACGAACATGCAGCAGCTGAAGGTGGATACAGTAAAGGATCCTGATAAAGAAGTGAAAAAGAGGAAACTCAAGCATATTATGTTGTTCAAGGGTACCATGCTGTCATCAATTGTTGGGGTTTGGATCAAAGCATTGAAAATAATCCTTATATTGAGTATATATGAATCCTGAGTGAGTGAGTGGTTACATTTCATTCCTATTCGTTTATTCTTTAGGGGTGTAAAGACAATTTAAAACCCGGAAGTTTTTTTTTTTTTTCGCGGGGGGAGCAATGAGAAATAATAATGCAATTGCAGCTCATCAGGAGCATAATGAGAGATTTGAACCGACCGAGCCCCAATTAGACCTATTGTCAACTCTGCAACACAAAACACAACAAAGTAACCAGGTTAGCAGTGACGGGGGTGTCAGCAAGGAGTCGAACCACTTCCCAAGTTGTGCAGACTAACCTGAACGCCTCGCACGCAAATATCACGTGGGCGTATTTGTACCGGGACCACGGGGACCGACGGGGGCGAGGACGTGGATCAGATCTCGCCTTCGCGGCGTTCGTGAAGCAGCTGCCTCAGAAGAAGGAGAAGCTTTGTAGTCGGAGCTTTGAATTTGGGAGCCTGAAAGATACCGCGTCTGTCGAATGGCAATGACTGGGTGACATCGTTAACGATCCTAACACGGCTATACCTCTGTTGAAGAAGAGCTCGAGAGGGCGCGACAGGCCTGCAGCTCTGTTTCAGCTCACACTATGCAAGTGTAGTTTGAGACTTTTTTATTTGATGAGAAGTGCATTGATTTCAGCTCGCCGGGGTGAGGACGATGAAGGGTTAGAGGAGCCTGCAGGTGATCTAGAGGATTCTACATGACCTGCGATCGCACTAAATCAATGCACTACGACAGAGACTTTAAAATGTGTTGAAAAGGAGCAGGAAGAACTCAGACTAACTGTTCTGACACTGCATGAATTTGTCTCAGGGCAAATAAGGGGCTTTAACTCTTTCGTTGCACAGACACCGAGCTTCACATCAGACAGCCTTTTCTAACATTTACATGCACTTCCGTCGGTGCTCAGGGCCAGCTTATCCATCTGCGTGCTTCGCACTTCATTACTGGATCAGTTCTTTACCCATTTAACAGTGTCAACGGCTACAACAATTAGCTCTAATAAGCTTTAGATTAAACTGTGGCACATTTATAGTTTTATGACTAATACTTGGAATTAGATGAGCCTGCAACCCACGCACGCAATGAAGCCCGAGCCCAAGCCGAGTCTCTCCCCGTGTTCCTCTCCATCTTTATCTGTCTCAATGTGTGCTCGTTCATGCTGAGCTTCTAATGGAAGAAGCCTGGATGATTAAGAGATGCCGTAACCAATAAACCCCGGCTCTAACTCACTCCCGCAAAGACCCCTTCCAATGTCAGATAAGGCTGGCTGGGGCGGAGAGCACAGGCCCGGGTGCCGATGTTTGAGCCTGCGTTTATGAGACCACGATTTCATTTAAGCTGGGGGGACGAAGAGCTGTCAATAAAGACATCCTTAAGAGCCAAACTTCTAATCCTGCAAGTGCAGACAAATTAAAATACTCCAGCCTCATCTTTGCACACAGAGAGATATGTTGACGATCGCTGGCCTTATATTTGCCGATGGTATTGCAGAGCTCGGCCCTCGAAAGCAGGACTGAAGATGATGACGATAAGAGACGAGATAAGATTGAGAAATACTTGAGAAAGACACACACCAGCGACTGATGACTAAAAGTTAACGCCGTTTTTGGAAGGTATTCAAGAGATGGCTCAAATGATCTTAACCACCTGCACTTTAGTGTTTTTCGTGCCATTTCCTGGTGGATCGATGAAACAAGTGTGCAGAGACTGCAAATCCCTCCATGTCCGTTAACAGGCCTGATCCAGGAGGGATGGACACGGGGAGTGAGTGTGTGAGAGAGAGAGAGAGAGAGAGAGAGACACATCCCAGCAGTGAGCCACAAGGCAAATTGATTGGCCAAATGGCAGCTGATCCATAGGTGTCCACAATTTTCTCTGCAGGCAATCCCCTAATGGTCCAGTCGAATGAGTGTGAGCAGCATGACGCCCCCGGGGCTCCCCCCCCCTCTCCTCCTACTTCCTGTAGGGAAGTGGCCCCCCACAGGTACTGTGATGGCAAAATGCTAAGCTAACTACAAAACCACAGAGAGATCAAATCCATACCAGCAGGAACTCTATCACCAAACAACAGAACACTTTCAGGCTGTTAACCAGTTGCAATGTGGGGGAAAAAAAAAAAAAACACTTTTGGTTACTTATCACGGCTAACTATTCACCATTGACAGTGATGGATCAGTGAGCTACCGGTGGGAAAGTCGGATTCCCTCACTGCCGAGTCCTTCATCAGGGCACTCTCAGCATCCTTTCCATGAGTAAATATAAATCTTTAGGTTTGATGGGTAAGAACTGAAAAGAATCGGCTGCAGGGCACGATGGGACGCGGTCCGCGCACGCCGTGTAGAGGAAGATGAGTGCAGGGAACAAAACTGAAGAGAGCCAGGGGAAGCATTAGTGTGGGAGCACAGGAGCGCCAGAGCGCCTGAGGGAACGGTGCCTCAGAGCTGCACTCTCCTCTCCTAATGAGCACCTCTGATTCCCTTAAGGCCACTTGAAACCTGTAGAACTCGAACACACCCGCCTGGTGCGCGGCGCACAGCCTTACGAACGCCATGCTGTCCCCTAACCCAGAATGCTCGGAAGAATCAAACAGATATGTAAAGTAAAGTCATGTCTAAGTAATAAGATGGCAAATGGACTTCGGCTACGTTCACACGTGAGATATAAAAAGGCGTGTCCACTTCATTGCTTACATTTTGCTTTGCACCATTTAGCTTTCCTTCACCATTAGTCAGCTTCACCTACTGTATAGCCGAGTCCGACGGTTTCTTCTGAGATCGTTTTAAACATGGTGTAGTTGCAGAACACCTTTCAATTTTACTTCTAATTAGTTTACATTGAAATTAAATTTAATCATTATGAGGTCTAACACTATTTCTTTGATTACTGGAGTGCAAAATGATGCTCATATGCACGTGTTGCATCTCAAACTGTCAATAACCTACATTATTTGTCACGATTGTTAGCTTTTTTTATATATTACAAATAAAACCAAATGATTTTAAACTGCACCATTTTCGCTGTGCTGCTCAAAACCAGTTTTTTTTTTCTTTCTTGCATGTCAATGCATTAATTGACTATGTGAATCAATCAACACGCCTTCAAGTTTAATCACTGCATTTGTTTGTTTCTATCATTTTTTTTTTGTGTGTGTGTGGGGGGGGGGGGGGGGGGGGCTTTACTAATGATTTAAGCTTTAGGTGCTTACATAAATGTATAAAAACTTCAACTGGATTGTGTGGAAATTATCATTATAAAGGGGCGGGGTGTTGTTCTAGTGTGCTGGCAACACTATACCACTATCCTGTCAATGAAATCCTTCTTCTCGCTCTTCATCCATCTTTCCTAGAGAGAAATTGAGACGAGTATCTTGTTGGATTGACGTCGAAGTCGCATGAAATCTGATTTGACTGTTCAGACCGAGATCACATTGCAGAAAAAATTAGATCTGTATCTGATTTAAGACCGCATATGGGTGTGGTCCAACCCAGAATTGAAAAGATCAGGTTTCATGTGATTTGTGCTGTTCACACTGGCATTTTGGGGGGGGGGGGGGGGGGATCTGAATCATGTATGAGCAAAAAAAAAAAAAAAGATTTGTTCTATTCTGGCAGCCAGTGTGAACGAAACATTGGAAGATGCATTTCATCTCATTACCATTTATTGAAACTTGCATGGCAGGATGACAAACGGGAAGTGGTCTGAATGAAATCCAAGATCTTTGGGTCCAGCCTTCATTTTTTCCAGCTTGAACTCGGGCAAATCCCACCTCCTGAGCTATGATTAGACATGGACTACATTAGAATTGGCTCACAGGAGCCTGCCAATTGACTGTGAAGCCAGATTATGGAAAATGGTGGAAGAAGTCAAGCAAAGCAGGTTTTTTTTTTTTTTTTTTTCCTGAAAATAAGACAGCGTTAGTCCAGGTTCTATTAACATACATTTCAGTGATTGCTACAGTTACTATGTGAACAACATCTCAAATGTCAGATTCGCAGACGGTGTTATGACTAATGTCTGTTACAAACTGGGAAGTAAAGAAAGTTTTTTAATGATTCAGTGCTAAACAAGCTCGCGTGTACTGTTACCCAAGAGAAATTAAGGTCTTTTTTTTTTGTTTGTTTGTTTTTTTTCCCTTAGAACTGCAATCAGGCTTGGGTTTACACTCATTAAGATTCAATACTAGATGAAAATATTGTAACATATTAAAAGTTTTCTTTTTCTTCTCTCCCCAAGACAAGAGTTGCATGTGCGGCAAGTCAAAGCGTGCCTCGATTCCACATAATTACAAGCAAATTACATTCATTACTGCAATTTACATCTCATCTCCAATTCGATTATTAGTTGCTTGACCTCATCTGCATGTTTTTTAATAATCAGCCGTGTGCAGAGAGAGGAGAGGAAGAACAATCACAGGATATCTGGGCCCTGATGAGTTTGAATAGCTGTGATTGTGCAGCGGGGCGAGCGAGTTCGAGGGGCGTCGCTGGTGCAATCGCGGCGCTGATTCCAGATATTGCTGCTGCTAATGTGCTCGTCTCTCCTCCTGGGGTCGGCTTCATAAACCCATCACAAACAACCCAGACGTTTTAATCATGCAAACACGCGCGCGCGCGCGCACACACACACACACACACACACACACACACACACACACCAAAAACAGATGAGAAACAGAGGAGAGGGACGGAGAAAGAATGAGCCGGGTGGCTGTAATTAAATTGGCAATTGCGGCAAAGCTCTGTAAATTAGTAACACACCCAACATTTGGAGCCAGAGCTCTAACACCTGGGCTTCTGGATCGTGTGTTTCTGTGTGTGTGTACATGCGCACACACACACACACACACACACACACACACACACACACACACACACAATGTGAGTCAATTCAGATTACTCTGGACTGGGGTAAGAACAATGAGCAATGACCAGTGGTGGCTAAAAGGCAATTCGAGGTTTCGCACAGTGTTGGGTCAGAAGCAGAAATATAATCGATATATAACGTTATGTTTTATCTAATAAAAACATTAAGAGCTTTATATGAACAAAAGTAGTAGCATGCAACTACTGGGAATCCATTCTACATGGTCAACCTGTCATGTTAGTCATTGGTGTAGAAAACCATGCCACAGCTTATTATGGGACTTTGTCTTTACCTGGAGAAAATGTCAACAGTTCCTAAGATTAGCCATCTACACTTGACTGTTGGTGACATCAGGTGGTAATCATTCCCGTTTCCATTCTGAAACCTTATATGCAATGAATACAACAGTTATTCTAGCGATTGCACAAAGGCAGGTATTTACTCTGAACAAGTCTCAGACTGTTACTGTTTCCAGAAAGAAACTATTCCTACTGATACGAAAATTTTTTAGAGTGAAAAAACTCTAAGGTGCATGAACTTATTCTCCATTCATTATCTGGTTCGCCATTCAGGAAGCTGCATTGAAAGGCAGAATCCCATTCAGGGTGAATCTTCCAGGCACTATCAAAACGGACTTAGGCACAACTGTGACCAGAATAAAGCACTAACTGAATTAACATACATTCCACCTTTGTACAATGCTGTTCAGTAAGTCCCCTACATATGAACATTCGAGTTATAAACTTTCACAAAAAAAAACTTAATTGAATTGAACATGCACATGTTCGTATCTTAGAAAGTTCATAACTCAAATGTTCTTATGTAGGGGACTTAATGTACAGTAGCTACTGTATGGTCAATCTCGGAAGTTAGATCACATGCCCGCCGTACATTGTCACGTGCATGCCATGTGCATCCCAGGATGTCCGGAAGCAAGCGTAAAAGGAATGGCGATGAAGCTGGTAGTGCTGAGAAGCGCCAAGCAATAACGACGGAGACAAAATGAAAATAATTGAGAGAATGGAGCGAGGTGAAAAGATGGCACACATTGTTCATTCTTTAAACATGAATCGTTCAACAAACCAGCACGATTCTAAGGGACAAGGACAAGATCATGGAACGTGTTAGTTTCATACCATGTATAGTATAGCCAGTTGTGTTAGTATCCTAGTACCTAGACAATGTCTGTTAGACTTACGAACAAATTGGACTTACGAACAAATTGGACTTACAAACTCGTTCCTATGTTTGAAACTTACTTTATTACTCCACTTGGCCCAAAAAACTGCTGATTCAAAAGGATTAAATTGGGTTAAGTGCACTCATTATATAAAATTGGAGGGGTTAGTGCTGAACCATCAACTGGTGCAAATACTGTAAGAGCAATTCCACATAAACAATATGAAGTCTCAAAATGACTTGGACTAAACATGGCTGTGTGGCCATAAGAAAACCACTTACTATTGAGACTAATCATAAACAAAGGCTTTAATGTGGGAGCAAGGATAAAGATTGGACTTTGGAGCAATTAACAAAGGGGTCATGTGGTCTGATGAGACTGTATTACAGAGGGATAGGGGTAAGAAGGAAAGTGTTATGAACCCATCATGCATAGTGGCCACTGTACAAGCCAGTTAGAGGCAGGGATATGATCTCAGCAACATCATGTGGCAATAAAATGAAGTCAGCTGACGACCTGAATGTACTGAATAACCAGGTTACCACATCCATGGAGTTTTCCTTCCCTAATGGCACGGGCTTATTCCAGGACACAGATTGTGAATGATTGGTTCTTAGGAGCATGAATAATCATTTTCACGCGTGAACTGGCCACAACATTGTGTGCTGTAATAAAATCTAAAGGCAGTCATACTGTAAGTAATATGATTTTTCCTTGAACAGCGTACAGTATTACCAATAGTGGACTATAAATCTAGTGTACACTACTTCTGCATTAAAACTACTGCAATGCATAGCTCTTTTAACTTGACATTTAATTAAAAATCAAAGACATTTAACAAACACTCAAGCCAACTGGTGTGTGTTAGTGGTGCATTTCATTCAGAAAAAAAAAAATCCTCATCTGGTTTATTGTGGTTTTGGGTTGCTGGGTAAATTGCAATGACTTGTATCTTAAGAACGTGTTCTCTGGCATCAGACTGAGGTCACCTTTTTACTGCCTCCTATATATTGCTCTATATAAAACAGTCGAAATAGGAGTAAATACTGTAGTCAAGGTGTTCGTGAAAGGCCAATTTCAGGCACAACATGAGTAAGACTGTTACTTCACCACTAGAAGAGCGATATAGGGACAACAGATGCATCAGCGGTTCCTCGGTTTTGTATTAATAAACTTTTTGGTGAATTTGGCTGACTGAAAGCCTTGATCGTATTCTGATCAAGTACACAGTCCAGGCAAATGCATCACTGACCAAGCTCGCTGGAGAATGGTTAAGATGGTGAACTCCTGATCAGAAGGTTATGAGTTCAAATCGAGCTTTGCCAAGCTGCCAATCCTTGCCTTAACCTTCCACTACGCAGTTACAATCACCGTAGTCACCGCATGATCAGACTAGAAGTGTTTATATGGGATCACCAACCAGCTCCACACTGAGGATTCGGCACACAAGGCTATTCACTGCTCAAGAAAAATAGTCCTAGAGAAAGTTGCTCATATTTATTTGCTTGGTTGTGAGAATAGGAGCGTGCACACACACACACACACATACACAGACACGCACAGAGTGAAGAATGAGTGTCCCGCTGATAGTTCTCTCATCACAGAGTGAATGCACAGACTTAGTGTACTATGCTGTAGTTCAGCTCTCCCTCTGTGCTGCCTTTGAGAGAGAAATAATGACTCAAATCAGTGGTCCCATAGCCTGGTAACATGTCCAAACCTCAGCTTTCATTATTGTGTACATGTTTGTCTGAGAAGAAGAAGAAGGAGAAGAAGAAGAAGAAGAAGGGAGAGAGAAGGCTTATTTTCTTTTAGTTATCAAACTTCAAACATTCATCATTCGTTTATTTTCTGTCCTGCTTATCCTGTGTATGGTTGGGGGGCCTGGAGCCAATCCCAGAAAGCTTAGGCTACAAGGAGGGGGACATCCTGAATGGGGTGCCAGGACACAAACACACGCATTCACACACAACAGGCAAAATGGAAATAAGGATCTGCCGACAGCACTCGTCTTTGGACTGTGGGATGAAACCGGAGTACCTAGAGGAAACCCACCAAGCACAAGAACATCATTAAGATTCAGTTATTTGTCATTTCCCAGAAGAATCTGGAGTCACAGCACAGGGTTGACAAGGATACAGTGAGACGGTTAAGGTCCCGGCTCAACCCTTCCGATCAGTAACCCAGACTCAACCATTTTCACCACCACTGCAAACGTCATTAACATAAAACGGAGATGAGATCCCAACCCCCAACCGGTGAGGTGCGAGACCACAGTGCTCCTAAGGGTTGGATACCGAAACCCAGTGCCAGTACCTATATAACCGGTATGTACTAGAACAATATCTGGCATTGGTATTGTAAAAACCCAAACGATACCCAACCCTAAGCACTACATAAAAAATGGGGTCTCCTGCATGGTTCAAGCTCTCCACCATAAATCTGGTATACATACTGGGAAGAGTCTGCTTTCCCAAAAAGAAAAAAAAGTAAGAAAGAAAAAAAAAAAAAAAACTTTCCAAGTCAGAGGTTCCTGATGTGTTCCCACCCAAACCCAAAAGAGAAGTCCGCTCACAGATACTGCATGTATCATCCTTTCTATCCGTCTTCGCTCAAGTGAGCACGTTTCTGTGTTTCTCTGCTCTCTGGCATCTCTCCCCCTGTGACTTCACCTGCCTACTCCTCTTAGTGTGTGCCTGTCCGTCCAGCATCTTACACAACCCCTTACACAACTCCTACTTCTCCTGCCTGATGCGTGTGCATGTGTGAGACTCACTGGCGCGCAGGGCCATCGGCGTGACCTCGATCTCGCTGCTGTTCTGATATGGCTGGAAGGCAGATGGTGTGCCGGAGCTGATCTCTGCTCTGCTGAACACGTCCGGACTCTGGCTGCCCGTGGAGCTCGCGCTCGTCCCGTCTCCTCCATGATGAGGGTCCTGCTCATCGTACACCGCCACCAGCTACAAACACACACACAGAGCACGAGTTAAGCTTTAGGAAATCTTTTTCTAATCAAACATTTCAGTTATAAGCAAATATAAAGCCAGCTCTAGACAATCAAACGGCCATTTGCACCCCCACCAAAAGTTGCTCAGGGAGCTCACTAGACAATCGCGCACCTTCTCAACCGAGCACTAACATTTCTGCTCCAGTACATCTGTCATCCGCAAATCTATTATCTCTGACAGCTATTTCCTACTGACATTTCATACCACTGACATTTCAGCTTATCTTAAAACAAACCTGATAAGTCGTTGGCTTGCCGTAAAGTTAAAGACAGCTCTGTTTGTTTAATATGGACACGAAGGCACTAAGTGGAATGGAAGAGTGCGCTAGAGGTCAGCCGAAATATTCAAGAAATATTGGACAGTAATGCCAGACATGGCTGTATAAATATTTAGTTTTTATTAGAGGTTTGTCTACAAATGACTTCTCAAAGAGTCATAAGTCAAAGAAGTCAGTAGTTATTAGTATTATTTTTTTAAATATATAATTCATGCTCACAAATGATTGATTTTAGTTTTTTTTTTTTTTACAGTGGGAAAAAAATGCTAATTTTAAAAAAAAGGGAAAAAAAACATTGCACTGTGAAAAATCACGAGGTGCAACATTACAAAAACAGCTAACGTTCCAGCTCGCTCTTGAGAAATTAAATCTTTTTTTTTGTTCAATGCGTCTCATTGTTTAAAGGTGTATCTCATAAACTTGTATTACAAGAACCCCCCCTTTCGCCTTCTCAAAAAGTAAGCTTTTCCACCTTCAGAACAGAGCGTGCCATTCTTTTGCAGTTCTTGCCAACGAGACGGTCCTGCCAAGATCTCACACACACAGCACCAGAGCGAGCAATTTATTCCACTGTCCCACCTGCTGCTGCTGCCTCTACCCATGCCAAATACTGATACCAGTGTAGCACTCGTATATACAGTACTGTATATGCCGCACACATTTACACACGATAGCAAGAATACACACAATGGGCTGAAATTCAGACGGAAAAAGAGAAATGTAAGGGGGCAGGGTGACGGAGGTGCCACACACACACACACAGCTCTGCTCACTGCACACACTGTCACACACTCATCGTGTGATTAGCAGGCGTTCCTGGCCGCTCGTGTAAACAGTGTACTCTATAATCCTGCCATGCTACAGACAAAAGTGGAAAATTGCAATGAGGAGTTAGAAGGCGAGCATCCGTCTACGTCTGCGCTCCCCGCGTTCGGACGTGTTCAGAGACGAGTGTGCAAGCGACCGGGCCAAAGCAGGAAGCCGCACTGATAGTCACGGTGTGTGTGTGTGTGTGTGTGTGTGTGTGTGTTTACATGGCAGAGACAGAAAGACCTGCGTTTTTCTACTTAAACAACCGGAGCCATAAAACCACTGACTGTAGATCATACGGAATTACTCTCCTTTCCATCTCTCTCTCTTCTCTAATTCAAAGTGACAAGCCATTTGTTTCTAAAGGCCTAGTCGAGGAGTTTAAGTATATACACTAAAGATGACTGCTTGCTTTGATTGGTGTTATCCTGAGCTCTGTACAGTATGTACATGTAGGACGCAGAAACCCTCAATTTCATTAATTTCGTTCGTTTTTATCCGTTTGAATTACTCCAAAGGAATATTACCCAGCACCTTGGTATATTTTTATTTCCGTTTCCGCTTTAATGTTTCGTATGGTTTCATCTTTAGTTCAATTAGCCTTGACTGCAGCGATACACGTTTTGTCTTGTTCTTCTCCTGTTTATGTGCCGGTCTATACTGTATGTACTGCATTATGTGTGTATTATGTGCATTCCCATTCAGAACTGAAAAAAACATTGAAATGCAGGTTATGTTATTTCAGGGTGGCTTTCAAAATCGAATCAGAGATGGACGAACTAAAGCCTTAGGGCGCACATTTAATTACATTTCATTTCAAACAAACAAACACGAATAATTGAGCTGATAATAACCTGTATGATTTTGCCAAGAAAAAAAGAAAAAATGTAAGCAAGTTTCATATAGAGTGCACAACAAATGTATTATAGAATCGATAAACATATTACAGTAACCTCGTGATATGTTTTCTAATGTATCACATGGCCCGTGAGGCATAACAGAAACAAGTCCTGTAGCTCTGACTTCGTCCTCATGCAGCAGTAAAGGGTGTGGCAACCGCAGACGGCGGAGTTCGAACCCGGATGCTCAGATCCTCAAATCTACAACTTAGAGCCTGAGCACAATGTATACAGTACATATACAATTAATTATAAATGAAAAATAGATTAATTTATTCATTTTGGAGTCTGTATGGTGATGCATGTGTTGCACATTTTTCTCCCATCTCTAAGAAAAACATTTTTTTTTAATCTGTGCATTAAGATGAATAATGCTGTTGAATAAAAGCCCACAAAAAAAAGTTTTTTTTTTTCTTTAAAAAGTGCATAAAAACTACAAATGGATTTACATATGTAGCTTCGCATCGTCCACGCTTGGTTTTCAAAACATGTTGCATTTGTGACTACTACAGTATGTAATAAAGAATATGTAGATAATATTCCTTATTCTAATCCTTAGTATAATTCTCAAAAAGCAGTATTTTAAGAATTCCAGAAAACACGCTGAACTGCAGTAAGGCATAAACGAAGTGAACAGCCGGACTGTTGCTGTAGTAACACTTAAGACAGACTGTGCGAGGCCATATGGGGAGGTTAAAGAGCTTCATCTGCTCTCTGATTCCTCACTCTTGCATCCACACGAGCATTCAATCATGTTTAACTGAGCACAAATAAAGGGGACTCATTTTCATAAAGACAAGCTGTTGAAAAAAAAAAATAGATAAATAAAAAGGCCTTTTCCTGGGGCTAATGCTTTCCCCGCAACACATTCTGCTTGGTGACATCGATGTCAAGCTTTTACATAAAGTCCAGTCATAAAGCACAAACACGGGGACACACGCACGCACATACGCAACACGCGGCTCCTCATCTCACTTGTACAGTGCACACACCCTTAAATACTTTTCCTGGTTCGTGCATAAAGGCCTGCTCTGGTCATTAAATGGGCCGCTGTAGAGCCATCATGAAGCATTTATGACTCCCTCTACGGCGGGCTCGGCTGGCCTGCGGTCGCATGGAGTGCTGAGTAAAGTCAGCCTCTCGTAGAGCAAGTGAGACCAGGGAAGAGAGTAAAAACACACGGTCACCTTCCCAAATAATTATCTCCTCATCATCATCATCATCATCATCATCAGGGGAGCTGAACCAGCAAACCAGACTTGAGGTATTCACGATACTGAAACTGGTCGAGTCATGAACGAGTCATTCATATTTAATGACCCCTTTGTGAATCTGTTGAGCATTAGTTATTTCATAAGCAAACCTGTGAGATAATTAGGGATGGGAATCACCAGGAGCCAGCCGATACGATATTATCACGATACCTAGGTTACGATTCGATCTGTATTGATTCTGTAAGCATCACGGTTTTACAAATAACTCAAATGATATTACATCTTTTTTTAATTCACTTATGCCACACAGGATGCTGAGCTGCCTGCCAATGTATGAAAAGTTTAGAGTGCACCCCCTGCAGGATTACAGAGGAACTGCACCATTTTTCCACCTCAAGTTAAAAACTATTTTGTAAAATGTGACGCATAACTGATTCGGCTTTTCCCCTCCCATCTCTAGCGATAATCGATTCATGTTAGGTCTGATGAAGATCAGGAATGATTAAGGCATCCAGTCATTTTGGGACTGACTGAGACCCTTTAGCAGAATTTAGCACTGGATAGAAATGCCCACTAGCAATCCACCCATCTAGAAGGCCAACAGTGACAATTGTATTTATACCCTTTTTTTTTTTCTGTTGTAGGACCTCCGGTCAACAATCACACAGTACAGGCGATTTTGGAACGGCAATTAGGCTAATCTAATCTAATCTAACGTGCGTCTTTTGGACTGTGGGATGAAACCGAAGTACCCGGAGGAAACCTATTAAGCACATGCAAACTCCATGCACACAGACCCGAGGCGCTAATCGAACCTGGACCCTGGTGGTCCAATGTGACAGTGCTAACCACTTAGCCACTGTTCCGCCTCACTAACTAACTAGTAACGGCAATTTTTAATTCGACAGAGACAGAGATAAGTGTTTTTATGTTCTGAACATAAAATGTAAATATACATTATAAGATATGTTTCAGCACATTAATTTTCCCCGACCACCTCCAATATAATTAAATAAATAAATAAATAATGTGACCCTGTTCAACCCAATTCACTGATTAAATCTGGACCTCTATTTCTGAGGAGTACACAAAAAAAAAAAAAAAGAATCCCTCCATTTAGCACTTGAACCATAAGAGCTGCGGGCAGCACAAATGGTAAGCCTTAGTTGCTATGGCAGCATATCCTCCGTTCAGGTTCTTGCTAATGGGCACATGATGTTAAAACGTATCTACCAACTGGGTCTTCTAAAACCATAATGATTTTTAATATTTAGGGGGAAAAAAAAAATCAGTACATTTCACAGGCTCTTCGATATGTGCAGGACTTGTTTACGTGCTCCACAAATCCGGTGTGAGAAAAACACATTTCTGTAATAAAAACGAAGTGTAGAAAGTTCGAACTTTCTTCTACACGTCTCCTTTTTTTTTCCCCTTATGGTCAAAAAGAAATAATATTTGGCAGTGGATCTGAGTAGAAGTGCAGATTTCTCATCAGTGCACGCAAACACACTCTTGGACAGTCTGCAAATTGGACACGGACCCTCAAAACTCTTGACGATTTTCAATTCCGTTTCCCATCATCTCAGGAAGCACATACATCTAAACAGAAGGAGGAGTAGAAAGGAGATGAGAGCCGGGTTGCTGGATGCTCTTCTGGTCTGATAACCTTAAAGGAGAAACCCACCACAAATAACTTTTTTTTATTATTATTATTATTATTATCATCATCATCATCATAATAATTTAAAATGCAGCCAATATTTATTTTATAAATAAATTATTATATATGGCTTATATTTAGTTTCTTGTTGTCTAGTTTCATTGTGGTTAATGGTTTCCTAGGTTACCCACAATGCTGTTCGAATATCATTTAGTGGCACTGCGGAGACTAATCCCTTGTTGACGTTAGTCATGTGATCCGTCCTTTTCTCTCTCATCCTTACATGTGCACATCCCTCCAACTTCCAAATCTTATGCCATATGTTGCTGCCAATGCGAAATCACTATCTAGCTTAACATAGTTTCTTCAGTTTTTTCTGCAGCTCCTTAGCCCTTACGTTTGATTAAATGGCATTGCATCATCTCTAGCAGAGTCCGTGTGACGACGCCAAGCATGTCATAAGGAATAAGGAAAATGCAGCACCAATCAACAAAATAAGACAAGCATTAAACAAATCTTTCAATATAACTTTCAAAATATAAGAAATGCAAACAGATGTTTTACCGTGACAGTCGGCAATGTGCCTAAAGATATACTGTAATTAAAAAACTGGTTGTTTATGTAACGACCTCAGCAGCAACCTCATTTCCCCTCTCGTCCTGTCCAACCACTCAGATCCATTCAGCATCAGCAGTATACTAATCACCGGCCTGATCATCGGTCATCGTCTGTGCCCGTTTCTCACTGGTTCATGCTTTAAGTTAGAGGCAAAAAATGTCCTTCGGGAAGTCTGGAGAACTATTCCTCAGGAGGACATTAAAAATACAGGAAAGTCTGTCTCTTTGGAAGTAAAATATGAAGAAAAGAGGGGGTCAAGACTTTCACACAGTAGCGTATATATATGCTACATATAAGCTTGAGCCAATAGCAGAAGCGTAGGGGAGAAGGAAATACAGGAATAACCCAGATAGACACATGGAAAGGATAAGACACGAGGTGAATCCTGACGGTCTATTTCATGCCGCCGTTGTTTGATCTCTCAGCCATTGGCGCGAAACACTGAGCGATTATAACAAGAGCCTGATGTTCAATCCTGTTCTATTAGACATCATGGCACAGAAGGCCTGTGATCTGCCTCATCACGCTGGCATACAGACTGGCACATCTAACTCCGCTCAGACCTCCAAAACCAAGCGCCAACAGTGCCCGTTAGACAGACAACCCACTTCAGCTGCCAGTCTAATCCTGTAACACCCAGCAGAAGCAGCAATACTCCAAAACACTTCGTTTTTTTGTTTTATTTTTTCATTCAGCCCAAACGGCTAAGTGTGGAAATTTCTGTTGTAACAACTTCAATTACAGCTTGGGCGCTGGAGTCGCCTGCCTGCCAGGCTGTATTAAACGCCGCCCCTACTGGCAAACTCGGAGAGAAAGGGATTAATGAAGTTTTATTTCACAGCACATTTTCACCCCCAGAACCACATCTCAGTGTCGGGCATGACCGATGTTTTATGACTGGCCCACGAAAGTGTCCGTGCAGCCCTCGGAGCAGAAACGACAGACAATCTAAAAAGCTCGGGGCACTTCGACTCGGTTAGCATCCCACCTCGATTAGCTGTCTCGCTCAAGCCTGCGTGATCATCTACTGGAGAGAAACAAGTATTCTGAGTTTACTCGCTTTTGGAATCGTCTGTGGGCCAAACACAGCATGAGCAGACAACATACGGTACACACGCACATGTCTCAGGTGGCTGAATAACGCAAGCAGAAACCTGAGGTGAAAATCTTTTAAAACATGAGCCACCTGATCTTTAAGCCTTGGGCAACACTATAAACCAGGCAGTGAGTGTGTGCACAAAGAAATAACTAGAGTTTACGTTGTAAAAGTGTCATAACAACACACTGAAGAGTTGGGTAATATAGTAACATAACTACGTTGTTAGTCTTTCGCCTGCTCCCGTCGAGGGGTTGCCATCCGATCCGCACACAACTTGGCACAGGTTTTTACACCGGATGCCCTTCCTGATGCAGCCCTGCCATTTTATCCAGACTTGGGACCAGCACCGCATCCAGTGGGTGGGGTTTGGCTGGGAATCGAACCAGGGCGAGAAACCTACCACTGAGTGGCCAAGCGCCCAATATAATGACATAACTACTAGAAATACAAATTTTGTGAATTTTATGACTTTTTGTAGATGATTTTATATTTTTTGACATTTTCTTATTGCACTCCATAGAAAAATACTATTACAAATAAATCTGACTAAATGACTGAGCATCTAACATTGCCAAACTTCCTCCTTTAGCATAATTGAAGACCTATGCAGATTAAAACTGATCAAATAAAAAAATGCAAAGATAGAACAGAATAGAAAGATCGTACTACAATAAAAACAAACTGCACTAGAAGTATACATTTAACTAAAGACAAAATTTCCAAAAATGAAAAAGAATTATAAATGAATTTTTAAAATAAATATTTCACCATTTTCCAGCCAGACCCAGATAAGAACCAACACTTCAACACCATCACACTTCTATTCCATCAAGTTACACGCTCCCTTTTCTTCACGGCTCTGATTTTGTTTCATCGTTGCTCTTGATAGAATGGGAGCAAAAGAAGAGAAAGAACCAAGAAAGTGTGTTTTTCTTCAGAACAAGCCTTCTGACATGTCAGTCCTGGGGTGCTATTAGCAGCAGATAATGATATTCGGCCCGTGAAATGTTAATGCTGACTGGGAAGGAATCTGTCACCAACTTTCTGTTAAATCTGACAAATCTCACAGGCATAAAAATAAAACTGCCGGTCGAGCGTTCGATTCACGACTCGAGGTCTGTGTGCACGGAGTTTGCGTGTTCCCTCTGTGCTTTGTGGGTTTCCTCCGGGGAATCAGGGTTTCCTCCCACAAGCCGAAGACAGACAAACATCTGTAAAACAACCAACTGGCGATCCCAAATTGGCCATAGTGTGTGAATGTGTGTGATGATGTACCCTACGATGGATTGGCACCCCATCCGGGGTGTACAGTACCCAACCTAGTGCTCCCAGGGATAGGCTCCAGTCCCCGCATGACGAGATAAACGAGGGTGAACTACGAATTAGAATTTTTACTTTAGGTTCTTGTTGAAATGTTTCACTATGCGGTTTCGGTTTGCACTTCTGGCAAAACGAACATCCAGGCCACACCTTAATCCTTTAGCGACATTTGTGCTGCTCTGTAAGGCTTGCTTCTGTGGCTTTTCCAGGTTGTCACAGACAATCAAATTGATGGGCTCCTAATCAATTAAGCTCGGCGGGAGCCGAAGCCCACTCGTAATAGAGGGCCATCAGAGAGCATATGGCGTACCCTCAACAGCTAATAGTGTAACAGCAGTTGTTCTACCAGAGCAACAACTTAGTAGTGGGTCATAATTCTATTGGCCAAAGGGCTCTCCTCCACCAATAAAACCACTCTGCCAAATGACTCATGCGCTCTCCTTTTTCCTCTCTCATTCACTTTCCATTGACTCAACATGCATTATGGCAATTACCAATAACAGCACAAATCAGAGACAGACAGGTACCCGGCAGCAGCTACTCCAAATACTACCACTCTGCTAAGAAAATAACAGTGGAGTGCACGGAACAGAGGCGGACGCCTGTTCTTCAGCAACGTGTCGAATGATTTTGTTAGATTTAAGGCTGACGAAGGTTCTAAATATGAGCGTGCAGGAAAGGAAGTGTGGTTTAAAGTGGCACTGCAGAATAACAGCGCTGAACTTTGCAGGTTTTGGTTATGTGGTTGGTTTATGGTTAACACAAGGTGCGTCGGCGCACACCTCCGGAGCTGGGGGTTCGAATTTTGCTTGGTGGGTTTATTCTGGGCACTGGTTCTGGGTTTTGTCCCCCCCAGTCCAAAGGCATGCAACGTAGGCAGATTGGCATTTCCAAATTGCCCGTAGTCGTTTCCTTTGTGCTGCGAGTTCCTCAGATAGAATCCAGGTCTCCGGCACCACTGCACTGGATAACACTTATAAAACCTATAAACATTAATTATAGCACGTTCTTCATAACGGAGTATAAAAATAAAACAAGGACACCAACCCACACTTAAAGGAACTGACTGAATTTAACACTGTTTAAAGCAAAGTTTAAAAGCTCTATCAGCAATTTTAAGAATGTTGCGCGTAAATAATTATGAAATAAAATCAGGGATATGAGAGCAAGTACTTTAAATTAAATTCTAAAGCTCGGTGTTCATCAGATTAAAAAAAAAACTGGCACTTCAATTTGTTAGAAAAGTTGCGGCAAATAAAGAAATGGAAGCATTTCGCACCCAGCAGCTACTGTACTGTAGCTAATCAGGCGGTGCAAAGGCTAGCGCAGACGTCCACCAAGATCCATGAAGCCAAACACTGCGTCTATTCAAACTGCTGCTCATGACGTAACAGGGCAGCGTAGTACGCTTGAAGAGACGTAAGCAAACAGATGTCTAGTATTGATGGAGAGAGAGAGAGAGAGAGAGAGAGCGCAACATGCCACCAAACATGCTAAATCACAGTTATAGACTCCATGCAAAAAAAAAAAAAAAGAAAGAAAAATGGCATCACAGAGAGACTGAATTCAATGCCAAGACCATCCACGGTCAGGAGTCTCAGAGGGCGTTTTTTTTTCCCCCTATTGCGCCACTCTACTTGAGTGAGGCAAGTAAAAAATGCATTAAACTAGACCAAGCGTGATAACAAGGAAGACTGTGAGACCTTTTCTGCATCCTTAAGAAACACGACACGTCTAATTCAGGCATTTCTCAAATGGGGAAAAAAAAATAATGGTATGAATAAATGCCAGCCTGCAATAAAGTTAGAATAAAGAAAACCAAGAACCTCCTTCTGAAACCCTTAAAAATGCTCTCAGGGCTTTGAAAAAGTTATTTCCTTCAAAAATAAGAAAAATCTAGCGACGAAAATTAAACCAGGGACAAGTTTCCGAAATGTCGACTGCCTGGAAAATGTGTAAAAGTCGTAATAACGGTCACTTCCTCCTGGTTTATTAAGAATGAAAAGCCGATTTGAACTGGGCCTGAGAAATGATTACGACTGGTCGGGTTTAAAACCAGGGTTCTAGTAAAAGCCTGATCTCCAGCGATGCTCTAATTTGAAATGAACTCGCAATCGATTGTAACTGCATCCCATAGTTCCTTACTCGAACAAAATATATACGTATATACTGTATATCGCAATAAAACAAATTCTCATTTCAATATGCCTCTGTCCCTTTATCTTACACACACACCTCTCTCTCTCTCTCTCATTCACTCACTCACACACTCACACACTCAGCTCAGTTTTTGTCATTATTTATTCTGCAAGGGCATCCAAGGCATCCAGGGATGAATAACATTTCATCTTCCTCAGCTTTGAAAAGTTGCAAAACCAGCTTAGCCCACTGCCTCCTCTTTCATTTCGGTATCCAAGACCGTCCTATTCATCCTTTAATCCGTCCCTCGTCACATCCATCTATGCTTCATGCGTCCAACCTTTCATGCATGTCGCAAAACCTGAAATCTGTCTTCATTTGTCATCGTGCAGCTTGAGAGAGAGAGAGCGAGAGAGAGAGAGAGAGAGAGAGAGAGAGAGAGAGAGAGAGAGAGAGCCCTGACACAAAAATGAGGCCGTCGATTAGAGAAAACCTGGGACTGTTTTCGTCTAAGGTTTACTGTGTGTATATATATATATATATATATATATATATATATATATATATATATATATATATATATATATATATATATATAAAGCTTAAAGTGATATTTACCCAAAACACAAGAGTCAAGAACTAGACCATGCAAGAAGAAAACGTAGATGATTTTCTTGAGCAGATCTGCTCTGTCGTAATGAAATCCTCACTGCACCCTCAACGCCGTCATGGCATGAAAACAAATGTTTTCATAATAATTGCAATAAAATGAAAGAAGATCATATTATGTTTAGTCTAGCGTTCCAGGTTGACGCGGTCTACAAGTGAGACGTAACTCGAGACGTTGAAGAAAAACTTCGCAAAAGTTTTGAGGTCAAGCAGAAGCCTCGCCTTCGATGTGAAGCTAAGCCCTGCTTGGTCATGCTTTAGTGAACACTTCTCATCACACTTCGGCCTTTAAATATTTCATTTCATCCATCTATTATTTCCGTAGCACAGCCTCCACCGTGCACTAGCGCTGAGAGCTTAGCGCTGTTCCAGTTCTTGTTAAAAGCATCAAATATTCAGCCAACTGGCCAAATGCGTTCCCCCCGTTTCCAAGGGATTTCATTTTCAAAAGGCTCGCCGCGAGGGAAGAGCTCGCTCCGAGACTCGAGTCACTCTCCGGTAGCGACCGTGAAGCCATGAAGCACCGGGGGTGCAAAACCCCAAACCGGAATCTCCAGAATCGAACGCCCCAGCCGTACGGACTCCTAATCTGAACTCAATATCTTTAAAGGTTTACTCTGACCTCAAAAAAAAAAGCAGACTTACTGTAAACAAAACATGGTGACCTATTTACCAGTAGCATTACATCATCATCATTCTTTTCTCCTTACACGTTTCCTCCTAAGTCATAAACATGGCTGATTTGCCCCCATGATAAGGCTTGAAAAGATTCGGGGGTTAGTTTAGGAGGTGGAGAATGTGATGTGAAAATACACAGGGCAAGCCAAGTTTAAACAGATTAGGGGCTCATCCTTTGAAATCCACTTGGGTGAGAAGGTTTTTTTTTTTCCCCCTCCACATACTTTGAAGTTTCTAGTGAGCCGCAGGAGGCGAGGGGAAAAAAAACTGAAGTGCAGTTTCACAGGCGTGTACAGTATGGCTGCTGATGAAGTGGGAGAAACTCCAAACGCACTTCCTCTCCTTGCATTACGGCAATAAACCTTTGGTCGTCTTCGTAACCACAGCTCTGTTCAAAGCGGGAATAAATACTAAAGCGAGGCCTTGGGGCTTCTAAGATGTTTTGGTGGTGCATGAGAATCTACGTGGAACAAAGAGAGACGAAAAACGACTATAGAAATTATCGGGGTGTGGAGGCAGCATAGCGTGAAACGGGATACAGATAAGGAAGAACGCTACTCGAAGATTCCCTTTAAATGTTACCCCGTTTCATCACTTTATCTCGAGTCTGGTCTTTTGTAAATCCATTCGGACCATTTGGGCTCGTGATAATGCTGGAGCTGGTTTCTTTATTTAAGCACGAGGGGACTTTATACCTGAACTAATATCATGAGGCCTGCGTATAGTCATATCTAGTGACAAAATGACTAGTGTGGAAAAAATAAACCTCGGTAGAAACAGTTACCAGTTACTGTATCTAATGCCACATCAGTATACTGTACCACCATGATCTCAATCACAACTGTGCTGATTTATTTATTTTTTTATGTTATACATATAACACAGAAAATGTGTGAGGCCAAATAAGCTACTTCTGAAGTTTACGCAACATGGAAGTGACCAATCTTGTTTCTGTAAAAACTACAGGTTGCCAACTTCAGCCGTTTTCAAAAATTGCATTTTTGAACAATACACTTTTTCAGGTTTATATCTTTTCATGTGAAATCTGAATTGACCAAGTTTAATCTAAATGACAATTAAGATCTTTGAAAGATTTGAATTTAAACAAGGTTACGGACACTACGGAAATAAAAGGGCATGAAATTGTATTTAGAAATAGAAACACAAATTTTTTTCATCTAGGCATTTGGCAGACGCCCTTATCCAGAGTGACTTACATTTTTATCTCATTATACATCTGAGCAGTTGAGGTTAAGGGCCTTGCTCAAGGGCCCAACAGGGGCAACTTGGTGGTAGTGGGACTTGAACCTGGGACCTTTCGTACCGTAGTCCAATGCCTTAACCACTGAGCTACCCCTGACCCTTTAAAATGTTTTTCTTTTTATCTGATAAAAATATAAATGTGTATGCATATTTAACAAAAATAAATAAATAAATAAATAAATAACACCATGGATCGGGAGATAAGCATTATGTATTATATAAAAAACGAAAATTCACTTTTTCACCTGGGTGAGACAGTTTTTAGCACAAATACTATGTTTTGGCCAAATGGATCCAAAATCTAACAGCAAAATCTGAACAGCTAAAGCAAGTCAGCATTACATACCCTGGCTCCATGCGCGCGCACACAGACACAGGGAGGATTTCTTTTCTTTTTTTTTGAGTAGCCAATTCAACTCCTCGTACACGTGACATTTGCTTATCGGTATTTCAGGCTGCATTTAAATTAAAGCCAGTCTTATGAGTATAAATGGTTGGAGGACACAATCCCCTTGTTTGCATCAAATATATTGGAAGGCATAAGCAGGAATGCTCTAACAAGGACTTGGCCTTGGCTAACTAATGCATTGTTTATGATGCTCCCTATTGATTTCCTTTGTGTTGTAATTTATCAGGCTGTCCAAATATAACTAGGCCCATTTAAACTACAAGCAGGAGTTGTTCTTGTCGAGTGGCCTTTCGGAAATGAATCCCTCGTATAACTTTACCGTACACAAACAAACAATTATATAAGCAAATTAATGCATTAAAAAAAAAAAAACGCTCTTTCATACACATCTGTATCTCATAACTTTCTCATCCTTTCGAAAAACATGCCCGTTCATTCCTGTGCATTAAACACAAAAACACAGTAATTAAGACCTTAAAACTGGCTGAAGGTGAAGGTGAGAGAGAGAGAAAGATGCTGCGAAAAAGAAAAAGAGGTTTCCAACAATGCGGACCTCGCCCGTGGTGACGGCATTAGGCAAAAGTGATTGTGAAAATCACTAAAAGACAAGAAAGCAACGACTTAATGATTTCTTGCTCTGTCCATCAAGCACACAGGACGATCGCCTCACTAGCCGGCCGCCTCCGTCTTCTGCCACGGGCTTAACCGTCAGCTCCACTGCCTGACGAATTTGTACATCAAGAGGCAAAAAAGTGAGCAGCATGAAGAGCTTTTGCTTTCTGTCGCAGCTCAATTCGGCCAACATACCCGAAGACTTCCAACTGGAATTTGGTTTCAGCAGGCGTACCTCTTTTTATTAAAACATAGCTCGCTATGTAGGAAGTGTGGCACAATACACACTTTGATATGGACAATTTTTCTTCATTCTCTCTCTCTTTTTTTTTTTTTTTTAACCAAACTGCTCCTTTAAGTGTTCATTAAGTTAATAGTTAACGGTTCATTCCAGGGATGATATTCATCACCAAATGAATTTCTCCAACACTGCACACCTCTGACTCATCTGTGACTCAGTGCCATCATTAATGACTCAATAAACACTTCGTCAGACATAAGTGAGCGATAAAACAGAAACTCGTGTCCCATCAGACCGCGAGTAAAAAAAAAATTTTTTTTAAATAAAAAATTCCTGGGCGTAATGGATGCAGGCCCGAGGTGGGTCGGAGGCTCCTCGGTGGTGAAATTGCACAAACAGGTCCTGCTTAATTTCATCAAGAGCAGGGCTCTAGGGCAGAACCCCCTATTCCACTTTATCACCAGAGATTAGAGAGTGGGAGTTTAAGGCTTAAATAAATGGCTTAAATAAAAAAATAAAAATTTTAAAAGAGCAAAAATGTCCATCAGTTATTGTTCTGAAGATTCTATAAGTAATTAATTGAAAGCAGTCACACATTGCTGGTACCTCAAGTTATTTTTGCTACAAGCCGGTAGTAGGTGGAACACGTCAATAACGGGTAATACCGACGAAACAATTTAAATTGCCTAAATTACTTAATTGGACTTGCAGCTGTCAGGAGAAATCCTTCATTGATTAGCTATTCCACTGAGAGAATCAGTACATGTGGAAAAGAGAAACAAAACCAAAAAAAAAAAAAAAACACTCCTGTAACCAGCTATACTTCACACTGGACACGGACGTTCAAAAAAGACGCCGTACTCACTACACGGCCGAAGCGTTCTTCACAACCATGTTCTACAAAGTTGGAAGCCTTCCAGACCTCTTTACTCAACATCGGTGCTTGACCTTACTAATGCTCTTTAGAGCGGAGCAATTGAATTGATTATGTAATATAATCGATCTTTTGTCAGATGAGTCGCTTCATTGAATCGGTGGATTCAATTGGAGTTTTTCGTATCAGAATTGATTCACACTTTAAATCATTATGTAATATGGAGGAAATCCTTTTTCTTTCTAAGAAAATACAAACCGCTTTTGCAAAGCATGTGAAAATACTCGCGTTTTGAAAGTGTATCGCATCAACTTATTAAAATTTTTTTTTTTTTTTTGAGTTTATGGGGAATTGACGCTGCATGTTGGTCTGAAGTGTGGAACAGAAACTTAGAAGAGGAAAACTAACTATTAGCACTACGCACTGGACTTGACATTTAAATCAACACGGGTTACACAGCATTTGAATACGTATTAAACACTTTAAACTGTTTTTTTTTTTTTAATAATTCAAAACCTATAACTAATATCGCTGCCTGAGACAAATCATGTCATGAGCACTAATTCTTTCGACTCCATGGTTTCTCCATGATTCTCAAACGGGTAAATCCCAACAGCTACGCTCCACAGTCAGCTGGCCACAGAACAATGGAGGCTCTATAAATGCGTAGACTCCCGAAGCAGGATGTTCAGCAAACAGATACGGGTCTGATGATCATGCATACATACTGTACTGAAGATTTTTGGCCATAAAGTGTGTTTGTTCACATTGGATAAAATCTACAGTATATAGTAAATCTTACTACAGACTATGTCTTAAACCATTTATCATCATCAGGACAGATTCTGAGTTATGAGAAATCTTGGTTTCTCGCAGGCTCATAACATACATCCATGTTACAGTAGCTGTCAACTGTCGTTTTTGCCATGTGTTCGTGTGAAACATTGCGCAGGAGACGCGAGACAACAGGAGGTGATCATCGGTCAGCCTCGGTTGGCACCGACTCCCCGACATCAGTTTGGTGCATCACAACCCTAGGAGATACTCCAACCCCCCCAAAAAAATGCAGCGTGAGTGACCCAAAAGAACCTCGGCTTGAACATAAACCCAAAACTGGAAGCGGAACTGTCTGTATCTTGAAGGGAAAGCCCTGTTATTATCGTTCAGCTTCAGCCACAGAAACCATCATCCTCCGGGAGGGACACAAACCGTCCACAAAATGGACATCCCGGGTCAAACTGTACGCTTCTATTCGGTTGCTTCTATTTCCTTCAGGCAGGGATAATTAGTATAAATGTTGCCTTCCTGGATGTTCTTTCCATCCGTGCTAAGTGTTCTGTGGCCAGGACTTTAAATCTACTGCGCGCTGGTCTAGCAAAGACAGATCGAGACTGACAAAGCAAAAATATTTGGTAAGAACTAAAGGCCTGATAGAGCGCCAGCGTTGGCCTCTGATGGGGATTTCCAGCACCCCACCAGTGTAGCAGAACAATTAACACACTCCCCAGGACTCAGCACACACATAAATCACACAGCGCACTTAAGCAGACTCTGGAGAACGTGCGTCTGTGTGAAGTTCGGTTTTATGGGTCGGCGTGGGACAAGAGCACTGACAAAAATAAGAAGTGTGCACTTGTGAGACGTACAGAGTGTGTGTGTGTGTGTGTGTGTGTGTGTGTGTGTGTGTGTGTGTGTGTGTGTGTGTGTGTGTGTGGTTAGAGTGACTTCTGATTTTTAGTGTTTGGACTGCCTGACTGAAGGCCAGTCTGGTTACTTAAGAGTAGAAACTCTCCAGACGTACTGAGTGGTGGAAGAAGAGAAGGAACAGTTTCATCCAAGCCGCAATGAAAAGGCTGAAGTGTTTGTCCACTTGTTGGCAGAGTGGTAGACAGATAAACACACTTGTCCTGCTGGCAATAAAGCGGTGTATCCTCCAGAGCACAGAGATATCTTAAAGTATATGTGTTTAAAATATAAACAGTGACTGAGCAAGTGGGACAGGAAGCCCTCGCTGCACTACTGGACTCACCAACAGTGTGGTTTGTACAGCATCAGACTGGGGTTGAAACAAAAGCCAGTGGACTACAAAAGAGAGACGTTTGAAAACATGATAATGCCACAGCCATCTATGAATGAACTGTAAGGACATGAGAGAAAGAGCACGTCCAGTTTTCTTTGAGTGGCATCCTACACTTGGTGTGATATACTACTGTATATGTCCTCCTCATAATCATACCCACATGTCTCGGTGGCTCTAATAGTCCATCCAGTCTTCTGGGAAGGCCTTCCCCCTAGATTTTGGAACGTGGCTGTAAAGATTTGTGATCCACCAGCTACGAGGGCATTTTTGAGGAGGCCTGGGGTGGAATCACTGCTCCAGTTCATCACAAAGGTGTTCACTGGGGTCGAGGTCACGGCTCCGTCCAAGGACACTCAAGTTCTTCCAGTCCAACCTTGAATAATTATGTCTTCATGGTCTTTGATTTGTGTCTTTGACTTCCAAATGTGTGGCAACAGTCTGGGGAAGGCCGACATACAGTACATAGGATGGTACGGTCATGGTAAGGTCATGGTAAGGTCATGGTAAGGTCATGGTAAGGTCATGGTAAGGTCATGGTAAGGTGTCTGCAAACTTTCAGCCATAAAGTATTTAGTGAAACACGCTTAGACGATTGAGGTGGTGGTGGTGGTGAAGGTGATATGAAAGTATTTTGAGCCCATTTGAACTCTGTTTTTCTTCTTTTTAGATACATTTATACAGAATAAGCCTGAAGTCTTCATTTATTTAAAAGAATTAAGTAAATGAATAAATAAATAAATCACTTTCTTCCCTGCACTTGAGTTGGACTTCTCAGGAGCAGTTTAGGGACCTCAGACTCGACTTGGTTATTGCTGGTGAGATGATTTAACGAGTCAACAAGGACTTAAGAGATGCTAACTTGAGACTCGAGGATAAGTGGCTAGACTGCTGCCAGCACAAGAGTCACTAATTCTCTCTCTCTCTCTGGAGGAAGAAAGAATCTTCACTTCTTCTTATTCTCCATGTCACTGACCGAGTCCTCTCCGATCCTGGGAGACGATGCGTTCTGGCCAGAGGTGGTTTAAACGTACAGTATATCTACCTTGTTCGTGATGAATTTCAATCCTCACAGCTTTTATTTCACTGAAGCCATCACAAGAAATGATTCTTGATCATCTGCTCTATGGTAACTACCCTGCTCATCTTCGGGGCTGTTACGCGCCTTTAAATGCACAGCGCAAGCTTCCTCTTTCCACTTCCCTGACCGTCTGATTGATTTTTTTTTTTTCTTCGTTTGAGTTGCTAGTTTACCCGTCACTGTCCTGTCTGTCTGCTCTAATGAGTAGCTCCAATCTGACAGCACCATGCATCAACTCAGGGCTCCAAACACCATGACAAAAACCGCACCTTGTTTCGTCAAAGCCTGGAAAGATCCTGGACAGACGTGGCAACAGAAAGGAGGCTGTTTAGACGTTGACGAGCCTTTCTGCTCAAATCCATCTTTCAAAGATATATATATATATAAAAAGGTTTATTTGTTCTTGTCATTCTGTTTTAAGTGCATTCATGACGTTTGGACCATAAAAATGCTTTTACTCTACACATAAGCCAAGACTGCTTTTGTTGCTTGTAACATGTCCACTTGGGTTGAGTCTTGTTAATTGTTTGATACAAGAGAAAAAGAAAAAAAAAAAACCTTTAAAAGTTCAGCCAATTGAACAGTACTGCAGAGCTGAGGACTGCTGAGGACGCTTACACATGCAGCTTGTGCCCTCTAGTGAAGCCCAGAAACACAGCAAACAGGGATCACGGGCAGGGTACCGGGCAGTTGCGGTTAGCAGGTAAACAAGAGGAAATCATGCACAGCGGTAAGAGCAAGGCTGGGGCGAGAGTCCACACCGCACTGCCGCGCCAGCAGGATATGCACGTTCACATCTGATTAATGCAGGAGTGGAGAGAGGCGCGAACAAAGCTAAACAAGCATTCTTCATTCTTTAATTATCTGAATATGTGACATGCGGGGAGAGGAGAGGAGGGCGACTCGGAGCAGCGGGGGATTCACACGGTGACTGTGACAGCACTGTAATAACCTCAATTATTCAGAATTAGGCCTGCATTGATTTGCTGCTGGATCAGCTTACTCACTGCATCTCAGACGCTGAAACGGGAGGCAGAAGGGGACAGAAGACACTCCTGTCCCCAGGAAGAGTGACATTTTCTAGGGGGGAAAGAAATTATATACAAAAGCAGAAGGAAGAATAGGAAACTGGAACAGATCCTGGGAAGGAAAAAAAAAAAAAAAAAAAAAAAAGCTTGCTCTTCATTAATAAACTTGATGGTTGCAAGGTGTGTGATCCAAACCTGCTTCGTTCTCTGTATTACAGTACAACCTCGCTCTCACACCCACACTTGGCCTTCGGTATTGGCCCGAGCCCGTTTTGAGAAATCAGCATGACATAAGGAGGAAAGGCTACAAGGTTCCCAGGGCTCCGTCCATAACATGAAGCAATATGAAGCAATATTTATGAGTTTCTTTTCTTGTTCAGGCAGAAAAAAAAAAAAAAAACCCTGTCATGCCAGCTATGAACGCGAGATTCATTTCATGAGCATGTGGATTAATAATGTTTAAGTTGGCAGAAAAGGAGCAAGGGGTTGTTCTGTGTACACGCCACCTACTGGGCCATCTCATCTGATTAAACGGTAAAATAACAAGCAGACATGACCTTGGCCTTTTTTTCCCTGGGAATCAAAACATTCTAAATAACAAAAGTCAGCGCTGTACTGTTAGGCAACTTAAGGGAAACCAGAAGGGTCGACTGTGAGATAATTGGATAAGAAGCTGAAAAAGAAGAGACGACGACGACGACGACAAAATGATCGAGCCGATGATGAGACTGACAATAAGGCGGAAAAGATGGCTTACACCTCAAGGGTCTGGGTTCGAATCCCGACTCGGGTCTACATGCGCATAGAGTTTCCTCCAGGTTCTTTCCGCAGTCCAAAGACATGCAGATGAGGCCAAGTGGCGTTCCCTGAATGTTGACTGGAGGTCCTACCACGGTTGTAACAATGGAAATCAATACAATGGGTCACCACTGGCCTCCACGGTCCTTAGTTGGACTAGAAAGGTTCCTAGATGGATGGATGGATGGACACGGACAATGATGAAGAGGAAAAGCATGAAAATGACAATGACGAAGAAAGGAAATATGATGAATTCTGATTTGCAAAAGATGATATTGCTATTTAAAAAAGTAAATAAATGTATAGTATTGTAAGGTCCATGTAGAGGTAAGCAAAACTCATGTACTGTTTAATTTAAATTTAAATGAATGTGAGGTTGTACCGATAAATTTTAAATCCCAAGATCTCTAAGGTGTAGCTGTAAACCTACACCTGTAAGCTTGTCTTCTCCGTACTGCTGGCTTGACCTTGAGCAAGGCATCAAGAGAAGCTACAACACCGGCGGTTAGTGATGTAGTGATGGAGAGAGAGAGACACACACACATGCAGGGTTGGCATGGTGCAGCTGTCGACTGCCTCCACAACGCCTCCTAATCAGTGCTAATTGGCACTCGTGATGACGGACTTAGCCTCTGTTGCGCTCGGAGGGGAATAAGCACACAGAAGGCCAGGGTTCAGCCACTCTACCTCACAAGTGTGTGCGGGCCGCCCAAAGTGTGCCTGTACGTGTGGAACATCTGCCAAACTTTTATAATTTTATGCACCGTGGAGGGAAAGCGTGCCGCGTGCTTTAGCATCTCCTTGGCTTGGAGGCACAGCATTTCATGTTCCACCAGCATTAGACATGCAATTAGACACACACACAAAGAAGAAAAAAAAAAAAAAAAGTTCTCTCAACAAAATTCATCTCTGAAGATTTAACACGGTCACTGGGCTCAGTTTCATTAAGACTATGAATGATTTATTGGTGCTATCTTACAACCCAGATCCTCGAAGCGATATTCTCATTAACATAAGGGAGCTTTTATTTTGTTTTTGTAGAACACGCATTTTGTTTGGTCTTTACATCTTTAAAAACACTTCGGTGCTTGGAGAGTTCGGATAAGGGGACGGATCATCAGAGCGCAGGGTTAAAGCTTCGACAGTGTAAGTTCAGATTTTATTTATTCATGACGTATACTGTACATTACCGCACAGTGGAATTTGTCATTTTTTGCGAAATCCCAGTTTCCTGTTGGGGTCAGAGCGCAGGGTCAGGCATTATACGGCTCCCCTGGAGCAGACAGGGCCTCGCTCAGGGGCCCAACAGCGGGAACCTGTCAGAGCTGGGGCTCGAACCGTCAACCTCCTCATCAGTAACTGAGAGCCTTACCACGCCACCACCCCGCTGTACGAGCAAAAAATAGATCTGCATTGGATCTGCTAATGAGATATTGGTGTTTTGTGATTATTTTCGGAGCAAGTGACAACTGGTTGGCAGCTGCCATCATGAATTAAGCGAGGCTACCATTTTAATCATGAATCATATGCAGGATAGTGCTGATTAAATGATCAAATCGTTATAGCGCTGTAAACATTTTGACCCATTTTCTTAAGAAAAGACGAAAAAAAAATGTATGCAATTTTTAATTTTTTACCCAAAGCATGATATTCTTCAAACGGAAACACAACATCGCACCTCTTTAGTGCACCCTTGTCCCTGCTTCGCTACGTTTCATACATGCCCTTGTATGTACTCGGAGGCAGTGCATGCACTCAGGAGAACAGAAGCAACGGAGACAGAAGGGTCGAGTTGTTTATACAGAGAAGACTGGCAGGCGAAGAGGCCCGTGCCAGGAACAGCAGGGTCCACAGCATGAGCGCGAGACGTGTACACGGCTGCCTCGAGCAGCTGCAAACCCTTCAACGCGCATAACCATGTGCCCTACTTCAACCAACAGCCAAAATGTCAGCCGAACAGCAGGTGGACGCAGAGCTGCCTCTCGAAAGCCCTGAAAGCTCGGTGTAGCACGCTAACACAAAGCGCTCCTACATACGGAATATAAGCTGCGTGTTTAGGAAACAGAGGATCCCGTTAGCGCCCGAGCGAACTGTTCCGACTGCATGTGTGTGCACGGACCAGACGTCAGTGTACAGTATATACAGTACCTTACATGCATGCATTCTGAAAATGTTGCACGGATCAAAACAATGCAAAAATGCAAATCATTACAAAATGTAATGAACATGATTAAAAGAAAAATCCTTTGACTGTAATCCAATTAACGTATGTGGGGGGGGGGGGGGGGGGGGGGGTGGAATTATGTACTTATGCCGTGCTCGAGAATCCTTCATGTTTTCCTTCTATTGTTTGCATGCACACTAACATACGTTCACAGGAGGACAAAAAAAAAAAAACCATCTCCCTCCAAAAACATACTGGTTGTGTAACATGAACCTTCATGTTTTAGTACAACCAGCTGGTTTTAATTCTAGTTCTGCTTTAGGTCAAGCATTGTTTGGCTCTTGGTCCGAACCCTGGTGCTACTGCAGAATCCTTTTCTTTACAACCCAACACATGCATTTTTTTTTTTTTTTTTTTTTTGCAGAAGTAAACTTATACAGTACATCAGGCCTAGGAGATTTTTTCTTTTTTTTTTTCTTTTTTTACAAACAAAGTGTGGTTCATATGACAGAGCATGTACAGATGTACATGTAGGAGATCTAGGAGAGAGCTGGTGATTAACAGTAAAGCCCGTGAACCCGTACCATACTATTCTGTAGTAATTGTGAGGTCAAGTGGTGATTTGAAGGAGCCGAGGTAAAACGCCAGGAATGTGCTTTTTGAATCAAACTCGAACTCATGAAGAACGCTGACAGCACTGAAGCACTACTTATTCGAAGGGAGACGATGACTGACGTGGTTCCCAGAAGCCCAGCGAAGAGTCGGTAGCTCGAGTGGCCAGGTTTCTCAAATGCCTCAACAACCGCAGTGCTGGAAGAACAGAAGATCATGATGAAAAGGCAAACCTGCACTTGATTACGACTCGGAGTGTTTCTAAATTCCTGAACCCCAATCGAATGGCCGAACACGGTCTAATGGTGCAGACTTGTGTAACTTGGATTAATCAGCTAATCTAGCAGGGATGGGATTCACCATGGACTCGCCGATACGATACCGTCACGATACCTACAGTATTCTGACTTAATTTGTATTGCAATACTATCATGATTTGATAATAATCACAACCCGAAATTAATTTTAATTAAGATTTTGCTACAAATCTTAGCAGACAATTCTCTCATACCATACAAGATGCTGCAATGCCTTCAAATGGAGGATTATAAAGGAATGACAACATTTTATAAAGTGCAAACATGTATGAATTAAAAAACACAATAAATAATAATATTAATATTAATATTTTATATTAATATTTGAATATATACACACGTGGACAAAATTGTTGGTACCCTTCGGTCAATGAAAGAAAAACTCACAATGGTCACAGAAATAACTTTAATCTGACAAAAGTAATAATAAATAAGAATTCTAAGAATGTTAACCTATGAAAGTCAGACATTGCTTTTCAACCATGCTTCAACGGAATTATAAAAAAAAATGAACTCATGGAACAGGCCTGGACAAAAATGATGGTACCCCTAACTTAATAGTTTGTTGCACAACCTTTTGAGGCAATCACTGCAATCAAACGATTCCTGTAACTGTCAATGAGACTTCTGCACCTCTCTGCAGGTATTTTGGCCCACTCCTCATGAGCAAGCTGCTCCAGTTGTTTCCGGTTTGAAGGGTGCCTTTTCCAGACGGCATGTTTCAGCTCCTTCCAAAGATGCTCAATAGGATTGAGGTCAGGGCTCATAGAAGGCCACTTTGGAATAGTCCAATGTTTTCCTCTTATCCATTCTTGGGTGTTTTTAGCTGTGTTTTGGGTCATTGTCCTGTTGCAAGACCCATGACCTGCGACTGAGACCCAGCTTTCTGACACTGGCCAGCACATTTCTCTCTAGAATCCCTTGATAGTCTTGAGATTTCATTGTACCCTGCACAGATTCAAGTCACCCTGTGCCAGATGCAGCAAAGCAGCCCCAGAACATAACAGAGCCTCCTCCATGTTTCACAGTAGGGACAGTGTTCTTTTCTTCATATGCTTCATTTTTCCATCTGTGAACATAGAGCTGATGTGCCTTGGCAAAAAGTTCCATTTTTGTCTCATCTGTCCATAGGACATTCTCCCAGAAGCTTTGTGGCTTGTCAACATGTAGTTTGGCATATTCCAGTCTGGCTTTTTTATGATTTGTTTTCAACAATGGTGTCCTCCTTGGTCGTCTCCCATGTAGTCCACTTTGGCTCAAACAATGACGGATGGTGCGATCTGACACTGATGTTCCTTGAGCATGAAGTTCACCTTGGATCTCTTTAGAAGTCTTTCTGGGCTCTTTTGTTACCATTCGGATTATCAGTCTCTTTGATTTGTCATCAATTTTCCTCCTGCGGCCACGTCCAGGGAGGTTGGCTACAGTCCCATGGATCTTAAATTTCTGAATAATATGTGCAACTGTAGTCACAGGAACATCTAGCTGCTTGGAAATGGTCTTATAGCCTTTATCTTTAACATGCTTGTCTATAATTTTTTTTCGAATCTCCTGAGACAACTCTTTTCTTCGCTTCCTCTGGTCCATGTTGAGTGTGGTACATACCATGTCACCAAACAACACAGTGACTACCTGGAGCCCTATATATAGGCCCCTATATATTGTAATCTGACTGATTACAAGATTGTAGACACCTGTGATGCTAATTAGTGGACACACCTTGAATTAACATGTCCCTTTGGTCACATTATTTTCAGTATTTTCTAGGGGTACCATCATTTTTGTCCAGGCCTGTTCCATGAGTTCATTTTTTTTTATAATTCTGTTGAAGCATGGTTGAAAAGCAATGTCTGATTTTCATTGGTTAACATTCATAGAATTTTTTTAAATTATTACTTTTGTCAGATTAAAGTTATTTATGTGACCATTGTGAGGTTTTCTTTCATTGACCGAAGGGTACCAACAATTTTGTCCATGTGTGTATAGCGGCATGATGGCTTAGTGGTTAGCATTGTCCAGGCCAGGTCCTGGGTTCGATTCCTCCGTTGGGTGTGTGTGCATAGAGTTTGCATGTTCTCCCTGTGCTTGGTGGGTTTCCTCCCACAGTCCAAAGAGATGTAGATTGGGCTAATTGCATACATGTATAATGTATATATCTTTATTAATCTAAACTACTTAACCTTCATCTAAAAGGCTATATAAATATACTGCATATAAGCCACAATGTAAATCAAATGTACATTATTCATAATTTATAATAATAATAATTAGAACATGATATTTTAAAAAATGAGATGTTAATTAGATTCACACATTAATGCAAAAGTAAGGATTTTACTATAATAAGTATAATTCCAATTATACTTCAAGGTAAAGTGTAGTGATGGAGGGCTATAGCACAAATACTGTTTCCTAAGTGCTGTAATAAAGGTTTTTACCTAAGTTTCGTATCAGAATAATGAACAAGGCTGCTGTGAAGGACACTTTACCGACATACATTTAAAAACGTCCTTTAACTTTACATACAGCTTTGTTGATGTCTGCATGAACGGAAAAACCTCCAACCATGGACTCACCACCAAAACTCTCACTTCATTAGTCTGCGCAGCTACATAGCGGCTGCTGTCGATGCATTTCTTCTTCTCCAAAACTAACTAAATAAAATACACTCCTAGAATGAATAACTGAAATAGAATCACTACACTGAAATATGGGCGGTTTATTTCCCTTGCAAACGGATTGTTAGGGTCATTTGGTAATCTGACAGAGCACAGAGGGTGGTGCTCCATGATATTGTTTTGCAGCCAAAGGCCATAACACGAGCTTTATCGAAATACGTTTTGAGATTTTGCCGACATATTGCGGTTTATCTTCATCAGGTGACGCTACTGTAGCTCGCCCTTCCCGAAGGAACGAAACAGCAAGACCGTTTATAATAATGCCTTCTGATCATATCGGTACATGGACAAATGGCGTGCAACACAGAGAGATACCTTTACATTTCTCTATGAGAATGCTTCACTTCTGGGGCCAACTGTCAGATCTTAAACAAGCAGGCCCCAAAACAAAAAACAAACACTCTCTAGTGTTAGTTTTAAAAAGGAAACAGGCCTGGGATTAGTTTGCGATATCTGGATCTGCATTAGGAACAGGATGTGCAGCCCTCGAAGCGACCCCAATGGACAATGTATGACAGAAAAACCCCAAATGAGTCCTGACAGCACCTGGCTATTGATGGCGAACATGCAGCAGGCTAACTCAACTACTTTCCCGTTTGTCCCCATTAGCGGACTTTCAAACCTATTAACACCTAAGCCACCATCCAGGCCCGGTTCCAGATGTGTGCTGGCAATTAAAGCGGGTCAAACAAGTCACGCAAGGCAGGAAGAGATTTATAATAGTGCGTTTAGGGAAATCTGCTATAACCTACTGTAACAAAACATTGAGATGAGATGAGATGAGATGAGACGCAATGCAACGAACAGAAAGCGATAACATGATGATTCTTTCTTATGGATCTTATTGTACAAGTGATTTGTACACGGATCATCAGTGTGATGTGTAGCTTTCTGTGATTACTGCCTGCTTGTGTCTGGGTTTAGGCAGGCACATCAGGCTGTGATTCGGTGTGTTCTGATCCACCGCCCAAATGAGGCTGGCGCCAGCGACTTTGGCTCGATGAGCTGATGTGACGTTCCCAGCGTCGCCCCCTTCAGCGCAGGAGGTGTTTGGCCGAATGCGGTCTATTAAAATATTTTGTAAATCTAAGCACCCTGACTACAGACTTAGATCAAAATGAAAACACTGTGCATGAAGCTAAATGCTATTGGACCTTTGAGGAACATTCCTCAAAAGACATACAAATCATTAAGGTTTTAAGAATTATAGAGTGAAATTCATTCATTCATATTCTGTACTGGTTACCCTGGGGGTCTGTAGACTTTCCCAGAAGACTTTGGGCACCCTAAATAGACTGCCAAGCCATCACAGATAGCGCGCACACCCTCCTTCACACACTGTGGACAATTTGGCAAAGCCCATAGGTCTTTCGGCCACTCCCATCGAGAGGTCGCCACAGCTGACCACACGATCCGCACAACAACTTGGCACAGCTTTTACGCCAGATGTCCTTTCTGACGCAACCCTCGGTTTGGGACTGGCACTGTATCCATTGGCCGTTCAGTGTGAACTGAACCCGGGCCTTGCACTCTACTGCGCCACCAACAACGTCGATTAGCCTAATCTGCACCTTGTGTGGGAATCGAACCCTCGACCCTGGAGATGCGGGGCCACACTGGTAACCACTGTGCCCTCACAGAGTGAGTTGACGCTACATACGTGGGAGGAAAAAAAATATTCAGGACCAAAATAGGAAGGAAATGAAGGTTTAATAATTAATAGATACTGTAAATGCTTTAATGATAATGATGAAGAGTCTTGTATCTAAATTAAAGTAGATTCATGAAACTGTTAGCAAATTATAAACGTTATTTCGGCTTTCAGTGGTTAGTCAGGAAGAAGAAAAAAAGACTGGAAACAAATATGTTTAACCCTCCAAAGTGTTAAGCTTCACGCACAGCTTGGACAAAGTAAGTGTCAAACTCCATCTTGACACTTGCTTTATCCCGGCAATCATTTACATATGCTTTTTTTTTTTAGTGCATGAAATGTAATTGTTAAAAAAATAAATAAATAAATAAATAAAAAAGTCACAGTTTTCCATTTATCAGCGCTTTCCTTTGACCGACTTCCCACTTTCTGTGCGATTCCCACCACCTCGAATACCCCCGCATGAGGTCTACAACACACCAGGTTCTTTGTGCGGACTGAGAGGGTCTAAAATTCCATCCGGACCACACGGTAACTCCTGGTGCAGAAAATCTCCTCCGTGCCTCCTCGTGAGCAGTCCGAGACAGAGGGAGCCCTATACGACAATGACTGGGGCGGCTGACACTCAACCCTTTCACAATAAGAGCAGGAAGAGCAATCTACTGAGGTCAGTCAGGGAGAGCGGACCTCATAGATCATACTGAGACGTGACATGTGGCAAGGCATTTAAAAATTGGGGGGGGGACTAACTCTCTTCAGGAGGTTAAATTATTTACATCAGGAACAGGATGAAGTGCAGTGGACTTCTTTAAGTGTATAATGCACTGAGGAGAAGAGCTATTGATCGACTAATTAATTGATTTATGTGGAAAGTAATCGACTGCCAAACGATCCATTTGGGGAGCTCATTAGTTACAATGCATTATTCATACCTGGGCTGAGTCATGATGGATGTAGCGTGCGTATGTGTGCGTGTGTGTGTACAAGCAAACCTAAGTGTTTAACAGCAATAAATGGTGGCCTCTTCTTAATTCAATGTTTAGATTTTTATTTACATTCTCCCTTCCAGGGCTTTTCTCATACACACACACACACAAACACACATACCGTACACACACCTCTGAAAGCAGATAAAGCATTTGTCATAACGCCCACGTTCCTGGGATTCGGTATCTGTAAGCCATCTGGATTTTCTCATCAGTAAAAGTCGCGTAAAAACAAAACATCCTCAGGATTTCGCAGCATTTGTCCAATGCAAACCATGGCTGTTTGACTATCCTTTAGGCCCCTGAGGGAGATGGATGCGTCTGGTGTCCTGGCTTTTTTTAAATAAGGCCGATGTTTGCACTCTCCACACACTCAAGACTATTTACGGTATGGTCCTGCGGGACGGCGGGGTTAAATGAAAGAAAAACCTGCGCGCCTGAGGAAGCTGTTTTCCGGGAAAGAGCAGCTCCATCTTGACGTCTGACGGCAACAAAACAGCCATTTCAAAACGAACACACATCCCCACATGGTACTGCGCCATGACCCGAGGCTCTGGGCAGCAACAACGGCTGCTTAAACGCAGCCAGCTTGGGCTAGGTTCTTACATATCTCACGCATCACTACTGCGGCTGAAAAAAAAAACGTCTTGGCACACAGCGCTGTAGTTTACAGCGATTCTTCATGGCATAGCTGAAAATTATAATGGACCAAATCCATGAAGTGTGTGTGTGTGAGAAGGGGAAAGTAAGGGTTTAGTAAACTAAAAAAAAAAACCTACATTTTTCCCCCATTATCTGCAGAGATGCCAACATTGCTAACACAGAAATCAAAGCATGGAGAGAGACCGCAAAACAACGAGTGCATATACTGTATGGATAAGACAGCTTCACTTCCCCCCCCCCCTTCTAAATGTGGGCCAAGTAGCAATAAGGAAATATGAAGTCAAAAGTCTAGTATGACCGTTCCTCCGTTTTATACCAAGAGACCACAGGACCGCTGTACTGATTAACAATCAGCTCACAGTTCATATTTCACTTACATAAAATCGCCACAGTGTGAAAGCAACCGCTACTAGATATAAAAGCATTTGGTGTTCAGTATCGTTTTCACTTTACTGAACGCTCTTTTTAGGAAGCAAAATTTTATTTGGTCTGAACATTCCATCAGCTGAGAAAGTAAAAAAGTGCCTCTTCATATCTGTACAATTAATAAAATGTATATTATTATATTATGTACATTACATATTTCTATCCTTTTGCGTGGCAATTTATGTATCTGCACACTGACTCCAAATTATTATTATTTTTTTTTATCTGCAGTTCCTTTACAATCCTACAGGTGGTACACTCTAAACTATTCATACTTCCAGGCAGCACAGCGTCCCATGTGGTCGGAGCAAATTGTTTTGCAAGTTTTGCAAACAAATACAGCTAGTCCTCGACTTATCAACATTCGAGTTACAAATTTCAGCAAATAAGAACAGACTGCAATTCTACACACATTCGTACACCCGATTACGGAATTACGGAAGCAGTTCACGTGTATTGTACATTACGCAGTGCATCAGATACCAATATTTACAATTATATACAATATCTTCAGTGTGTAAGTGAACACACAAAATTTCCAAAGTCCAGTATATTGTGTGCGCAAATGAGGGTGCGGGGAAAAATGAGTCGGTCTCGCCGGTTTCAGGGAATCAGTAAGGAAAATACCGGTTCTGTAAAGCTGGTGAATAATCCTAATTTTGGAAAATCCTTAACAAAACAGAGTTCATAGTCCAATACAGTGGAAAACAGCTCTGAGACTAAATTGTGTCAGAGATTCCCCTCACGATTTAAAAAAGCAGAGACAACACTGTTACATTTGACATTCATTTTACTTTAGGCGTGATGATGGTTTTTGGCCACATGATGGCAGTGTGGGGAAAGGGGACAGAGATTTAGTCAAGTAGATTGGTATGTTATACATTGTATATTCATGTCAAAGGCGTACAAGACTCGCTTTGTCGGACTTGAGAACAAATCCGACTTACAAACAAGTTCTGTTTTGGGAGGATGTTTGTAAGATGGGGACTACCTGTATTTCTAAAATCGCAATTCAAACTGAAACGACTCCTAGGTATTGTGACGATATCTTATCGGATGGTCTCTGGTGATTTATATTCCTGCAGGAGTAGACTAGCACCACCTATACATGCACATTGCATTTGCTGCTTCTGTACTAAACACTGCACATCACACCATTAGAAGCTAATGGCTCTAAAAAGACTTGTACGACTGTGTGCAGTCAGGTGTGTATGTTTAAATAAATGACTTTAAGCTGTATAGTCGGAGTGAATTAAGCGAGCGTCTTCGACACGTCCACTCATTACTCCAGCCTTCATTAAGGATAGTAGATCCGGACGTTTTTAACTCAAAACTTCATTTTATTTGCTTTTACATTTGAAAAGAAATGGACTAAGCTGTTTCAGACATAAGCAGTTCTTTAAAACCTTCAAATCGAGATGTCTGAAGAAAAATCAAACCTAAGAAGTACTTTTATACCAGAAGTACAGGAGAAAAACATCTTTACACAGAAAAAAAAAAAAAAAAAAAAAAACAGCTCATCATTTTCTGTGGTTGCATGTGCACCCGCTGTGAAGCAGAGAGCTTGCCATGCTCCAGTGGGTTTTCATTCTGAACATTTTGGCTATTCCCCCTCTCTCATTGTTATATCTTACAATCGGCTGGCCGTGAGTAAACCTGTCCATCTTAGTGCTTTTCAAACCTCCAGACCCAGATATATGCTGCTTCTGTACATCCCTGGTCTTCCGCATACGATTCAATTCAAACGGCATCCTGTGATGGATTTCATGAGCCGATATGTAAGGGCTGGGAAAATACAATAACGTGCCGCGAGGGGGGGGTGGATAGGGGACACGGTGGACCTTCTTAGATTAAACTCCAAAAATAGTAGGCAAGAAGAAACAGCACCCTGCAGTGATAGAACAGTGATAGTGAACTAATCTAATTAGGCATGTTTATTTTTCTCATTAAGGCCTCACGCTACAGCTAGATACAAAAACAAATTCATGTTATGTCAATCATTTATCAGATTTTGAATGAATCGCATAAATTAGACGCCTTCTGTCTTAAACTGCTGTAATAAAATACTTAAACTGTAAGAAAAAAAAAGGCTTAATCTCATTGGGATTTTTTTGTGCACCCATTTACAATATTATATTAACCACTTAAACATCAATAAACAATAAAGGGCTTCTAAAACATAATTAAAGGCCTGAAACCTCCTGGTTCAGGGTTCGATTGTGTGCTTCCTTGTGCTTTATGGGTTTCCTCCGGGTGCTCCGGTTTCCTCCCACATTCCAAAAACATGCAGATTATGCTAATTGGAGTTCCCAAATTGCTCATAGTGTGTGAATGTGTGCGTGTGTCCCCTGTGATGGATTGGCACTCCGTCCATGGTGTACCCTGCCTCATGCTCAAAGTCTCCTGGGTTACGCTCCAGAACGTGGAATACTCCAAAATGGTATAGGCAAATGGTATAACTATTACAGTTACATCAAAATTACAGCTGATAAACACTACAGGGAAAACTGAAGCTGGCATTTGTGGCTCAGTGGTAGGTTTCTCGTCTGCCATGTAGAAGTCCAGCCAATGCCCAAACCCCAACCACTGGATGCAGTGCCTGACCCAAGCCCGGATAAAATGAGAGGGTTGTTTCAAGAGGGGCATCTGGTGTAAAACCTGCGCCAAGCTGTGTGCAGATCGGATGGGTAAGACGCTAGAGCTGTGAATCATAACTAGACTGTGTCTGATTTGATTCAATTTGTTTTCGGTTTACTGTCTGATTCATTTCCTAACTACTAAACGCATCAACAGAAATGCTCTGCAAGTTGTGTTGCCTTCCAATCTTCTGCTCTACACTGCTCCAGTCCTGTAGGTGGCAGCGTTAAACCAACTTGCCCGTAAACTCAAAAAAGAAGCAGTGACACTCTCTTATTTTTGAAAGTCGTTAGCGGTTTGTATTCTCTGCAAAATGTAATGTTTGTAAGCTTGCCTGAATAAATTTAAAAATCTACTAACTTGCATAAACCACACATATCTCTAATGAACAACAGAGAAATGACTTCCTCCTGGGAAAGTCTTCATAATGAGCAACACATCTGCAAGAAAACTGTTTTAAATTTACACAAACCTTTCTCGAAAAGAATTTAAAGCGTTCTACATTCATCATTTCCTGATGCTCATTGTTTTAACAATTTTTTTAAATTTCCTTCAAAAATCCAGGCCATGATAATCTCCGATACACCTCAAACAGAGTCTACTGTGGGTATTAGGCTTAAAACCTCCATCCACGCTTTTGCACATCTCGTGTGCCGTCATGATTTTAGAGGACTCTGTACAATAAGGTCAGACCTCAACCCAAGTCTTTTCAGGACCATCTTACACGTGTGTAAGTCAGTAAGCACAGACTTAACGAGATGTCTGAGGGCCAGTGACAGCCCGTACTCTCAGTCGGAGTCGAGTTTTAGGACGTGGCAGGGAGGCACTCGTAATGGTGAACTGAATCAGAGTGTCACTCTGAGAAACATTTTCTGGCACACTTAAGGCTTGTTTTTGAGCGTGACTGGACTAGAACACAGACTGCTTCATTAAATCTTACGACTTCCTCCCTCTCTCTCTCTCTCGTTCTCTCTCTCTCTCTTCCAGTAAGTGAGAGTCTTTTTTCATTTTCTTTGAAACGTGCACAACAGGCTTTTTTTATTTTATAAGTACAATGGAAGACGTAAAACTGGGTAGGACACACCAGGTATCCAGGACTATCTGATGGCGATCGTGAACCTTATACCACAAAGTTTTTTTTTGTTTTGTTTTTGGTCTGGCTCAAATTTTTCGAGTCTTGTATTACACTCCAACACTTTAAGGACGTGCCCTGGTGATCGTTCTCTGCTATTGCAACGATAATGATAACAATGGACTTAAGCTATGAAGTGCGTGTAGATGGATTCAGGTTAAGCTAATTGTCAGATTAGAAATCATGCACACTATTTCTTTTCGTCTCCAAAGTTCAGGCCAACGCCGGATCCAGTTCATGGTGTATTATTGTCCAGCAGCTGCCCTGTGCCTCTGACATTTATGATATAAGCAAAGTGCTGCTTTATGTGGTCCATCGCTCGGAGGAACTGCTAATAGGGGTACGGGATTGCCGGTCCAGGTTTATGCTGTATCCCAAGGGAGACATAGGACCCCTTTTAATTGGGGTGGCTGACCAAATAAATTGGCAGATTATGACCTATAAATGAGAATTTATGTGCCCATTATACGTGTCGCTGATCTGCTCAGAAATGGGAACACACTCGTTAGCTACGATTCGTCTGCCATGCCATCATTTCCTAATTAGCACCGACGCTGGCTAGGCTTTACTCGGGCGTGCGTGCACGTCTCTGATGTTCCCGTTTTTCCTCCCAATTAGATGCCTCCAGTTTAGGGGCATGTCATGCCTTGCTGGAAAACAATCCCAGACCCGAGAATAAACATGGACGTGGGGTTCTACATTGATTAATGAAATTCCACAGTGGAGTTCTTGTTTGCTTATAAAAAAATAAATAAATAAATAAAACAATCTGACATGCTTTAATGAAAGGTGAATCTGGGGCAAATGTCAAACGTCTGGTTCGTCTGAATTTCCAAACATGAAGGTGCTTTCGCGACTTAATGATTGACCTGCTTTTTGGAGAAAGTACAGCTGAGAGGCTATGAAATAATTACAAAAAAGACCTAATCAGAAGGTTGTTCCCCATGTTTTCACCTTTCCCTGCTAATTCGTCTATGATTTATTAAAGCGAATGAAAGAAAAGGCGCTGTGACGTCCGCCGTCCTTCAGCAGGGAGAAAAATGGTCAATGGTGGCAGACAAAGGGGAACAAAGAGCATGGCTACACACACACAAACGCAAAAAAAAAAAGAGAGAGAGCGTCCTCTTCAATTTCCTGCCAAAACGGAGGACTGGAATTATCCTCCTGCTGCCTTTGTGTCTATCCTGCAGTCCTTCTCTCCGTTTCGGACAAACAAAGCTGGCTGTATTCGTTCTCATGAGGGAGGCTCTTTAGCGGCCCATCAGGCAGCGGGGCGCCCACAGGAAAACGGCACAGCAGCAGGAGAGGGTCGGTCTGTTAAATGCACTTCACAACCGCACAGACACACACAATTACTGCTTTCTTCCTCACACACTGTCACACATACACACATTGAATGCGCTCAAAAAAAAAAACCCAGCAACTGAGAGATTTATCGAAGTGGGAGGGAGGGGAAAAAAAAAAAAAAAACAAGAAGAAGAAACAGAGGGTTACAGGTGGGGGAGAGCAGAGGATGAAAGAGGAAGGAGCTAATTCAGATCCATCCTTTCCACTGATTTAAAGAAAGACGGATAAAAGCTTTGTTTGAAAGACAACGTCGAGTTACGGGAGCAAAAAGAAAAGGGGAGAACTCGCACGGCAAGCTTTTGTCATTTTAGGAGGACATAAAAGCAAAGCGAGAGACTGAGCGAGCGCGAGAGGAAATCTTTGATCCTGAGAATTCTCGGATAGGAGACGTACTCGAGATCACTAGAATCGTTTCTCCAACGGGGGAGACTTGTGAACAGCCTTCACTTCCCAGCTGAGCTAGGATTCATGTTTAGGGGCAAAGGTTAAATGTTTTGTGGGGGGGGGGGGGGGGGCCCCAAACCAATCCAGACTCACACCTCTTTGTATCTAATTGCTACACTTGGCTTGTTCCATCCTCGGTATACACGGGACCAGGGGAGCGACTAGAGCTCGGACTACAGGAAGCGGGTCCGTCACTCGACACGTTCCTCTGGTCATTACCGCCAGCCACAGAACTCCACACAAACCCTCTCAACCCTGTTAGAGAAACCAGATACTAGCACTAACGAGACTCACCACCCACTCGCTCTGACCCACAGAGCCCCTTAAATCCCCGGCACAGGTTGGACGGTTTCACTTACACACACACTGCCTATCAACAGTTGAACAGAGCAGAAAGCCTACAGAAACAACTCTATTGAGCTCCACCATCCCAGGCATCAAGTCAAGACAGGAAAAGGTTTAGAGTTTCATAATCTCCAACCAAACTGTAGCACAATGTGAGTATGTACTCATTACGGGAGCAAACAGGTTTATTTTCCCTTTTATGAATTCTTTGCACTTAAAAGCGAAAACAACTACATTACAGATAAGAGATCCTAAACATGAGTCTCGCTTTTGCATGAGCAAATAAATCAGATATGATCAGTGAATCATAATTAAGCTCTTAGAAGTGCAGCGCAAGAGCATGAACAAGTGCAAAAAACAGAATTCCGAACAGAGCGATCAGCAGGACCACATGCTCATGAACAATACCATTCCTGTCCCACACACAGGACACACTAGCTTTGTCAAACAACAGAAAACTGGAGCTGGGTGAACTAGACAGAATAATGAAATAAAGCTGAACAGACTGACTTTCAGGCTGCAAATAACACAAGCCTGTAAAAAACATCATGAAGAGCAATATAGAAAATAGTCTTATAATATAAGATCATATAATCTTCTGCTGATCACAAGTTCAGTGTTCATACACGATTTCTCACAACCGTGCCGCACAGCATGGGCCATGCTATTTCCAAAGGCCTAAAATAGTTAATTTTTTATTATCTGGAATAGTTAGTGCATATTTGTTCTAATCAGCAGATAAATGAGGCAGAGTGTGATCCAAGCACATACCCGAAGCATGTCTAAATGTGTGTATAACGCTGCTGGCTAGTTCCTGGCTTCGGTTTCAATTTTGTTCAACATTCATTTAGCTCCTCTTCACCTGGAATAAAGTCGATTGCATTAAGACTGATTTGCTTCATTTTCATAAAGAAAGTTCATAACTGATTCACTCAATCATCAACTGATCAACCCGATCTCTGGTTCTCAGATTCACTGACTCAATCACTAATTGACTCACTCTCAGACTCATTCATTCCACAACTCTCAAAGTCACTGGCTAACTCTGCTAACTAACAGAATCCCAAACTCACTCTTAAACTCAATTACAGAATCCATGACTCGATTACTAAATCTATGACTCACTCTTAGACTCTCTCCTACACCAAATCAATGCCTCATTGACTGAATTCATGACTTACTCTTTGACTCGCTTTTACACCACATCCATGACTCACTGACTAAATACTGTATCTGGCTCACCCTTTGACCTAATCCAATGAATCCATGACTCCAACTCAATTTCTAAATCTATAACTCTTATAAATCACTGGCTAACTCTTTGATTCACCCCTAGACTAAATCAATGGCTCACTTTTCAACTTACTTTAAATGACTTAATATCCAACTAACTCTCTGATTCAGCTCGTCACTGAATCCATGACTCTGACTCTTTAGTACTTACACAGAATCAATGGCAGACTCTTTTTCTTAATCACTGAATCTATGACTCGCTCACTAAATTGTGACTCAATTAATAAATCCATAACCCACTCTTTGAATCAATCACTGAATCCACGACTCATATTTGAATTCACTTATAGCCCTATCTGCGGTTTGACTCGCGGGGAGATGCGGCGTTAGGCAGCGAGAGCCGCTGCGAGTGCCCGCCCCGACGTTCCACGAAGTTCTGCAAGGACCGCGATTAAACGATTAATTTTTAAACATGTTTCATTTCTTGCGCAGAAAGATGGAAACGCAATCACAGCGCGAAAGGGTATTAATCACTAATTCCATTACTCACTCATTAAGTCTATGATGCACTTTAACTCACTCACTTATCCTGTGACTCGGTTCTTGACTCACTAAAACACCCCATGACTCAAGACTCACTCTTTGACTCACTTACTCTCTGCTTTATTCTCAGTGTTTTACTTGAGCCTACTGTATGACTCACTTTTTGACTCAGCACAGTATCAACGACTCGTTCAATCACCGGCTCACTAATTAACCTCCTCACTCACTTATTGACTCAGTCAACACTTTCAGTGCTCAAGTTTAATTACTCTGGTTTTAAAAACCACCCATTTAAAAGTCTTGTATAACAGTCGATATCTTGCGATCTGGGGTTTTGAACTCACAACCTTCCAGGCTCCCACCACAATCCTTAATCAGCCAAATAAATATGTACTGTAAAGACATCCACTTATTCAACATATCCATCATTTCATCTGTGTTAAAAGTAATTCAGCCACAGCATCCTTTGCCAATCCTGCCCAATACCATCTAAGTGCTACAAAGACAAAGGACATGACAAGGATGAGAACAAAACGCAGCTTGATTAATACAGCAGCCATCAAAATATGGACAACCACATTATAATCATAATAAAAACAACCATCAGTGAAACATTATGCAAGCGTATTATTATTACACACAGATCTCGCATCAATCACCAGAGCTGTTGCTCACTGCTCACTACTGGCAGCAGTCACGTTGGAAACAATGATTCAAGCAACGCTGGCGTGAGGACACCATCAATCATCCTGTATGTGTGGCCTCCTGATTAGATCTCCATTCAGATTAACAAAGCAGTTTTCCTAAGAGCTGTTAACCAGATCGCTCTGATCCATCAAATCCAGGACGTCACATCCACAGTGTCAGAACTGGAAGTCAACTAGCCTTCAATCATGCTGACGCAGAGTGGTGCTTCGCTAAAATCCCTCCCGCAGTCAAAAATCTTGACCACATCTGGAATTTCAGAGCAGACTGGAAGGATTAGTGTCTTATTGAAATTTATTTCAATAAATGTACTTGAGACACAAAACACGTCACATATTATATGATATTATATGATCGAAAGATTACCATGATGGTCCATTTGCTCCAGAAACTATGCAATAAAGCCCATTAAAAACTGTAATGTTAAAACCATTTATTATACAGTACAGTACATGCATTCATACACACCATTACACAAACTCACAAAGAGATGTATAGGTATGTACATTCCTACCGTTTGGTACAGGACATCTGGTTCAGTGCGGGTTGTGATATGAGTGAATACAGTCTAGAATTTGTACAGGCTTTAAAAAAAAAGTAAGAATTAATTTAAAATTCTGTTATTCAGTGGAAATTCACCGGTCAGAATTACATCATTTTTTACATTCCTTTAGCACATTTATCTGACGATGTGGCCCCATGTCCGGGATTTGTCTGAAACATGCTAGGCAGCTAATCTAAAGCTAATACACACACACACACACACACACACACACTCATGATCTGTATCACTTTATCCTGAGAGGGAACTGAAGACTAGGAGACTTCGGGCACAAAGTAGGGTACACACCAGGGACCAGGGAGTGCCAATCCATCGCAGGACACACACACACACACACACACACACACACACTCTCACACACGCACATTCACACACTACGGGCAATTTGGGAACGCCAATTCGCCTAATCTGCATGTCTTTTGACTATTGGAGGAAACTGAAGTACACGGAGGAAACCCACCAAGCACAGGGAGAACACACAGACTCCATGCACAGAGACCCTGAGGCGGGAATCAATCAAACCCTCGACCCCGAGATGCAAGGCCACAGCGCTAACCATTAAACCATCCAATATATACAGTACAACTCATAAAAAAAAAAAAGTTTCACTTTGTTTATTTCTGATGCTGTGTACAGGCAGGTTGATCTGATCTTACATAAAAAAGAAAAAAGGGGAAAAGACTTGAATTTGGAAACAATATCCCAACTTCAGGTGTGCTGGTAATGCAAGTCATAATAGACATGCTCAAGAAATATTGGCACATTAGTAGCATGCTGCTTTATAATCTAGAACAAAAGCTTAAAAGGTTTCATCACTGAGGGAACACGGTGTCCAGTCCTGCAACTCCGAGAGAATAAACAGCAGTTCTAATAGACAACGTTATCGTCTCATAAATGTCTACATAATCATGTACAGGAACATTTTACATACATACATACATACATCTGTATACATACATATAACACACACATTTCTATCATATAATAATTAAACTATAATGATGGTTTTATACAAAGACTACATTCCCAATTCCATTTCTTTCATCTTTTTGACAGTGGGTATATTTCAAACTTTAAACTGCGTTGTGATCGCGGTTTTTAGGTTCTTTAATAATTTAAGCCGAACCGACTGCGTTATCCTTGATTTGAACAAAAGGTTCATATTTCAAACTGAGTGTTTGGTTTCAAATGGTAGACACATAGTGGATTCATTTATTTTAAATCTATTGTATAAAGCACTTAAGAGATACACTCGTCTATGTTATGTAACTGTTAAGTCCGTTAAGTAATGTAGCACTTTAGGCTGTAGTAATACTGATCGATTTGTACAAAGCAGAGAAACTAAAGTGTTCACTGTGTCAGCGTGAGGCCGGGACGTAGTCAAAGCCGGGGGGGGCGGGCTGACTCGACCCCACGATAAACCAGCATCCAGTAACCAGGAGTCAAAATCACGGAACAGAACTTTGACAAGTTTTGGGAGTTCCCAAAAAAAAAAAAAATCCGTGTGTGCTACAACACCTCATGCCAACTAATTGTCCTGACCTTTATTGTAAGTGCTTGTTGTAGGGCATGTGACCGCAAGGGCAAGTTCTACTGGATCATTAGTAGGTCACATGAACATTTAAATTCACATTCAATTTAAATAATTTACAGTAAAGTACCTGATTTTAATGTTAGCACGAACGATAACAAAGAAAACAGAGCCGCTTTCAGTTTTGTTTTTTTAAAGTGCGAAGAGGAATCATAAACTCAAGGTTAATTAAGGTTTAATGTCTATTTACTGCACTTCATCTTATACTTGCTCTACAGTACGTGTAATTTCTAAATGGCTTCGTTGTTTTTATATGCCAAAAAAAAAAATAATATTATAGTAATTACATAGAAATTTGGTAATATTGGTAATATTTTTGGGTGGCTGGAACGGATTATCTGCGTTTACATCATTTCCTATGGGAAAATGCGTTTCGCAAAACGAACTCTTGCATTAAGAACTCCCCACCGGAAGGGATTCAATTTGTATGCTGAGGCATCATTTGGTTATTTCTTCTAGTTAAATTACAGAAGGTCAAACGAGGCAAATGACGAAGCTGAATGAAACCATATTACATTCAGAAGTACATTTCAATAATCACAAAAACATTACTGGGATTTTTAAATCTAATGCAATTTGCATCGATGTGACTTTTTGAATGAATTATTGCTAGTGTTCCCTTGTGTTCTTGCCTTATTGTCCACATGACTTATCTTTCTGTCCTTCGCTTTTTAAGCGAAGCATAATGGAATACTGTTTGTGAAACACAACTGTTTCATGTTGTTGTGTAAACATGATGGAATGAAAGCAGACTCAATATTACTGTATAATGCACTGACGTGGTGTAGCTTTTCATAAAACGGCTCTGCTCCCTCCCCTCCGGAGGGAATGCATTAAATGTGTTTCTGCTTTTCACTTATTTGACCTATGAGCTGAAGTAGCAGAGTGGATCAGCATAACTGAAGACTTACCTGTACGATTGGTACGCAGGAACGGCGCCACCAGGGACCAGGTGCATATGAGAAAGAAGAAAAGAAAAAAAAAAGAGATGGAGAAACATTAGTCTCGCTATTAAACCCATACAACAATTCAAACGGTAAACCAGATCGGCACTCTACTGAATCTTTCCCGCTTTCGCAAAGGACCGAAAACCTTTGACATGAGAAATTTGCCATGGGGCTACCAGTTTACATGTGATCCGGATACTGTACGCTCTATTGACTGATTCGTCATCAATATTTAATGTGATAAAAGGCCAAGTGGATCTGAGAACTGTGAAAGGAGTCTGTTACAGGTCAAAGCTGTAGACAGGCTGCTCAAATGTACAAAAACAACTACAGAATAGAGACAGAAAGAGAAATAAAATGAAACAAAGCGCAAAAGGAAGTGAAGGACGGGAGCTAAATTCGAGGTCTCGAGGTTGCTTGGAAACACAGACTGGCACATCTGTTAGCATGAGAGAGGAGAGGGGAGCGAGGGCAGGGGGCATCTGCACAGAGAAAAACATGAGGACAGACAGACACTGGGGCCGAAGTACACAGAGGTAGGAACCTAAATAAAGGATGTGTTAAATCTATGTCTGGGAAGCTGCCTGATTCTCTATTAATAATTCAAATGAAAAGCAATAAGTAGGAAAAAAAATTAATGGTTTTAATGGGGTGAGCGGGAAAGAGGCAAGGCCAGTGCGTAAGGGCAGAGCTGTAGAAAGTCTCTGATCAAGTAAGAGTACGCACGAAAGCGCCCGCATGTCCGCAAAAACACACACAAACACCATGAAATCTCCTCGTCGAACACACACACACACAGACTCTCTCACAGTGTTGTGTTCAGGGGAAAAAAAAAATGACAGAGCTATGGCTCTCTCCTAACGCTCCCCCATAAGCAAGCATCCTCTCCCCATTTGCCCCCTCTGGAGAAGGAGGCAGCGGTGTTTCTAGGCAACCCTGGATCCGGCACGCTGGGGTGGAAGGAAGGAAGGAAGATGGAGAGGAGAGGAGACGAGTGAGGGGAGGGGACAGTGGGGGTAGTGCATGATGATGATGATGGGCCGGGGGGGGGGGGGGGGCGGGGGGGGGGGCGGTGTTACTGCATTGTGATGGAGCGAGGAATACAAATCAGACGAGAAATGAAGAAGTGCAGGGGAGAATAAGATCGCAACCTGGTGAGATTCAGGAAATAAAAATTAATTCAACGAGGAGGAAAATAATGCGGAATTAGTAATTCAGCCGCGATGACGTGGACGAATATAACCGATCAGGTGACCGATCATTTAATATGAAAGAAGAGGAATTCTGATCGGTGACTGGCTTACGGTTGCGGATCTGTGCCGAAATCTAACGTCTAACCGCCACCTGCTTGCATGTAATTACAGACGAGGATTAATTAGTACGGGCTAATCAATGTGTGTGGCATTACACCTTAATCGCACTAATTACAGCTGTACATTCTCTTGCACCAAAAATACACTCTCTTCCAATTAGAGCTGCGTGATAATGCCTGAAACGATCATTAGGATTGTTTAGCGCGGTGTTGAATTCGCTAGCCTCATCTCTTGGGAGGGCTGCATCAGGAACTTGTGCCGAATCGTGTGCGGCTTGGCTGGTCCGCTTTGGCGACCCCTTGATGGCAGAAGGTTTTGCCGAAAGAACGTTCTAGCGTTTGAAAGTTTAACTAAACAATTTCAATTGTGAATCCAAAACTGAACCATCGATTTAATTTCATTCCATCAACCAAAAAAAGAACAATTCAACTACATAATTAACATAGTGTCCAGCTGGGATAGAAAACAGTTTAAGTAAATTAATAAAAAGATGAGCAAATGAGCAATGAAGTAACAGAACAACTGTTAACTGAGTGCTGTTGTACTGAATATCAGCATGGTTGTGATGCGGCTCAAGATATCGCAGCCATGCTCGTATTCAGTACAACAGCACGACCTCGAGTGCGATATTGATTTTATACAACACCTCCACAAACACCATTTACTATCAACAGTTTATGATTTGTTTGTTTGTTTATTTAACCAGTTCTTTTGCTCCTCTAGCACATATCCTTCCACCACAACTGGCACTAGTGGAACTAACTAATCACGACTGGCAGAGCTGGCGACTGACGCAGTGTACTGTAGGTGAAAGTAGTTTAAAATTCTCACCAGGTCTATGTAATGAGAATAAAATCCTGAATCCTAAATCGCTGCAAATTGAAAGCTTTTGACCAATGTATGGTGTACAATCCCTTGTTCCACACACAAGTAGTGCCCTTGACCAGAAGCTGAAGAGGGTTTTGGGAACATTTCAGCCTTGTGTCAGAAGCTAGTTAGCTTCGTAGCCTGCGTTAGAGGCGATTCAGAACGACTTAGAAGCAGTTACAAAGCAGACGAAGTGTGATTAAGATGACATCACTTTATCAGATGTGTTTTCTTGCTAAAAGTGGTTCCGTAACTCACTTTGAATGTGGGTTTTGGCAGGCAGCTGCTCTCCCCTCGGTACTGCGGAGAATACGAACATACTTTTCCACTCACGCTGGTGACCTCTGAACAGCGAAACACATACTTTAACATCTCGGTGCTGGTATGCTTTATATCAGCACTGGTGGAACACCTCTCATCAAATCAGATTACTCGCTCAGAACCAACTGTTGTATTAATTAAGATCTGTAAAGCTATACGGAAAACACAGTCTCCGTTCAATCTGTAGCCGTTTTAAATCACCGAACGAGGGTCAAGAGTTCATACGCGGCGGCAACAACAAACAAAAAAAAACACACTAACGTCTGGTTAAACAGCAAGATGCTCTAAAAGAACTACAGCACTACATAACAGCGTCACACTTACGAGGAGAACAACAGACGCTATAATCACAGCCGCATGACGACGATGAGTAGAAAAAATATCCCGCGTATGACTTAAAGTGCTTAGTTTACACGGTGTGCGGAACCTCCCGGGTGAACTAGCTGTGACTTGCTGAACCCGCGACTCTCCGGCTTCTCTCAGCGTAATTGCTATATTCAACCTAATGACTTTAATTCCAAGGAGATAGATTTCCAAGCCCAAAAAAAGAAAACAGATTAAGAAATTATGGTAATTCTGTGATGTTGCTTGTGTGCATCTTCAGGCGGATCTGTTTGCATATGGAGATGCTCTGATAACGCTAGCATCGCTAATGATTCAGCTCGGCTAAGGGGGAAAAAAAACAAAATAAAAAACAAAAAAACCCACACACATACACACACAACCCCTCCAGACATGTGTGACATAAACTACGGGCCTCCTCGCTACACATTTAAGATCATTTTAGCGTTACCATGGCAAAAATGCTAATAAGGAGCTTTAAAGCAGCGTGAAGTGAAATGAGAAAAAGCCTCTCAGGCTATATATATGCTAATGACAAACCCGGAAGCACTATAGCGACGTATGAAGGAATGGTTCAAAAAGATGGGAAGATGTTTTATTATCATTACTTATTTATTTATTTATTGTAAATTCTCTGTCTTTTACCGTTTCTTCGCACGACATCGTTCTGAATGTTGAACTAATAAAAGTATCATTAAGCAAGAAAATTAAAAAAATCCATTAACGCCCAATCTAACAAACACGATATTTGTCTTACGAGCAGATGTGTAACGCGAGCAAAGCGGCGAGGAATTAAATAAATAATCACACTCTGTGCCGCTGACTGCCTGGTAAATGAATGTGCACGATCAGATAGGGACGGGCTTCGCTTTTCAAACCGCATTCGCTTTCACTCCAACGCTTATGATCACTGTTCACACCAGGGGTGGAGGCAAGATGAGCATTTTGGCACACAGGCATTCAACTAAAGCCCTACGGCATCACCCGCACTGGCCTACAGAAGCCTGGCAGGGTCATTTTCCTGACAGTATTTCCCTAGATGGAGCAGGAAAGGCTGAAGTGAGAAGCTGAGCTCATTTCGAGATAATTGCTCTTCTCATCCCTTAAGTCTTATCAAAAAATGGCAAAAAAAAAAAAAAAGAGGGTGTGTGTGTGGAGCGAGGGCAGAAGACATTTCACACACACACACAAAAAAATATATATATCTAATATATATATACACTCTCAGAGTGCTTTGTGATCCCAAAGCATTTGAACAATCAATACTTGGGTCATTACTGTGGACAAAGAAGTGCTGTTTTATCATAAGCAATCCTGCGAGCCTTTGGGGATTCATCATAGAAATCTAATTCCCGTTTCGGACCTGCTACGCGAGACGAAGTGAACTAATAACAAGTTAAGATGGACCAAACGCATTAACGGGGCAACAGGCACTGAATCGGAGACGATTCATAATTGAACTAAACACCGGGAGAGTATAAGCGCACTCTGGGTGTTGCTCTGCTCACCTGATGGCCCACAGGACGAGATTATCAGTACACGGACAGAGGCTTTGTCTGAAACAAACTGTTGGATCTAACCCGGGGCGTTTTCACATTAGGTATGATTGATTTGCACTGTGCCCAGGAACGATTGCGCGCCCGCATCCCCTGCTGGTCAGCGCTCTTACATTATTGTTCCTGTCCGATCTCAGGTACACTTGCATAGTTACAGTCTCCGATCCAGCAGGTGGCGGTATGCACCTACCTGGTGTGTGAGCTGCCTTTAAAAACAAGAGTAGTAGCGACCGAGGAAGTCAATCTTCATTCTATGCTTAATATTATTTGTATTTCGTAGAAAACCGTCAAGAGTAATGCTCTCGCATGCTTTCCAATGTTATCAACTATGGCTGTGTAGGTCAGAGAAGGGGATTGGCGCATGCTACAGTACATGCACACTGAGAATTTTGGAGGAGACTGATGATGATGCTGTATCTAAAACGCGACCTATTTCCGTTCTCAGGTGCGATTGTGCCGAAGACCTGGACTTGGGCACAGTTCACAAACGATTGTGTTCTCACTGATCAAAATGAAGAAGACTTTGGGCTCCTCGGAAAGGATCCCGCGGCGCTAACGTGAAAATGATGTAAAACAGCTTTAGCCTCTGTAAAGCTCTGGGGGCAGAGGAGAGCAGAAATTAATAAGAACGTGTCAATTTCAATTCTACACCTCTGCCTCTATTTCAAACCACTGAACACAACAAAACACACATCTAGATGTTAGGAAAAGAAAAAATAATAAACTATAATATCCGAGTGTGATTTAATAGAAACATCCTTAGAGAGGACATTTAATTTCACAAAAGATTCACTAGTGGATACCCTGGACAAACAAAACAAAATCGCTTTAAGGTAGACATTTGGATAAATATCACGCAGACAGACCTAGACAAGCTAAAGTTTATGCCCCATAGATTTCAGCTCTATGAGTTAACTGTAAAATAAATAAATAAATATTCTTGTTATATAATATACAGATGAAATACAATACATAGAATACATTAGTAGGCACCAGGGTGTCAAAGATTTGTACGTTATGTCCAGAGGCTTGGTTATGCTGCTTTCTAATTTACTGCCATGGTTTCTGTCCACGGGTGTCCACTTGTCCAGGGGTCATCAATCTCATCAACAGAACGGCTAAGGTGTCTACCGGCTTTAAAGTATACCGTTTTGCACAAAGGTACCCTTTAAAGCCTGTATACACTTTAGCCTTTCTGGCGTTAAGACTGAAGACCTCTGGACAAGTGAGGACATGTGGACATTCTGCGTTTTGTTTTTCTGCCATGGATTAAATACGCCATTCAAACAATTGAATTTCCCCCTAATGTGACTTCATATAAGAGAAACCCTCCCCCAAGCCTGCTGTTCTCTGGAGGGCCGTAGCTTAATTACATAAAAATTTAAACATGGGCTCAGTGGTTAAGGCACTGGACTACAATTCGGACTGTTGGGTTCAAAATCCCGCAACCACCAAGTTGCCCCTGTTGGGCCCTTGACCAAGGCCCTTACCCCTAAAACTGCTCAGATGTATCATGAGATAAAAATGTAAGTCGCTCTGGATAAGGGCGTCTGCCAAATGCTGTAATGTAAATGAAAATGAAATGTGTAATAAAAATAGTTTTAAGTTATAACATCTGAAGGACATTTAGCTTACAGTATTAACACACACACACATTGTAGGGGAGCTCCGAGACCTATGTGAACTTGTTAAGAAATGGTACAATACGGGACCTTGAATTCCAGCCGAGCAGTAGCCACACCTGATTCCAGTTAATCTCCATTCAACGATCAAGCGTGTCTGTAATGAAAAAGTCTGCAGCCGTGCCAGCTCTTCACGGCCGAGTCTGAAAGCCCATACGTTAAAGGAAAATGTTATTTCCAATCCAAATCAAATCGAGTACTTCTAATGGGTCATTTTATGTACTGTACTGAAACATTTATACAGCATCCTGACGGGAGTGTTCACTTCCAGGATGAACACGCCCCTACAGACAGAGCCTGAGGGATCGCTGAAATCTGTGATGAGGATAATAATGACGCAAATCATATGGCATTACCTTCATGGTCATGAGATGTCAAGCCAATTGAACACATTTGGAAGATTTCGGAGTAACGTTCTTTGGAAAATATAGTCTAGGTGAAAGGAGGAAAGACGACATGCATCAAGAAACGTTCCAGGAGGCCAAGGCATACTTTAGAGGAAACACAAAAAAAAAAAACAAAAAAAAAAAAAGCACAGTATGACTATACCTCACGGTGTGGAACAGTAGAAAGAATATCTAAACATGCCTAAATAAATTACTGTGCATAAAAAGTATACTGACTGAATCTCCATGAACTTCAGATTTCAGAATAAAAAATAAAAAAAAACCTTCCAAATGTTTAATCAACTGTCTTCATCATGACGTATTCCTGTTAATAATCTCACACTCCCATGCAAAAACCCAATCAGGAGACACGAGGACTGTTCAACAGGTGTCATCAGCCGACCCCGATTCCCTCCAGAGCCACGTGGACGGTGCTGATGGGATGTTTTTTAGGCTGGGTGACTAGTGTCTGAAATGAGTCAAGCTCCCCATGAGACGATTCTATTGGCCTCCATTAGTGAGGTCAGTCGGTGCAGCCAGCTGTGTTTGAGCAGCCAATAAGGCCTGGTGTCACTGCCACTTACATCAGCTCATCCTCTCAGGACCTGGCGTCAGAGAGCAGATCGCCTGGAAAGTGGTGAACCATAAGGAGGAGGGGGAAGGGATTTGGGGGGCAGGGTTTGGATGGCTCGATCCGTTGGAGTTTGACATGGAGGATGCATGATCACACCGCGCTGCAATTCCACGCAAAAGTCAGAGGGCCGGAGCGAGCTGACTGGTGGCACGTCAGATCCTGGAGGACAGCAATCCATCGAGGGTGATGGGGCATTTCAGGCCCTACTTGTTTAAAGTTAACTAAATTAAGGAGGATAAATAGGCGCTGTTTGAAGTTCAGGAGGTGATCCTCGCCTCAAGTTGCAGGCTAGCTACAGTAGAACGGGATACAAATCTCTCCTGTTTAAGGCGAAGGGAGTGTGTTTAAGACTGGCAGTCTGTGAATGATGCCTGCTTGGGCTGCTTATGGTCTAACATTATGGCTTAAATGATGTGGAACTCCACGGGCAATAGAGGCGGTTCACGTTAAGAGAATTGCAGTTCAGCGTAAAAACCATAAAGACTATTTTATGGTTAAGACAAAGCGGCCCGAGTCAGTCGTGCTGCATATACACACACACACACACACACACACACACACACACACACACACACAGAGGCACTGGAGGCACAGAGGTATTCTCTACAGAGCAACTTTCAATCCTGTTGCTATTGATCAAGTGCGTATGGAGAAGCGGCGTCGCTCCCGGCTGCGCGAGTTGTAAAAATGATGCATGATGCCACATTGCGAGAGTTTAGTTTTACATGGCGAGGTTCGGTACAGTAATTCCAGCTTATACGGGTACTGTTCGGATTTGATTTTATTTTTTCGTCAGCGTCACGGCTCGAGCGTCTCCTGTGTCCTGACAAACTTCGAGAAGTCTAATTTATTCCTGAACGGACAGACATATCTAACTTTGCAGGCCTTATGTGTTTAAAGAAATAGATTTAAGCCGATGATATTCACCGTGCGTAGTGATTTGTGCCTGGGGATAAAGATAAATATCTCTGCAGTCAGAAATTCTGAATGTTTAGGGGGGAGGAAAAAAAAAAAAAAAAAAAGGACCTGACGTAAGTCAAAGTGAAATAACTCAGAAATATAAAAAACAAAATCAGAGCTCAATCCTACAAACTGATTAAATTGGCCATTACAGCGTTATATTCCCATATGCTGCAATATCATGAACTAATAATGTGCACGTCATCATGTGAGACACAAACATCTGGCTTTAGAGAAGAAGAAGAAGAAGAAGAAGCTGCTGGGAACTTGCTCCTCCGTCATTCGTTTCATTTAGAGCTTTCAGGGTGGAACAGTTTGATTGCAGAAAGGCAAGTCTGAAAAGAAAAAACGAACCCCGTCCATATAGGGCTTTACAGGATGAGACGCGTGTGCTTCTGTAGGAATCCGGCAAAGTGCTAAAGGACACCACTCAAGCTGTCACTGGATACAATCCACTCCGGGGCTTAGACAAACACAGGGGTCCATTCACACACTCGCACACAAACATTCGGGGATAAAACCGCAGCATATTAACTAAGATGCCAGACACCATGATCTCAGCTGCTTAGCATGTAAGTATATCTGTGCTCGGGAAGATTAAAGTGACAAAAAGAAGACGCGTCCGGCTACGAGCCCGGGAGGAGACGGATGATACGAAAATGAAGTGAAAAGACGGACGGCATACGGCACTTAAACTCAGTTTTGTGACTATAGAGGGAAGTGTGTGTTCTGTATTCCTGCCTCTGTAAACATGATCATTACGCCATTGCTTTTCTTTTTTTTTTATATATATATATATAAAATGGGCGAAATAAAGCGCTAGAGCCGAACATCTACCGTAGAAACTATCAATTGTTGCAAGCTTGTGGCGCTTGTATGTGCAACATGGGATTTCAAAAGGGTAAAGAGACTGAATAATTTCTAAGCCAATTACTAAGACAGTATAAAAGGGCCAGAAGACAGAGGAGGATGACAAATGATGCCAGTCACTCAATATTCCCAGCAATCCGCTCTCCGTACCTGACACTAAGACAATAAGAAAGCCTAATAGGTATTTATACCGGGCCTTGCTAGACACCTGCCATTTATTTCACAGGCTCTTTGCTGGTCAGAATTGATTCTCTAAAGCCCATTGAAATTAGGCGGTTTGCCGCTTCGTGTGGCATGCTCGATTTTTTTCTCTCTCCAACCCCCCCCACCCACCCTCTCCCGCTGCCGGATAAATGAAAAAGAAAGCAGAGCTGAAAGGAGGGACGGCATGACAGAAGCAGAAAGAGGAGAGAGAAAAGACGGAGCGCAAGGTGAAGCGTGAGTGACAACCAGGGTAGTTTGTTTAGACAATCCGCATTCAACCCGAGACGATCAAAAATTGCGAAGCCCGCGTAACACAATGCAATCATAATCGGACATAAATAGACAGGAGACATGAATGGAAATTCGCATCCTTGGTTTTGGGCTCCTTCGGGGATCCGTAGCAAAGTGAGGAGGAGGCGGCCGGTCACAGCACATTGCTCCTCCCTTCCCTATACACAATCATATGAGCCTCCGCTGGGACAACAGCTGCTGCGGAAAATGAGAGTTTTTAACGCATCATTATGGCCCCACCATGAGGAGACCACCAGGGAGAGAGGGGAAAGGGGCATTATGGTGGAAAGGAAGCAGGGAAATGACAGGTATGAAGAAAAATGGCTTTGTACGGAAACAACAAAATGTGTTCCGTGTAAGCTAATAAATCTATCACGTATTTAGTGCTTCATCATGTTCGAATTGGCCTGAAAAAAAAAAAAACAGTGAAAATAATCACTTAAAGCAAGAAGACGAAGGAATATACTGTAATGAAGAAGGGAAATGTGAACGAGTGTAAAAGAGCTGCAGCACCGGAGCCAAACAGCTGGGGATGATGGGATACACATGAGTGATTCTGGAAAACTGGGGAAGGGTAGAGGCCTCGCGTTGGTGAACAAAAAAAAAAAAAAAAAAAGTGCGAGATTTGAAGGAAATCCCTAAAGAGGATCCATTATTAGTATGAACACCTGCATCTCACTACCACGGCTAGGGCTGAGTAATGCGTCACAGCGTCACTCTGCCGTGACTCGCCGGTTTAAATGACCGCCGCCCCAGTGGACCACAGCAAGCCAAATACAGTCTGGATTCAAAATTCATGAATGTATCTAACTGAGAGCGGTTTTACAGCCAGAAAAACCACTAATAGTGATGAATGGAACTCAATTACAGACAGAAAAAGAAAACAGTGAAGCTATGAGGTCGGCTCCTGCTGCCAAAGTCAAACTTTTATTTATTTTATGTATTTAATTAAAGGTTTGCATTAAGTGTTATTTGAAACATATGAACCACTCAGAGAGAGAGAGAATAATGAACCTTACCCTTACACATACCGTAGATATATATACCGAGGCTGGGTCCCAAGACACCAAAAAACATCATACAAACCCATGATCAGATCTGACAGCTCTCTCAACCTGAAGAAGTTCAGTTTCATATAAAACAGAGACCGTAACACACCATCAATCAAAAGAGTTTTACACTACACCTGAAAAAAGCTCCCCGTCTCTGTGAGCGTACAGAACAAGAGACGGTTAAGACCTCCATGGGCTTTCGGCGTGTTCATCAGAAAACAGAAAGAATTAGCAGGCAGTCTCGTTTCTCGTCAGTGAAAACAGTAACGCAGCACTAATTTAGTCCCGTTCGCAAAGACCCCACCGCTGGGGACGTCTTTAGAAAATAAGCCGTAGGAAAAGTTTGCCCGTTTAAGTGGCGTGTCAGCATGACGCCCGGTGACAAATTAGCGTTCCCTTTTCCCCGTGTGAACATTTTAATGAGACACAAAACATCTAACGCATCTAGTCCGTCCGGGATCGCTAAATATTAATTCTGCCGTAATCAAAGTTTAATTTGGTCTGCATTTATGTCTCCCTATCGTCAGCCAGACACAACACATAACACATCAAAGGCTGAGCTTGCTCGCGACCGCTAAACAACTTGCAGCTGCGCAGGGATGCAAAATACATCATAGGAATCAAATGCTGTTTTCTTTTTTACTCAGAAATGTACAAAAAAAATAATAAATAAATAAAATATATCGTTTCATCTGCTGCTGGATAAAACTTAGAGGGAATGAACAAACTACGGAAACTCCACGACTGCAAGAAGTAAATTCATTCCCAGAACTCGAGCAGTGCTGACTAATTCTTTTTTCTTTTCTTTTTTTTAAACTGGGCCACAGAGATTGCTTGGAATAAACATACTGATGTAGGACTTTATTTTGCTAGGAATATAAGCTCCCCTAGGATTTTTCCTATGCACACACACACACACTAATGTATCATATTACATTTTGTCTTTGTCATGGGACTGCTGTTAGCACATTTTAGATATTGAACCTAACAGGCATCTTTTTCCCCTCGTCCACTTAACACTGAGACCATTACTGTTGTCTATTATGTTTTTTTCCCCCTCGTTTAATGTCCTTATATGGTCCAACTGCAATTGGACACAAACATATTACACACAAAGGATAAAGACATGTTAAAAATAAATAAATAAATAAATAAAGTGGAGTGTAACATGTAAGGAGAAGAAAAGAAAAAAAAAAGAAAGAAAGAAAGCAGCCGTCACAGAAATATGACATCTCTACACCAACCTGTCTGTGAATTAAGCACGCTTAATTTTAAACAATAACAATTAAAATGTCACCATCCATCCGGACTCGGCAAGATTCTATTTGAGCATAGGATGACCTTTGCCGCTAATGTAATGAAACAAATACACAAGGCTGCTTTCCGTGTCCGGGCTCAGATATATGCCTCTCTTTCTCTCTGTGGGCTTTTTGAGCCATGTTTTCCTCTGAAAACTCAATAAACGCTGACCTTTCCAGTCAGACTTGCGGCTGAGCAAAAACGAAAAGAAAACAGAAGAAACAGACTCGAGTAAAAATGTGTGTGTGTGTGTGTGTGTGTACATGGGTCTCGGAGATTCCTTGCTTACAGCCTCCGTACATCACCGCGTCTTTGCCACGATCAGAGCGCTGGAGTTGTTTGCTGGACCTTTCCCCGATAGTGGAATTTGAACTCGAGGACATCAAACAGCCTAATGAAAGCAGCACCGAATCTTAAATAGTGCAATGAACCATAGGTAGACTGACAATTCATCAATTCCATTTTTTGAGTATTGCGATTGTTTGATAATATCCGATTCCAGAGCACTACAAGTCTACTGTCTGATTTATATCAATCAGCAATACTTCTTACAGGTTTTCAATTGTTAAAACCTACAGGGATCTAATAAAACACTGATATGCTGCTGTCTAACTTGTGTTGTTGATTGTAACTTTATATGACATTTAAACAATCATCTTTTGCTGCCAAACTTATGATCAACACTCCAGGCCAGTAGATGGAGGTGTTGCCCAAACTCCACATAAATTCAAAAGAAGGAGAAACAAGTATGTCTAGATGATGCAAGCAATTTCTATTTTTTGCTGAAGCTTTATTTATTTTTAAGGAATTTGTGATCATTAATGTTGACCAAAATAATTTTAAATAAAAAGTGTTAATCAATTGGAAATCAATTAATTGAATCGACTACCAAAAGGTTAAATCGCACAGCTCAACATTGATCAGCCATTGATCAGTTATGACCACTAAAAAGTGAAGTGAATAACAATGATTATCTCACTTACAATGGTACGGGAAGTATATGGATATATACTTCAAATGAACATCTGTTAGAATGGGCAAGTGTAAGTATTTGAGCGAATACTGAAGGCCAAATGGTGATATCTAGAGAACAGGGTCAGAGTGACTCCAAATCTGCAGCTCTTGTGTGGTGATTCTGGTCTGCAGTGATCAGGATTTACCAAAAATGGTCCAAGGAAAGCACCAGGATGCAGTATGGGAAGAAGTCGAACCAGCAGAGGTACTTTAGCATCCTACCAAACCTTGAGTCCTGCCATTCATACAGATATTTTGACACGTTGGACATATCTAAACAAACATTGTTGCTGACCATGTACACCCTTCATGGAAATTCCATGTTGGTAGTGGCCTCTTTCAGCAGGATAATGCGCCCTGACACTACAAAAACTGTTCAGAAAAGGTCTGAGGAACACAAGAATGTCTTTGAGGTGTTGACTTGGCCTCCGATTTTCCAGATCTCAATCTGGTCGACTGTTTCTGGGATGTCCTGGAAAAAGAAGTCCAATCCATGTACAGTAGCCACCTCACAGCACTTGTGGACTTGAAGGATCTGGTGCTTAGTGCCAGATACCACAGCACTCCTTCAGCAGTCTAGTGGAGTCCAGGACTCAATAGGACAGAGCTGTTTTGATGGTAAAATGGGACACACTCAATATTAGGTCATAATGTTCTGGTTGGCCGTTGTTATCTGAAACTACATTTAAATAAGCTCTCAGGGTCATATCCAATACTTTATTCCAAATAGGAACTCATTCACCCAATGGCAGGACACACAAAGCTCTGCTGCACTGAGGACCTTCGTCACTATGGCACATGAACGGTTGAACATGCACATGAAGGTCTAGCCCACTACAAAGTCCCCGTCCATTAATTGATGCCGGGCTGCATTTACTATGAGGCCACTTCAAACAGACCTTCAATGAAACGCAAAACATTCAGTGCTCAGGGCCTGCACTTACCTAAAACACAGTGGACAAAGCTACTGTACTTCCATCTAGTAGCTTCAAAAAAAGAGAACCTGATCATCCTTTTAATTAGTTGCGCATTGTAGGTTAGAGAAGAAACAGCCTTGAAGAAATTGTTTTCGTGGCGCACAGTGAAGAGTTTCAATGACTCAAGCTCGTACGTAATGGGCCGGACTGAGGTCAGAGGAGTTCTGATCCTGATCGTCCTCAATCGCATCAAACGTAAAGGATGAAACGTGATGTCTTTGAGGTGTTGACAGGCGCTTTCCCAAAAATCCAAATCTCTGCGGAGTGTGCTGGGAATGGTTAAACACTCCACTCCCAAAAACAGGCAACATCTACTCAAGAGTTTACTACGATACCCTCTATATATGGGCACAGACCATCTTCGTGAGGACCTTCCATTGACTTTTAATACAGTTAATGAATGCTATGCCTACATCTCAATCCAACCCTGAAGATAACTTCCTGCTCATAACAAATAGGCAATTAGACACACGCGCGCGCACACACACACACACACACACACACACATATATATATATATATACGGAAGACTGCATCTGTAGCAAATGAGCCACATTTTTTAGATAAGTGATCATCCTAAAATAGTCTGATTAAAAGCCTGCACTGCCCATGGGCAAAAAAGTGACGGGCCATTTATCAAATCCGTATATGTCCAAGTCACTTTACCGTGCCTCTCGCTCATCCTCAAATAGCCACCGTGTCTGTGCTGTATGTCTAATCCATAGCATTGAAGCGAGAGAGAGAGCACGACAGAGAGAGAGAGAGAGAGAGAGAGAGAGAGACATTTACAGAAGGCTAGAATTTTTTAATTTGAGAATCATAAGACCTAAAATGAATAAAGCTAAACAACAAAATATATTTGTGTGTGAATGCCTTTAAAATTGCACTGGAGCTACATGCTGCAAATAAGTCCAGAGTGAGATATCTACAGTAAGTATTTAATTCCATTCATCCATTCATTCATCTACATTCATCATAAAAGATCTATTGTAAAACAAAATAAAATTCATTTCTGCTTCAGCATTGGAAACAATATTGTTTTAAGCCAACTAATTATACACAATTCTTCATTGCACTTACTCTGGCTTTTAGATAAAGAGTCATCTGGCGAATATTCAGTGAAGCGCAACACATTTATTTCAATTCTTAAATGGTGCTTGTGGGATTCCGCGGCACTGCGCGAGAGGAACTGCGGCCTTTCGCGGGGAAAAAGCGTGCATTCTTAATGGCCACATCTTTATGCTGCTTATCCTGTACTGGCCCAAGTGGGGCCTGGAGCCTGTCCCAGGAAGTTATGGACACAAGGCGGAGTACACGCTGGACGGAGGTGCCAATCCATGGCAGCGCACACCGCACACACTGTTCTCCCCTGCTTGGTGCGTTTCCTCCTTTACTCACTACGGACGTTTTTTTTTTCTAATCTGCATGTCTTTGGACTGTGGGAGGAAACAAACTGAGCACCTGGAGAACATGAAAACTAAAGACGAACCCTCGACGCTGAAGGTGTAACCACTACGCGATCCAGACGCCTCCATTCCGTTCAATTCATTTCAACAAGGGACACTGTTCCAAAGCAGCTTTACAGAACAAAGAAATCTAGATAATTTTAAAAAGAAAATAAAAAAGAATAGATTTATAGCTTGGTCAAATTGTGTCTAAAGGTCAGTCCGGGGTCGAGAACGTCAAGGAAAAACTCCCAGAGATGACAAGAAGAAGAACGGTTGGGAAGAACCGGCTTCCAATGGATCCTGTGCTCAACTGGGTGATACTGGATATACTGTATGAATAAATCCTTTCTGTAACTGTTACATGGTCAAAAGTGCAATTCTAGAACATGACCTGTGATTATTTTCATTTTACCAACTGTTCATTGATGGAGACTTACAAGAGCTACAACACACACAAAGTCTGTGCTTTCATTACTGTAGCTACAGGTTGAATTTTATTATGAATCAGGCATGATCAGGTTTTCCCATACTTTTGGCCATTAAGTGTATATACAATGAGAAAATGATAATAATAATAATAATAATAATAATAATAATAATAATGAGCAGCCTAACATAATGTACAGTTACCTGTTCAGCAGCACAGTACTCGACACCTAATGCAAGATGATGATGCAATTTGTGTTTTCTGACTCTGCATGACACCTTCATGGCTAGACAAACGAACACTATACGTCATACATCGTAGATTGTTTATCATTATTATTATTATAATTAAATAAAAAAAGAAACCCATAGCAGGAGGTATCTTGAAGCTGGAATTGTTTTATTATTATTAATATTATTATTCAGCTCACTGTGTGATGATGTAAAAGTATGTAATAACAGTCTGGAAGATAAGGTTAAAAAGTTCATATTTAAAATTTTTTTTTTTTTTGCTACAAGCTTAGGTTATTAAAAAAATATATAATTTTTTTTTTTTTTTTTACTTTTTTTAATAAAGCAAATCTTGACACATCAATCATTTGCATTAACGGGATTTTTCTTTTCATTTCGACCTGAACTGTTCCCTGTAATTATGACGTGCTGGTCACTCTCCTTGGCTACGTGTTGATTTGATGACACTGAGAAACAAGCTGCCTGTAACTCCACGTAAATTAAAGACGGTCACAGCAGGGGACGGGACGGGACGCTGATGAGGTCATCGTCTCGGGGTCGAATGTCAGCGTCGAGACGAGCCCGGTTTGGGCAAGGCGGTGACGGAGCTTTATTAAAAAGAACCCGTGTTATTACGCCAACCTTTATTATAGATGCATCACCGTGGGAGGAGACCTGAGGTGAGAGTCTGGTCTCTGTTTCAGACGGCTTTCATTAATCACACAGCTCTGTGTGCGTGTGTGTGTGCGCGCATGTGTGTTTATGGCCGTATGTGCTCACATTAGTATTCATGTAAACATAAAGGATCGTTATAGACCGTGATTGCCGATCGCGGGACGATGATGGATCGTGTCTCATTGTGGACATAATGTATGTGTGCTAACTAATTGAGCGCAACCAGAAGTAGATAATCTAAATATTTATCAGTGTAGGTGAGTCTAGTGTGTGTGGGTGGATGAGTGTGACTGTAAATAGTCTCGCTGAAGGTCCATGAATACATTAGCTTGCTGCCAGATATTTGTGCACCAGTGTTTGTGTGTGTGTGTGTGAGAATATGTGAATATGATTTAAATCCCATACGGTAATTAGAAAAATGATAGTGTATGATCTCTTTCTCCCTCTGTCATTCCTGTTCGGCGTGGGGTGTAAATGAAGGTCCTCGTGCGGCGTCTGCCTTTCCTGCCAAGCAGGCGCTGTAGCACTCCTTCTCCACAAGGGGGACACAGGCTAAAAAAAAATGTGTCCTTCTGTAGCTTGTACACACACCGTGAGCAGAGAGAGCAGGCCGACAACCCTGGTACACAATGCACAAGCATACGCCAACACACAAACGCACGGCACAGTGTATTATTGTTACAGTCTTCTCAGGAGAAGTTTCCATGCCGTGGTGTGTGTGTGTGTCCCCTGGGCGCTCTGGTTCTCTCAGTCCTTCTGTGCCAATACTTTTGCCTGCCTTAAATCCATTCTGCTTCTTCTTCTTTTACAGCATCTCTTCTTTCATCACAATGTCTTTCTGTCTCTTACATGTTATTAATTCGGTCTCCATATCTTTGCAGCTGTCTCTTTTGTCTCCCTCGTCTCTTATACATTCGCTGCCTCATGCTCGCTCGCTCTCTCTCTGATCTCTTTTGCTCTGTCCTACGGTCTCGCTGTGCCGCTCTTCCACCGTCTCTCATGGTCATCCCTCTGTCTATGTGTCTCCTGTCCCTGTCTTGTGTCATCTCTCGCTCCTGTGATCTCAGCCGCATCGCAGCCTTAGCCCGTCTCTCGTCTCTTGATCTCACAGCCTCTGTCAATCTCCCCGGTCTGGTCTCTCATGGGTTTCTTCAGCATTTTCGCTTCATCTCTGCCTGCTAGCCTTTTCTCTTTGACTCCCGCGTTGTAAGCTGGCCTCAGCATGAAGGCCTGGGTTTTTTTTTTCTTTTCTTTTTTTTCTGACTGGAGAGTGTGCATGTTTGTAGAAAGCAGTGGAGTGGACTGGTAATTAGTGTTAATTGGTTTAGTGGAGAGCTGGAGGCGGGCTGCTGAAACGGTAATGCTGGATTCTCTCTCTCACTCTGATCCGATCGAGCGTTATCAGAGCTCTCTATCTGTGTTCCTGCAAAACCCAATACAAGCCAGTCTGTCTGGAAACAACTTATATATGCTGTCTGTGTGTGTCTGTGTGTGTGTGTGTGTGTGTGTGTCTGTGTGTGTGTGTGTGTGTGTGTGTGTGTGTATACATATGCGTGGCATCTGTCTGGGATCAAAAGCATTCCGTAGTAATATGGCAGCATTTATGGGGAAAAAAAACCTCATGCATCCAAACATACATCATGACAAAAAACACAGAGGGGGAAAAAAATAAAATGGGTGAAGATGTCCATGCATACACACACACGTTTGCTTTATCATAGCGTCAGAGCAAAGGGGAGTCCATTCATCCAGATAACAGTGCAAGACTGAAGCAATTTGTGCTCATTTGATGCGTAATGAGCGCCTTATCGGTAAGTGGCCAGAGAAATGAGGTGTAAAGTGTAGCTCCTTCAGCACGGAGCTAATGCATCAGCCATGAGCTCATTCCTCACACACACACACACACACACACACACACACACACGTACTGTATAGAAAACACACAAAACAAAAACCACGCCAGACAATCGATCCGTCTGCGAAAGCGAACGAGCAGAGTGGAGAAAGAGAAATGTTCGGACAAATTAATGACGGGAATGTGACTGACAGCAGGTAAGCGCCATCACGTCCCGCTGACAGTGGGAACAGGAAGGGCGTCGAGAGGACACTGGGAGGGCGTTATACTGTCACACGCCGTGCCTACTCAAAATATGGCACGTTACAGAACACACTTTAGCGCTTATTCATCAAAGTTCGCTAAAAACGTGCGACACTTCATGACACGCAAATGAATGAATAAGTAATTTGAAAAAAATAATAAATCTGTGTCCTGAGTTTGATCGGGAATGAGTCGTGCACCAGGAGTTTGAGTGCAACTGATGAATCAGCTTCAGCTGCCTGGACACAAGCTCCTGATCACTAATTACATTTCATATGCATGCAGCACAACAGACAGACAGATATAGGTTGATATAGACATAAATATATAATAAATATTCCTAAATATCTATATACAGTTGCACGCCCCACCTTACAAATTTTCACCTTAAAAACTTACATTTTGCAAAGAACTTTCCTCGGCATACTGTACGAGCGAACAAACCAAGCCGAACTGAACGTTGCGTGAACATCTGGGAGCCGCGCAAAACTTCTTTGCGTCAGTGGAAAGCCAAGAGAAACAAGTTAACAAAAATGTTTGTTTTTGTTTTTTTTTTGCATTTTGTGCACGATTTAGTGAAGACAGAGCACCATTGGTCCCAAGAATGCTATTCAAGGGCATTAGCAAGAAAATAAGGGGGCCACTTTCAGTTTAGTTTTCAAAGCAGCCGATGCCAAGAGGAATCATAAATTATGGTTAAGTGAAGTTTAATGTTGATTTATTTTATATTTTAGTTCATTTAAATGTCTTTTCTAAACGATTTGATCCTTTTAATATGCAAAAATATGATTCTAGTGTTAATATTGGTAATATTTTTTGGGTGGCTGGAACGGATTATCTACATTTATATTATTTACTTTGGGAAAATGTGTTCTGCAGTATGAAATTTCACCTTAAGAACTCGCCTCCAGAACGGATTAAACTCATATGCCAAGGTATCTATGTACCTATCTATCTGAAGTTCAAACCGAGCATCAGCATAGGGAAGAAAGCTCATTTAAGTGACTTTGAACACGGCATAGTTGCTGATGCCAGACGGGCTGGTTTTGAATTTCCAAAACTGCGATTTTCACACAACCATCGTGAGAAAATGAGAAATATCCCGGAAACACTGGTTCAAACTGATCAACAGTAACTCAAATAACATCTCGTTACAAAAGGGGGTCCAGGTTGTACCAAATAAAGTGGCCAGTACTGTAAGTGTATATATACCACGTACTGTACATGAAACACCCCATAACTCATGTTGCAATAGTGAGCCAATTAAGGAGAGACAAGTTTAACAAATTGGAATAGATTTTTGATTTGCGGTTCTAAGTTGTTCTGTAAAATAACTTTGATGAACAAGCGCACCAGAAGGTAATGACGTAATCAAGATAGATTTGTTCCCTCGCGCCTTGCCATGACAATCATATACTATAAATCTCGAGTGCGAGTTTAGCATGAATACATTTTTATCCTTGACAGAAATGTTATTTAACACCAGAGCTGTGCATATGTTCAAATAAAATCTTCAGAGACGGTTTCCTGTTAGACAGCAGGCTCCGATAGAGGTGACAAAAAACCTTAAACTTAATTTATATCAAAAATAAAAGGACCAAGTGGAGCCATCATGATAAGCGACTAGAACTGAATCACAGATAGAATATCAATTCGACTGGATTAAACAGCACTAATATTTACTGTCTGGTTTATTCCAAGCAACTAAAAAGTGTCAAACACTGAAAGGTTCTTTAATTTGTTTTAGGGTGAAAATATACCTGCACTTAACTATGCGTACGCACACACAAAGGCTGTTTGCATACTCCTCCGATCATTTGGCCCGTAGCTTGTGTACGTCATTAGAAGTGAATGCGAAGTTCCCACAATATGCATTATACATGGCAAATGTGCATGTCAAAATATTTGGTGGGAGATGAGTACTTATCCTAAATATCAAGAAGGAAACTAAGCTTCATGAGGGTGAGCATGCTAGTTAACCTTGTTAAAATTGGTTTGATTGAATTCTCTGGTGTGCCCCCTACTGGAATTCTCTGGTATCATACAATGCATACAGTATAACGCATGTGCACAAATACGATCATGACATCGCCGGAGTAAACTAAACGTCAACTAAAATAAATTTCCATTTACTGACATTCTAGTAGGTGGTGTCTAATAAACTCAAAGGACAAAAAAGAAAATGATGTTACAACTGGTGCATCATGAAATGCTGCTTTCATACATATCTCTCTCTTTACATACATACACATGCACACACTTTTTTTTTTCCTTTACTCCTGGAAATAACCCAAAAAACTAAACTGTCACCCATTCCATGTTTTCTGCGCCCTGATATGAGGCCTCCTGCCTACACTGACACCAAGAAACTGACTTAAGCGATCCGAGACATGAACTAAGAAATGCATTACGACAATGGTGCTACAGTACAGTTTCGCGGTGCCAGCTCCGACCGTATACAATGATTATTCACCTCTGCTCCCTTTGAACAGATTTACAGCAAATTCACACAATCGTCTAACATCCAGCGCATCTGGAAAAAACGAAGGTCATAACACAACGTGGGCCTCTGTGGGACTCGCAGACCGAGAGCGCTGGAGATGCCTCGCGTTTATGAGCACGAGGAGCCATCTGCTGCGAAACGCACCATCATCAACACGGCCATTCCGCGGAGAATACACAAACATATTTTGTACACACTCGAACATCTGACTCTGACTCAGCCACTACACTCGATTTATCTCAGTTTTCTTTTCATTCTTATTACAACACTGAATTTGCGCATTAAGTCAGCGTGACAGGAATGGGGGGTACACGGGCGGCCTTCACCGGTGCTACGGTCGTAAAATACCAAAAGAAAGAGAGTGCTCTGACGCAGCAGTGATCAGGTGACCTCGTGGCTCCGAGCCATCATAAAGCGACTACAGTGAGCAGTGAGGTCATCTGGCTGGAAGGAAGAAAGGTATCATTCAGAGAGGTTAAGGAACCTGCTGTCTGGAGGGCAAACGGGGCAGGAGAGGAGACCATTAGCCATTGCATCATGCTAACAACCGCTGAGCCAGGCACTGCATATAAGCTGACCTAGGCACTGTAAATAAAACCCAGTCAGTGTTGACTCCGACAGAATCACTACTTAATGACCAGGATTATGGAATGCTATAAAAGGCAGGCCTAGTGGATGAATTACCCACGACGGTGTAGTACAGTTCTGCTGAAGGTCAGCTTTTTGAAGGTTAATACTTCTAGCTTTTTGATGATGCGTCTGCCTGGGAGTTTTCTTCTTGAAAAAAGGGGGGGAAATCCTCTGTATTTAGGTCCGGGTTTCCCCAGAAGTCCTCACCAAGAAGAATAATTTTTCTGCTAAAAGATATCTTCTATGGGCTTTTACGGATAACCTGGGTAACAGCTCAAGATCTAAAAGCTAACGTAGAAACATAACGGAAAAAATTCTAGCGCTAAAGTCGACCTGGAACGTTTAATAAAACCTGTCCGGATGGAGACGATGACTCGAACAGACATATGTTTTAAATGAGCGGCTTAAATCACAAGGCTCTCCTACTGGACCAAGACGTGCAGTTATCACATGGTGTTCTGGATTTTCACTAGCATGATCATTCATCGTCTATGTATGCGTGAGCTGTTATATTAGAGACGGCAGCAAATAATATGATGAGACAAGACATGACAGGCTGACTGAGGTTCGTTTTATTTTTATTTATTTTTTTTTTTTTTATCAAATCATGGCTGGTACATGCTGATATATTTGTAGCTGGTATGAAGGTGAGGTTATTCCAAGATCTCAACTCATCACCCCAGATCAAAATGGAACCACAAAGTACAAGATCTGGACCACACATTAGTAAAAGAAAAAAGAAAAAAAAGGAGCTTAATTAAAACAGGAAAAAAAAATCCTTGTTCTTCTTAAAAGTTCTAAAAGGAGAAAAGCATATGAAGTTTCATTTAGAGAAGAACCATCTGTAGATGTTCTACAAGTGATTTCTAGTTCCTAGGATCCATGCCAAAGAGCAAGATGTTCTTTAAGACTAGATGTTCATCAATTAGTCAGAAATATTCAAACAACAGATATTCCTATCAATTTGGCACTCGCACCAGACCCCACAGAGATGAACGCCATCAGTATCTGATGGCGTTTAATGTTTTGGAAAAGGGATTACAGCAGACTCTGGAGCAGATCAGATCACAAGTTGGAATGTTCAGACTAATAAAAAGGGATAAATTTAGGCAAACACTGGGAGACAGTAAAAGAGAAGGAGGGAGGAAACGAGGGAGGGTGAGCGAACCCCGTTTCATTCGTAGCCATTTCATGACTTGTGTATCTGTCAAGTAAACTTGTTAATGGACTTAGCAGGAAACAAGAAGGAGACGGACGCATTCTTTCCCCGTGTTCTGGAAGATGAAACCCGTCTCTCCCAGTCTCTCAGCACACAAGACAGGAGCGGGATGACATTTTACAGAGCTCTGGTATTACTGGAGCAGAAAAGCAGGCTCTGGTGGAAAGATTTCTGTGCCTGTGCCGCATCAGTGAGCTTGAGACATATTTAAGCTATTTGGCAATGCCCTGCATCCTCCTTCCCAGAAAACCCAATCTTCCTTCTGCCTCTTCAATTCCTTCAGCTCCTCTGTTTCCTCCAAACTCCTGTCTCTGCTAACAATACTAGGTTTTCCAACTCTTTCATCTTGTCCATCTCTGCCATCTCGTCGATCTCCTCCAGCACTTTTATCTCTTCCAGCTCTTCTCCCATTTCATCTCCTACAGCTCGTCTGTCTTTTTAATCTTCCCTAACTTCTGTCCTCCGTCTCCTCCGGAAACTGAAGCTCATCCATTTTCTCATGTTCTTCCAACTCTCCTGTCTTGTCCAGCCTCTTCAGTAACTCCATCTCATTTGCTTGAGGTGCTTAGTTGTCCCCTCCAGTTAGTCCATCCTCTCAATCTTTTCCAGCTTTTCTCATGTTTCCCTCCGTTTCATCTCCTTCAGGTCCTCCATCTGTCCAATCTTTCCAAATTTCCAAACAACTCCAGCTCATCTGTGTTTTTCACTTGTGCCATTTCATCTATTTCCTCTAGCTCTTCCATCACTTCCAGCTCTTATTCTGTTTTATATCTTCTTCAGAAACTTCATCTCCCCCTCGGGTTAGATGAAGCATTCTCAGGCTTCATCTAATGCTTAATCCTAAGCATTCTCAGGATTATTATTTTCAACAAGCTCCTGCATCTTGCATCTTCCATACACCAGCACCTTCCATCTTTCCTTATGTTTCATTTTATTCAGGTTCTCACATCTTGCCCAATTTTTTCAGGATCTTCTGTCTGCAATCTTATCAACCTTCAGCTTCTCCAGTTCCTCAGCATCTGCTGTCGCCACCAGATGCTTAATACCTAGCAGCTCCTCAAACTCTTTCACCTCCTCCAGCTACTCCATCTCCTCAAGCATGTGCCCTGCTTTATCTCCTTCGAGTCCTTCATCTCTCCAATGTTCCCTAACTTCAAGGTCTCATCCAACTCCTCCAGAAACGTCAGGTCATTCATTTACTCTAGCTTCACCAGCTTCTTCAGCATCTTCTGTCAATCTCTTCCAGCATCCTCATTCCCTTCTCCTGTGGATCCTGGAAGTCTTCATCGTCACTGAATTGTCCACCTGTTATACCCTCTAACTCATCTTTTATCACCTTCAAAATATCTCTCTAACATTCTATACGTCCTCAGTCTTTTCTGTCTCTTCCAACAACTATTGCATATTCCTCCTCTCTAGCACCTCCAACTCTCTAGCTTCTTTTCCAATATCCACTTTCTCCATCATCACCAATCTTTAATGGTCCCTTCAGTTCCTCTCCCTGCAAATCTAATGCCAGCTACAGGAGCTCAAAGCCCTTGTAATGATTATAAATGTTCCTGTTGTGGACATAATGAGGAAATGTGATCAACCAGCACCTTATTTTAATCACATTCATTTGTCTATAAGTGAACAAAGGTGCCTGGTGTCCATCTGTAATGGAGATGATGGTTTACAGAAAGGAATGCATGATGTGGATGGTACTCTGGTTTCTGCAGTTTATCGCCAGGTCTTTTTGGACATTGAATCCAGATGTAAACAAGAAAAAAATTACAAAAAGTCAGTATACCGCAACCATGCTAACGCACTAGCCAAGAAACACTGGCTCATATGAATGGAAACCCACATACACATTTATATTCAAACACTTAGACCTATAATGGTATTTGAAATGTATCACACATATATACAACTTAAAGAGTCATAAATAACAGCTAGGAGAAAAACACACACACACACACACACACACACACACATATATATATATACAGATAGGTGTGCGAAAAAGGACCAGTCAGTCCAGATTTGGTACAGGTTTGATTGCAAACTCTCTCTCAAACATAACACCACAGCGCCCCCTACTGTCCGACAAAAGAGGCTCAGCCTTTCACGCATTTACATTTCTGAGGGTTTCCATCCACTTAAGGGCTTTCAGTTTATTTCAAAGATCATGATTAAGTTTGCTTCAAAGAGCCAGACTTATCACATCATACCAAATTGCTTCATTTCCAGTCAAAACAAACATGACTGCCAAAATAAGGATCAAACTAAACAGCTGAGTGCGTGAGTGGAGGGTTATGAGCACATTCAGATCATCATAAAAGGCCTGTAGATTAGAACGTGATTGAATGGATGATGTTTGAAAACATGGACTAAAACAGCAATAAGGCTCCAGTCGAACATTCTTTGAAAAGGACAGCATCAGGTTGTCTTTGTCGGCTTTACACGTTTGTTTCAATACAAAAACGGGTTACGTTAGATTTAGGATTGCGGAAGGAAAGTACGTGTTAAATTCCTCCTCCTTTGCATCATTTCCACTCCTTCATTGACACTCTGTATAAAACGTGTGGCGGACGGTATCGCTGTCATTTCCTGTCCCGCTGGCTCACGTTACCCAGGAGATGCTCAGAGTAATGTAGAGGTGTGACCCACAGGGAACATCAGGTGCCTTTATTCCCAACACCTAGCTGTGCTTTCACCCCCATTGCGCAATGCAAAAAAAACAATGCGTGTCGTGCATATGCCTCAGTTTGGATAATTTTGTTACATTATTCTAAAATCAGCAACATAAGGATGTCATTTAGAGACATACTGGAACGGGAATAGTATATTTAGTTCCAGCTCAGCTGTGTGTGAGCGTTTGTGTGAAATGTCACACGGATCACGGAAACATGACGGTCTCTGAAGTGAAAGAAGTTAATGAAGCTTTCATGAAGTCGTTCCATGAAAGCAATTTCCTTGTCTTTCTGTTCCGAACACTGTTACATGTTCAAGTCTAACGAGTTGTACATAAATACATGCATTACCTCATGTGACAAAATGTACATGATGAAAAAAAAAGTCATTTTCCATTCACATCATCTACGTGGTCAACACATCAATGTGTGAATGTTACAATAACAGCAGCAACAGTACAATATAATATGATGCATCCTGACCTGTACTGAGAGCAATGAGTGAGGAGGACACATCTCCTTTAACACGGGTTTCAAGTAAAGAGAACATGCCTCCTTCACCAGGGTTTACAGGACATGTAGAAAGGACATGTCAGCTTCACCAAAATGTACAGGTACTGAGGACAAGCATCCTTCATCAAAGTTCATAAGCACGAAAGGCCACGTATCCTTCCCCAGGGTTTGCACCTAAAGAGAACATGTCTCCATTACCAGAGTTTATAGTTAGAGAGGACGTGTCTCCTTCACCTGGGATTAAGGGAGGACAGGCCTTATTCCAAAGTTTGCAGGTGATGAGGACACATCTTCTTTAACATGGTTCACAGGTTGAGGGAACACGTGTTCTCCACCAGGGTTTACAGGTAGAAAGGACAGACCTCCTTTAGCAAAGTTTCCAGGTAGACAGTACATGCCTCCTTGATCAGGGTTTAAAGGCACAGAGAGGACACAACGGTCACATTCTGTACACCTCCTTGGTCTGCACTCTCCAAGGAAAAGAAAAAGAAAAGAAAAAAACAGTCACAAACAGCAAGAGGATTTTGATATTATAAAATCACCAACAATATGAAAATCACCCAAAAACACAGACACAGACAGACAGACAGAGACAGACAGGCGCGCACAGACACACAGACAGGCGCGCACAGACACACAGACAGGCGCGCACAGACACACAGACAGGCGCGCACAGACACACAGACAGGCGCGCACAGACACAGAGACAGGCGCGCACAGACAGAGACAGGCGCGCACAGACAGAGACAGGCGCGCACAGACAGAGACAGGCGCGCACAGACAGAGACAGGCGCGCACAGACAGAGACAGACGCGCACAGACAGAGACAGACGCGCACAGACAGAGACAGACGCGCACAGACAGAGACAGACGCGCACAGACAGAGACAGACGCGCACAGACAGAGACAGACGCGCACAGAGAGACAGACGCGCACAGAGAGACAGACGCGCACAGAGAGACAGACGCAGACAGAGACGCGCGCACACAGACAGAGACGCGCGCACACAGACAGAGACACACACACACACACAGACAGACAGACAGAGACACACAAAAAAAACAGACAAAGACAGACAAAGCACTCAATCAGTATGTACTCATGGTGAGAAGTATATAAGCTCCATTTTGTTCCTGCCTGAAACACCAACTGCTAAAACTAATTAAAGTTCAGACAAACCCCACTGTCATGTCTCCTGCTTCTAGTCATTCCCGACAATCTGGAAGCTCCAACACATGGAGAAGGTGAGGTGAGGAAATACCCAGGGGTTTAAATCGAACTTCCTCACACATTTCACCCCATTGCAAACGCAGCCCACAACATGGCTTAGCTTACACTCCTCCTGCTGAGATCCAAATATAACACCAAGAGTGCTTGTTTGGGCAGATTCTGTTGTGTTCACAACAAGTACAGAAGAAAATGTTGTGAAAAGGCCTTGGATTTTGCCGAAGCATCATCACAGCATGAACACTCCGCGCGCATAGAGAAGAAGACCAGAGGCTGTGCCGAAGATAGCGTGAGGTAAATCAAGGCAAAGCTTGTCTGTAGCCCAGGCTTTCATGAGATAAACAGGAAGCAGTGTGTGCTTTCATAAAAGCTCGCATAAGACAAACAGGGCACAGCGTGCATGTAGTGGAAAATGACACGAGATAAACAGGACACAGTGTGAGGTTGTGCCATGAGTTAAGACATCATACGTCACTTCTTTTCAACATAGCAGTGGAGTAACATTCATTTGACAGTTCTTAAAACTCCCTCAGCGTTCACTGGAAGACTAGAGTTTGGCGATTTCTGTGCTCTAAGGTCATTTTCACAATTTGGACCCAGACCTTAGCATGAATAAGTTTTTTTGGGGCATGGTTTAGAAATGTTCCAGAGATTTCAAAGCGGTGATCAGTTTCCTCTTGGCAAGCAAAGGGTTATTGCGGTTACTGATACATGGAACCAGACTTCCATAAGACCGGAACACTACACGTAATTAGCTTACCTTCGTTGTGCATGCACTAGCTTGGAGATCACGGTGAAAAATGCAGGCCTAAAACTCACCTTATACAAGCTTAGCTCTGTGTTTAAACGTGATTCTGCAAGATGACAAAAAAAAATCAATTCACAGGTTAAAAAGAAATCTACTATATCAAAATAAACCTCAGAAAATGAGCACTGAAACAAGCTCAGAATCATTCCTGAGTGCAGCCTTAAGTATTCATACCGAGTGTAAGAAACAATCTAAAACACGTGCTGGTGTTTGTGAGTCGGGATATCATCAGGCCGCTCCTGCAGCGTCCCCTACATCTTCAGAAACAAGACTTTTGACTATCTGAGGCAAAAGTGAATCATACATAAAGTAACGATTTGATTACATTTTTTAGGCACTGCGATTTAGACAATTTGATTCAATAGCAATAAAGTTCATGGTCCGATATGTCTAAAGAAAATATTTCTTACAGGATTTGAGGTATTAAAAACCTGTACTCCATACTCCTGTCCAGTAGGTGGTAGTATCGCACTGACCACTACATAAATTCAAAAAAAGAGATACTCTCGTGGACGGAGTGATACGCTCTCAAAGCGCGAGTATTTGTAGAAGATTACAATTTAATTCAATAGCACTAAAGTTCATGGTCCAATATGTTTAAAGCAGCTATATTTCTGACAGGTTCTGAGGTATCAAAAACTCCGTCCACGAGAGTATCTCTTCTTTTGAATTTATGCAGCGGTCGACGGGGAGACGCTCGCGTGGGCGGGGAGACGCTCGCGTGGACGGGGAGACGCTCGCGTGGACGGGGAGACGCTTTCTCAAAGCGCGGGTATTTGTAGAAGATGAAAAGGGATTTCGTATTTTCTGCAGAAGCTGTGGGATATTCTTTCCGCACATTGGATGTTTGCATGTTTACCTAAAGTTAAAAAAAAAAGTTACAATTTGAATCAATTCTAAATTGAAAGCTGACCAAGAAAAGTTAGCTTAAATTGCATAATCAGTTAAAACGCACAGCTCTTCGGCTGCCATTAAAGAATTTGATTTAAGAACTTTGTTACTCCGTCGAGCATGCGTCATTAAATTTTTGAAACAATTATTACAAATTTTAACCACCTTGTAGCTGCACATCCAAAATATACAGTTCTGTTTTTTTGCTGCATGTCAAAAACACGCGTCAATCTCAGCTCTGGCGGAAACGTCTTAAATCTATACATTTTGGCCAAACTTTGGTTAGCTTAATATAATTATAGCACATCATCGATAATATTAATAGCGCGTTTTAGATTGTTTCTCTCTGTACAGTACTTATACAGTAGCGCTTTTTTCACACGGTGTGCGTGATGCGAGCCTTGGGGTCTCAGAGAGTGAGTTCTGTAGTCTCTCCTGCATTAGACTTCTGAAAGGATCAGGATTTCTGATGCAACTCCACTCAACAGCAGTGCAACCTTACACCACACCAGTGCTCTCGCTCTCTCTCCTTCTGGGGGTTGCCTGGATCCAGTGTGTGTGTGTGTGTGTGTGTGTGTGTGTGTGTGTGTGTGTGTGAGTGTGTGTGAGAGAGAGAGAAAGACAGATATAAAAACAGAGAGGCTTTGGCAGTGTGCAACAGCAGCACTATGTGCCTTAGCCACAGTGGGCCACCTCTTCTCTACCATAACGAGTTCATTTAAAAAAATCACTCCCCTAAGGAGTGCACAGGAGCAGCACCACACTGCTTTCGCTTCTTTGACTGTGTGTGCGCGCACTGTAATTAAGCTACGGTACAATAACAAAGGGAGGGCTGAGAGTGTAAAGTGATGATAACAGCGTTTTATGTTGCATATACTTTGCCACAATACGCCTGAACTAATGCACACGATAATGCACTATTGGGTCTAATGGAACAGACAGCGGGTGCATGGGAATACAGCGGGCGCGGTTCATCAAAGCCGAGCGCGGACGCATTGTTTATCCGGATGCTGCGCGTGCCTTCGGATTTAAGTGATGAAGATGAAGGTGGAAAACTGACGAAGCGTAAAGGTCGGATTACCGAGGCATGAACGATGCGCAGGCATGTAGCGGGGATTTCTTCGGAGCGAGTCTAATAACACCTACATTTCGACGGAAATGAATGGGAACAGTGGTTCTTTCATCAGGTGACCTTTTCCGGAAAAAAAAAAAAAAAAACGGTGCTCATCTATAACGAGTCTAGCACCCGTGGGTTAGAATGTTTGCAGACTGTAGGTTCCAAGAGAAAACGAGGACATCCTTCTGCGCTCTTGGTTGTGTGGTAAATTGGGCCACAGGGGGCTATAGGGTGGCAGATTGAGAGATTAGGGATTGAGGGTTAAACTTAAATACGTCTTGGATCACTGAGTGACAACAAAAGCTCTTATACAGGTGACAGTGAATGAGTTAAAATAGTGCCTCTTAGACCTCAAAGGGCAGACGGCTTTAATATTGAGGGTGTAAATGTGAGAAATGGTTACAACTCCAGGGTTCATGCCTAATTTTATGTCCGAACCACGTTACTGACATGACCGTCATACAGGGGAGGAAAAAAAATTGTCATACCGTTTTCCTTTTCCAGAAAGTAAAGTTTTCGATGCAATGTTTGTGTACACATGTTGATCCTGATCTCTCACACAACCACACACACACTGCAAGAGTTCTGCAAGAGGCATCCATGTCACTTCTAAAGCAGCCTCGTGTTACAAACAGAGCCAATCGGAGCTCGTCTCGGCTGAAGATCGCAGCCTTGTTAATGTCAAAGTCACCCTCAAACTCGCACACCCACATCACCGTCTCTCGCGTCTCTGACTGAACCCTTCAACTGCGAGACAGTCGCTCATCCCCTTAACCCTCCGCCCTCCGTCCCAGGTCTTCAGACTGGTTCGCGGCGGTGTTCTGACAGTACGGCTCACCTTCGGCCCCGAGACTGGGACACGGCGGTGCGGTGACGGTACGGCTCAGTACGTGACCGTGCATCTCCGCGTCTGGTTGAGGGCGCCAAGGCGAACGTGGCGGGAATACCGAAACATGGTGAATAATTTGGCTAGGAATGTACTGTATTACTCAACATACAAAAAGATAGGGCTGGACAGCTCGAGTAGCTGTGTGCTTATTACACATTCATTTTTATATCTGGAGGAAAAAGAGGGGGGGGGGGGGGGGGGGGGGAAGGTGCATGAATAATTTACTTCTGATCCAATTAATAATTTTTTTTTCTGTATTTTGCAGGAAAGTTTAAAAGTAAAGGAATAATTATTATAAATGATTTTTGTTTAGTTTAAACAATAGTTGTATAATAGTTATATGCATGATTATGGAAATTAACATTTATAAAAAGGACACTCGGCAAGTTAAAGATGCGGTATGTAAGTTTAGTGCCCCCTGCAGCATGTGAGATGAATTGCATACATAATGAAATCATTGCCGTCTGCCATTTTCAGCAACAGGTGACCAAAACTTTTTCTTTTTTTTTTTTTTTTTTAAATACACTGCTCTGACTGTGAGAAAAATTTAAAAGTGAGGTCCAACTTGTTGTTGTTGTTGCCGCCTGGTAAATAAATCTGCACCAGTGTTTAAGAGATAAAAAAAAAAAAACAAGTGTGAAAGTCTGCATGACTGCAGCTTCTCGTGAAAACACACAAAACAGAACAGCTGTCATCTGAAATACTCGAGATCCCGTACATCAACGCGAAATATTGATAAATTCCATTCAGACCCTCCTCTTCGACGCGGTCAACAACGCCCGTGTTTTTTTGTATACGTCTGACAGGAAATCAAGTAGGCTGGAAGTTCGTTAGGGATTATTGCGGATGTGCGCGGGATAAAAGCAGGATGAGACGGCGAGGAGATGTAAAGAGCCGACGTGTCTGGCCAGAACTGTCCTGGGATGCAGGAGCTCTTTCTGAGCTGTCTGACAGCACGGATCAATAGAGGAGACTTCTGAGCCTTAGCAGGACCGAGGCACCCTTCATTCCCTGAGTGGAGATCAATAAGAGATTAGAGTGAGGAGCTACACAGCCTCCATCTTCAACTCCCTCTCTAGCTGTTCCTTTTCTATAACTTAAAATGCCACCGGTCTATTTATTCCCACCTCTTATTTATCCCTCTGTCTCTTCGACTCGGCGAGAAGAAAGGAGCGGCATTTGAGAGGTGAGCGTGACAGTGGAGGTGGATGAAATGGTTGATGATCAGAGGGATGCTAGCCGCTGCGGCCCACAGTGAGGATGGCGGCCATGACATCAGATCATTACTGCTGTGAAGTTTCCTCCGGCGCTGGCACCCGGGCACGCACACGCGCACATGCATACACAGACGAGGCACTTATTCCCTAAAAGCCTCAGAGACCACCTACTAGCTGCCCACCTGCCCGAGTGTGTGTGAATACACCGATCAGGCATAAAATGAAAAACATTAACATTATAAACGCCAAGCAGATCCTTTGGGTGCTGCGGGTCGTGGGGTGGAGCCTCCGGGGATCAGACTTGTTTGTCTGGCGCATCCCATGAGTGCTTGATTGCCATGGGATGGGGGGGGGATTGGATTTTTTTGGCATTTCGCTACAAAACACTAAACACTATATGGAAAAATGTTTACGGTAAAATGAGCAACAATTAATAACAAGAGTCCCGTACCGACTACTACAACAGACTGAGAGGATCGATGCCTGATGAGTACCGTACACGGCCACACTGGAAGCAGGATGCACGCTCTCGAAGCGCACTCAACTCGCCGTATCTAATATTCAGAGGCTCCTAAGTAATTTAATGAGCTAAATTATGTGTGTGTCTGGCAGTGAGACCTTCATACCCTGTGGCACTCCAGGAGGAGGCCTGTGCGACCGGAGCAGACGGTGTGTAAGAGGCATGCCGATCGCCTCAGGGCCACTCTGCTGCACTCAGACAGGAGTGTGTGTCAGTGACAGGTGGCTCAGGCCAGGAGATCAGGCTAAAGCCAGGGAGAGGATCACAATCTCGGCGCGGGGCGGGTTTGGACCTCTGAGCAGCCTTTAGCCAGTCAAGTACAGTAGTACTTGTGATTCTCAGTAAGAAAATCAAAGGCTGGAGGTAAACACGGACGAGTGGCTGCGTCTGGTTCATTCCATACTGCGATGTGGGCTCAGTCATATCATACTGTATCATATCATATATCACATATCATTCACACTACCAGTAGTAATGATGATGATATTTACCCTAGGGTTTTTTTTTCCCCCACTCAGACAATTTAAAGTTTATTACATATAACAGTTTTAGATTTCATTCACTAAATTATTCCACACTTCATTCAATCCTGTGAGCAACCTGACCGGTCCAATTTCCTCGAAATGCTTTCATGATCTGTTTATCATCGGCCCGATTAGCATCGACCCGATTTTTGTTTCTGTACATGAGCAAAAGTTTGTATACACCTCGGCATCACAGCCATATTTACTTGTTAAAGATCTCAATGCACATTTATTCCTCCTTTGCTCTTACGATAAAGCTCCACTCTTCTGGGAAGACTTTCCACTAGATTTTGACAGTGACTTCGCAGCATTTGTAATTATTCAGGAACCAAAGAGCATTAAGATATTATGTCTCCGACGTTGCCAAACCATGTCTTCCTGCTGGTTTGGGCTTCTTAGGGAAACTATAATGCTAGAGCATGCACTTGTGTGATGTAGTGCATTTAAAGGCATACCTCGTTATCAACAAGTGTAGATAATCGAGTGTGACTTCAACGTCAGAACATCTTGATGTAACAAACATTATTATTATTACTATTTTTCCACAATATTGTCGACGTCCCTGCACTCCAAGCTGACTGCAAGTGTGCGAGAGTGGGTAGGGATGCTGTTCCTGTACACATGCTGCATGAGGCAGACGCAGCTCTACCGGATTAGCAGAGGTTCGCACATGGAGAGGAATGTAAATGAAAATGTGACCCAGAAACAGCTCGTAACGGAACAAGCAGGGCTTTCAAAGAAACGACAGTGAATTTTTCTGAATGCCTGGAGGACAAAACACTCAAACACACCAAGTCACAAAACAGATTACTATACGTGAAGCGAGCCTCAACGGTATTTATGAGTCTGATTTATATTTACCAGTCTGTGTAGCGAACAATATAACGCGCATTACTTGCACTATTCGTTATACATCCATCACCATCAGCACTGAAGATTACCATCATCCTCACATTAAGCTTGTATATACAAAAAAAATAATTATAATTAAAAAAAAATGCATGGTTAATATTTTAAACAGCTGCTCGAGGAATCCCCGGTTATGTTTTTTTTTTTTTTTTTTTTTTAACGGTCATTCTTATGGCATTCGGATCACTGGATCCGATTCTGCTTCAGGCTTTGTCACTTTGTCTAAAAGCTTCTGCTTAGTAAATAAACAGAATGGATATGTATTTAACATAATTCACCGTGCACCGTGGTTGTGCCGTGATGTCGCCCACTGCCGTGACTGCACTGGGTTGATTAATGCATTAATTACAGCGGAGGCGTGAGGTACCAGATGCAAAGCAGTGTGTGATCAAAATATTAATTTCCGCTATTTCTTTGTTTTTGTTTTTTTGGAAAGCGCCCAGCTGATCACAAAAGTGCATTTCTTATTCTGCTCGCTTTCGGAATAACCCGACATCTCTGAATATTATATAAAGTCATAGCAGTGCGACGCTATCGATCTGGACCACCTCGGCGCCTTAATGATCCAGCAGGAGAAGAAGAGACTCGAGAATCGGCTCCAGCTCAGAACTCATAAGACAAAAAATACAGTACATCATCACACTGTATCATAGGCGCTATAATAACAGCCTGTCAATCACATCACGCGTCTAGGCATTTTACATACACATTATAGGTCAGGAAGCATAATGTGTGTCAAGGAATATTCGGTTTAAAAATAGAAAAACAGCTAAAAAAAAAAAAAAAAAATGCATCTCCTTCACTCTTTACTGATGTCTTGGATCTAAGTGGGGTGTCCCGAGGGGGTTTAACGGGTGGGGGCGGGGGGTTTGGAGTCACAGCACAGAGGACAGATCTAGGGTAGGGGGTCTGACATGGGGGGGTCTTTTGGGGGCTGTCAAAAGCCTTACTGACAGATTTGCATTAGCGCTGAAGTGTAGGTGGGGGGAGGTCCTGTCAGGTTGCTTTTCCTTTCAAACACACACACACACACACACACACACACACGGCAGTCACACACCAGTGAGCTGTCTCTAAAATGAGATGGAGTGTAAATAAGCTCAAGGATTCATTATACAGCCAATCCCAGTCTCTCCCTTTCTTGCACACACACACACACACACACACACACACACACACACACACTATAATCCCTGATTCAGGCCAATTCCGTATGCGCGCGCGCGCGTGTGTGTGTGTGTGTGTGTGTGTGTGTGTTTCTGCATGAGTGCCTCCAGCACTGAACGCTGAATTTGGAAGATGCTCGGTGCTCAGATAAGGTATATTTGCTTACAGTGGCTATAACTCAGCCTTCGCAATATCTCAAATTTTATAGCTGTGCAATATCACAATGCAGGAAAACACTGCACATAACTGAACAGATAGAGAACACGATAGGACTTTTACAAAGTTTTCCTTCACTCATAACCATATCTTAGCCTAAAACTTTTTAAAGTAATCAGAATAGGACCTTAAATCTTACGCAATAGTTCCACTTCTCTGCCTGGAGCTTATAAACTCTATCCTACCGCTCTACAAGAGAGTCGTACTTTGTCCGTGTTCCACAGCAACTGAGAATTAGTTTTACTTTCCAACATCCTTAATGAAAAAAAAAAAATCTATTTTGGTGCGTATCTATTTTACAGTTAGCGGTACAGTGCATTGTTGTAAAAAAAAAAAATACATTTTTTAAAAGCTCTGAATACATCCAGGTCGACCAATGTTCTATAGGGCACTTTAAAGGGTACCTTTATTTTCACATAATTTTCAAATAATTCCACAATTTTCTCCAAAAAAAAACAAACAAAAAAAACCTGACAGGAAACAAAATACATCTCCTGCTTTCTTTGTTGTTCTGGGCGGAGCTTAAACAAGCCAATTCAGTTTTCCCCTATTGTGACCTCATATAAGAAGACATCCTTCCCCAGCACAGTGGTAACATGTTTAAATAGACACAGGCTAATCTGGAGAAAGACTGAAATGTAGAGTTTGAGGTATGAATAACAATGTAATTGTTAAAGAAATAAAACATGAGCTCTTTAATAAGTAGGAATAAACCAAGGATAAGAGCTGTTGTGCTGAATACACATGTACACACATGGACAAAATTGTTGGTACCCTTCGGTCAATGAAAGAAAAACTCACAATGGTCACATGAATAACTTCAATCTGACAAAAGTAATAATTTTTTAAAATTCTATGAATGTTAACCAATGAAAGTCAGACATTGCTTTTCAACCATGCTTCAACAGAATTATTTAAAAAAATAAACTCATGGAACAGGCCTGGACAAAAATGATGGTACCCCTAGAAAATACTGAAAATAATGTGAACAAAGGGACATGTTAATTCAAGGTGTGTCCACTAATTAGCATCACAGGTGTCTACAATCTTGTAATCAGTCAGTGGGCCTATATATAGGGCTCCAGGTAGTCACTGTGTTGTTTGGTGACATGGTATGTACCACACTCAACATGGACCAGAGGAAGTGAAGGAAAGAGTTGTCTCAGGAGATTCGAAAGAAAATTATAGACAAGCATGTTAAAGGTAAAGGCGATAAGACCATTTCTAAGCAGCTAGATGTTTCTGTGACTACAGTTGCACATATTATTCAGAAATTTAAGATCCATGGGACTGTAGCCAACCTCCCTGGACGTGGCCGCAGGAGGAAAATTGATGACAAATCAAAGAGACAGATAATCCGAATGGTAACAAAAGAGCCCAGAAAGACTTCTAAAGAGATCCAAGGTGAACTTCATGCTCAAGGAACATCAGTGTCGGATCGCACCATCCGTCGTTGTTTGAGCCAAAGTGGACTACATGGGAGACGACCAAGGAGGACACCATTGTTGAAAATAAATCATAAAAAAGCCAGACTGGAATATGCCAAACTACATGTTGACAAGCCACAAAGCTTCTGGGAGAATGTCCTATGGACAGATGAGACAAAAATGGAACTTTTTGCCAAGGCACATCAGCTCTATGTTCACAGATGGAAAAATTAAGCATATGAAGAAAAGAACACTGTCCCTACTGTGAAACATGGAGGAGGCTCTGTTATGTTCTGGGGCTGCTTTGCTGCATCTGCACAGGGTGTCTTGAATCTGTCCAGGGTACAATGAAATCTCAAGACTATCAAGGGATTCTAGAGAGAAATGTGCTGACCAGTGTCAGAAAGCTGGGTCTCAGTCGCAGGTCACGGGTCTTGCAACAGGACAATGACCCAAAACACAGCTAAAAACACCCAAGAATGGCTAAGAGGAAAACATTGGACTATTCTACAGTGGCCTTCTATGAGCCCTGACCTCAATCCTATTGAGCATCTTTGGAAGGAGCTGAAACATGCTGTATGGAAAAGGCACCCTTCAAACCGGAAACAATTGGAGCAGCTTGCTCATGAGGAGTGGGCCAAAATACCTGCAGAGAGGTGCAGAAGTCTCATTGACAGTTACAGGAATCGTTTGATTGCAGTGATTGCCTCAAAAGGTTGTGCAACAAACCATTAAGTTAGGGGTACCATCATTTTTGTCCAGGCCTGTTCCATGAGTTCATTTTTTATATAATTCTGTTGAAGCATGGTTGAAAAGCAATGTCTGACTTTCATTGGTTAACATTCATAGAATTCTTATTTATTATTACTTTTGTCAGATTAAAGTTATTTCTGTGACCATTGTGAGTTTTTCTTTCATTGACCGAAGGGTACCAACAAATTTTGTCCACATGTGTAGTATGTGCGAGGTAAGAGGAAACAAGATGAACACAAAGAACCATTAGGCACGCCTGATTTGCATCATGGACAGGGACAATTGCTCCCCGCTCCCCACTATACTACTAGTCAGCGTGCACATTATTTTTGTTCTCCATACTCGGATACACGCATCTTCACAGGGGGAAGCAGCACGTGTCTCTTTGGTTTGTGAGCCGCCATTGGTAAGGCGCATCGGTAAAGTGCTCGTCCTATCACGAGTTCAATTCCCGGGTGATGCTGTAACCTCTCGCAGCCGGAGGTCTAGAGAGAGCTGATTGGCCGAGCTCTCTCAGAGCGGAGGGATGCGAGGTACTTAGTGCTCCCACATTAATCATGGCTCTATAGCCAATCAGGGGCGTCAGGCGAGCGGATAGCACTGTCCTCCGAGTGTGTTACTCCACCCCCAACTGCGCGTCAGCGAGCAGTTCGAAAAGATGCAGTCGGCTGGTGATAGTCTTCGGCCCTCCCGACTGAGTGGTAGTAGTAGCCTTAATGTGAGAGCCTCCTAGTGATGGGGAGGAATTGGACACGACTAAATTAAGGAGAAAATAGGGGAAAAATATAAAACAAATAAATACATTTTAAAAAAAGAATCGGATCTCATACCACGGATGTATATTACAGCAAGACAGTAAAGATTTGTGTTTAATTCCTTAAATAAACAGTTAAAGTTTGAGAAGGAATACTGTACACGTGACTGTAGATAAGACATTCCTAATATAAGAGAACAGCCTCTACAGCCTGTTTACACCTTAATCGACTTTTAATTTTACTATCAATAGTAAAAACACAGGAAAAAAAACCTTAAAGGACCATAAGAGATTAAACAATCCTCTAGAACAGCTCCATGCCATTTTGATAAATGCTGCAACATCGGGCCATGTATTGCGCTGACGTTTCCTTGGAGGTTTCTGCACTTTAGAGTCCACAGTCCCAGTAGGACACGACAGAAAGTACTGTACAGACGAGAAACACGTTTTTTTTCCCCCTTTTTCCAGTACCCGTGCTCATAAAGCATGCAAGAGCTCCAGTCTTTTATCAGTCTGACTGATTTTGTTTATATTCTCAGAGATCGCTGCAGTCAGATCTAATCTGATCTCGCATCACTTTTACTCTGATGCATCATTTATCGTGGGAGCGGAGGAGAGATTAATCTGCAGCGGTGTTCGAATGTGAAATCAGGGATCCATCCTCTCGCACTCGCCAAATCCACCGCTTTTCACTCGCAAGAACGGAATACAAGGAAGAACAAGAACGCTATGATCGAAATGATGGTTTCTCTAACCTATCCTAGTAGTTGACATAAAATATAGCTGGGTCATCTGTAGAAAAAAAATAAATAAAAGAGCCCATCAAGGGGTCGGCCTAGAACAGTACTCGACTATAAATAAATCATTCTGCACGGAATATTAGAGTGCGCATATTTCACTCTGAAACCTCGTGGCGGTCATGTTTAAAGGTTTCATATTTCGTTATTTCTTTAACAAGTTAACACGGGTCTCAGAGCTCCATCAATGTGTGTGTGTGTGTGTTTGTGTGTGTGTTAATGTTCCAGCTGAAATACCCCTCACATAATGCATTTATTGCATTTTTTTTACATACCTCCAAATCCCTTTATTTCACTCCTGCTTCAAACACACCATTTCAGTGTCTATGTAAATGAGCTACTGCTGAGCCACACCCCTCCAGAGAACTGTAAAGCTGAAGAAGCTGAGGGAGGGGCTTTTCTTATATGAGGTCACATTAACATGCTAATCTAATTGGTTTGTTTAAGCCCCGTCTAAAGCAGCAAATTAATAATTTTGTCTACGCACACACACACACACACACACACACACACACACAGAAGACCAATCACAACGTCTGAAAATAACGAAAAAGTGAATTCTGCATAATAGCTGCCCTTTAAAGAGTTCATCACCACTAAGGATGCTTTCTGAACACTAAACTGGGAACTTTAGTCACAATCAACCTATGCTTTTATAAAATAAGAGCTCTTCAGTATTTAAGGGTTCTTCAGTATTTTAAAATGCGTAGCGCACTCTCTGACAGAATCTAAAGTTTAGAGAGGCCATTGAGTAAAAGGATGTATACACTTGAGGACTTTTCGAATAGTTGATTACTTTTTAGCTCCTTTTAAAAAATGTATATTTTTAAGTATATGGTTGTACATTCATTTCATTTTCGACATGTGGCAGACGACCCTATCCAGTGCAGGATGTAATATACTGGATATTCTTCCCAGTTGTCTCTAGAAAAGTTTAAAGAAGCTGTGACTGAAAAACAATCGATCTTTGTCTACTGATAAATAAGCTTCCTAATCCTGCTTTAAACTCATAAAGTCAGACATTTTGACAGAAGCGAACTTATTCCCAAGCCATCAAACTCTTTTCCGTCAGCGATCATGCCAGTGCTATGTCCCCGAAACAAAGAAAAACAAGATTAACAAACCGCCTACTAGAGAGGGGGGAGGGGGGGCGGCATTTTTGGGGGACTTGTTTGTGTGCTAATTCATATACTGCCACTCTGACTTCAAATAGATTTTTATAATTCTTTGTATACATGTTCGCATTTGAAGTGGTATAGTGTTGCAGTTCCTCTATAATCCTACAGGTGGTGCACTCTAAACTATTTACACACACACACACACACACACACACACACACACACACACAGGTAGGCAGCACAGCATCCTGTGTGGTAGGAGTGAAATATTATTTAAGTTTCTTTTGAATTGTTACTAAATAAATAAATTAATAAATAAATAAAAATGATTATATATATTTAAATCAGAACATTTATGAAATCATGATATTTAAATAATCACAATACAAATCGAATCGACAACTAGGTATTAGACATGCAAGTAGACATGCCTTCTTTTAATTTTAGGGTCATAGATATTAATGATGCTGAATGCTGTTAGAGTGTCTTTTTTTTTTTTTTTACAAATATTTTATTAAAGCTTCCATGCATATGTTTGTAGCAAGGACTATATTTGTATTATTTGTAGCAGAAGAATTGTTATATCTTGATTAGTGCTGGTAATAATTACAAATGGTTAGCACTAACAAACACAGGTTCTTTGTTTCCCACATCCTTGTGAGAACTGCAATGAAACAGCGCCATCAAGAGGACAAAAGAGTCACTGCTCCAGCTGTTCACAACAACTCCTGACTCCAATTTGACCTTTGTTCTCATTATAAGAGCAGATGACAGAAGTAAACCCTGAAATAGGACTAAAATATCAGGCAGCGTTATGATCACTGATGAAAAACCTGGGGGGAAAACCTTTAAGCCACAAGAAAAGAAAAAAAAAAAGCCACTATAATACAAAAGAGACGAGTAATATGTCGTGACATTGACAGTCAGGGAGCTGATGAGAGACTCGTCTTGCCTTTGTGTGTGTGTTTTGCGCTCCAGGGACACTGGGGTACCCCAGCAGGGGGTCCTGTGCCGTCAGCTTCGATTAAGAGCAACAGTCACGTCTGACCCAAATTCGCTTATGCTTGGATATGTGTGTATATATATATGTGTGCGTGTGTGTTTGTTTACTACCGCACAGGCCTTTACTAACCGCACATTTGGCATTGTGCTTGACCACAAACATTCCACTGAAGCTGACAGCTGCCACTTGAGACAAATGTCTCAGTCTGTGCACGCGTGTCTGTTTGCGTTCTGCCAGATTCTGGCATGTGACGCTGTGCCCCGGTGATACTGACACTATAGCTCATGCATCAGGAGTGTCACAAATCATTTCCTCATGGATGTAAAAACGGATGGAAATCGTCAGGCCGCTCGAAAGCCGCGCTCCAGCTGTGACAGAGACGTGACTGATTTAATACACTTAACTCCTGAAAGCTTTAAAACTGCTGCGTGCTGACGAAATCACTGAACTGGGAAGATGTCTCGAAATACCTTCAGTCTTTCATAATGCATAAGGATGTAGCAAAACAACATAACTCCATTAGAACCATGAAGAGATGTGAATTTAAACAGAAATGTTCAAGTGTAGAATGTTAAAGCAGAGCTTCATTACATGAGTACTGATGTTCATTAAATAATTATTATGATGATTACTGGGTAAAGTAGGTAAATGTTATCCATATAAACACTCAATCTGATAATTTCTCTTGTTATAATAAACATATTCTTCATATTAGTAGTATACTACACAGGGTGTTCAGCCATGTTAAGTGTGATTCCAAACCACAAGGGGGCAAAAATGTTCAGTTCAAAGGGAACTGCGAACGGTGTAGGAAATGAGTGAAGAACAGGCGTCCACTTCACCGGAAAAAAGGGAATGAAAAAAATTCCCATCAGTCATTGCGTCTCGCTGGAGCGTGAAAAAATGGAGATCAAAAAAGCATTTATACATTTATTATTATTTTTATCATCATCATCATCATCATCATCATCATCGAGGGCAACATTATATTAAAAGAACACAAAAATTGAGATTTTAATTTAATCAGGAAATCTTATTGTTATATAGGCTAGTAATCGGTACAAAAAAAATCTCTGTACATCTTTAATCAATTATTTTTTATAATTAATCAATATCTGTTTACAAGTTATATACATTTCAAATTTATGTTTTCTAATATCATCAGTTTTGGTTACAATAAATATTCAATAGAAGGCAGCAGCAACAGGTATCCGAGGGGCTTATGTTACCATGGTAACACGGATGTGCCGTCTGCCCTGGTGATTTCGCAGGGTGTCCCGAATGGGTTAGTTTTCCCTTTCCCTTCAGCAGAGAGTAGGCAGCACTCTGAAGTACACTAAAGTGTAAATGGAACGCAGCCATAGTAAAGTATCTAACCAATCACAGACGTAACCAATCATACCTTAGAAGGCGGGATTTATTGGAAAAGACAGGAAGCTTAGCCTAACTTCAAAGATGGAGTAAAAAAAAACAAGAGATGTCATTGCTGAAAACCTGAAAACTGGAGAAAAAAAAAATGAAACAATTAACACACTGCCCACGAGAAATGGGGGGGGGGGGGGGGGTGGATTTTTAATATTAGTTTTTAAATTCAAATGCAGTATGTTTGCACTTGAGTTGGTACAGTGTTGCTGTTCCTCTACGATCCTACAGGTGGTGCACACTAGACTATTCACACATTGGCAGGCAAATGAGATGAAATGAATTACTTGCCAAGTTTGTTTAGAATTGTCACAAAATATATATATATATAAAAAAAAAATATATATATATATATATATAGTCCATGTAAGAATAGCTAAAGCGAGTAATATCGTGAGTAAAAATTGATGAAAACTCTGGTCATGTTTTACCAAATCAAAAGCTGAAAGCATGTAAAGAACACAAACCCTTGAAAGGGACGCGAACCTGCAGAGCGCACTCGATGCAAACTTTATTTGAATCGTTTCAGCTCCCCCATCCATTCTGTAATATTTCAAGCTAGATTACTTCCTTACGCCTAATCCTGCACTTTCTGCAGCACCGATCCTGGATATCGAATCAGCTCTTTAAGTAAATCAGCGAATCCAGCTTTGTAGACGTTCAGCTCAATAGTTCTGTCCTTGCAGACTACAAACAAATCAACACCGCGCATCGCTGTGCATCGATACGCTGCTGCCGGCTCGCTTCAAAACCTCCCTGACGAAACGCTTCGTCTCGCCGTCGGATTCAAGCCCCTTCAACTGAAGCGCGGAATAATGACTTTCAATGCCAGCGACTGGCTTCGAGCCTTTCCTGATTCTTTAGATCAAAATCGCAGCAGGTCCAGGGCCTCCTTCAAACCGCATACTGATGATTATTTACATGATGCAATTGACAGGTTTCGTTATTTTTATTTTACTCCCCCCTCGATCGCACACGGTGCATCTGGGAGCCGGTGTGTTTACCATCTCGAAAAAAAAAAAAAAATCACCACTTCTCCTGCACGAGAGCCGGGTTCAGCTTCTATCAATCAAATTATGCATGTACGATTGTTTTCGGTCTGGCTTTCCGTCTCTCGCACAAACACACACACACACACACTTGCAGTCTGCGCCTAGCTTCCAGCCCATGTGCTCACTCTATTCCGAGATGCCTTTGAGTGATATGTGAAGTCTGTCAAGAGCACAAACTCAAATATGCAGGCCAGTTTACTTTTCTCGTGTATCCAGGTCCTGTCTGCTCTTATATACAGTACACTAGGGCTGCAGCTATCGAATATTTTAGTGATCAAGTATTCTACCAAAAATGTTATCCATTAATCATGTAATCAGATAAAATGTACTTTTGCTTAATTAAACAGCAATGTAAAATATATAAGAGAAACAAAGATTAATTGGTTAATTAGAAAAATCTACTTTTATTTTTTTAAATGCATACAGCATTTTATCAAAAATAAACAGTGTCATTATTCACAATACAAGGAAGAGCTTAAAGTTGACTGAGATGAAGCAAGTGCATTACAGCCATACATTCTCACTTTAAAGCCTTTTCTAAGATGCAAAAACTAAAACAAATAAATAAAAAAAGGTATTTCAAACAACTTTAAGTATCAAAAACACTTTAAAATAATTTTTATATATTTGAATCGCTCCCTTCCATTTTGCAGCCCGCAACAGAACGCTCCCTCAAATCAATGCACAGCTAACTGATTGCGTCTCCTTCCGCTTTGTGAGTGACGAAAGCACTTCTTCTTCGTCGGTGTTTACTGGCGGCTTGCATCCGGAAGCGCACTGTGTCACGCCAAACAAATACTTGAGCTAAAACATAACGCAAGCTTTTAAAATTAATTAAAAGAAGCTTTGAGGCAGAAAATGTTGCCGCGATAATTTTTTTGTAATTGAGTTACTAGAGGAATCGTTTCAGCCCTACATTATACCATAATAATATCTGTGTGAAAGGAAAATATAAGGTAACTGTAAAAAGGTGCATGAGAGAGAGAGAGAGAGAGAGAGAGAGAGAGAGAGAGAGAGAGAGAGAGAGAGAGGGAGAGAGAATGCCTGCAGTGTTGCGTTCTCTCAAAGAAAGTGCTGTATTGATTAAATGACACATGAGATAAACAGAGCTCTCCTCAGTGGCCTCTTCGTCTATGAAGAACTGCCCAGGACGTCTAAGTGCATTTCTGTGTGTGTGTGTGTGTGTGTGTGTGTGTGTGTGTGTGTGTGTGTGTGTGTGTGTGTGTGTGTGTGAGAAAGAACATTTCAATAGATCCAAACCAACCTTCTGTACAAGCAGGTTGACTTCTGTTAAAAAATAAAAAATCTCTCTCTCTCTCTCTCTCTCTCTCACTTATTTTCCTCTTTTCCTCTAGACACAACAGAAACCTGCCAGTCTGCAGCAGTTGGTCCGTGTTTCGGAGTTTCCCAATTAAACCTCTCGGTACGAGCTACAGCACGGCTCGCGCCCGCTCGCCACTTTGGCACTGTAACCATGGCGATGGCCCTGCGGTAGTTTCCAGAAACTCCGAGAGCCAATCGGAATCTCCGGAACGACACCCCTAATACCAGATGCGCTCTTAACGCCGTGTTTAATCACAGAGCGCAGGAAAGGCCGTGTTGTTGGCATCGCTGCCATCTAGTGGTGATGACGGTGCAATGCGTGGATGCTCCATGGAATGGATTTGTTAAAGAGTCTACACATGCGACTGATACAGAAACTGCTGAGAATGAGCTGATTACTGCAAGATTTAAACACTCAACCTGAACCTTCGATGGAAACAAATTAAAAATGAGCTAAGAAGAAAGAATTGCAATAAATTTGTCATATTAATTATTTATCTTTATAAACTAGGTAACAACCCTGAACAAGCTTTTTACTGGAAATTTAATTTCCGTTCGCTGCTCATGACTTGCAGTTACACTGTACTGAGCATAGAGGGTACTGTTGCGGCTTCACACACCGACTTTCTACATCTCTTTACATTATGAAGGTCAATGTCCAAAAAAAAAAAAAAAAACCTAATTTAACAAAACTTAAGATATTAAGAGCTGCTCGAGTGGAGCATACTTCCACTCAAGTGTGTATGTGTATGTGTGTGTGTGTGCGCGCGCGTGCGTGCGTGCGTGTCTTGCTCTCAGTCATGTTTTGTTTCTCTGTGTGTGTAGTCATGCTGCTTTATCCTCGGGGCTGAACGCCTACGTACCATAAGTCCCTGTGACACACCCTTGAGCACCACGTACAATTAGATCATACCCCCTATTGGGATGAGAGTCCACTTCTCACACACATACACAAACACACACCTGCTTAACTGTCACCTTCAACAGATGAATTTAATATACAGAAAAATATTATTACAGTATAGTTTTAAATGTGTGTTTCTCTTTGCTGCCTATCCAAGGAGACTTGAACACATGCACATGCTTATTTCACACACTACGGGCCATTTTGGAATGCCAGTTAACCTAATCTGCATGTCTTTGGACTGTGGGAGGAAACCCACCCAGCACGAGGAGAATATGCACACAGACCTGAGGCGGGAATGAAACCCGGACCCTGTAGGTGCGAGGTGACTCTGGTAACCAATAAGCCACCAGTCTCTCTCCATCATTCTCTATATCGCTTATCCTGCACAGGGTCACTATTTCAGGGGACTCTGGGCATGAAGAGCGGTACACCCTGGACGGGGTGCCAGTCCCTCACAGAACACTTTCACATTACATATTGTCTTAAAAAGCTTCCTATAACACCACATACAGAAACAGTATTCTCACCAGTGCTCTGTGACCTGATGCTTCCTATTTAAACATCATAACACTAAAACAAAGACCCTGTGTGAGCAAACGTACTTGATCAGCAGAGTCATGCTTAGGGTTTAATATTTGCTAAAGGGTCTAATCCACCATAATATCATACTGAGAGTGTAATTTGTGTTTTTCCCCCTGTAATCTATAAACATGAACAAATTACACTGTGTGAACCCGGTAATGTTACTGAGCCCAACATGGCACTATGTACATAAACACTCCAGTTTTTAATTCTAATAGAGACTCAACAAAAGTCGGGCAACTAATGAAACAATTCTAATAAAACAAGTGACCCGTCAAAAAATACAATTAAATTAGTCATTTAAAGCCAATTGAACTCTTCTACAGCATGCACTTAGGCATGTATGCCTGATCATTTAAAAAATTCAGACAATAACTTGAGCTACATCAGAAAGCTTAGCAAGATGCCATGAGATATATATAAACAAACATTAAATTTTTCCAGACTATTCCATCAAGCAAACACATGATGACCACCAGAGGGCGCCTAAGCACAACAGATATCCAGACATCCATGCAATTTCTGTTTCAATATTCAACACCCATCTCATGACAGGCAGACAGACCCAGCCCAGACTCAACAAAGCAGCCATTTCATCAGGTAATAGAACAAGAAACCTAACAAATCATGCAAGTTCCCAAATAACACTACATGCGTGTTTGGTGGTGTGTGTGTGAGGAGAGAGGAAGGGGGAGAACAAAAGAAATTGTCAAACAAAAAAGTAAAAAGATTAAAAAGAGGGGAAGGCCGATGCATTCATGAACACTGCAAAAAAAAAAAAAAAAAAAAACTCATGTGAGTAGCAGTTTGCGAGAGTGCAACGAATGTGTGCGAGTGTTACTGTGCATGTGCGCGTGTGTTACTGTGTTACTGTGCATGTGCGAGAGTGTTACTGTGCGAAGGTGTTACTGTGCATGTGCGAGAGTGTTACTGTGCATGTGCGAGAGTGTTACTGTGCATGTGCGAGAGTGTTACTGTGCATGTGCGAGAGTGTTACTGTGCATGTGCGAGAGTGGATATGGGAGTGTGTTACTGTGCATGTGCGAGAGTGGATATGGGAGAGTGTTACTGTGCATGTGCGAGAGTGGATGTGGGTGTATTGCTGTGCATGTGCGTGTATTGCTGTGCATGCAAGAGTGAATTTGCCAGAGTACATATGGGTGTGTTACTCTGCATGTGAAAATGTGTGTGCGAGAGTGTATGTGGGTGTGTTACTGTGCATGCGAGCGCGTGTGCGCGTTACTGTGCATGCGAGAGTGCATGTGGGTGCGTTACTGTGCATGTGAAAATCCGTGTGCGAGAGTGCATGTGAGTGCGTTACTGTGCATGCGAGAGTGCGTGTGCGAGCGTTACTGTGCATGTGAAAATACATGTGCGAGAGTGCATGTGGGGTGCGTTACTGTGCATGCAAGAGTGTGTGTGCGAGAGTGCGTGTGGGTGCGTTACTGTGCATGCGAGAGTGCATGTGGGGTGCGTTACTGTGCATGCAAGAGTGCGTGTGCGAGAGTGCGTGTGGGTGCGTTACTGTGCATGCGAGAGTGCATGTGGGGTGCGTTACTGTGCATGCAGGAGTACATGTGGATGTTACTGTGTATGCAGGAGTGCATGTGGGTGTGTTACTGTGCATGCGAGAGTGCGTGTGGATGCACTGGATGGCAGACATGAGTAAGCCAAAGTCAGGCAGTTTGAGCTCTATTCATAACCTCTGTCCTCATTAGTACAAGAATGTACACACACATGCAAACGTGAGCGGCATTTGCATAACTGTCACTCCAGAGCTATTTAGCAGCACAAAAAAATCCCTGTCACGTCCACCCAGCACTGCATTCCAGAGCATCTCCATATCCTCATTATGTTTTATCCACAAAGAAATCCCTTTAATTAATTTATTTATTTGTCTATTTTAAGTCAACTGAATGTTCATAACTCATCTTCATGGCCTCATCAGTTCTTCACTGAAGAAATATCTTCAAGTCTATACAAGTTTAATGACCATGAACTTTCCTACCAGACACACCTTCAGAGAAACAACACCAGCCCAGAGATCTTCATCTGAAAGACTTCAGGCTACGAGCACATGCTTCATCTACTAAACCGCCTCTGTAAACACTAATGATTCCAAAATCATTTCTGCAGCCATAACGAGCAATACATCCAAGCTGAGCGCGTTTAGATGCCTGTCCAGCACCGGTGGAGCAGAAATGAGTGATGAAGATGAGCTGCCTCGATGATTTACTGCGTCTTTGTGCTCCTCTTTTCCCACCAGAAACACTAATGAAGCTGTTCGTGCTGCTTATAGGAAAACAACTGCGGCGTTCAGGCCATCGTTGTGTATCTGTAGAAACCAGAAACGCCTGGGCATGTGTTAGAGACACGAAGGTGCGCACACGCATGCATGCGCACACACGCATGCATGCGCACACACGCACACACAGTGTGTTAACCTGCTATAAATCGCTGATTTATTAGGCATGACCCATCTTAAAGCATAGAATTTACCTTAACAATAAAAAAAAATTTATCATTTTAATCTGGGTTCCCAAGTGGTGTAATAGAAAAGCATTTAGGAACGCAAGGTTACATCCTGATGATGTCACTAGCTAAAGATGTTTTTAAATAAAGATGTGATTGGCTGGAAGTATATGTTAGTTTAGAAATAAATTTAACACTTCTGTATTTTAAAGAAGTGCAAAATACAGTGGAACCTTGGATTACGAGCATAATTAATTCCGGAAGTGGGCTCGTGCTCCAAAACACTCGTAAACCAAATCATTTCCCATAAGAAATAATGAAAACTCAAATTATTCGTTCCACAGCCCCAAAAAAATAAATACATAAAAATAATTAATACAATCTATATAATGAAGAAAAAAAAAAACAAATTAATCTGCACTTTACCTTTGAAAAAAAAAAAAAAGTACAAATAAATCCTGACAGATAAGTGTTTCCGTTGGTGAGAGTGACGCTCGGTGTCAAAATAAGAGTCGCATGCGTGATACATGATACTCGGCGCTTGTAAACTATACTTGCTCTGTTTCCGATTAAAAATGTATTAAAAATCTTTGCTCAGTTTGCGGAACACTCGTAAACCACATTACTCGCAATCCAAGGTTCCACTATAATTTTTTTTGTATACAAAAAGCAAAACAAACAAAAAAAAAACTTTTTTTTTTTCCCAAATTTGATATTGGGCAGAGGTTAAACAAACCAATTTGATTTCCCCTTTCCCCACATGTGACCTCATAAGGAACACACCCCGCCCCTTTGCCTTCTTGTTCAGCAACACATTTATATAGACACAGAAATGGCGTGTTCGAAGGAGGAGTGAAATAAAGGGACTTTAAGATGCAAAATGTTATCTGATGTGTATTTCAGCGGAAGCATTGACACACACACACACACACTTGAGGGAGCTTTGAGACATGTGTCAACTTGTTAAAGAAATCGTACAACATGGGACTTTAATTAATTACATAGTTTCTACAGCTAAACTGCTTTGCTTGGGACAGTACTGCGAGAGTCTTTGATATCAAATATAGTTTATGCGCTGTACCATGATGATGCATTGTGTGAATTTACGCTGGTGTATCCGTTACCGCTGCTCCATACACACGGGACTCTAAAGTAAATAGTGTATGAGTGAGTCGGGTTAGAATTACAAACAGAGCTCAGGTTCAATTTAGAAAAATAGCAAACTGATGGATATGTTCGCCGGTTTTAGTCGCTCTGACTCCAAACAAACAGAGATCATTGTACATCTACATCCTCTATTCAATCGGAATTTATTAGCAGACATTTCAATCAAGCAGGGACTGAATGCTGGTCTGATAAGTCTCCCGGTTTATTGGTTTACTCCAGATGCTGTAGACATGACCATAAAAGAGCCTTAGCATTTCTGTTCTTCAGATGATCTTTGTAATCTGATGTAGTCATATGTAGACGTTTTGCGAACTCTTCTCCAAAAGGAATCATGAGTGAGATACGGTGGAGGAGAGGGTATCGATGCCACCTCACAGCTCCAGTGTCCCAGTGTCCCCAGATCGATCCTGAGCTCAGATGACTGTCTGCATGTTCTCCCTATGTTTCCTCCATCTCACCTTTTTTCTCCTTCCCGGTTCTACTGGTTTCTCACACTTCTCAACAACGTGCCATTAGGTACTGTAGCGTGGTGACTTGAAGTTTTCCCAAGGAGCGCATGCGTGAGTGCAGGGTGTTACATCATCCCATAAAGAGCGTCCTCCTGCTTCAATAAATCGATGAAGGAATTATGAGTTGGGGTCAGGAACAGAAGCAAATCTCTGTGTCGCATGCACAACTACTTAGCATACAAAATTTAAACACACAGCTGGTCTCCTAGCTTAGAGACAGAGGGGTGAGGACACTAAATCACACTCGCCTGACAACTGGGGAACAAAATGCCTGCGCTGGCATCCAAGGTCAAAGCCGACAGACACACTGTGGTAAAGCACCTGGAAAAACACACTCAAGAGGGACTGGATGCCTGGACAATACAAAGCTTCAAGTTCATAAACACACGGTTTCTAAAAGGAGAAGCAACGGCCGCCGTGTTTCACTCTACAGTGCAGCCTCACTTAGGGGCCTGATGTTCGTCGATCTGTTCAGGAATTCTGATTAAAGGCTTTGATCTACAGCTTAAATATTATATAACTCGAAAAAAGGTTGTGCTATTGGAACAAGGGCGTTCAAGTCAAACAGGGACTCTTGATCAGAATGCTAGTGAACGAAGGTGAAATAAACGACTGACATTTAAAGAAGACTAAGCGCAGGGCGTTGATGAGAATCTAATCCGCACCGCAGTAAAACTTCCGAATGGTGCAAACGATTTTCTGTGAATGATGATTGATCCCAGCCGATCCCACTTTTCTAAAAGCTCACTGCAGTCGTCGTCGAAGAGACACAATCATTCATCAGCACCACTTCCGGACATCCCCCGTACAGTCCTGTGATTTCGCTCTAAGCCACTTCCTCCTCATGTGGACCATTAAAGGAGTTCCTGGGAGGCCAGCGTTCCATACGTGGAGGAAGCAGTCCGATCGTGGATCCGGCACACTGAGAAAACTTTCTACCTTGATGGTATCCAAGCACTAGAGAAATAAAGCTAGTTTTTACACTCACAACTGTGTTCACTTATACTGCACAATCCAAAGTCCTGGTTTGACTTGAACAGCCTTAATATTATAGGATTAAATACAACCAACACCCTACTGAACCAGTCTTTAATCCTTTCTGTTTAAGCCTTAATCCTGACCTCAATCTGCACCGTTAAAGCAAAGCCCTTCACCTCTGCTGCCATTTTACACCAACAGAATAATCGTGCCGTCTAATCGAATGCCGAGGGATGGACGTCTAGACGGCTGCACGTCCTGCTGTAATCCGTTCAGACGATGGAGATCCCTGGAGCTCTAATGAGCTGTGAGATGTTCAGCAGAAACGGAGATGATTCGAGAACGCTTACAGCCCCAGAGGGACATTTATAAGCTCATATTTACTTGGATCAGATTTCAATGAGACTGAAACAGAAACCGTCTGGCTTTTATTGCTTACGAAGGCTGACAATATTATTAAAATAACTTCCATGTTTCAACGTCATTCTAAAATCTCTTTAGAAAAAAGGGGGCGTCAATAGTGTACACACTTGATGACAAACTGTCACGCGCTGGCGCAAGAGCTGACCCCGAATCTAAAACAGAAATCTCAGAGGTGATCTGTCTGATCACAGTAAAGCAGTTTTCAGTTAAGACGTGCTGTAATGACATGATGTGACAGCCAGAGGGCTCGTGTGGGACAAAAAGTGAAAAAAGTGTAAATCCCTGTGACGTGACAACACGATTAAAACACGCATGCATCTGAACTACCTATTAAAACTGGTGCACTGTGAATTTTTTTTTTACGTCCTTATGGTGTAATCCTAATCCCCGGATGAGTCATGCTATTCGGATCATGTGTAAGGTTTTAGTGTGTAATGTATATTTTTATAAAATCTCGCTGCAGTACTCAGACAGCTATAGTAATTCACACACAGTAGCTGGCTTCGTTTTTTCCTTTTCAGTGAGAACGATGAGTGTAGATAACTAAAGCTGTCTGTTCTGAGATCATCCATCTCTTCGGTGTCACGCGAGCTCAGCTTATATTTAAGTGCATCCCTGCAGACTGCTTTAAAGCTGTGGAGCACGTGCATCATCACTCCCCTCTTCTCACAGATGTCACTTCTTACTGTACATCTGGCCGATGGCTGGAAAGTTTTACAGCAGAAACACGGAGGCAGGGGCATGTGAGGTGAGAACGGAGGGATCTAGGCGCGTACGGGAGAAGGAGTGTGAAAATGAAGACGAAGAAGAGAAAAAGACGATGTGGGAGGAGTGTGAGCCGGGTGGTGGAGTCCTCAGAGGAATCTCTCACAGCAGTGCTGCAGGTGTGTGTTCCTGTGTGTCCGAGCAGACACGTTACCATGGCAGCCAGCAAAATCAAAGAAGAGCACACCTCATCCAGGATGAGAGGATCAGCTCTCCATATGTATACGCACACGCGCACACACACGCACACACACAATGACACTTGTTATGAGTTCTGGTCTCTCACCTACAGTACATGTATAACAACACAGATTCACAGACAATACAGTGTCACTATCGGTGTAAACAATATGTGTGTTAGTGGCAAAGACTCGGGCAGAGACTATTCCCTTTAATGCGTCCTCTAATCATTTAATATTTTGCTTGTATTCTGGCAGGCTGAGCGGTATGACAATATAAAATCTATATTTTTATGAATTGTGCCATGATAAAAAATAATATTCCCAACAGATATTTGTGATATTATTTTTCAATGACAAAATCTGATCAGAAGATGCTGATTTGATGATAAAAGTCTGAATTAAAAAAAAAAAATTATATATATATATATATATATATATATATATATATATATATATATATATATATATATATATATATATAAATATATCTATATAGCACAAAAACAGAAAGGGAACACAGTCCCGGTTTGACTTGAACCATGCATCCACATATGAAAGGTGTTCAAGTCAAACTGGGACTAAGTGTTTGCGTTATTTTTGAGCATTCTATATATAAAATGCATATAATTCGTACAGTTTTTACATATTTACCATTTTAATGCCAGAATCCTGTCAAGCCTATATAAGCTTCCTAATATAACCCTGTCTGGCTTGTTGCTCGGCTGCACGAGGGATTAATGGTTAACTAACTTCTTTCGCATTGCACCTCCGGGGTCCGGGTTCGAATCCTGCCCTAGGTTCTGTGTGCATGGAGTGTGCATGCATACTTTCCTCCCACAGTCCAAAACACACAACACATGCAGATTAGTCTGCACGTCGTTCCCAAATTGCCCATACTGTGTGAATGCGAGTGTGAATGAGGTCCCACTACGGTCATAAAAAAAAAAAAGGAAAGCACCATTATCACCATTGGCCTCTACGGTGGCCCGTAGTTGGACTACAGAGGTTCCTAGATGGACGATTAACTTTCTGAAAAGCATATGGCCATTCATAGTTTCCACAACCTCTATAATAAATGAAAAGAAAAAAAAACCTTCCTATTTTCATCCCTCCTTTCTACCACATTAATCTCAGTTGCAAAGAGAGCACCAGGAATCATCTGAAACAAAGCCTGTGCTGCTCTCGAGGATAATTGATGTCCTGGCTTACGTAAGGCCCGTCTACACAGTGCTCCAGTTTGCCAGCATGGTGGCCCTCGTGTATTTAAGAAGACCGTGAATATTGTAAATCGCTAGTAGACCAGGCTTTTGGATCAGTAAAAATGGCACACGTGATCTCTTACTGTTCTTTTAATCTCATGAAATATGTATTTGAATAAACGGAACCACAAGCAGCGAGCTGGAAAATGAAAGCTAGCATGGTAAAAGTTTAGCAACAGATTAAAGATTAACACTTAGCTCACAGTTTGAGTGCATTAACGCTGGTGCTAATGATCATTTATCACAAATAAAAATGAACTAACTGTGCCATGGGATTAAATAACAACGCTAAAATTCACGCCATGTCTTCGTGATGATGTCATCCTGATCCTTTCACGGCTTCGCTGCCATTCCTTTCAGATTAATACACCGACAAAATTACTAAGCAGTACTACAAGCAACATAGCAGACGTAGTCACCATGTGACACACGCTGACCGATGGCAAAGAGGAACTGAGATACCCATCACTGCATGAGCCACATCCTGGCCATCCTGAATCATGCAGGAGCGTATCCGGGTGTGGCACGGGACTCGCAGTAAACTCTTACACCTGCATTTCTTCATGATGAAGTTTGCCTTTCAAGGTCAACAAGGGCAAGTGACTGAGGAATAAACTCCACTCACCCTGTCTTTATCATCAGCAACATCACATAATACATCATCCAAGTCCAGGATGCCTCCGTCACCGTGCTCCAACCGGTGTACCTGGATCCAGTACGCTGAGTCCTGCAGACGGGGGGAAACAAAGGGGTGTTAATGAAAATACGTTTTACAATTGTTCATTAAGGGTGTAATATTTATATATATATTATATATATACAGGGTGGGCCATTTATATGGATACACCTTAATAAAATGGGAATGGTTGGTGATATTAACGTCCTGTTTGTGGCACATTAGTATATGTGAGGGGGCAAACTTTTCAAGATGGGTGGTGACCATGGTGGCCATTTGGAAGTCGGCCATCTTGGATCCAACTTTTGTTTTTTTCAATAGGAAGAGGATCATGTGACACATCAAACTTATTGGGAATTTCACAAGAAAAACAATGGTGTAATGAAAGAATAAAGAATAAAGAATGAAAGAATAAAGTTACATTAAAACATTTCTTTTATGAAAGAATAAAGTTACATTAAAACCAAGCACACCATTGTTTTTCTTGTGAAATTCTATAAGTTTGATATATTACATGACCCTCATGATCACACGTGTGTGTGTGTGTGTGTGTGTGTGTGTATGTATACACACTGTATATACACACAATATATATATATTTTTTATCTATGTATGTATGTATGTATGTATGTATGTATGTACACAACTTTTATACATAAAGTTATACACACACACATTATATATACACAGTGTTAGCTGCCAAAAAAAATTGCTTACACACTTCAGAAAAAAAAGTGTTATTTGTTGGTGTGTGTGTGTGTGTGTGTGTGTATAATTGTCCCTCTGTATATATATATGTAGTGGGCGTGGTCTAACACAATAGTTTTCTTTCTTTCTTTCATTTATTTATTTTTGGTCCACGTCCTCAGAAACACTGAAAAAATTAAACCCAGAGGTAAAAATGTAGAAATTGCACCACTATCTGAATCTGAACCACCCATCTCTGGCATCGGTTCACACTCGAAGTGTTTGCGCCCAAAATCTTTTTGCAATCCTCAAGTTCTTATTTTCGTCTGTACCTGCCTGCGACCTTTCCTGATGTGGAAATTTGGTTTGTTCCATTTCCCAAAATAAACAAACATTCACCTAATTTAAAGCAGCGCGACCCGGACCAGGAAGTTTCCATGTAATTACATCATGCAGCCCAGCTTTAGAAATACACAGGTGCATGAAACTCATTAGTAATGCCAACGCTAACATTTTAGTGCTGCATCCTGATCATAAATATCCGAGTGGTGCAGTGGTCAAGTGCTCGCCCTATCATCTGGAGATCGCGAGTTCGATTCCCGGGTGATGCTGTAACCTCTCGCAGTCGGAGGTCTAGAGAGAGCCGATTGGCCGAGCTCTCTCAGAGGGGAGGGACGAGAGGTACTTAGTGCTCCCACATTAATCACGGCTCTACAGCCAATCAGGGGCGTCTGTGAGCGCACGCAAACGAAGGGAGCGAATAGTTCTGTCCTCCGAGTGTGTGGGAGCCCCCTAGTGACGGGGAGGAATTGGACACGACTAAATTAGAGAGAAAATCGGGGGGAAATCCAAAAAAAAATAAAAAATAAAAATAAAAAATAAAAAAATAAAAATAAATAAAATAAAAAATAAATAAATAAATAAAAAAAAAACTCTTTAAAAAAAAAAAAAAAAAAAAAAATTATATATATATATATATATATATATATATATATATATATATATATACACACATATACACACACACACACACACACACACACACACACACACACACACACCAAGATCAGACATGATTAAACTCGCAGCGGAGCTGAGGGCACGGGTCACGGGTCTGACAAGCTGAAGACACGGGTCACTCAAATTATACATGTTGGGGGAGTAACTCCTCATCTACACCATGAATTTGCGCCCTAGTCGAACCCGACTCCCGGATCCTCTTTGCGATGCAGTTGGGATCATCAGCCACGGCAATGTGTTTATGGAGATGACACCAGTGACACGAGCGATGTGCACAGACGGATGAAGAAGTTTAAACCATGCAAAAGGGGCAACAGGCTGCGCTGCAAACCTTCCTCGGGTTCGGCAGTATATGTTACACAAGCCGTCACACTGTATCACATGACGCAAGGCCAATCAAGCGTGCGCATGCTTCGAGCTCAAGTTTAAGTACGCCACTCTATGTGTGTTTTCAGAAGGGAGTGTGCCATGTAAGATAACCTCAGGCTTATCTGGTTTCGGAGCACGGACGAAATTAGTATACCTGCACTTGACTGCAACACACACACACATACACACTCCTAAAAATTGGACAGAACTATTTTTTCAGCTGGCTCTGACGAATTTATGCCAATTTAACCTGAGCTGAACTGTACACACACACACGAACACACACACACACACACACACGAACACACACACACGAACACACACACACGAACACACAGCCTGGCAGTGCTTCACAGGAGACGGAGGAGAAGCATGAACATGGGGAAGGCCTTGCTTACAGATGTCTTCTCTCCCTTTTTCTCTCGTTCTCATTCATTAAGCCTCAATTTCTACTCGCTACTTGTTTTCTTTTACAAAGCCCCCCGGTTTAATAATCTCGTCCCGTCTTTGGCTTTAAAACTCTTCTGGCAGCGCAGGGGAAAATTGACCGGCATGACAAGGAACATCCACAAATTACACAAACCGTAAACAATCCCCGGTTGGAGAACACACACACACACACACACACACACACACCGCTTTAAAAGTGCAGTGTCGACGGGTTCATCCGAGTTTCTTCCAGCGTATCTGGAAGACATTTTCTGGCCGCAAATCCCATGACCAGAATCAGCAAATATGGGAACGAATTCTGCAATAGGAACAGAATCTGCACGCCGCTGACCGTCACACTCCTCGTAATAAACTGAAGCCGCTCTTTGAATTAACATCACGCACACATTGGTAAACAAAAACCTCGTACGGTGACGTCCCGAAGGATGGCACGCGGTAGGATTCAGATTTGTGATGGTTTAGGACGTGTAGGAAGGAGCCAAGAGTTCCCATGAGAGATTTGAGCGGCGAACAAGCAGGAACAGTTCCAGCTGAGAGAGCAGAAAGATTATTAGGGATAAGAGGAGTGGTGAGACGAAGAAGAAAAAAACTAGTACGATTTAAACGACAAAGCTGAACTGGAGAGAGAGAGAAAACTGAACTACACACACACACATTTGTGTTAACCCGACACGATGGTCCAAACAGACACATGACCCCCCTCACACACGTCTTGTGCAAATGTTAGTGCAAAAGACACTGCTCTTGAGATAACATTCCAGCATTCCAGTCCGGACTGGTGTCAGAGGACCAAACAGGAGAATAAAGGCGAGATGCTAAAGAGAAAGAGAGAGAACGAGAAAAAGTGGGAGGAAAAAAAAAGAGACACAACTAGAGAGACCTGGTGAAGTCGAGAGACAGAGAGAAAGACAGAAATAGAGAACAAAAAAAAGAGTAGGGAAAGACAGAGTGAGTGAGAGTATCAGAGAAATAACAGAGAGCATGGAGAGAAATAAAGGAACAGACAGACGGGGGGGAGAAAGGAGAGAGAAAAGGATGGCTCTAGATAGGGGAACGAGACAAAGAGAGCGAGAGGAGAAAAGATAGAGAGTTAGAGGCAAAGGTCATGAAAGATGGAGAGAACAAAAGATAACTGGAAAAGTGTGTGTGTGTGTGTGTGTGTGTGTGTGTGTGTGTGTGTGTGTGTGTGTGTGAGGAAAAAAAAAAGAGAAAGAATGAGAAAATGAGAATGTGAGAGAGAAAGTGACAGAGAGAGTGAGAGACGTCACACTGTCGGGGGGATTAATAATAGACGCAGAATTATATCCTATCTTATTTTATGGAAGAAAAAAGTAAGTAAGGGAAACATCCAAGCTTTATTCCGTCTTCAAATATGGCTTTATACATCTCTCTCTCCAGTTCAAAATTGTTTTCCTTTTAAACAAACAAGTTGGCGCTATAGAATCTACAGACAAGATCTCTGTGGTAAACCCTTAAAACTATCAGGCAGGAATAGTTTAATTAAACAAAATCTAAATCGATAAAATGATTTTTTATGTTCCGAGACGTCTGTGATCAGAGTCTAGCTCCACGTCTCTATTCCGAGCTAAAACCCTAACGCGAGAGTCGCGTCTGAGCAACGCAGGGCCGCGGATCGTCTCTGACACGCCGGAGACCCACATCGACGGCTGAGGTTTAGTCAAACAGGAAGGTTAGTCATTCCGTCACAATGTGAACAAACACTAATCTCTCCACGGACAACATGGAGAGACACGGAGACACAAAGACCTGCATGGGTACAGAGTCTCTGGTCTGGCTTGACATTTCCCTCAGTGCTGATTATCACCATTACGATCATCCTACACATCTCTGTCTTATCTGATCAGATCTGCTGAGACAAAGGGCCTTATTTAAACAAGAAAGGAAGAATGCAGGAAGAGAAAGAGACAGAAAAATGAAAAACACGCCTCTGCCCCTCATTGGAAATGCCTCTTCCTACTCATCTTTTCACTTTCTGACGTGTACGCACACATTCCCATAGTCAAGACCTGAAAGATTTCGGGGAACTTCCCAGTTCCTCTCCGCTGCCGCTCGTTTTTTTTTTTTATCCAAAGAATATACAAATTAGTACGCAAGGAATCGGTACGCTCAGAAAAAGGTGTTTTTTTTTGTTTTGTTTTTTTTTTTAACGCTTGAAGTCGTTCCTGATTTGGAATAAAGAGCAAGATGATTTTTAAAGGAGCGAGTACATAGAATATTTGCAGGATTTTTTCACAAGCCTTATACAATACGACAAGCTACAATAAAAGAAACAAAGAAGTCCAGGGGTACCCAAAAGTCTCCTGGGATCGGCTCCAGGCCCTCCCACAACCCTGATTACATTCATTATATAATATTCCTCCACATTTCTACAGGGAAGTTGTTAGTGGCTTCATATCTAGAAACAGAAGGAATGGCTAACAAGATGCACTTGCGAGCTTGTCCTTGCATTGAAAGACAACCCATCGAGTTTCCACGACAAGGGTATCCACGATGCTGGCATGCGCCCTCACTGATTTCAGTCTTTCCCACTACTTCTGTTAAGTGTTATACCTGCTGTGTCTGAGGTCCTTTAAAAAACCCTCCATACTGTACCCAGCTACCCATGATATTTTCATATGCAACTCCTTTCAGTAATTCTGTAATAATTGGGCCAACCGTACATGCTGCTGCAACCGTCAACTATTTCAAGTTTGACTGGAAAACAGAAATGAAAGTGTGTTTAATCGGAATTCCTTTAGCTCGTCGTCATTATCGAGAAAAAATACATATTTTACAGCGATACAAATCAAGATCGATTTATCGCACCACGACACGCAAGGTGATATTTCCCTGCTGGACTAGAGGCCAGCGTCCCGGTCAGGGATCCAACCGCAGTGAGGGCTGCACAAGCCAGTGCACCCTGAAGCATCAGTTCCAAGCCTGGATAAATGAAGAGAGAACATTTTCTCTTTCTAATCTTTTGTTAGGTATTCTGCTGTGACGACCCCTAGGTTGAAGAAGACGATGATTATTTTTATCTTTTGGCATATTACAATCAGGACGTCATGTTCGGCCACAGACACAGCTTGCCCTTAACTACAGTTATTGAGGTCAATTGATAGACCCATTAGCCTTTTTTTTTATTATTATTATTGTTTTTTTTATTATTATTAAATAGCCTCCTTATTTCATCTGATTACCAAATCAGATCTTCCCCTTGCTGTGCGCTGTGTCGCAGCCCTGCCCCAAGTTACTGAGTGACTCCATCACCTTTTTTTGAATAAGAAACCTGCTAAACATGTTTTCAGGTGCTGTTTTCTAACTAACTCCTAGCGAAGTGAAGTGCTGTCAGTGTGTCAAGCACAAACATTATGGCTTTACTTCCAGGGTCCCATCCCCAAGGGTTATTTTTTTTTTATACTAAAATTTATTTTATAATACTATATCGTCCATTAAAATAGTTATGACAATATAATGCCAATCTGCCAACATTTATGGAAAAAATTCATGGAAACCACCAGGGATGACGTGATACTACATCATCACGATACCTACAGTAGGTGTTGATTCAATTTGTAATAAGATTCGTTAAGTATCACGATTTGCAAAAAATCTCTTGATGCGATATTTTTTGTTCATAATTTGTTATAATTCTAAACAAATTTTGCAATTCATTTTCTCCTACCACACCAGTGTTTGCCAATAGTTTAGAGCACCACCTGCAGGATTATCGAGGAACTGCGATTTTTCACCACCTTAAATGCAAACAGAAAAGTTTAAAATAAATGAATCGCCAAAACAAAAGAATCGCGATGCATCACTGAACAGATTATTTCGAGACCCAGGTCGCGTATATTATTTTTAGCCTGCCTAAGTGGAATTGACAGCTGTTGATCTCCTCCGTTATGTGAGCCCCATTTTGAAAACAATGGCCTTATGAAAGCAACCGGAGAACCACAAGTGTGTGCACAACGCTGACTGGAGATCTGAGATATTAAGACAGATATAATGCAGATGAAAGCAGCGTTTCCTGAGGTGCAGTGTTCATTTACACCTCGGCCTGTGGAGGCATGTCTGTGATAAAGGACGCACACAGAATCGGTTGGCTCTGGCTAGATCATATAGACAGGGTTTAGAGTTGAATAAGCAGGCGAACTCACAATGAGACAGACACACAGAAGCACGCACACACACAGACACACAAACTGACGGGCAGACGGATAGGAAGGAAGAAAAGGACAATCGCAGACAAACGCATGCAAATACACACATGCACAGATATTCAGACGGACAGACACAGAAACATGCACCCAGACAGACAGACAGATACATAGTCTGCAGAGATTGGGACCTGTTTTTTTGTTCGACACAGACTGTAGGAGCAGCCTCGGTCCCCGAGGCACAGCGAGCATGCTGAGACTCGCCCGCAGTTTATATCAAGTCAGAGACGTCGCCTTGTCTCCGTGTCCGTTTCACTCAACCTTCGAGTTCGTCAATAAATATTTACACAACGTGTTTATTTCTGCAGAAAGAGATACACGGATCGGCTCAATCACTAGAACCTCATCAATTCACCATCACCAGGATGCGAGATGATGAAGAGGCCTGCCCCTGGAGCACTTAATATTCAGATGAATAGCCGATTTGGAGCAGAAACGATGCATCAGATCAAACCTGATCATCATCCTCATCAGTCCGCTCCTGCTCTAGCACTGCACACACCATTTGCTCTCACAATCAGTTCAGAAGCAGACTCCAAGGCTAAAAAAAGAAATGCAAACAGTGTTATGCAGCGCAGAAGCTGTCACACGGCACTGTCACGCTGATGCTGCATGAATGATTTATGAGCAAGTAAAGCACAAAGTAAAGTGTGAGAACCCACACATGGATTTGTGATGGTTAACCTGACAAAATCAGAAACAGAAAATTGAAACAAAGTTTGATGCAGAGTTGAAAATTTATTATTTAAAAAAACATGTATATTTTTCCAAAATTAGTATTGAACGCCTTAAAAATCTATAACCAATTAATCATTAATAATTAACAACAATAGTAATGTTTTATTTAAGCTTTTATCTAAACAGTTCTAGCAGCTCAATCCCAAAATAATATGTACAGTATACGAGTCAAATGAATGATCCTGAAGAACTTTAAACTGAAAGGAATATACAGTTTTAAAACAGGATTATAAGGTTGTCTCTCTCTTTCTACATAAAAGATATTGCAGAAGCCACTAAAATACTGTACAAAGTCCAGTATTGCTCATTGCCTGAACCGTAAGTCCGCCCTCTTGTGGTGTAAAGGTAAAAAGATATTTGAGCAACTGAGAAACATTACGCAAAACAAGCATTACTGTTTAATTGATGTTTACCAAGTTACATTCTTATCAACAGGTAATCGTTTTCTTATTAATTATAAACATCCCTCGACACACCTCTGATGAAGGTTACACAAATATTAACCTGACTAATCAGAGTAAATAATGTCAAGGTTGACAAAACACCATTAACCATACTGTAACTAGTCTGAACCTGGTCCCGAAGTGTGAATTTCAGACACATAAAAAGCTCTAATGGAATAAATTAACTTACAGTATTTACAAGTGTTTATATGCGACACGTTCAGCTTTTTGTCTGTGCTGTAATCATAAGATGTAATTCTTTGTTTGTTTAAGTGTAATATGAAACATTGGCCATTCCCTGATTTACCTGACAGAACTTGTGAAGCTGCTTTTCAGTTCAATACCATGTTCATAAGAGTTCTTTGAAACAATAGTTAGACCGAAAGAGAGAAAGAAAAAAGAATAAAGCCTGAGATGATGAGCTCACGTCTCACTACAATTACGATTTATGACTAGGCTTGCTAGAGTGCCACAGTTTCACCGTTAGTCACACTGGATCGGATGATTATCTCACCGGTGACAGGTTTTAGATTACCTATTAAAATGCATTTCTCTCTGTTCATGTATAGAGGGTTTTGTGTGTGTGTGTGTGTGTCTGTGTGTGTGTATGTGTGGAAGTTGGATCTCACAACCGTGTGACTTTCTGATCACCTAAAGTAAGAGACGCACAAGAGTTTATGATAATGAACATACAATTTGACTATCTATACAATAACGCACTCTCACTTACGCGTTGTTTTTCCCCTCACAAACTGTTCACACAGCCGATATACCAAGACTCCCACCACCAGGAAGTGTGTGCTATTTAAAAAAGAAAGTTTTTAAAATACCTACATTCAGGAGAATCTGACAAACATGCCGGGAATCTTAATGCATTTTTAACTGAATACCAGAGCTCCACACACCATTATATTTTACAGCCATCGTCTTGCACCAGCAACCTCAGTGAGGAGGTAACTTTCGTCTCCACGTCTGCGCAGTGCAGCGGTCCTGTTCGAGTGTGCCTGCAATCGTGAAAGCAGCAGAACAAACATGTTCGAGAGAGAGAGAAAACCCAAAAGTGCTCCTCGGGCTCTTGTTTTGGAAAATAAACCAATCGACATCACTCACTGTGGAATTTGTGCCTCTTTCACTGCCAGCATTGCTGCCTTTTGTTTATTTGCTCAGTTTGACAGGGTTGCCATGCTTGCTTTTGAAAAAAATAAAAAATAAATCCAGCTCTGGTTCATCCACAGTTTTACATTTCACACTAGATTGGCTAGCTATTGTAAACAAACAAAACCAACTCTCTCCCGAGGCCACCCCCAACTCTCACAAAGATCCACCCTAATGTTACAGGGTCACTGAATGCAGGTTTTTAACTTTATGCACAGTGGAACCTCGGATTGCGAGTAACATGGTTTACGAATGTTCCGAAAACTGAGCAAAGATTTTTAATACATTTTTAATTGGAAATCGAGCAAGTATTGGTTTACAAGTGCCGAGTATCATGTATCACGTATGTGACTCTTATTTTGACACCGAGCGGCAAGTGATCACAACTTTGATGATGATATTTCTCTCTTGCGCTGCGGAATTATGGGTAATCCTATGTGTGTGTGTGCGCGCGTGTAATTTGACACTGCGCCGCACACACACACACTTTACTCATGTGTACTCATGTGCACTTTGTGTGCGCGCGCGCGTAATTTGACACCCACACTATTTGGTTTACGAGTGTTTTGGAATACGAGCCCGCTTCCAGAACAAATTAAGCTCGTAATCCAAAAAATTTTTTAATTTGTACAATTGATGTCCTATCCAGCAGTTACTATCCTAATGCAAATCAGTGACAGAGCTCCCACCGGACCTGGTGCAAATGCAATTGAAGACAAAGCACACATCTGTTTCCAAGACTGATTCATCGGAATCGCCGTGTGCTCGGCCTGCACAGTTACAGCAGATCGAGACATTTCGCAATAGGTGATGTCATGCTCTGGTGATGAGGGTCAGTTTCAGCGCTTACACCCACACTGTGCCAAAAAGTCAGCTCCACAGATCCAGAGCAAAGCTGCAACTCCACTAACAAAAATACTGCACAATGCTCGCTCTCTCTCATTCTCTCTCTGTCTAACACACACACACGATGTGGGGGGAAATTACTCCAGGAATGACAAATTACAATCGCATAACTGTTGTACTGATGAAACCACTACAATATATAATTAAGTTAATTAAGATATTAGAGATGAGATTTTTTCTGTGTGTGGTCTGATAACACACTGTGCTCGGTCTCTCCCTCGCCCACACACACAAAGAACATAAAATATACTGGAGAGCTGCTGTCATACTAAGATTCATGATAAGGACAAGGAGTGAGTGAGAGTGAGAGACATAGAGAGAGAAACAAAGGGAATAATGAAGGGAAGGACAGAGATGGAAAGAGGGAGAGAGCAAAAATGCCAGATGGTCATTCCAAATTGGACATAATGAATGACCCGTGCTGGGAATATAAAAGGCAACTTACACCTTTATAAAAAGGTCACGTGAGGGTTCTGGGAGAGCTACAGTGTCTGAGCTTCTGAACACACTTGGTTTACTTTAATGCATATTAAACCCTTGTGTAGGGAAAGTCAAAGTTTCAAGATTAAAAAAAAAAAAAAAGTCCCATGTTGTACTGTTTCTTCAACAAGTTAATACAGGTCTCAGAGCTCCCCCACAGCGTGTGTACAGTGTGTGTGTGTCTTCGACATCACTTAGACAATGCATTTTCCATACTTCAAACTTCCCTGATTTCACTCCTTCTCCAAATGTGCCATTTCAGGATCTGTGTAAATGTGCTACTACTAAGCCGGGGCGGGGCGAGGGGATCTTCTTATATGAGGTCACATTAGAGGGAGAAATCTAACTTGCTTGTTTAAACCCCAGCAAATACAATCTCATGTTTTCTGCTTGTACAAACACACACAGCACAGAATGCAGACCGATCTGAAAGTCTAAAAATGACTACAAAGTGAAGTTTGCATAGTAGATGCCTGTTAAGTTATACTGATATTCTTCAGTTTAATGGAATTTGCATCCTAAAAAAATAATAATAATAATAATAATAAAAAAACGGGTTAAACCACACACGTATAACTTTTTCAAATCAAAATAAAGTGAGAGGTTACAGAATCTTATCTGACATCTTTTTTTAGCTAATTGAGACTGGAAGTTAAAAACCAGGTCACTCTATTATCTACTATTATCTACACAACTCTATTGTTGAAGTGTCCGTGTAATAGTTGCCATAACTAAATATTTAGCTACAATTGTCAACACTATTCTTTACTTTTTTTATTCCTAAACAACACCATCATTTATTCATACAGCAGTGTTGCAATGCTGAGCCTGACAATCCCAATCCGACAATAAAAACAACGAAACACTGCCAAGAAAAGACTCGTACACTTGTATTTCTTGGCAGCGAGTTCTCCAAAACACTTGTGTAATGACGCTTGTTGAACGTGCAGAGTTCACATGGACTGACCCACTATTTTTTAAAGTGATGGGATGTTATGGTTGATGAGGGGGGTCATTATTATTGTAATTTCATAGATAATTCATGTATTGGTTTGTTTAGTTAAATTTTAGTTACATTTCTTTGTTGGATATGCAATGCAAATGGAATGATAGTCAGTATGTTTCACCTATTAAACAATAAATTAATAAATAGCCCTGCATTATGATGCGAAGGCATCTAGTGTGTTAAACAAAAAGAAATTAAAAGCGATTTCATTAAATGAAAAATATTCAATGGAAGTCTGGGGAACTGTACATGTAGTCGTGATATTATTGCCATCACATTTAATGTGATCTGTACATCGATAGTACTTACATAACGAGTTGAAACTGAACAATTATGCGTTCTCACCGTGCAGTAAATTATATGAAAAACAGGCATTTAATCCTCGCACAGCTGACGTAGCTCAAAGTTTTATTACATCCAACAATGAATCTGCACGTTCACGCTCGTGTTAGGACCGGTTTCAAAAATGACATCGGCTTACAGTGTTGTGAAAATGCCGTTATTGTAAGCTGCATCCTACGTTTTAACCAAGCTGAATATTTCTTCCTCATATTCTGCATACTTTCGACCAGACTTGTGCACGTGCACTCAGCTCATGAATATGAAGAACTAGCGATTAGTTGTTGCGTCAAAAGGCAAAAGAAAGACATTTATTAGTGATTTATGAAAAATACATACAGATAATAGCATGCAATGAAGAAAAATAAAATATTTCTACAGTGAAACCTTGGATTACGAGCATAATTCGTTCAGGAAGTGGGCTCATGCTCCAAAACACTCGTAAACCAAATCATCATTTTCCCATAAGAAATAACGAAAACTCAAATTATTTGTTCCACAGCCCCAAAAAAGAAATACATAAAAATAATTAATACAATCTATAAAATGAAAATAAAACAAATTAATCTGCATTTTACCTTTAAAAAAAGTACAAATAAAACCCTACAGATAAGTGTTTCCGTTGGTGCGCGCAGTCGCCGTGTGTGTGTGTGTTGAATTAGCCCCTTCCCTCGAACTGTAATTCCTTTTCACGATACCCTAATCAAACACACCTCACGCTCTTATGCTACAAAGGTCACTTCAGGTAGAACACAACTGAGAATGACATTTCACATCACTGCTGTCAAACTAAATCCTCTTCCTCAAGATTATAATCTCTACCGTCAGACAGGGCAGCTGTCTAAATGCAATAGTGGTTTAAGAACAAGCTGTGCTAGGTTACCAACCAGAGGCGAATTCTCATGGGAAGGCTTAGCATGTTTGCTTAGCCTGCAGAGCCACTGGTGCTAGCAGCGTCATTAGCATTAAACAGGAGGAAGGTGTGCGTTTCGTTTCCTGCACGATCAGACCGGAGAGAGCCAGGCGGCCAGGCAGGTCCGTCGGGGTTACAAGAGCTACAACAGAGATTTTGTTACGGCTCCTCGGGGTGGGCGGTTCCGCGAGCGTGCGCATGCCGAAAAGTGGCCCGAGCGCTAGAAAGGCTTCTCTGTTTGTCTGTGAGGCCTTTGTGCATCATGTTGCAACGCCAACACTGAAAGCGCATCTGCTTGCAGCATGCTCATCACCTGTGTTAACTCTGCAGCTTGGAAGAGGCCCAAGGTAAAGAGATCCACAACAATGACACTATTGGAAATGTCAAGAGCGCTAAAGTGAAACCACACAACTTGAATAGTAACACTTATGGCTTTTTTCCAAATACATCTGGGGAGCGTAGTGACTACGGAGTGTATACTGTAATAACAAACGTGCTTTCTTATTAGATTGACTGACATTGATTCTGGGGTACGAGTTGACTCATGTCTGACTTCGTTCTGTACAATTAATCGCATAAAAATCAAAAAGCTGAAAATAGAGATGTGCAACTGTTTAAGGTTACAGTTTAGATTGTACCGGTTACGCATGCATAGTCGGGAGAATTTAGGTAGGGTTTGTCGATCAAAGTTTTGAGTTGGTAAATAATTATTGACAAACATCATCTTAATGAGATCATTTGTCTATAATTTATGCTGTTAGCCTAGATAAATGTGTTCGAATAAAAAAAAAATAGGACATTTGTGTCCGTATAACCACAATGAATAATCACAATGAATAAATCACCACTTTATCCAATTGTGCAACTTTATTTCTGACTATGTCTTCAATGAAGATTATTATCTTATATTATTATATTATTATTATCTTGTATACAGTATAGGCTAAACATTATAATTAAGTGGCACAATATTTAGGTCACGTGACCACTTTGCTGGAGGTTTTCCACCTGATTGGCTTACAAATTTGAACCACATTACATCGTGTACATTATGTTCAAATACTAAAAAGAGAAATTAAATGCTATGATAAAAAGTACTAAGGCCAGAAAAAAAAAAAGAAGAAATTAAATCTACGATGATTTTATATGCAGAGATTCCCTTCCTTGTGGCATTATAATTATACATATATATTTTTTAAATTATATATAATTTCAGTATTCATGTGGATAATGGTTAACACTAATGTTGGGTATGCTTCAGAAACTTTGATCGTGGCACCTCCGACTGCTGGTTTTCATCCAGATCAGTAGCTAGACACAAATTCTTGAGTAAAAATGATGAAAAACATTCATATTTATCCATCAAAAAGCCAATCATGTTAATGCTAGGCACAAAGTAGGAAACCTACTATGTCAACTTTGCCAGCACCATGCACACACCCCGACACAAAGCGTTCACAGCTAAAAGACATTTAGCATAGCAAATCTGCATACCTGCTTGTTTTTAGGGACAAAAAACAAAACAAGGGAAACTCCAACACCACCAGGGAGAACATGCACACAGCAAGGCGAGGATCGAGCCCAGGAACCTCGAGCTGTGAGGCAGGATCACTACACAGTGCCACGGTGCCGCTCAAGGACGATATCGATCATCTAAACACATCGTTTAAGAATAGTCAGGGTTTTCCACTATGCTGAACAGAAACACTTTGCCGTGTTTCTATTTCCTCTCTGGTTAATGAGGAAGGTGTATGAAATGTGGTCGATGTTCACGTTAATGGTCATTTTAACTCTTAAGCAAAAAAGTCATGAGTGCAATACTCATCTCATATCAGCTTGCCTGTTATTCCTAAACTAAGTCCCATATCTCATAACGCTGTCCCTGTATAGGTTGATGAGACAGAACTTTAGTCTGTAGCTGTCAGGCAACAAACTCTAAGATTCAGCAGTTTCTTTTCATCAGGAATCTTTATAAATTATAACAGCACTATGTATAATAATGCAACAACGTTGCATCATGGGTCACTTTGAGACTTGGCATGCCTCAGTGTGTGCGCGTACACACAAAGTTGTTGTCACAGTATGATACAGAACTAGTGTTCAGCAATCAGGTCATGAAGCGCTGAGACACGCACTAAAGAAGAGGAAGAGCTCATCGCATTATTACATAATTAATACATGTGCAGGAAATACTCATGCAGTGTTTGATCACACGCAGACTGTATATAGACCTTAGTGAGCCATTAACAACCGTTTGTTCAACTGAGGAGCTGTTTCATTGCGGGAATAATAAAGGACTACAAGTTGAACAGCATTTAAATTACTGCAATTTGAACTGACAAACACACAGAAGCAGCAACGCTATTAATGTTCCTCGGGAGTGGTGGGGAACAGGAAAGACCGTGGAATTAGAAGGTGTGTCCTTTCAACTTATAGAGAGAGAGACATACAAGTGTGTGTTCAAGTCCAACCGGGACTTTTCACTATGCCGAATAACAAAAAAAAACTGTTGAGTTACAGTTATGAGAGAAAATTGCCCTTAATTCTCTATATAATACCCTGCTACACTAATGCACTCATCCCAACATTTGACTAGCGCTAGCACCATCGTCCCAAATGGTGTCCTAACACCCAAGAGTCCACAGTTTGCAGACAAGGCCAGAAGACCTGAGGTTTCTTTTTAATAGGTTTTATTCACTTGAGTCTCATAAAAGGTGTACATTAAATGTAATATAAAATACATTTCATGAATTGATTTTAATACAAATTTTATCTGACTATAAATCAATCCCATAATTAGGGTCACTCATATGTCATGCATTATTTTATATCAGAGTCCAATATGCTATGACTATATATAACAAGGGCGGCAAGGAGGTGTAGCCGGTTAGCACTGTCGCCTTGCACCTCCAGGTTCCTGGTTCGATTCCCGTCTCTGTGGGCATGGAGTTTGCATGTTCTCCCTGTGCTTGGTAGGTTTCCTCCGGCTTCTCCGGTTTCCTTTCACAGTCCAAAGACATGCAGGATAGGTTACTTGGCATTCCCAAATTGCCCGTAGTGTGCGAGTGTGTGTGTGTGTGTGTGTGTGCCCTGCGATGGACTGGCACCCTGTCCAGGATGTACCCCACATTGTACCCAAAGTCTTTTGGGATAGGCTCCAGGCCCCCCCGTGACCCTGAATACAGGATTAAGCGGTATAAGATGATGAGTGAGTAAGAGTATATAACCACGTCAATCTACAAATTCCTGAGTATGTGGAGTCAATAAAAATTAAATGCATTTTGGTTATTTTTGTGCACTGTATGCACTGTTCAGCTAAGCTAATAAAAGGCACTTTTTAATAGCTCTGCCTTATTTTTATATTTGAAACCTTTAAATTTAATGAATAGTTCCATTAAAAAACCTTTAAAACTATTAGAAGCCCCTTTGAGTTGATTTTCTAAAAAAAAAATAAAAATAAAAAAGTGTGAGCCTCAAGTGATCTTAATGATGCAATGACGGCAGCAGTAAAAATGTGTACTCTGATGATCGGATGACTGGATTTTATTCTGCCAAACTCGCAAGCTGCTTTGGATGAGTAGCATCTGCTGAAAGAATAAGTCTAAATACAAGAAGTTTCCTCTCTGCTTCCATCCAGCCGTTCAAAATGAATCGACTCACGTTCGGGGCATTTTGCCTGCACAGGCATTTGTTTAAGCTGCTCAGTCGATCCGCTGTTTATCCTGTGTATGGTACAACCTTTTAATCCATCTGAGCCTGTTTTTTTTTTTGTTTTTTTTACACAACGCCTCATCTTAACACGTATTAACAGCTCTTCAGCACTCTTCAGTGTCCTTGAGCCTCCTACAACACACACGCGTGATCAGATAAGGGGGTGTGGAGGAAAGGAAGCGGATGAAGGAGACAGGAAGGAAGGAGTTCGACCGGGCTCGTATTGCACTTGTTTAAACCCTCGACGTGATTGCAGAAGCCTAGGGTCCAAAATAAATATGCTAATGCACGCGCAACCGTGCTAAAAGCATGGATTTGAGGCTGAATCGGATTACGTGGTAGCCGGTGTAGTGTAATGCTTCAGCTTGAACAGGAGGAGTGATTCGCTTTACAAAAGGAGCTGAATCTGAACTGGTCTGATGAGTGTCCTCTGGGATCATCGGGATGAAGCAGAGACAATAGAGGTTGTTCACACAGGTGTGGAGTGTACGCTCGGTGTGAACACACACACACACACACACACACACACACACACACAATATAGTCATAGATAGACATACTGTATATGAACACAAATGAAATACAGCCAGTGAAATACAGGCACGGTGCCAAGATTCACAAGTCCGAGCGCGGTGAAGATGAGGAGAGATGGAAAGAGTTCAAACAGGGACAACAAAACCACAGGAAGAAACATAAAGCCACAAGATCAACGGATTTAAGGAAAGACGGAAAACATAAATCAAATCATCTTTTAGAACGGACTCCTTTTGTATTCGTACAAAAGGTATTCTAAATATTGATTGATTCCTTGTATATTCAACCATTGAGATTCAACCTATTAGGCTGCTTTATACTTCATAGACAGTTACTGGTTTACAATATTTCAAGTTAAGTTTTTTATTTTTTTTATTTTAGGATGGTGCAAAAATTAGGCATCTCCAGTAAAAGCCATTTTTAGATATTTTCCCAGGATAGCTAAACAAAAAAGACAAAAAAGAGAGACAGACGAACCTTTATCGTCATTGCATATACCACAAGTGCAAATAGTAACGTAAATACTGGAATTCCAATATTGACATTATGCAGCTTATAAAGTGCAGATTAAATAAGTATATATTTATATATTGAGGTGCAGGCCAGTCAAGTTCTTCCACATCAAACCCACTCATCCACATCTTTGTAGACCTTGCTTTGTGCACCGGTGCGCAGTCATGTTGGACCTGGTGTGGTGGTGTTTTTCACGAGTTGGACTCGGCCCCTTACTTCTAATGAAATGAACTTTTGGTGCTTTATCATTCAAAATATTCAAACAAATAAAAAAAAAAAAAAAATTATCATTCAAAATATTCAAACATTTTGGACATTTTCATGCTCCCAACCTTGTGGGGACTGTTTGGGGATGGCCACTTCCTGTTCCAGCATGACTGCGCACCAGTGCACAAAGCAAGGCGTTTAACTCCAAAGAGGCCTCGGATATTCTGTAATAACTCTTACTTGGACGATGCAATGTGAAAGACACAACATGTAATGTGCTCCTCAATAAACAGAGCTTCGAACACCTCATCGGACCGATAAATTAGGCGACAGATGATGTAATGTGTCACATCGACAAGGAGCATGGCAGAAACTACTTCGGCAACAGGGAAATTTCAAAGGAGCTTGGGCCTCTATGGTCGCTGGATCTCACGCCATCAGACTTCTTCCTTTGGGGTTTGCTTAAAGTAAAAGTCTATTGGAACAAGCCTCGCACTGTGGAACATTTGAAGGAAAACATTCAGCGTGAAATTGCTCCTATTCCCAAAAGATATCTTTGCCGATACGCTCAGGAACGTGGAGCGCCGCGTCGAAATGTTTCTGGCAGAAAACAGATCACTTCCAGGATCGCATTTAACGCAATTGATTACCCATACATCAAGACATGTAGTGTATTCTTCATCATAGCGAGAGTTAAATAATATTTGGGGACTCGTATAATTTTTCTTGGACTACCGAACCATTCTGGAGGACCATGTGCACCCAATAGTTCAAACAGTGTATCCTGAAGGCGGTGCCATGTGTCAGGATGATAATGCACCAATACACACAGCAAGACTGGTGACAGAGTGGTCTGACAAACATGAAAGTGAAGTTGAACATCTCCCATGGCCTGCACAGCCACCAGATCCAAATATTATTGATCCACTTTAGGAGCGAGTGAGGAAACATTTTCCTCCACCAGCATCACGTGCACCAGTGACCTGGACACTATTCTGCAAGAAGAATGGCTCGAAATCCCTCTGGCCACCGTGCAGGACTTGTATCGGTCATTCCCAAGACGAGCTGATGCTGTATTGGCGGCAAAAGGAGGCCCTACACCATACTAATGAATTATTGTGGTCTAAAACCAGGCATTTCAGTTTCATTGTCCAAACCCTGTATATACCGGCGTCTAGCATGATCAGCATCTACATTCAAGCAGGTCTAGAACTGTGGGAAAATCAGGGAGCATCTGTGTGAGAGTTTGACTTCTAAATGTGTGTGTAATTAGATAACAGATAGTTCAGACATAACAAAAGAGGCATGCATCCACCACAGCAGACACACTCAAGCGCCATCAAATCAATCGCTACAGTACAACTTGTTCTACAAGTAGTTTAGTGTGTAGGAGGGGGGAAAATCCATTGAAATTTAACTACAAAAGTGACAATGGAATACAAGATCAGTCTGAAAAAGCTCAGCACTTTAGCACTGTTTCACTCTGCTTCAGGCCATAACAGCTCAAAAAAAGCTTTGTTAAACCCCCACCATCAAAGAAAAAAAAAATGACCTTGTGGTTTCTCAAAAGCAGTAAACCACTTAATAAAGGGAAACTAGATTAACGGCGTGTGTATTTCAAGCTCTGGGTTTTGAAGATGAAAGATGGAAGAAAAAAAAAATGATCATCACATTAACGCCGTCATAAACACAAAGCACTTCCCGAATGCCGATAGTTTTGTCTCACCTTTAACCTGTTGCTCTTTACCAGCTGTTGGGAAGTCTGGATTAAAAAGTTTACAATTTTAAAATGGCCAGGTTTAATTTTATTATAAACATGCAATGTTGGAATAAAGAAATGCATGACACTGGTTAGGAAACAGATTATTCAGTTTTATAATACCTCAAACATTAACATGTACCAAATGTTAAATTAAAATCTCTTGAATGGTAAACTCCTTGCAGCAGCAATCATACTGTGAGCCCTGTTCGCTCCTATAGTGGGGACCATGTCATCTCCTTTAAACTTGGCTAGCACAAGCTTCCGCAAAATGTCTTTCTTGTGTTTTTGACACGCCCAGAGTGAATAAATGCAGTTGCCATCCGTCACTGATTAGATGTATTGTTACACCAAGGCAGGTATGGTTACTTAGTGATGTCCAGTGTTCTCCAGTAAGAGCAATAAAAGTAGCTTCTGCCTCACTTTCACTGCCTTTTTCATTGTCTTACATTTAATTTTTGTAAAAGTAGTTCCCCTTGAAGGTAGCTTGAGAACACAACTTTGATTGATAAAAGTTTGAATAAAACCAAAGTTTTTTTATAATGAAACTTGCCATTCAGCCCACCTGGTGCTGATCCATATTACACATTTACATTGCAACAGACACCCTTATCTAGAGTGACATACTTATATATATATATATATATAAAAATTATTATTATTATTATTTTTTATACATGTTTAATATATACAGTAGCTGAGCAGTTGAAAGTTAAAGGCCTTGCTCAGGGGCCCAACAATGGCAAATTTGAAGATGTGAACCTGAGACCTTCTGAACTACCCCTGACCCCATTATCACACGGCCAGGTAACGCACTGCGATTATGGGAAGCCAAAAGGGGCAAACTTAGGGGTCTTTGTTATTTACTTTTTTTTTTAAATAAATAAGAAATTTATAGATTAATCACATGTTAATGCATCAATAGTGACAGGACTAATAAAAATACAGCTTTTCATGCTACTGAAAACCCATAATCCCTTCTGATGAATTTCCCATATTGTCGAAAAATAAATAAATATGTAAATAAATCGGAGACACTGGAGAAAATCATTCAAAAGATACTAAACACATACCTTGCCAGAGAAAGCATCAACATTTTAACCATTACACATACGCTGATACACAAATCCCGAGATAAGTTGTTACTATGGCAATGAGGACATATTAGAACATGTGCATTTATAAAACGCTGTGAAATTGATTACATTTTCTGACCAATCAGCATCAAGAATTTAACTTGACCGTTGTGTAAGAGAATTCAATAGTGGACATTATTAAGCTGGAAGTCTTTTAATGTAAAACCCACAATGAAATTTGTTTAGAAACATCTCCAAAAATCACATATTTGGATTTTAAGTGTTTAAAATAGATATTTGTAAGAAATTAACGCTATCTGATAAATATCATGCAAAGACGACCGATCGTGTAAAAAATCCGACTTGCTTTACTATGAGGACCTTGCACGTGTGCGTATGCGCGCATGTGTGTGCATGTGTTCTGCTGAAGGGTGGTAATAAAATGCCATATGTCCCTGTGGGCTCATAAAAAAATGCCTCTCACTGACTTGGAAGCACTCGCTCGGCAAACGAGGGAAAATGCACTTTATGTACAGGAAGTCCACTTCAAAGTTACCTCAGGAAATCTCCGGGTCAATAAGGAGGAGGTCAAGCGTAAGGAGCATTAATCACTTTTAACCACAAATGATGGATTCGGCTGAAGCTTTTAAAGAGAGACCCAGTCTGCGCCAATTGTATTTAAATCTACACTGTGAACAAAAATGTGTGTATATATATATATATATATATGTCATGTGATGCACTACTCCTAAATGTCAAAAAACGTTAACGAGTTCAAATCCCAATGTTGCCAGATCCATCTGTGAAATTATTTATTTATTTATTTTTCATCAAATCTGCCCGTGTCCTCAGGAACTGAGACGTAGCACACACACACACACTCTCTCTCTCTCTCTCTCTCTCTCTCACCACAATCAATCATGGCGACGCTAGCTAATCATGGGTGTCTCTGCGCTCTTTCCTCCGCTGGGGTTATCCCGCCCCCTCTGACGTTGCACGAGTAGCAGTTTAAAAAAAATCCAGTCCCTGGAGAAAGCATGTAATAGCCTTCATCCTTCCTAGTAGGAAGCTGATGTACGTTAGAGGAGAGCTGAAAGATGGGTGAGAACTGGGCATGACTAAATTAGGGAGAAAAATCACGACAGCGGAGAAAAAAAAAAAGATTTAAAATACCTAAATATTTTTAAGCCTGTCACACACGCTAGGATAAAGTCATCCTTTGGTACAACAGAAAAGTGCCCTTTTTCCTTAAAAAGTAACTCAAAAAGGTATACTTGGTGTCAGGAGAGGGATTACAATCATTTGGGTAGAAGGTAAAAACTGCTCCGTGCATTTACTCCCAGAAGCCCTCGGGCCACAGAGAGACGGTTAAGGAGACAGAAGCATTAATTACTTTTTTACTTCCCGGTTAAAAGGTAACGGGCGTGTTTCTCAGGCTGCCTCCGCAGTCCTGGCCCTGTGTCAAATGCCGCACCTGTGGCCTGTGCTTCTCGTTTCTGTTCGTCCGTTACGTACATGAAGCTGTGCTGCATTTCTAATTTTAGACTTTAAAACCGAACTCACGGGCATGCGTTATTTGCAATTAGCTGAAGCCAGCTTCGAGCCAGACGCTCTGTCATCTATCCTACAACACAGATTATTCGGTATACAATAGACAAACTGTCTGCGGTGCCATTTAAGATCTATTAAATACACAGACACACCATTTGATCAAATCTATTACACTGACTATACTAATCACTGTGTGGGGAAATTAATCATCAACATTAGACATTAAACAACATGGCTCAAAGTTAAATAAATGGTGGGAGGTCATCAAGGTACAACAAATATGGCATAACGCTCTGTCTTTTGCTCTGCCCCCCTGGGAAAAGAGCAAACATGGGGCAGTGCAAATCCTGCCCCGTTGGATCTCTGTCAAAGCTTGTTGCAGCGCCTACTGCTTGCGACTACTTGCTGCAAAAATCTCAAACTCTGACTGCTAAGTGGGACAGTAAGCTCCGAGTGTTGAGCTTGACCTACCTACCTCTGATTTTATCCAAAGCCACATCATGCAATGAGCATAAATTATTCAACTTCAGGATAAACTCATGCTTGAAATGCACTCATTTGAAGCGATCCTGTTCGTCAGTATCACTGATGAACAACCCGAATCCGTACCAAATGCTCACTTCTATAACCCCATGTGCCTTTGCCTACTCTCACCACAGATGTACACCAAGAAGCTGGTTTGGACCTGGAACCTTCAGGATATATGACACACTTCAAAATATTTGCTCCTGGAATGTTCAGGTCATCCATCCACCAACACCAAATATAGCTGTAATAAAACTAACATCATGACCTAAACACTGGATTAAAAGCCTTGGAAAATATTAATAGCAAAACATTTCAAGAAATATTTACAGATGGTTATAGACTACTTGGCATTCCTAAGTAGTAACTGTCAAGAGGATCCGTGAAATTCTAGCTGCTTTGCAGGTTTAGTTCAAGAGGAAGTTTCTCCGTATGAATGACTTGGACAGATCAGATAAGACTGAAACAATTTTGGAAGACCATACTGACCAACATTGAACAATATAGCATATCATTTGTCGGTCGTTACTGCTGTACTGAAAAAAATATAAATTTTTTAAGGTCAAAACCTGCAATATCCAAATAATGACTCAAACTAACCACAATTTGAACGTTTTCAACTTGTGAAAACCAAAACAGTTCAGTCTCTCTAATATGTACCATGACGATTTCGCTTTACTAAAACTACGAGGCCAAAACATGCTCCAGGATGACGATGTGCGGAGTCGCAAAGCAACATCCATGAAGACCAGACCTCCTCATCCAACATGAGTGCCTGAGCTCAATAACACCCTTGTGGCTGAATGATCACAAATCTCTACAGCCATACTCTAAAATCTAGCGGAAAGCCTTCCCAGAGGAGTGGAGCTTATTATAACATGAAAGGGGGACTAAAAATGGAACGAAATGTTAAACAAAGACATATGAATGAGTATGATGGTCAGAGGTCGACACGGAGTACAACACAATGCACACTCTGTATAACCACAGCATTTTATTTTTGTCCATACTTGTACAGTGGGAAAGCATACTCCTCCCTAGGAATGCAATGTACATCAAAAAGCCACACACACACACACACACATACATACATACACACACACATACATACATACATAATTAAAGCCTGTTGTATATCATTTAATCCAAAAAAACTTGCCTTTTGTGCAGAAACGGGACTTCAAACAAACACCATCAATGACGTGCATCACTGATTGACTGGTAATCATACCATACCAGGCTGATAATAAAAAAAAATTTTAAAAAGAGGTTATCGGTTCCAGTACTAAAGACAAAGCAAATCCTGAGCTAATGAAAACAGTCATGTTCTTTGAGTTGGCCAGAACACAGACGCACAAACCTAACTAATCTTCCACCCCTAGACGGTTTCCTAAATGTGAGAACACTGGTGTGTATCCTGGCACGGTCCAGCTCATAACGCGGGAGCCAGATGAACACAGTAAACATGTCACATTCAGCACGCAGAGCCGGCTTTGGACGAGACCTGCGACCAAAAACGTCTCTCTCTTTTTCATATATACACACACACACTGAAATCACAGTGTCTCTAAAGCCAAAGTGTCACTCTGTGGTTTCACTCGAGCTCGAAATGAGGACATGCTGATTATGTAAATGATAATCACAGACATGCACTCAGTGTTCTTCTAACACACCCACTTTCTTTCTATTCTCTCTCCATTTTCCAGCTCCATCATTGAGTCAGACCTCTTCACTGAGCCACGATGCCGTCCGTTCCAAGTCTATCCGTCCAAACTGAGCGTTTAAGGCCCTCTATGGGACTCTCGATGATGACAGTCAGCCCTGTCTATGGAAAAACCGCTCGATTTGCACGCGTTCGAGACCGGCCGTGAACTCGTGAGGAAATTCACTCTATTAACGGATGGAAAAAAAAAAAAAAAAAAAGACGACCCGAATAAAACAGAAATCGCATATTTCTCGCTCTGCGTGGTGATGTTTCAGGATTTTTCCCTGCGAGTGTCGGATAGTGTTGACTTTACTAAGAATAAGGGTTAGAGCGAGGTGAAACAAATGGATTAAATGAAGCATAACGTATACCATGAGCGAACACATGTGCAGTGGGAAAACAAGGCAGGCAAATGTGTACTTAACCTCGGCGGTGGTGTAATCAGGTTTAGAAGTGCTTGTTGAGACATACTGGTGATGCAGCTCATCAATGCTCCTGAGAGCCTGTGGATCTCTGACCTAGCAGTAGACGAATGCACACACTATATACACATAGGCATGGCCCTCTGGTGACATTCTCGTTATGTCATAGTAAATTAAAATTGGAAGAATTTCCGTTTATGAGGTATGAACTACACAATAGCTACGGATGGATGAAAGGGGAAAAAATAAAGGCTTTGAAAGAGCGGAGATTTCCAACGAACCCGATGTTATCAACTTTGATGCTATTTTTACTTTACACTTATACACTCAGGTCTATAAATATTTAGACAATTTTCATTCACCATTACACCATAATGGATTTGAAATGAATCAGGATGTGACTGAACACTTAAAGCTTTAATTCAAGTGGTATAAATAGAAGAAAATACTGTAATTATACAGCCTTTTCTACAGGCTCAAAAGTAATCGGACAACCGACTAACAAGTTGTGGCCTGTGTATTTGGTTTCCTATAAGCAAGCCTCGTTTTGAATTTGCATTTGATAGCTGATTCAATATGCGATCCAAAGAGTTATCGAATGTGAAGTCAAGGAGGCGATGTGTGGCCGAATCAATAACTTTTCAAACTTCAGACAGTCGGTATATATGATTGGGTTAAGGATGACGTTTCTCTCATTCCTGTTGAGCCTGTGGAGGAAAAATAAATAAATAAATAAATAAATAAATAGAACGATTAAAGAAACTCTGATTCCTAATCAATGTTTTTGTTAAATCCTTTTAAATAAATTCTAATCACATCATGACTGCTTCATTTTAAATCCATTGCTGAAAGATAAAAAAAAAAAAAAAGTCACTGTCTCGTAATGCTTCATAAACACACTTATGGACCTTGCTGTATGCACTCTATTAATCTGTAGAATTTTTTTCCCTCATATTTGTTCGCTTTTCATAAACATCAATATTCTTTAAAGCTGCAGATCACCACTTACATGATCATATTTTTTCTTCTAAAATATGTTATAAAAAGTTATAGCGCTATGATAATTTACTTTAACTTGTTTTTGTTCCCCCCTTTTATTGTTGTGCACGAAATACTCGCTTTTTATACATAAATCTTAAGAGTCTAGTGAGGTTTTGTTAATAACGGACATTTAAAATCGATCCAATTTTAAATATGTCTAGGTTCTAATCTTATTAAAATATAAAGATCACGAGAGGGAGTGCTGTTGTACTGAACATCAGCACAGGAGCATAAAATGCTTGTTTTAAAACTAATTCTCGGTAATGTGATTTCAATTTAGAGCCGGGATTTTAAGGCTTTATCATGCATCACTAACTGCTCAGACGACCAAATCATCCATCAAATCGGAAAACACGCGGTCCAGTTTCCCACACTACTAAACCTTGCTAGTCTGTAATTAAAATCACATGATACGATTCATTTCCACTGACAAGAGGACAGAAAAGCCCCTGAACACCCAGACATCAGTAAGCTTGAAAAGCCAGTGATGGAAGAGTGGAAGGATCCATTCATACGGACATTCCAGTCCAACACTCAGTTTTAAAGGAGCAGTGCACATTAGTGTCAATGGTGTGACAAACGAACCACGCCATCCATCACAGAGCTGGACCACCAGCATTCAGTGGCACAGAAGGAGAGGTGAAAGGCGAGAGAGAAGGAGCGGGCGTCAGAGCGACACGCCTGCAGATGGCAAAAAAAAAAGAGCGGAGAGCTTTAAAACCCCGGGCAGAGCACTGAGTCAGAGGATGACGGCGCCCGCTCCGAGTAGACTCCCCACGGAGCGGGCCAGCTGAGGGGGCATGTCGCCAGGGCGCGGAGAGGACACACGGCCTGACACGAAACAACTTCGCCATTCATCCTGGGTGGGCACCGGTGACGAGCACTAAAAACCCACTGCCTGCGCCCGATCACGGCCGAGATGAGAAGCATGCAGCGAAACAAGCTCAGGCAGAAGGACTGGGAGTGACCCGTCTGCCAAACCAATCCTTGCTACATGAAAAATAATGTCTGATATCACCTTGTCAAAACATGCACACCAAGACAAATCCAAGCAAATCTCATCAGTGCTCGGGAAGGCGGGTCTGATAATCCGTTTCATGAAGCTGCTTAAAAAAAAAAAAAAAAGAAAAATGAAAAAACAGCAATAGTGCAATGAATCCACCTGCATCGGTTCTACACAAATCACACGCACGCACACACACCCCCCCCTTACAAACACCCATGATAGTTTGTTATACAGCGGAAAGACACGTTTCTGGAATATTGCTCGTTATTATTATTATTAGTATTATAATAATAATAATAATCATGACTCTGTGGCAGAACTGTGAGCGCGGCGTGATCTCTTCCCATGTCAAAACATGTACACGGAGCAGGTTTCGCACTTTCAAAGGAAAGCCTAAGGGGAAACATTGGATGCAGTTATTAAAATTAAAAAAAGGTATAGCTTTTAAAGCATACAATTTACACTCATAAATCAGTGTTCGCTGATGGATCTCAAGAGCGTGTTAATTTTGGAAAGATTTCATACGCTGGTTTTTCCTTGCTTATACAGTATACAGTAGGTGCATTAGTTTATCTTATGGCCGGTACGACAGGAAATGACAAAGTCACTGACTAATGACTAATCAATCCGGGGCCAGTGAGACGAGAGAGGAACACGTACCGTAGCACTCGGCATAACCTGAACAAAAAGGCACATTTAGCTTGTTTACCTGGTTATACTTGCATACAGAGATCTGTACACGCACAAACTGGAAAATCACCCACGATCCATCATTTCCACCTGTCACAGGGCGCAGTTACTCGGCTGCCAATATGAACAAGTTCCTGTACAGCGCTGGCTGAGATTTAAAATACTTTTTATTTGCTTGTTTGGAAATATCCCTTCGCTTCACGAATGAGCGGATTCACAAAAGCGTCACATGTAAATCCACAGCAGTTAGGACGCTACGTTTTTTTTATTAAATTTTTTTTCTTTTCTTCAAAAACGTGGAAGCAACCTTTGGGAAACTACTTTGACTATTAACTGATATATTTTTTTTTTTCAATGGACAAGTCCAAAAGAGGCGGCACAGTGGTGTAATGGTTAGCACTGTCGCCTTGCACCTCCAGGGGTCCAGGCTCGATTCCCCTCTCTCTGTGCATGGAGTTTTCATGTTCTCCCTGTGCTTGGTGGGTTTCCTCCACGCATTCCAGTTTCCTCCCACAGTCCAAAGACATGCAGGTTAGGGTGTACCCCACCTCGTGCACAAGTCCAAAAACAGTCAATCAATAATCTGTCGATAATGCTTTATTTATACATAAAAAAAAATATACACCACCAGTCAAAAGTTTGGATCCAATATCTAATTCCATGGTCTTTCCTGATTTTTTTTTTTTTATTTCTATGAACTTCGCAGCAGTGGTAAGTTCTGGTCTTGCTTTCCTGGGAAGGTCTGCATGAGAGCCAGTTTCATTATGGTGCTTGATTTGGGTTTTACAAATGCACTTTTGAACGGTTCTGTATATTACAAAATATATGCATATATACTACAAGGTCAACATGAAGCAAGTATATATTACAAAGTCAACATTTCCGATTTATTCCATTACTATGTCCACATCGAGACCAGGTTGTAGCCAGAAGCGTATAAACCTTAATCAAGTAACAAACCAGGCTTACACATTTCCATCGAATAATAAAAGATTATTAAAACAAAATAAATATTGCAGTATGTATGTATATCCACCTCTCCAGGTATCTCCACCTGTAGCTAGTTATGTACAAAAGTCTGTGAAAAATTAAATCTTAAAGCTTTAAAATAACCAAACGTTTAGCTACAATATGCTGCGTTTTCCTTGAAAAAGATCTGTAAGGAAATTTGGCTTGAACCGCATCACCCTTTTTAGGTTTCTAGCTAAACGTTTACAATTCGGAAACATTCAGCACAACTTGAGCCGCCGTAGTGCTTAATGTTTAGTGGAAATAAGTTGGTTTTTTAGGTTGAATCTGTTAACTTGTACAAAGTAAAGTAATTATGACGCGTTTTATTTTATTTTTTTATTTTTTTTTAACAAATCAAAACACCCAATAATAACATTTACATTTAGGCATTGGGCAATACTTCCAGTTGGGTACTTGCCAACACCGATGCCAGTACCGGGCGCTGTCCACACTGCACTGGTGCTTTGCTTTGCACATATCAAATACGCCTGCTACTGCTTTCCTGGTGTGTGAACCCCAAAAGAGCTTGGCATGTAAAGCGACTGTCTGGAGTAAAATCCTGAGCAATCCTCCATTCCAACACTCTTATTCATGCACTTGATCCACATAATCTTCTGGTTTTTTTTTCAGAGTAAAGAAAAAGAACAGCGAGTACAAGCAGATGAGTGCGGGATTGGATGGATATTCGATGCCTAAACCTAAATCCTGACCGTGTCGCAGTATGAGGGACAAATGCATGGGCTTTTTTGTCGGCACCTTCGCCCTGGATCATTGGGTGGTGCAACAAAAGGTTGAAAATGCCACGTGAGCGACCCTGACCTCCTCTTCGAGACCTTTGCTCAACGTGGTGTGATGGTGTGAGTGACGTTCGGCTCTACGGCTAGGAATTCCTGTGCGACCACTTGTAGTCTCAAAACCGGGAGCGGATGAGACGAAGGCTTAAAAAGAAGAGGAACCAGTTTAAGAAAAAAGTCAAGGAAGAGTCAGTCAAGTGTGTACACATATATGTGTGTCTGTGTGTGTGTGTGTGTGTGTGTGTGTGTGTGTGTGTGTGAGAGAGAGAGCGAGAGCAAAAAGTCAGTCTCTCTATATACCCGTCTCTCTGTGTGTGGGCAACCGAGAGCAAAACAAAGGTGTCTGTTTGTGTGGATGTGTGTACGTGTGTATGTACGTGTGTTAGATCAACAAGATGTCATCAATTCAGGGTGACGGATACTGTGGGAGTGCCAAGGCTGCAGGTCTGGACTTGTGCACACAGTGTAGCAAATCGCCATATCTCTCCTTTTCTCATGCCTACACACACACACACACACACACACACACACACACACACACACACACACACACAAAATGCCATAGAAAGATAGAGAAATAAAAAGAGAGAGAGAGAGCGAAGCCTGGAGTGCGCTTCTGACTGACAGACAGACAGACGCTCTTACTGTCTTGCACATTATCTGCACTCAGACTGTTGCCCTGCGCCGTGACGACTCTTTCCAGAGAGCTATTTCCAGCGACGGTAGACAAATTATCAACACGGAGTGGGTGCCATAAACCTGAGCCAAGCTGAACTCTATGTAAATGAGAAGCGGAGCAATTTGCCGTCGACCAATAGGGACGGAGGAACCGGCGGTGTTTTCCCTTTCTCCCTCGACTGTGAAACATTTTCCTTATTTCCTCCGACGCGTTCGCTTCTGCTCACGGCTCGGGGATCCAGACGATGACACTACGAGCCCGACGTCTTCGATTCGCCAAATATAGAACAGCGGCAGCGTTTAATTGCGGCACATCAGGCTTGTAAAATGAGAGACAGAAATGGGGCTGGGGTTTTTTTTCCGGGGTCAGGGCAGACAGTGACGCATTGCACAGACTGATTTTATGTTTTTTGTTTATTTATTTTTTTTCCTTTTAGAGAGAGAGAGAGAGAGAGAGAGAGAGAGAAGACATCTGTGATCGCGCGGTGGGAGGGGGTTTATGGCTTTCGCACTAGCATGGCATTACCAGTGAAGCTATTACTTGCAGATTAAAATAGAAACTAACGAACCAGCAATTTGAGCGAGGTGAAGGATCGGTGCTTGCACGAGAACGTTGAGGCTTATTAGCAAAACAAACAGCCTGTCATATTTCCTGCACCTTCAGCAAAGAACGCTGGAAGAAAAATACCCCTATGCCACTAAACAATACTCACTACGGTGAATCTGTGCAAGTATGACATAACCTACTCCACTAATAATCCACAAGTAAGCATCCTGTCACAGAGCTGCAGGTTTCCACAGGAAACCCCATTCCTCCAGTGAACAGATGTTTTGAGGTCTACGTCTCCAAGACTGATAAAGGTATAGAACACATCATTTGTAAAAAGCTCTCCTTGTTAATATCTCCAGAGCAAAGGTTAAAGTCTGAGTATTTCCGCATCGCGTCGTGGAAGATCAGCGAGAGCGTCGCGATGCGCCACGTCTTGGAAAGCGGGCGGCTTCGCTTATAGGTACCATAAATTCCAGTAAGTGCTGCTGTGAAATCACACAGTGTATGTTTTACTACTGGCTGCACTCACGCTGCTGACGCTAACAAGAAGCACGAGTTATCATCTGTAGCTTATTTCTGCGTTACGTGAACAAATCCCATACAACGCGTCCATGCTATCGAACACCTACGGATAAAAATATGTACATATATAAAAAAAAATGTAATACACACTCGCACATACACACAGCATTCTGTCTTTCCTTAACGTTGAAAATCCAGGTAGGACTCCAGAAAAGAAAGCAAACATTAATCAGCACCCTGCGCCCCTGTGCCCAGAACCGATCTCACGGGAAAGCCAAGCTTTAGACAAACATTACAGCACCTAATTGGTTTCTTACGTTAGGGAATACGCACAAGGAGGAAAAAGGAAAAGCTTCTTCTGAAGCATGACCTTCTTATCCATGTTTGAAACGCTTCCTTGGAAATCCGCTACCGGACGAAGCCAACGAAATAATTTGGCTCAAACGGAACTTCCAGGTACGATAAATCCCCCGGAATTCAAGTGTAATCTGGGTTTCCCACTGCATGATTAAAGTTAAACCCGGATTCTGATGAAGGATTACGAGGGGCGTTCAAGCCAAAGCGGGACTTTTGATCGTACAGAGTAAAAACTTCCTTATTTCTCTACATAATCCCATGCTACACTAATGCACTCATCCAGTGTTTTACTGTTGCTTGGACACGCCGGCCTCTCAGCAACCCCTTTAAATTCCAAACGTTCGAAAATCATATGAAGGAATTTGCAGTAACGTGCAAGTGGTGCTGGTAATCACTGCGATAAATAATTAGTTGATTTTCAAGGATCAGACGGTCCGATCACTGAATTTCCACGACAAAAAGCTCAGAACCACCTCGGCTGGGAAATTTCATTACTAGTCCTGTTTTGGCTTGAACGGCTATTTACAACAAAGTGAATAACATGCGGATACTGCAGTATTGCTCTCAGGGCTTTCAAATGTCACAAAGATACAAGATTAAACATCTCCTGTGTTTATCCTCACACTTATTTTAATTATTATTATTTTAATGTTGTGAAGCCGCCAGATCTCGCACATCACCAACACAGGACATGAAACAACCTTAATTACGTCGTCATCACGTCTCAGGTCACCTGAACTTTCTCAAAAGTTCAGTGAAACGCCAAATGTCAGAACTAAAGCGAAACAAACCGAGGTCTATTCACAAAGTGTATTCACAAAAAAATCTGGATCTGTGCAGATGTAAGAAAACATTCTGGACTGAAACTCGCACATCGCTGGCAAGGAAATGATGTGCACAGAGATCAGATATACACAGATGCCCCATGTGTCAAACCGTAAGAGCTCAACAACGCAGTCAGCATTTTGAGTAGAACATATTCACCAAAAAAAAAATACAAGGAGTAGCGTGGCGCCGCATACTGTAAAGCCTTGTTTAGATGTGTGTCCAGACGTACGCACAAACAGAAAAAGTGGCTCAAACGCAATTCTCCAAACAGTTTACTAGATAAGAATATCTCTTAAACGTTTAAGCTGAAACCAAGCGATTCTGATCATTTCCAATTCCATACCATCTGCTTGCTAAGAACTCCTCTTCCACGTCCTGATCTAGAAACAAAAAAAAGGTCCCAGAGATAGCCGATGAGATAACCGAAGAGTTGAAACCCAGAGCTATTTTAAATCCCGGCATTCGAAGCTGCCTCACCGTTTAGCCTGTATGTGCTTACAGGGATACGCATCCGGACCAATAATCCACCCTCCCGCAGGAATCTGAAGCATCTCGCAGACTTTTCTGAAGCATCCCACTTCGTTAGCACCAGCACTCCAGAAAAACTAACTAAACAATCTCAGGAGATGAGGGGAGAGAGGCAAAGGAAAAAAAAGGCATAGGAGGAAATCATGTTTCATCCTAATATCTCCGAGTTCATGCTGGAATAAGTCATTGTGAAAGTAAGGAGGTTTCTAGGAGTGCCGTACAGGAGGAAAGGTCAGCGCGCTGCTCGAGTTTACTTACAGCTGATGTGGAAAGCGAACGGACTTTATTCGGGGGAAACGTATAACTTTTATTCAAGAGGGAAATAATATGACTAAAGAAAAGTCTTCAATCTGACACAAATCCTTTAGATAAGCTGATAAAAACCAGATGGGTGCAAAATTTCCCGGGTTAGGAAAAAAATGAAACGTATAAACGAGATAAACCAATTACCCGATGATGACTGGAAACATATCCGAGTCACCCGCCGCTCCTTTTCAGCACGGAGCCTCAGCCACACTCATTGCCTGAATCGGACTTTTTTTTTGGCTCCGTGATGCCGAAGCAGAAAATGGAGCTTATTGCCGAAAGTCCATCCCTGAGGGAGTATTACCATCATAGCGCTACACTAAACAGCAAGCCCTGGAGCGCTGCTAATTGAATCATTTTTGTATTATTGTTGCAGAGATCAACAAAGCTGAAGTGGAAGAGGACCGCAGACGGTACAGTATGTTTAGATATTGCAGGGCGCAAATGGAGGAAGGACGCGTGCCAGGGGGGGGCCGAGGTTTCTATTCGTTTGTGACTGTTGTGCACGAGGTGGTGGTTGAGGGGACGAGCGAGTCTCGATTAAGACATGCGGTGTAGAAAAGTACAGAGATTTGCTTAAATGTGTCGGAAGTTTGGACACCCCTTCTAATACAATGGTCTTTCCTGATTTTTATTTCTTTCTCCACTGTAGAAACAAAACATGGCCAAGCGCTGCGCATCCTTTAAGACCATTTCCAAAATGAAGCATACAAGAGAAAGGAAAGCTTTACAAGACCACACAACCAGGTGCCGAGTTAAAGAAGCGGTTGAATAAACACTGTAGTAAGATTTAATCCTGGGGAAAGTCGTGTTATCAGCCAGCACACGAAGCATGATGGAGTAAAGCCCTGGCGATAAAACACACTGCAGTGTGTACGGTGGCGTTCGCATCGTCTTGTGACGGCGGTAATAAATCGTGCAATCCTTTCAGAGCCGTGTTTTAATCAACATTGACTGGAATACAACACAATGTTTTTATTTCACTCACACACTAAGAGGCTGATTCAGTTTTATGGCGACAGGTTTGTGTGTGTGTGCGCGTGTGAGCTTGTGCATCAAAGACAAGTTAATTTATGTTTGTTAATGTCCAGAAGTGCAGAGTTAATCTGGTTAAACCACACACACACACACACACACACACACACACACACACACACACACACACACACACACACACACACACACAGAAAAACACAAAAGGGAGATACGCACTCATAGAAACAAAGATGGATGAACATACTAAAAAAAAGAATAATAATCATTTTAAAAAACATATTTTAAAAAATATATATATTGATTTTGGAGTTAGTGGCGATACACCACACAAAAGAATCGCAATTCATAACTGAATAGATTTTTCCCCCACTCTCTAATAAACTATACCTCCATCCCTTCATCTAGAAACCTCTGTAGTCCAGCTAATAATCACACACAACCACACGCACACACAACCGCGCATACACACACGCACGCACACACAACCGCGCATACACACACGCACGCACACACAACCGCGCATACACACACGCACGCACACACAACCGCGCATACACACACACACACACCATCTAAATCGCAGTACAGACTTGTGCTATTGTTTAATTTATTATTAATGTACACACGGTCAGGAATTTATGCGGAGATTATTTATAATATTATTCTCTCATATATTAAAAAAAGTTCCCTCCTTTGAGGGGATAAATAAATGTTTCCTAACAACCTGTTAAAGCATGTGATCAGTTGTGCATTACATGCTGTTAGTCTGGAAAAACACGTCTGAACACTAAACGGTAGATTTAATAGTTAAATATCAAATGTAACACACACACACACACACACACGCACAGAATCAGCCTAAGTGTACCTTTATAACGAACACTAAACATTCTAAAACCTGTCTTTAAATAATGTATATTTTCTACAGTACATGTTAAATCCCCTAAAAGCCATCCTCTACAACACACACACACACACACACACACACACACACACACACACACACAGTTCAGCAGAAGGTAGGCAGACCTGTCCGTCTCAGCCATAAGAACTAAACATGGACAAGATGATGCTGGGGAAACACCGCCTGGCAGTTTGACTAACCTAAACCTATCCCCGGTCTCTCCGTGTGCCTCTCCTCCTCTCACGACAGGTAAATGACCCCGAGTTCCTAGAGCACACTAATGTAAACAAACCTGTATATTTATCATCATCTACACTGAGGTCGTTCACCTTTAACCTCAACCACACTGCGTTGTTAATGCGCCGCACTGAACGCCTCTTAAACTGGCGCAGAAGCTGGAAGGATACCATCGCTCCGCAACCAGATCACTCTATATTTAGAAGCGCCCCTGAATATTTCATTTAGAACCATTAAAACAATGTCAGGCTCTATGATTAGACGTGAATAAATCAGTGGGGAAAAGGCTCGAGCGGGCTTCACATACTGTAGCTAGCCAGCTGCTATAATCAGCTCATACGGGTTTCAGTTATGAGTGAGATTTCATCATCGCCAGGTACGTCATCAACACACCATGGGCAAAAATAAAACACCGACAGCAGGACAGTTCGCTAGCTGGAGTAGGTTTTTCGACTAGCTGGCATTTGTCCAAAAATAGGATAAAGGTTTCTTTATATGATTTGTGAAAATGATTACTACAAAATTCTCAGCCATTAAACAGCAGACAAATCTGTTTCCAGAAACCACATGAGCCTAGAATCTCAAATTAACATGCACACATGTTCTAAGATCACAGACACGCCTTCCTACAGATTAAAATTTCAGATTTTAAATTCAGAACTGACTCACTCTTCAGATTATTCAGGTAAACTTGCATCCTTTAAATGGTGTAAAATTGACAAGCATCTTCAAAGAAAAAAAAAAAAAAAAAAGGCATGAAATACCAATTTTTGCAAGATGTTCGAGTATCGAGAAGATGATATGGTAAATAAATAATAATGAAAATATTACATAATAAAAATAATGATTGCTTTGTACACGTTTCAGTGACGATAAGACCACCAAGACTTTGTGCTCAGCAGTTAGTTAGCACTGTCGCCTTGCACCTGCAGAGTCATGGGTTCGATTCCCGCCTCGGGACTGTGTGCATGGAGTTTGCATGTTCTCCCCGTACTCGGTGGGTTTCCTCCAGGTACTCGCGGTTTCCTCCCAGAGTTCAAAGACATGCAGATTACTCTATTTGCCGTTCCAAATTGCCCGTAGTGTGTCAATGAGCGTGTGAGTGTGTGTGTTCCCTGCAATGGATTGGCACCCAGGGCGTACCCCAAGTCTCCTAAGGCTCCAAGCCCTCATGACCCTCATGACATGACAAATGAGTAAAAGACTAAGTGACAAATCAGACAGTAAACACTATTGTATAAAATAGATTTTTTTTTTTTTTATCGAGGTAGCTAACTTTGCATAATCATACATCAATAAATAATTTTAATTTTAGCATTTCATAATACAAAGTCAGCCAAAAAAAAAAAAAAAATGTATGCACACTTCAACTTGAAAAATAAACTCCTCTATTCTCTCGATCACGCGACATCATCGATGGTGCGATTAAACATAATATTATGCACGGCTTTCGTAATTCAATTCGAGGTTTAAAAGGGGGCACAGATAACTGTTGAAGTGTGTATACATTTTCTCAGCTGACTCTCGGTGCAGAGCCGATAACTAAACAGGTTTAAAGATGGGACAGGAGTCAGGCAGTGGTTTAAAGTTTGGCCTCATGTAAACCTTAGTAAAGATTAATGCAAATTGAGAACATGTTAGGTTGCCGTTAAAACTGATCAGCTGAACAGTTATAGGCATGGAATCGATAATCTGTGTGCGGATTTATTTTATTATTTTTTTATATTTAATTTACACTGCAGTGTGATATATTCCACCCTAAGACTCAGACTTAAGTAGCCTCCATGGATCGGACCATTAAACGAAGGTGTGGAAGCAATCAAATTACAGACTTTCAACACAGCATTAAGCAAGACATCTGTGCTCAGGCGTCATGTGACGCCAAAGCAAACACAAACTGCCTCTAGGTGAAAGTAGTTAATGACTCCTCTAATGCTTCCTCGACGTGATATCAGACGGCCGACCCTTCACCTGAGGAAGTGAAGAAAAAAAAAGAAAAAAAAGGTATGCAAGATGGAGTTGATGGAGTAAACACAGCGGTCGCGGCGAACGTCGGACGAAAGCTTGTTGACACCGATGAGCGCGATCACACCCATAAGGGCTAGTCCGGCGTGCCGCAACACAGCGAGGCGAATACTTCAGTTCTGCTCCGACACGTCCACGTCGTCCCACAAACCTGTCATTTCGACCTGGCGCGAGTTTCACAGGCGAGCAACGGGATCTCGTGCTCCAAAAACACTTCAGAGTCGTAATCCAAAAACACACCGAGTATCCAGCCTCCCTTTAGGGGTTGATTCCAGGCCTGTGTGTCTGACTAGGTACGAAAGTATGCGTACAGTTCCATGCATGTATTTACATTTTTATACAACAGACTTGGGGAATGCCTTGCTTTGCTGTTCATGCTCTCGCTCGTAACATTTCTGCGTATTTGGACGCGAAAGAAAAAGAAGAAGAAGAAGAAGAAGAAGAAAAAAAAAAAAAAAAAAAAAGGCTGCAACTTTCAGCATCTAATCATTTACAGAGCCGGCAGCCTTGAACAGACAATGAAATCCAGGTGAGAAGAAGCTCAATGTGTTATTATAACATCAGCTACTGTGGAGTATTCAATGTGTTTTGATACAACATGGGGGGGGGGGGGGGGGGGGGGGGGGGGGGGGGGGGGGGCGTCCAAAACATGCACTTGGGGAAATAATTCACTAAAATCAAAGCTGCGTATAAACAATAAAGAAAATAATAATAATTTTTTTAAAACCCCATTCTGAGTAAACAGCCTCCGTTCCAGTCATTCGTACGCTCAAGGCTGACACTCTAGATTTAGGACTACAGCGTGCCAGGGTGATGGAGAGCCACGACCGCTCTTGCTGTAGCAACAGCGCAGGAATGTGTAAGTTAAAAGCCTGAGCCGAAAGGAAGGGGAAAAAAAGAAAAATCAAGATTTCAAGTTAAGACATGTACGTGTGTATGGTACAAGCTGTCCAAATACACCTGTGTTCATGTAGGACACTTAGTGTGGATGCTGATGACTCTGCTGTACTGCAACACAAAGAACAGATTTCTTTCTTTTGAAACCATGCGTCCAAACTCGCAAAAATTTAAGGGAAAAAAAAAAAAAAAACTCTCTCTCTCTCAATCTACACAGGTAAAGGAGGACGTATATATACATTTATATTTATATACAGTCACCACATGACAGAGGCCACAAGAAGTGGGTGGACTCCGTATGGAAGCCCAGCCCGACATGCAGACACACTCGAGTCATGCTGCTGGAAGCCGTTTTAATCGCCCAACCCATCTGCTAAACCTTTTTTGTTTTTGTTTTTATGTCCATTGTTTACATGTCCACACTTCCTCTGTTTATGGAAAGCGGAGAGATGGGAGACGGGAGACAGACGAGAGAAAGGAAAAGAGAAATGTGCTGGTCTATTATTTTAAAAATAATAAAAATCAATGTCGTTGCCGGTGGTAACCCTGTTGGTGCGGACCTGGAGACCTTGAAGATGTGTAAACCTCGGGATGAAATATACACCGCTTGAAGAGCCCGAATACACTTCATCGCCCCCGAAGTGGTCTAAAGTTATGCGCACAGCTCGTGAGGGCTTTTAGTCAATAATTACCCAAGTGTGAGCTTCGGTTAAGTTTAAACAAGCTCTATTCTGCACAAACCCTGGGAAGCTCTTACAGCCGTTATCTTACTGGGTTGTGACGGCAAACACGGAAACCCTGATGTCGCTCCACCCGACTGCAAGGACACCGCACCTGTACGGTGCTGCTCGCTAATGTCTGCATGTGTATCGCGCATTGAGAGCTGATGTTTGTGACAAATAAGTCACCATCGAATTGCATACTTTCTTGACACAGAAACAATGAACATACTATGCAAAGAACAGCGCAGACTTCTAAAACACCGCGCTCGTTCGGCTCGCTGATCCGCGAGACGACGTGTCAAACGGACCAGGTGGAACTCGCCAGGTGACACGGTCCAGTCGGACGCGAGCGGTAATTTGTCTTTCATGACACAGGCTTATGCGCGGGTGTGTGACTAAGTGGTGACCCGATCCAGGAGAGAGGGTGAACTGAGATAACACCGCAGCTGCTGCTTTTTTTTTTTTTATTATTATTATTCTCCCCCTGGTTACGCAGAAGCGGTCGCTGGGAAGGATCAGAAACAGACAAAGTAATCCCTGATGACCCATATTCACAATTCTCTCCCTCTCTCTTATACACACACACTGACCACTAATAGAGTTTTACTTGATATAGTTATAATATAGTGTTATAATTCCAGACTAAACAAAATAATACAGAGAATTATAAATAACGGAGCATTGCCTCTCTATGACACTAAAGTAATAATTTTCCGTTTGTCTTATAAAACGCAATAGAACCACTTTTTTTTTTTTTTTTTTTTTGCTTTTTACTTTCACATACGGTCAGCTAAAACACTTCCTTTTTACCCCTTGAACAGTAATGACACCATAAACCAGTTTTGCCCTTTCCAAGAATGCAACACACTGTGTGTACAGTCCATGTCCATGCATTCCTCTCTGAAGATCCGACAAGGACTGGGCAATGGGACAGAAACACAGTATCACCTCAGTTAAATAAACGTTCATGGCTGCTTGAAATAACTTTTGCCAAAAGCTACAGTGAAAAAAACATTAAAAATGAGTCACTGTTTTCTTTAACATGTGCGTTATTGCTCTTATATCACAGTAATTATAATAATTAGGGGACCAAATTGCGCGCACATTTTATTAACTGATATTAACACACGTTAACAACAACAACCGATTAATCATTAATTAGTGATAACCAGGCGCACGTTTCCCCTCAGTGCAAGTTTCATGTAAACAGTTCAGCAATTCAGGGTTTCCTCCGTACACTGATTTACATCTGGTAGCCATGCACATGTTCAAAAAAATCAAAATAATAATAAAGTTACGTTAGGGGCAGTGGTGGCTCAGGGGGTTAAGCAACTGCGTTACTGATCAGGAGGTCGGCAGGTTGGCACAGTTGGGCCCTTGAGCAAGGCCCTTGACCCTACCTGCTCCAGGGGTGTGTCTCATGGCTGACCCTGTGCTTTGACCCCAGCTATGGTGGGATATACAAATAAAGAATTTCACAGTGGAGTAATGGATATGTGATGAATAAAAGTTTAACGTAATAATAATAATAAAATGATTATGATGATGATTAGAAATGGGTAAAATCTTACTTGATTGTTAGGAGTGTGCTGACTCTCTCATATATAATTTTATATACATGGTAAAATAAATTCCTTAAATAAATAAATGTTAATTTAAGGCTGTAAACCTGAAAATCATTCTATAGATGGGGAAAATAAATAAATAAATAAATAAATAAAATAAGAATAATAATAATCCGTTTCTTTTCCTGTTTTGCTTTTATTCCTTTTTGTTCCACTAAGCAAGTGATTGACATCTCGCTGAACCGGGGTTGTGACATCGCTGCAGACCGGTGGTGCAGAGAATCCAGTTCCTCTTTTCCCTTCAGCATGAATGACTACTTAATGATTTATCGTTGCATGTGTTAGTTCACAGCCTTGTTCTTTTCATTTCATTAAGACGAGGTGCATTTCATTTACAATAAACAAAATTATAACACATTTATATTATATTAATAGCGCTATATATTACTCTGCCATGCCGCGCATTATAGCACATGTGAAAAAAAAAAAGGCCTCATCATTCCGATCGGTTCATTTCTCAATGCCAATTAATTAATTACTGATTAATCATCCACATCCACAATTAAAGTCCAATTGGCTTGTGCTTATAAAAGAAAGAAAAATATCACAATATTAATATAACATCAATGTAATGCATTTAACAAAACAAAAAATAAATAAATAAAAAGCAGCCTGACATGTTACACTAAGGACATTTTTACAGCTGTTCATTACTACATTTAGATTAAATAATGCATGTAATCCCATGAGAATGGGTCGTTACTATAGAAACGGTACTGTATCTCAACTATAGGAGCTGGCACTACGGTCAGAGCAAACCCTAAGAAAGTTCATCTACAGCTTCTGGCCAATCACGATCCAGTATTTTACCGCGCTGTGGTAGAATTCAAACAATCCCACATTTTTAAATCAAGTAACGACAAGGAAAAAAATATCTACTGCTATAAAATATGCCTGTGCGGTAGGTATTCAAGTGCTGATAATATTGTGGTGCGGTGTAATTTCAATAACACAGAGGTCACTGGAAAGTAAAAAAAGCAAACAATGTGATAAATATTAACTAATGATGTATGATGCAGCTGTAGGTCACACAGACACACACACAGAGCTCTATAATAATCAGTCGTAATATAAAATAACCTCAACGGAACTACATTTCAGATCTGGAGTAAGCACGCTCAAAGCAAGAAAACCGCTTCATCAGCAGTACAGTTGTCTCGAGTCACGCGCAAGGACATTACCAGCTCATATTAAAAGCAAATGATTCCCAATTCAAACTCCCTCCTTTTACAAGTGGGATTAGAATTACAGAGGGGCAGCCTACCATAAAACTGAGAGATCAAACAGGACGAAAAGACAGCAAAGAGAATGCATTACTCTCGCATGCACGCACTGAGCAAATGCGAACATGATCAAAGTTAAGTGTCAGCGCTGAGCTGTAGTTGGGCATGGCCTCCCTCATTCCGAGCGGCAGAGGTTCTGGCAGAGCTTCGGCTCTCCCTCGGAAAGCTTAGTTTGGAGATGGGAACTTGGCATTTTAGAAAACCATATTCACGTGATCCTCAGAAGCTGGAACGCGGCGACTACTGGGGTCCAAAAAACTGGCTCGGGCCATCGAAAAAATCTGGTTTTGTGTAAAACGTCTGCAGTGCAACACCACCGCTCAACCAGATAACCCCATGACTGGCCGAGCTTCTGTAACAACAAGAACAACAGCCTTTTCTTATTCCATAAAGGGTATGTCTTCATTTTCACAGCTTTCAGAGTGGACCAAGCACCCATGACATCAACCAATCTCATAGGAACTGGCGAGAGGAACGCTCTAGTCAGTCTCCTTAGCTGGCCATGTTAAACAAACTTAAAAAACACTTAAGCAACCTGGAGGAATTCAAACAATGTTTGAAGCGCAAAACAGTTCCTCTCCTTTTCCTGGCATGCTGGAAAATGCATTACTGGTTTTAGCCAACCATTCAAGCTGTGCGCACCTTACAAGCAGATGATTTATTCTCTTAAAAGTAAAAGTTAATGGGATTTACAAGCAATAATTCTGTTAGATCAAGAGGCAACTATAGGATCTAGGGCTGTAGCTATCGAATATTTTAGTAATCGAGTATTCTACCAAAAATGTAATCGATTAATCGAGTAATCGCATAAAATGCACTTTTGCTTAATTAAACAGCAATGTAAAATATATAAGAGAAACAAAGATTAATTGAAAAATTTACTTTTATTTTTTAAATGCATACAGCATAAACATTGTCATTATTCACAATACACGGAAAAGCTTTATACCCCTATCTTACCTATGCGGTTTGACTCGCAGTGAGAAACGGTGTTAGGCACCGTGAGCCGGCGCGACTGCCCGCCGACGTTCCGCAAAGTTCTGCAAGGTCCGCCAAAAAAATTAAACATGTTTAAACATGTTTTTAAGGCGGCTTAAACATATTTAATTTTTCGCGCAGAAAGATGGAAACGTAATCGCAGCGCCAAAACTCGTGGTGAATCATGAAGAACCGTACTTCCGGCCACCGCGCGAAACCGCGTAGGTGAGATAGGGGTATTGACTGAGATTAATTAAGTGCATTGCAGCACCATACATTCTTATTTTAAAGCCTGTTCTCGGATGGAAAAAAACGTTTTTCAAATAACTTTAAGGATAATTTAAAGGGCCGCAACAGAATGCTCCCTCAAATCAATACACAGCTAACTTTTTGCATCTCCTTCCGCCTTGTGGGTGACGTAAGCGCTTCTTCTTCGTTGGTGTTTACTGGCGGCTTGCACCCGGAAGCGCGCTGTGTCAAAAGCGTGCGGTCAACAAATAATTGCGCAAAAACAAAACGCAAGCTTTTGAAATTAATTAAACAAAGCTTCGAGGCAGAAGATTTTGCCTCGATCATTTTTTGTAATCGAATTACTCGATTTATTCGAGGAATCGTTCCAGCCCTAATAGGATCTATATGCATAGCGTTAACAGCCTCGCCTAAGGGGCCAACAGTGGCACCCTGACCCTACGATCAGCAAACCCAGTGCCTGAGCAACAACTGATCCCTAAGTAGCAATACAACCAGTATTCCATAAATAAATTAAAAATAAATAAATAACAGTACACTCCTTTGAATTCATACCATCGGTACAGGTCATGGGGGTCAGTGTGTGTGTTGTGATTTTCTCCATTAATTCCAGTTAACTCTAATGAATGGAGCAGGCCGCGTGTCTCTGAGGACAGGTAGCGAAATATTTAACGATCACTACATTAGATGTAGACCATGTCCAGGTTTGCAAAGTTTCAAATACAATTCAGCATTCCATCCCAAGCAGGAATTTGCCAGTCACAATTGCATCATTTCTGACTTCAGCTTCTTCAACAGACAAAGTGGGAAACTGGCTGTTCGGGTTTTGCTAGCAACGCGCTAGACAACTAGTTTGGGTGAGGGATGCGCGTTTTTTCCCTCTCAAACAGCAAACAACTTCATAGTGAGGTTTTAGAATTGACAAACAAATAACTACAGCACTGTGCAAAAGGTCATTGGCAAAAAAAAGTACAACAAAAAATATATAAAAAGCAGCAAACAGTAATTAATTAAATAAAGTCAATAATTGGTGTGGTGACTCTTTGCTTCAAATCTAGTCTCGGGTACAATTTGTGACGTTTTATAAGGAGATTAGCTGCTCAGTTTTACTGAACATCCTGCAGAACCAGCCACTGTCCATTTAAGGACTTTATCGCACAAGCTTCCTTTTTTGCTGCTGAACATTTGCTGCTTTCTTTTCTGGTGTACAGATATTTTCCTGCAAGATTTATTTTTTTTGTTGGAATGCTAATGTTTGTACATCTAATGTTTTTTTGTACTGACCTAATAATTTATATGAATAAACATGTAAAAAAGGTTTATACAGGATGCCTAAGACTATTGCACAGAACTGTACAATATACTTTTTTTTTTTTTTTTTACAGTTTTAAAAAGGTCTGAAGTTTCACTTAGTTTATTTACAAAGCTCTGCACATCCATGTTGAGTGGACGTCACTGTATAAACGAGGAAAAACAGATCTGGGATTAAAACCCCGATTTAACTTCAGTTGTGAAAAAACAGTAACAGTTCTATGTATATACATAATGTAAATATTAAATACTGAAAATAATGTTTAAAAATATCCTTTAAATATCCACTATTTAAGAGTGAAATTCTTTGCACTAGCTATTTGCTATATATTGTGCTATTGGTATTCTTAAACAAATTACCGCCTACATTCAAGAAAGGACGCTTCCTAGCGTGTTCAGGAAATTATGGCCAGTTTGCCACTGTTCACAAATTTGTAAAAGTTTATATGTTTACAAGTTAAATTCCTAATAAACGACAGAAATATAGTCTTTTTCACTTCACTGGACCAAATCAAACTGAGTGATGTACCAAACTTACATTAGCTAGATAGTCCCTGTGACTGCAGCTAAGGCTTGTAACTATGGTATGTGACTGTAACTATGGTATCAAAAAGGACAAAGCTCAAAAGATAAACTGATAGAAGTGCAGGTATTATATACATCAGTGAGTACCATCCATTTTAAAATTTCAAATGTGTCACATCACATCGGTTGCACAACTCCACAGAAAAAAACTAAACGCTAACAATGAAAAGCATACACTCAGGACTTCTCCTTTCCCATCTAGTATTACAGGTATATACACACCTCTCGGCCAAGTCCAGGAAGTGTTGCAATACTGCCAGTGGTTGCATGGCGTCCTCTGACTCATTACCTTAAAAACAAACACTGAAAGCTTCTTTTCTCACTTACTTATCATGTTAAAAAGCAATTCAATAGAGAGGGTTTGGAGAGAGAGAGAGAGAGAGAGAGAGAGAGAGAGAGAGAGAGAGAGAGCAAACCAGAATGCAGTGCAGCTACACGACACAGTGCGGAAAGTACGGCAGAGCCTCGACTCATCTGGTTGGCCGTCAGAGCTGTGAGATTTAATCCGCAAGACCATTTAGTAAATTTTTTTTTTTTTTTTTTTTGGGTTGATCCATTTCTAACCGTCAGTTTTGCATTCAGAATTGACTCACTCATTCTTAAAATATTTAAGTAAACTAAAGTAAAACAAAAAAGGTTAATGGGTCTAAAATTGAAATGATCCTTAAAATTATACACCAGCTTTTGCAGAAAATAAAACCTGCTTCCATTTTGCACAGATACAGTGGTAACTTGGAATATGAAGGCCCAGCACATGAATCTTCGTCATAAGAATTGAAATTTTGCAAGAAATCTGAGGCATTTTCGGCATAGGAGCAAACGAAGCGAGTCGAATTGAGTGCCGGCGCGTACATCTGGGAGAGGGTGAAAACTATTTCCGTCGGTGAAAAGCCAAGCGAAGGGAGTTTACATATTTTCTGTGAATTTTTTTTGCATTTTGTGCAAGATTCAGTGAAGACATGGCACTATTAGTCCCATGAAAATTATCCAGATTGTAGCAACGAAAAAAAAAAAAAAAAAAACGGAGCCACTATCAGATTCATTTTTAAAGCAGCTGCTGCCAAGAGGAAACATAAATTAAGGTTAAGTGAGGTTTAATGTCGATTTCATATTTGACTTCATTTACATGTGTTTTCTAAATGTTTAGATTTATTTTATATGCAAAATTAGAATTATAGCGTTGAAAATGGGTAATATTTGTAGTATATTTTGGGTGGCTGAAAAGGATAACCTGCATTTACATTACTTCCTAAGCGAAACTTTGTTTCGCAATATGAGATTTCACCTCCGGAGCGGGTAAAATTCGTATGCCGAGGTACCGCTGTACTTTTGCGAGATTAACACTTTATCGTCTTATTTTGAATTTATTAACATCATCACCACCTATAAGACTGGAATGTGACACAAATGAAGAAAAACAAAAAACATGAGTCTACGGTACATGTGATTCACAGCTGTAACGTCTATGAGGTGACGAGTGCGGTGGTGTTGTTTGTGCGCAGTGCCTAGATAAGAAGGTGAGACAGTTGGATGGACTAAAGGACAAAAAAAAAAGTGCTGCTGCATCGCTGTCTAACAACCGAGACAAATTTCCACTTTCTTGGTGAAAACGGTGGGTAGTTGAACTGCATTATGGGTAATGTAGAAAAACATTTTACGCCTAGACGCACACCAAAAAAAAAATCTGTAAAATCTCTTGTAAATATTTTTACATGGAGTAACACAGATTAAATTGCAGGCGTATAAATTGCACACACACACTATGTATATACATTGAAAAGTTCCACCAATGACTCAGGATCCAACACAACTTACAGCAATGAAGAGAAGTACGACCGAAGCAAGCCGGAGAAATAGAGCACAAAGGCGGATTTCTGCTTTGCACGAGGAACAAGTCATTCTAACTGCTGTTACCAAAAGAAGCTCATCGTCAATGGGCTATGGAACATTTCATTCGTGTCATTAGCTCTCACTCCTCGACTCCTTTCTTTCTTATCCGGACTGATAAGATGAAAGGCGAATTCTCTTCCAGGCTAGCATCAGTGTAAGATCAAGCCTGGCTCATCTTGGGCCAGATTCACCCACTCAATTTGCATTAGGAGGACTCCCAGAAGCCTGAGGTCAAAGGTCGCATGCTGCCTGTGAGACAGAGGGAGCATGATAAGCAACCACTGAAAACACAAAAAAAAAAAAAAAGGGAAGAGAGGTTGAAGAACACTAGACATGCTTGTGAACACAGGGTGAAGAGGGATGGGGATTTTTTTGAAGGTTGGCGAGAGGGTGGGGGGTGTTGGGGGTGCAGAAAATAAAACAAATGTATGCAGAGTGCTCGTGATGTTAGAAGCACCAAGGCAAAGACGAGGGTGGTAACAAATAAAGGAGTTTCTTCATTCCTATTCCATGGAACTGATCCACCCAGGCTTCACAAAGAGACTCTCAGAGGACAGGCTCGAAACAGGGGTGGGGACAAGGACACAGACAGCTGAACTACACAAGCCTGCATCCATGTGTTAAAAGCGACGCCGATGTCCTGACATCTGTGAGATTCAAGGTTGCAATACAGAATGTCCCTGGGAATACGTTTCAGCATGGGGCGGCAGACATCGTGTACGACTCTCTTTCTGACATTCCTGCAAGTCTGGTGTTTTATAATATAGAGCCATATTTAGATTAGAAACTTATGAAATAAATCTGAACGAATAAATAACTCGATGCGATGCTCTGAGAGACGACAAGCTCTCTTTCATGGTCCTTCGGCATGCAGCACTGGCAAGGGAAAACAAATCAAAAAAGGAAGAAAAAAGAAAACTCGCCGACAACAAGTGTTTGTGTCGTCTGTCTTGTTAGTATTCCGCATGAGACAAAATAGCAGCTGGTTTCATGCAATGATGCAGACTCCAATTTAAAGGGACCAGCAAAACACATGGGCCACAGCCTGAAACTCAGATCATTTAGAAAAGGAAAACTAACAAAAAACACTAGCTTAAAGATTTGCCAAATCAAAGCATATACACACGTGGACAAAATTGTTGGTACCTTTCGGTCAATGAAAGAAAAACTCACAATGGTCACAGAAATAACTTTAATCTGACAAAAGTAATAATTAAAAAAAAAATTCTATGAATGTTAACCAATGAAAGTCAGACATTGCTTTTCAACCATGCTTCAACAGAATTATTTAAAAAAATAAACTCATGGAACAGGCCTGGACAAAAATGATGGTACCCCTAGAAAATACTGAAAATAATGTGACCAAAGGGACATGTTAATTCAAGGTGTGTCCACTAATTAGCATCACAGGTGTCTACAATCTTGTAATCAGTCAGTGGGCCTATATATAGGGCTCCAGGTAGTCACTGTGTTGTTTGGTGACATGGTATGTACCACACTCAACATGGACCAGAGGAAGCAAAGGAAAGAGTTGTCTCAGGAGATTCGAAAGAAAATTATAGACAAGCATGTTAAAGGTAAAGGCGATAAGACCATTTCCAAGCAGCTAGATGTTCCTGTGACTACAGTTGCACATATTATTCAGAAATTTAAGATCCATGGGACTGTAGCCAACCTCCCTGGACGTGGCCACAGGAGGAAAATTGATGACAAATCAAAGAGACGGATAATCTGGATGGTAACAAAAGAGCCCAGAAAGACTTCTAAAGAGATCCAAGGTGAACTTCATGCTCAAGGAACATCAGTGTCAGATCGCACCATCCGTCGTTGTTTGAGCCAAAGTGGACTACATGGGAGACGACCAAGGAGGACACCATTGTTGAAAACAAATCATAAAAAAGCCAAACTGGAATATGCCAAACTACATGTTGACAAGCCACAAAGCTTCTGGGAGAATGTCCTATGGACAGATGAGACAAAAATGGAAGCATGGTTGAAAAGCAATGTCTGACTTTCATTGGTTAACATTCATAGAATTCTTATTTATCATTACTTTTGTCAGATTAAAGTTATTTCTGTGACCATTGTTTTCATTGTTGAGTTTTTCTTTCATTGACCGAAGGGTACCAACAATTTTATCCACGTGTGTATATATTATATACATGCAGATCCAAGATACACTCTACACATTATATTCAAACAACCTTCTTGTTACTAATACAGAACGTCCCCCAAGCTACCACCACCATGTCTCATCCGGCACTCTGTTCAAGTTATGCAACAGTAAATTCAGGTTTTAAGTGATATTAAATATTTAAAGATGTAATAATTAGTCATAAATAGAAAATCTACGTTACTTGAAACATTTCCCCTGTAGGATAGAGCCTGCATTCACAATAAATGTTAACTAGTCGGTCAAATCAATCTAATCAATGCAAACACCCCCCCCCGGCCTTAAAGACAAATTACAGCAGAGATTGTAAGACCGTGGCTTGTTTATCGCACAGATTAGCGATTAGCACTACTTAAAGGTTAAGACCAAGCATGCATCCCTATGAGCTGTCTGGTTTCCAGAGCGATCACTGATTTTCAGAGTATCCTATAATCCCGCTGCTGAAAACAATGTCTTAACATGTCCGCGTGAGCTTTGTAAGCAGCCACGTCCATGTAAACTTCCCGGTGAATTGTATACCGTGTGTTCCTGTGAGGACAAGCCACTTCTTCCTGCTCTCTGTTTGATCAGGCCGCCACTCTGAGCACTTGACTTGTTCTACTACGCGCTGGGCCAGTGTTACAACACCAGTTGTAGTTGTGTGAGGGTGAAGAGCGGGGGGGAGGGGAGGAAAAAAAAAAAAAAAGAAAAAAAAAAAAAGAAGCATACAGGTATCTAGGGAACGACTTGTTAGGGCGGTGACACACTATGCTGGAAATACCTTGTGTTTTCTGTGAAATGTTTAGCTTGGTGCCGGAGAGCTAATGAGGGCGAACAGTGAAAAACACACCGCAGGAACAGAGTATGACTGTAGGCCGAGGCCTCGCTCGCTTATACTCTGGGTGCTTTCGCACTAGAGTCCCGAATGGCGATTGACCCCAAACAAAAACCCAAACTGTGCCTAAGTATGGATTAATGCACTGTACTCAAGTCCACTTTAAACATTTTTTTTTTTAAATAAAGGTGTTCAAGTACAGTACCATGTACTCATTCACAGTTGGAATCAGGTATTTGAAATGCCACATGATCGCCTTTGTCCGTCTCTTTTGAAATCACATGCACCAATCTCATCCTTTGTATTTATTACAGCTGATAAAATAGCAAGGCAGGCTTGTTTACCTTGTTTGCAAATTTTAATATTAGGCATGGTGCAAAGATTGACTCTCCCTTTACGGTTTTTTTTTTTTTTTTGCTTCTTCTTTGTGGTTTTCGATGACTCATGAACTAGTTCCAGCCTATTACTGTATCGGAGACCGTAGATACGCGATTGTACTCGGGCGACGGTTGAGTCAGGGGAAGAGTGGAAGTGGGTGACGCGATGCAACCATCATGAATCATACGAGTCCAAAAGGTATTGCGGCACTGACAAAGCTTCACGGAAACGGCGGTTCGAATCCACACAGCTGTGTGTCACATTCTCCTTATTGATCCAAAATGCATGAATTTATTCACTTGGCAGACCTTTTCCTCCAAAAACTGAATCCATTTAAAACATACGCCTGAGCAGTTGAGGTTCAAAGCGCTCTCTCAACATCCAAACAACTCTCCGGTAATCACCACTGGCTCTAAGGTTTCACTCAGTGGTCACAAGCCACATGACGGGGTCAAAAAGTTCACAGCGGCGCACATACAGCCTTTTGCTCAATCAAGACAAAATTAGCTGTGCAACTAGGGAAAATGAGGGCTGATACAAATGATGAGCAATTTTCACAGAGAACACTGGGGTTCATTCTGTACACAAGCAATCCGAGATGGCTTGAAAGGCGAGTTTATTTCGCTAGTGCACTGCCCTGATAAACGCACAAGGAATCAGTGCTCATCTCGGCATTATTAAGCCGATTGCACTCTAATACGTTTACAAACTACCCACTAAAGTATGTGCGGCATTTAGTAGTACAATATAAAGGAGTGAACTGGAGAAATACGTACAGTACATGGTTGAATTAAACTACATCAAATGCATTACATTTATTTATAGAGCAGAACGTGATAAATCCTTAGGTTCCTAACAGCACCTCTTCCAGTCACTATCTCTGAACCTCAATCCGCTCTTGTCCTCAGTGGACGTCCTGAGCTAAATATAATGTACATCCCCGATGCTCCAAAATGCTTACACATCCAGTAACACACAACACAGACATAATGTGGATCAAATATAATGAGAAAGACCGAAGAGAATCTTCTATTGAATCTCATATTGAGTTAAGAATTGATTCCCCCCGCCCCGCCCCCCCCACCCCATCATCTCTCTCACCTAGGCTCATAAGACAGCTCACTCTTCAAGACAAGAGCTAACCCAATTAAACCCTACTCAAGCTTAATTGTTGTTCTGTCATAAACTGGGATTACACAATACATCATCATTTGCACATGCTGATGCGTTTTGTGCATGCTGATTCTAGATGGGGGGGGGGGGGAATTCTCCCAAAAACGCGGGACGGTAAGCCGGAGCTCGGAGAAGTCCACTGGGAAATCCAACACTCAGCTCATCGATCGCCAAGTCGTCTCCGTTCTGCTGAGCCAAAGGTTCGGAGTGCCATTCGACCCCCAGTGTGCGTTACAACTGTATATGTGCGGTTCAATTTCCACAAGTCTGGAAGAAGTCCTCGTCTATTTGATTTAAAAAGACGATGAATGAACGAGCATAAGGAGATCTTTTGCTTGAGCTGCTTTGTTGTTGTTCGGCTCACTAAAGTTTGTGGCATGGATATTTTTTTTTCAGGCTGAATAATTACTACATTGTGTTTGGTTTATTCAAATAAATACATAAATAAATAAATGAATAAATAAAGGCCCATGATTTGCCAGACGTAGCTTAAAAGTGACAGGTTAACCAAGATACAACTTACTTAACCTTAAAACGCACATAAGCAAATAAAAACAGGGCCAAATCCCTCCATCACACCGACCCGACCGTAAACTTACTCCGCTCTCATGGCACCAGGAGAACGACCAACATTCCAAGTATTTCCAGCACACAAAGAGGCCTGTGCAGTTTTTCCAGGCTTTTTAACAGGAATGCAGGGAGCAAGGCCTCTGAATAATTTTTCCATGCTTAGCTGTTGAGTGTTCTGTTAGAGAGGGGGGGAAAAAAGAAAAGAAAAAAAAAAAAAGATGTATACTGTACCCAGGCTAATACTAGCACTGGATAAGTGAAGCACTTGAACGTGACAATATTAATGGCAATGCAGGTTCAGACAGAAGACAGCAAACTTGCCTGAAATGCATCAAAATGTGAGAAACCTGGTGTGTTGTGTCATGGTGGTGATGAATAAGACTGGGCAAGTCTTCCTGGGAACTGAAGGTGACGGGATGAGTGCTCGAGGACAGGTGAGAGTTTTCCTAAATGTACAAATGAACAAAAAAGATGGTGGTGGTGATCTCTAGGCTTTACTTTAGTCTTAACGATAGAACAACTATAGCCCTTCTATGAAGTCTGGAATTTTGAGAGGTACCACGATAATAAAAGCATTTACATGACATTAATAATAATAATAATAATAATAATAATAATATAAAATAAAAACGCACTCAGTGTTCAGGTGTGGTCTGAATACTAATAATAATAAAAATAAAAATACAGAAATAAAACATAAAAAGTAACACGCTTGACATAAAGTGTGAATAGAAACATTACACACATGCCATGAAGTAAACAAATGGTCCTATACGTCTCGGTAGAGAAAAGCGAGATTTAAAAATTGCTTCCATTTTCTCCTTAAAATATTCCAGACGTTTAACTGGATTTCTTCCAGATGTCATTTTTTACAAACCTTTTAAGCCTTTCAATTTTAATCTCTCATCTTTCTCTCTTCAAGGTCATGAACCGGATTGTGAGAAGGGAAACCGAAATACGATATGCATTTTCTACACTATCCTTGTGCTAAAAAAAACAAAAAAGAAAGAAAGAAAAAAAAATTCCTTGGTGTCTTGATCCTGTAAGAACAGAAAATCTTTTTCCTAAACATTTCCGAAATTTCCACCCAGGTCTGAAAAGAAAAGAAGTGTCGAGCTTTTTAAGACTCTCCAAAACTGCGCTAGAGTCCTGATAGAGCTGGCCAAGTACAAAAGAACCATGTGCTTATATTAATCACTAAACTTTTCACACAAGCTTTTCCTCAGCCAGCGCAGCAGGCGGGCTCCATATAAACCAGCAGCTTCAACAGACCTGAATCACAGGAGGATGAGGGAGCGTTTCCCAATCCTGCTACTGCAATCATCTGAACAACACACCAGTGTTTTCCCAAACTCTCTCTCACCTCAGAAAGAACTTGTTGATCAGTTGACTCTAGGAGCAGACTCTAGAACAGAGGTATATTCAAGTAATATTTGCGTAGTGCCAGCTACATAAGATTCCATGCTTTACAAGGCAGCTAACTTAACAGCAACAACAGGGAACTTGTAACTCTTGGACATCAGTCATGCCTCCAATCAAGATGATTTTAAGTAGTTAGTGGTGCTTGCGAAGCGAAGCACTACTATTTTTTATCTCGAAGGCTTATTATTATTCTTTTTTTTTCCTTCTTCTTCCTTACAAAAGTTTGGCGTGTAACTAGTCCCGCACCGTTTGTCAAATCTTGCGGCTTATTCTGGAATGGGTGCTAAGGGATGGGCGGTTAACTGCCCCAAAAAGTCCTATAGACTTAACATTGAGACCGACATCAGCTATATCTATGACATGGGAGCACCACTCACATTTCCTTCTTTTAAAATGTATTTTTGTTTCACACTGGTAGATGATGCATCATCTCACATCGTATGGCATTTCACTGCTCAATCATATTTAACGTTTTTTTATGCAGGTTGTGATTTGATTTTAATAGAGGCTAAATGATTTTTATCAACGTAAAACCCCAACAAATTCTCAAATCATAAATCCCAACGAGTTACCTCCAGCCAAACTTTTTACATATTTCCATATGAGTTGATAAGACACAACAGAGGACTGGCTTCAGAAACCTAGTGTCACTGCATCCAGGTTGCCAAGGCCATATCGTTTCCACCAAACTGAGATAATTTTAGAACATTGTGTGAGTGGAAAAAACAAAGTGTGCAGGTGGTGTTTGTTTGGCCTAGCATAAAAATAGTCTGCAGATACCATGATTTTGTTGTAAACGGAATAATCAGAATTACTCCCTCATTCATTCTCTACACCATCATGGGAAGCCTGGAGCCTATCCCAGGCGACTCAGGGAACTAGACGGGATACAAGCTGGACATAGTGCCAATCCACTGCAGGGCGCACTCACACACACAGACCCGAAGACAGGACTCGAACCCTCAACCCTGGTGGACCGAGGACATGGTGCCACCCCAATCAGAATTAAACACATCAAATTCAGTAAACTGAAAGACAGTGTATGTTGTATACAATGTACAGGACTCTAAAATATATCAGAAGAATAGAGGATAACGGTGTAGCCGAATGGAACAGATGTATAGTTGATATTAAAATTTAATTACTTGTCACATGTTAAAAACAGCACAAGGATTTTTTTTTTTTCACATATTCCAGCCAGGATACAGCACCCCTGGAGCAGACAGGATTAAAGGCCTTGCTCAAGGGCACAACAGTGGCAACTTGGCAGCACTGGGGCTTGAACCGCCAACCGCCTGATCAGTAACCCAGAGCATTAACCGTTTAAACCAGCAAAATCAGAAATGCATGCACGTCACTGTGAATGTAACAGAAAAAGACCGAAGGACAAAAAAAGAGAAAGATAAATACATATCTATTATGCAATGTCCATTTTGCATTTTGGACTAATTAGAGGTCTTCGCTTGCAGTTTTTCAGACATAGTCTGGTTGGAAACACTGCCCTGGCAACCCTGCGCTGAATTCCAGTAAAGAAGCAGAACTATAGACGTGACCTACTGCAGCGTATAGAACGAAAACACTTATCTGATAGTTCAACAATGCACATTCAGACTAGGTGGAATGCTTTTTAAACAAACAAAAAAATGCATTTCATATAATAAAACTAAAATCAGTTTATGACCTCTGCAGAGAGTGTGACCAGACATGCAGGAGTGAAACTTGGACCACCTCCATGAGCTCTGGACTAAAGAGATGACATAATGCTGTTCTGTTTGCAGGCCATGCCGGGTGCCAAATCTACAAATCACCCTTGTAGGGGGGCATTTCTCTGGAGTAAGGGGGGGGGGGGGGGGGGGGGGTATATCTGTGGTGCCGGAAATTACCAAGTCTCCAGGCCTTGCAAAGAGTCACAGTTTCGCACAATTTTTAGGTATAGAGCAGAACTGTGGGTAAGGTCATATATAATGTAATAGTTGATGCTTAGAGAAAATAACAAGCATGATAATGATAATATTATTAATAATAGCACTGAGAGAGAGAGAGAGGGAGGGATGAGTTTGGCGCCGGTTAGGGAAGGACACACAGGACAGGGCGGTGTGTGTGTGTGTGCTCACACTTTATTTTCTCTTTTACGCCTCGAAAAGTCCTCTCATTTCCCTGCAAGGAGAAACGTGAATTCCCTGACGAAACCTCGCGGCTTGAGAACAAAAAAAAAAACAGCAACTAACCAGTTTGTTGTTTTGAAACAACGTAGCAACTCGTAGAACTACAAACCGTCACCGCTAAAACGTTTAAAAACATCAAAGCATTCAACGTTCTTATTAAGTTTTCCCTTCTTTCTTTCTTTGAGGCTGTTTTTTTTTTTTGTTTGTTTCAAGTCAGTCAGGAACAGGACGCGCGGCTTTCTCCCGCTTCTTCCCTGTTCTTCTCCCAGAAAAGAAAGCGCCATGTTGTGAGCGGCGAGCGCTCAAGCTCCCTGCTTTAATCCCACGTCCACACACACACACACACACAGAGCGAGAGAGAGAGAGAGCAGCTGCCTCCATAAACATGGCTTACCTTTGCTATGGCTTTCCTGTACCTCATGATGGCCTGCTGGATAAGGCTCCGGACTTTAATGTTACCGTCTCCACACGGCACGACCACCCGGGTCCGACCGAAACACACCGTCACTTTCATCTTCTTCACGCACAGAACAACAGCACACACACACACAGAGAGAGAGAGAGAGCGCGCGGAGTTAGACTACAGCCGGCTCATGGAGCTCGCAGAGCCTGATCCGGGGAGAAGACATGTCCACACCGAGAGACACCGTCCTCCAGAGCGCGCTCGGGTCCTCATCACGCGCCCATAGGTAACGCTGCTGTACTCAGTGAGTGTGTGTGTGTGTGAGAGAGAGAGAAAGAGCCCACCTGTTCACTCCTACAGTCTGAGAGTGTGTGTGTGTGTATGTGTGTGTGTTTTTGGTAAGGAGTGTACTGTAACTCCCCGCTCAGGCTGCTCCGAGTACTGAAAGTTCACCCGCTCCAACACTCTGGAGTTTTTTTTTTTTTTTTTTGTCCCCTCCTCCTTTCACTCACACACACACATACACACGCAGCTGTGTGATTATGCACAATATTATACAAACCTCAAGTCCACATCAATTCATTTCATAACGTCAGACATAACTACGCATGCGCACAAACTACTTTCACTCCCTAATAAATCCCTGAAACACGTGCTACTAGAATGGTGTTTCCATTATAAATAATATGCTGTGTGTGTGTGCTCCTGGCACAGACTATAGGCTACATAGATAGAGCATTTAAATTAACTTTTTTGTAACTTCATAAAACTTTTTTTTTTTTCAAGATTATGCCTATCAATGCATCGGCCAAAGACCTTCCACACTCGGTGGCACCATTCAAATGGGCAGTTGACGGCTTCCGTTACCTTGGCATTTCTGTCTCCACATCCCAGTCAGATCTGTTTCGTGATAACCTTTTGCCACTAGTTTCGAAGACAGAGAGGGACTTCGACCGCTGGAAGGTTCTGCCACTTTCACTGCCAGACCGTGTAAATTTAATTAAAATGGTGGTCCTCCCAAAGTTCCTTTACCTGTTTCAACATATCCCCATTCTATTAGCTAAATCATTTTTCGACAGACTAGATAAAATGATCTCCAAGTTCCTGTGGGACGGGAAACCGGCTAGGATTCGCAGGTCAATCTTGCAGTCTCCTAAGAAGAGTGGAGGCCTTGCCCTTCCTAACTTTAGACATTACTACTGGTCAGCTAACACCCAAAAACGTCTGTGGTGGATGGAGGAACAAGATCCTCTGCCTATGTGGGTATGTATGGAAAGAGACTCTTCCCCATTTTCTCTCTCCTCCGCACTGTGTTCACAGCTGCCAATCCCAGTTCCGCGCCTAAGTAGCAGCCCAGTGGTCTCTGTATCTCTGAAGATCTGGAATCAGATTAGGAAAAACTTTGGTCTCTCTGGTCCCTCTATTCTAGCTCCAATCTACAGGAACTGCCGTTTTGAACCCTCCAAATCCGATTCAGCATTCAAGATCTGGCAGGCCCATGGTATTTCCAAGATAAGTAACCTGTACACTGAAGGTATTTTCTCATCTTTCGCACAACTCTCATCTACATATAACCTTCCAAATCATCATCTGTTCCGTTTCTTCCAGCTCAGAGACTATGTTAAGAAGCAGTTTCCCCACTTTCCAAACCGCCCCCCTGAAAATTTAACAGAAAGTCTGCTGTCAGTGGGCGCGGTCACCAAAAGATCCATCTCCATTTTGTATGGGCATATGTGGTCAGCCTCCTCACAACCCCCTACTGCAGTTAGAGCTGCATGGGAAGACAGTCTCAACATTAAAATTGAAGATAGCCAATGGGAGACAGCACTCTCTTTAGTTCACTCGTCTTCCGTATGTGCCCGGCACAGCTTGATCCAGTGCAAGGTCCTCTATAAGATCCATTATACAAATGCGAGGTTGGCTAGAATCTTCCCTTCTGTCAACGAGGCGTGTAACAGATGTAGCTTAACTCCAGCCAACCACGTCCACATGTTTTGGTCATGCCCCGAATTAACATCATTTTGGACACACGTTTTTGACACACTAAGCAGGGCCTACGGACACACCATTACCCCTAACCCATTATCAGCAATATTTGGTATCTCCCTCAACACAGACCTGCCCAGAGTAGCGAAACAGGCATTGGCATTTACCACCCTTCTAGCCCGAAAATTAATTTTGCTCAGCTGGAAGCTCGCACATCCTCCATCACATAAACATTGGGTCAAGGAGGTTCTCTATAACCTACAACTCGAGAAGCTTAGGTTCTCTCTCAGGAGCTCCACAGGGAAGTTCCATAAGACATGGGATCCCTTTCTGGTTATTACTACCTCACCTGATGGTCCCCAAGACCCAGAAGACGGTTAGGGAGAGGGGTTCCCCCCCTTTGGTTTTTGTTTTCTTTTGTTTTGTTTTTTTGTTTGTTTTTTTCCCCCCTATATATATATTATTATTATTATTATTATTATTCTGCCTCCTTTTTTATTTATTTATTTATTTACTTTTTACTTTATTTTATTTTGTATATGTATGTGCATTTGTATGCAGACGTGTGTGCATGTATGTGTGTGCGTGCGTGTATGTATGTATGCGTTTACATACCTCACATTTATCATTTATCTCATCCACTTCATTCTGCATCCCCTGTGTATGTATATGTATATATGTGTATTGTATGTATGTGTGTATATGTATATAGTGTATATGTTTAGTGCCCACTGGATGGGTACATTTTGATGTTGCACTACTAATGGCCTGTGATGGGTTGGGTGGGGGGACTGTGGGATCTGGGATGACATACAGTTGCACCTTTGTTTATACATGTTTTTATATTTGAATATGCCTTTTGTTGGATCTATGCTGTATGTCTGTTGAGAATTTTCAAAACAATAAAGAGAGTTGGAAAAAAAAAAAAAACTTTAAAAAAAAAACGTGAATATAGTTCAAAATGAATATGTAATTTCTAAAAATTAATAAAATTATTATTTAGAATATGAATTTAAAAAATGAAATATTACGTGGTGGCACGGTGGTGTAGTGGTTAGCACTGACGCCTTGCACCTCCAGGATCTGGGTGCGTTTTCCGACCAGGTTCAATTTCCGTTTCTGTGTGCATGTTCTCCCCGTGCTTGGTGGGTTTCCTCTGGGTACTCCGGTTTCCTCCCACAGTCCGAAGACATGTAGGTTAGGTTAATTGGTATTAACAAAATTGGCCGTAGAGTGTGAATGAGTGTGTGTGTGTGTGTGTGTGTGTGTGCGCCCTGCGATGGATTGGCACCCTGTCCAGGATGTACCCCGTCTTGTGCCCTAAGTCTCCTGGGATAGCCTCCAGGCCCCCCGTGACCCTGAATAAAGGATTAAGCGGTATAGATGATGAGTGAGTGAGTTAAATATAACGTGGTTAAGTATAATGCTTTAGGATTTGTTCTAACTAAATTCGTAGGATTTAGAATAGTACACCAATTTTGGTAGGATTTAGATTTTTTTTTTAATTAGTATTTTTTCTTTTTTTTTAGAATTGACATTAATTCTAAATGATGTTCGAAATTATAGTGTTATTCTAAATACTAAACAGATGTTTTTTTTTTTATTCTTGCATTCTGATTCAATATAGTTGTGAAACTAATATATACATTTTAAACTCCAATATAATATAATTTTTTCTAGAATGAATATATACATTTTAAAAACATAATCTAAATTTTAAAAGTATTATTCCAAAAACTGAACCGTATTAATTCTAAAACTATATCAAAATTGCAGTGTATCTTTTTATTTATCATTCTAAACATTAATTCTAAAACATTAGTCTAATATTAAAACATATGAATTATCAAGGTATAGGAATTCTAATTCTGTTAAGTTTTAGTTTTGACATCATTGACATTAGTTTTAAACCTATAATTTAAGTCCTGAGGTGCTTATCTAAATACAGTACTTACATTAGCATAAATCTGAATACTTTGTTCAAAATTCACCTAGGTGCATAAACAAGCTTCAGTTAGTTCAGAATGCAGCAGCGAGAGTCCTCACTAGAACCAGAAGATTTATCTTATATACACTTCATTGGCTCCCTGTGAAATTTCGTAATGATTTTACAATACTACTTTTGACATGTAAAGCATTAAATGGTCTCGCACAGCAGGATCTGAGTGAACTGTTAGTATCTTACGATCCGCAGCGCCTACTTCGAGCAAAGGATGCAGGCTGCTTGTCAGTACCACGTATTATGAAAACTACAGCAGGGGGCAGATATTTTTCTTACAAAGCCCCAAACATATGGAATAGTCTGCCAAATAGTGTTCGGGACTCAGGCACGGTCTCAGTGTTTAAGTCTAGGCTAAAAACCTGTTTATGTAGCCAAGCATTTTTGTAAATAGATTAACCTTAGGTAAAGGAGCAGATCTGGGGGACTCATGGACGTAGAGTATTCTGGTGAACTGGTATGTTTAGATGCTGTCCTCCCCACTCTCATTGATCACTCAGGTTTGTTGACGGTGAGGTGACTGGTCGCTTTACATCTCAGGGAGCCCTCATGTCTGTGTTTACTTCTGGCTCTCCCTTTTAGTTATGCTGTCATAGTTAGTCCTGCTGGAGTCCCTGCTTGCACTCTACACTAAATATACATTCACCTTATATATTATGTGACTGTGACCAGACCTAACTGCCTTCTCTCCTCTTCTGCTCTCCCCTTTCCTGTTCTCTCTCCCTTTTATCTCTGTCGAGCTACACATGTCGTTCCTGAGCTGCCAGTGATCCAGACCCCCTCTGCCCTCATGACCTCTTTGGCTCATCCGGGTGTCCCGGTTTTGGTTGGAGATCTTGTCACATGGATGCCCGTGTGGTCTTTTTGGGATGCGTCTGGTCTCTGGGGACGGTTTCACTCTACCATCTGAAGACATCTCAAGACAGTTCTGGCCTCAGCTGATGTTGACAGCTGTTTCTCTGAGGACTTGACTTGGCTGCAGTCGCTCGATAGTTCAGGACTGGAATTTCTTACAAGTCTACCTGGACTCCATATTAACATCAATTAACATCGACTGTTATACTGATCAGCCTGCCACCTAACACACAGTATGAATGCAGATCAAACCCTGCTATCCGTTTTCACCGAAATGAGGATGGGTTCCCTGTTGAGTCTTGTTCCTCTCAAGGTTTCTTCCTATTGCCATCTCAGGGAGTTTTTCCTTGCCACCTGGCCTCGGCTTGCTCATCAGGGACAATCTGATCACTCTGAATTATACACCTTCACATTTCATACAAACTTAGATAATTCTTTTGATTGTGTAAAGCTGCTTTGCGACAATGACAGTTGTTAAAAGCGCTATACAAATAAAACTGAATTGAACTGAATTGAATTGAATTTAGTTTTAGAATAAATACATAAATTTTAAACCATGATTTAAAATTTAAAAGTATTATTCCAAAAACTGAACCATATTAATTCTAAAACTATATCTAAACTGCATTGTATTTTTTAAATGTATTTTTTAAAAATAAAATTCATTCTAAACTTAATTCTAAAGCATAAGATTAAATGCTAAAACATATTAATTCTCAAAGTATAGAAGGTTTTGACATTATTAACATTAATCTTTAACCTATTGTCTAAGTTGTAAGGTGTTTTCTAAATACTTACTGCTAGTTTCAGTAGCCACTTGGATGAGACCTAGGGTCCTGTAAGTGAAGCAAGTCCATCTACTTACATGGGGAGGATAAAGGAAACCAGAAAACCCAGAGGAAACTCAGTAGGGCAATATAGCATGGAGAGAACATGCCAAGAAATTTCACACTCAGAAAAGATTGACAGCCCAGAGTTTCCCATTGAAAGTATTACACAAGACTGTAAGCTATGAACCTGATATGTGCTACTGAAATGTGAGAATTCTTGTACGAGGGATGTTGTCATGGCTGTGATGTGATGAATTGTATTTGGTACATTTCACTTGCATGTTGATAAGTGCTGAATGAATGGTGAGATGTGTGTTTATTATTCCTGTAACTGCAGCACTGGACAGAGCTCATACCAGTTGCAGGAAGCATGACCAAAAAGATGGAGGTTGCGATCTCTGTAATCTTTCATCAGAAAACTAGACAAGTAACTTCATCACCACTCATAGGACATCTATGAAATTTGATTTGTATTTTGATACATAGAGATTTTCTTTTGAGAAGGAGAAAGAAAAGTCACACACAGTCAGCTCATGGGGGGGAAAAAATCCTTCTCAAAGATTCAATTGATGGTTGGAGGTTTTAAAGGACTTCTTACGGGAACCACCGTCAAACCAGAACTTTTGATTGTGCAGAATAACAGAACACAGTTATGAGAATAAAAACTCCCTTTATTTCTCTGTATAATCCCCTGCTACACTAATGCACTTACTGTATCCCAGTGTATTACTAGTGCTTGAATACTATCAAGTTCAAAGGTGTTCTCAGTACTCCGGAGTCATGATCAGACAGCCTGCTTCATGTCTGAAACGCTGGCCTCCCAGGAACTCCATTAATGGCCCAAACATGTGGAAATGTTGGGTGTTGGTGAATGATTGTGTACAGTTCCCACGGACAGATGTATCTTTTCCGATTTTCTAGGATCATGCGTTCCACTCGCTGAATGTTCCACTCACAGGAACGATTGCAGTTGGCTCCTAGCCACTTCAGTCGGGATCTTCACTCATGGACGTGCGTACGTCCTTCTTTAAAATGTTTGCACGATTATTTTTTTTTAATGCAGCTAAGAGTCTCATCACCGAAGTCTTCTGTAAATGTCAACCTTCGGTTTCCCTGATTGATTTGAACGCCCTTTGCAGAATCTAAGGTCCCCCAGAAGAAAAGATATTGATAGATTAACAGGTAGACTTTTAGTTTGAGTCTGTTTGATCCTGAGCTCAGGTTGCTATCTGTCTGGAATTTATATGCATGTTCTCCTTGTGTACACATGGGTTTTCTGCAGGTTCTCCCACCGCCCATAAATATGGCAGTAGGTATAGACTGGCATCCCATCCATGGTGAATTCTCCCGGCACATGTCCAGTTTTCTCGGGATTAGCTCTGTATTCCACTGCTATCATGACCAGGGTGAAAGAGTCTACTGAAAAGTATTATTATTATTTTGAATGCTTGTACTGTTCTCAGAATTGGGACAATGTAATAAATTAAAGGGGCATTACATAAGATATGTTTTTACTCTTTAAGCTCACCCCCCTTTCCCTCACATCGTCATGAAACTCTGCCCAAAGCGTCTATAGCGACCTGGTCTAACAACATTTCAACTTTATTGTCATTGTGCATGTACAGAGCCAATGAAATGCAGTAATAAAGCCTGAAACAGAGTTTGTGCAGATGTTATTGATGTCCAAAAGTGACTGTCTGTCATAGATGATACTCGCACAGTACATTATACTTATAGCGGTAGCACAGAAACCATGATCAGCCCTTAACTTTACCATGGAACCGAATAATCAGATTGAATGAAAAAAAAAAAAACAGAGAGCCGAGTTAATCCGTATTCTGCATATAGGACATAAAGCCAGTGATGTCAAGAACAGGAAAGATATAATCCGAATAAAATTAACCCAGATGTGCCAATTTAAGAAAATATTTAGTATGAGACCAGAAGCCTCCCCCTCACAAATAATTCACGCATTCATCATCGTTCCCGAGATGTGCAGCGTGCCACTCAAATTCAGTCCCGAGCACACAAACAGCACTAGCTAGCTACAGTACAGTAGATACATGAGGTGTGAGTTTAGCATGCCATGTTACTGTAATTGTTCAACACCTCAGACGATCACCTGATTTTATTAGCATAACAGTGATGTCATGGATTGTCTAGTCATGACATCACTGCGATGCTAAAAAAAAAAAAAAAAATCAATCAATTCTGTGAATTGGTTAGCATCGCGTCCAAGTTTGAACGAGTTTGAATGTGTGAGTCACGCCTTATAATGAACCTCATACATATCTAAAGGTTATTAACCTGCTGACGTATCTGATACATAAACAAATGTCTAGAACCTACTCAGTTACCTGCTGTATGAAAATATTGAACTAAGATCGTGTTACAGGCTGGTGTCAGTAACCCAGACGGTTTTGGGTTTCTTTTTTGTAAGTGTACACCAAAAATCCTCCTGGCATCGCTGTTAAGTAAAAACATCTCACATCAATTTTACACAGAATTTTATACACTTTTATTATTTCTTTTCAATACAAACCAATATTAGTTACACTCGAATTAAGTTGCTTTATGTTATGAAATCTACATTGCTTATGTGTAATCATCAAACTTCATGAAGATATGGTTTACCAAGGTTAGTGTGGAAGAACTCAAGTGTCCCGCACAGAGCCCTGATCTCAACCTCACCGAATACCTTTGGGATGAACTGGAACACTGACTGCACCACAGACCTCCTCATTTAACCTCAGTAACGCTCTTGTTAATGAGTGAACACAAAATCTAGTGGAAAATCCTCCCAGAAGACTGGAGCTTATTAAAACAGCAAGCAGGATAAATCTGGAGTATGATGTTTAACAATCACACATGGGATTGAATGGTCCACAAGCTTTAGGCCATTTTGACACATTACCCTGGGTCCTGTGTAATTTATATACAGCACAGACCAAACATTTGGGCACACCTTCTCATTCAAAGAGTTTGAATTTGTATTATGGCAAGAAAAAAGCAGCTAAGTGAAGAAAAACGAGTGGCCATCATTACTTTAAGAAATGAAGGTCAGTCAGTCCGAAAAATTGGGAAAACTTTGAAAGTGTCCCCAAGTGCAGTCACAAAAACCATCAAGTGCTACAAAGAAACTGGCTCACATGCGGACCGCCCCAGGAAAGGAAGACCGAGAGTCACCTCTGCTGCGGAGGATAAGTTCATCCGAGTCACCAGCCTCAGAAATCGCAGGTTAACAGCAGCTCAGATCAGAGAGCAGGTCAATGCCACACAGAGTTCTAGCAGCAGACACATCTCTAGAACAACTGTTAAGAGGAGACTGTGAATCAGGCCTTCATGGTAGAATATCTGCTAGGAAACCACTGCTAAGGACAGGCAACAAGCAGAAGAGATTTGTTTGGGTTAAAGAACACAATAAAGAGCACAATAAAGAAAACTCTTTGAATGAGAAGGTGTGTCCAAACTTTTGGTCTGTACTGTATGTTTATAGGCACTTTTACTATTTAGGGCCCCAAGGATTATTTCATCAGCCCAATGTCGTCATAATCTTGTTCTGCAAAATTCTTGTTCTTCGAATGTTTTTTTTTTTCAACATTCAGGGCTTTTTGGCAGTCTTCACATGCTCAAAAAGTCATGAAATTTGGCAGACAGGTTGGAATCTGCTGTCATTAAAATGTCTGAGAGTCTGCTCAACCAGGCCTAGGTGATGTCAAGACACTGAGGATGCAAAATTGGGGAGGGATTTTTGATCTCAAAACCGGTCAGCCGTGAAAAGTGGTTCATAACTTTCTGTATGACATTTATTAAGTGACATCATAGTGTGATGTTTTTTCTTTTTCCAGCACGTAGAGTTTTTTCAAGGTCTAGACATAAACTTCCCCCTTTTCTAAAAGTATGTCATTGGTATTGGTAGGTCCCCTTTAAATACATGTGCCCACTGTAACCAATGAATAAATGGTTATTAAAAAGCAGGTAAATTATCTTGCTTACAAATTATCTTCAAATTGCTCCTGCAGCTAAGAATTTGAGATTCCATGCTCATTAGTAGACTACTGTTCCCTGCCAGGTCTGGCTACAGATCATTCCCAAACAGCTGAAATATTAGCATCAATATCGTGAGTAATTCTATAGAAAACACGTTAAGTCAAGCTCAAAAGTACGATACTTCAGGCCACTTCTGAGATTTATTTCAATCTCATGAAAATTGGAAAATTTGAGTTTAAGCAGAAAAACATAATTGCCAGGTTTGAGACAAACACATCTGCAGTCCAGCTGCTAATTATTCTCAATATTGTTTTTGATACTTACTTATTTATTACTTTGTACTTCTATTGGCTCTTTACGTACAAAATTCTTTACTCATTTAAAAAAAACAGTGCCCACAAAAATATCTGTTACAATTATTAATTCCTGGTAATGTCAGAAATGTTCATCGCTCGACTCTGACCCCTTCTGGCAACAACTGAAATGACACAAACACATCCTGGCTAGATTTTTAAATAAGCTTTTCTGGGTAAACTCATGTGTCAACAAGTGAAACCACAAAACTTCTTCCCTTAAATAAGATGACAACGTAATGTCTCAGAGTGCACAAAACATACTTTGCTGATGACGCACACACCCTGGAAACATGCGCTTAATCAGAAATGCTCATATGGATCCTATTAGCAGAGGATCTTCAGGCCAAGAAGTAGCACAAGCCAGCCTGTGAAATGGGGCTTGGACCTGAAGTGAGACATTTTAACAGAAAACTACCTCCAGACTGATGAAAAGTATAACCTCCTGGGAGCATTTCCTAACTTTAGAGAGCTGTCTCAGTGTTACAGCCCTTCTCAAAGACTGTTTCCTCGTAGTTAGCACAGTCAATCTTTAGCAATCTAGAAATCATTCAAAATGAGTTTTTCCATTTGTTTATTTGACAAGCAGCAGTATTTTGTCACCTCTTTTTTTTTTTACATGTTGAAGGTAAATACAATTATATCAGTATAATGGTTTTATTACAATAGTCTTTTTCCTCTCACTTTGATACATTAAAAAAAGAAGAAGAGCACACTACAACTGCAAACGTGAGAAAAGAAAAAGCATGGGTGTTTTTCCTTAGACATTATCTTTAAAACTCTGACACGTCCGTTCGCACTCTTGGTTTTGATTACGTTGTTTAAAAATGTACTTGAATAGCTATAGGCGTTTTTCGTTTTTTTTTTCTTTCTTTTCTTTCTTTTTTTCATTGACGCACGGGGGCGTGGCACTGGTGATGTTGTAAACAGCATAAAATCAGAAAAAGGTTTTGGGCTGGAGGGAGGTGGGGGGTGTTTATGACTGCCTGGGTACGTGAGGCCCTTCTCCCCCCCTCCTCAGATGGAGGCACGGTCCCACTTCATCCCGCAGGGAGACAGCCTGAGCCAGCTGCAGCCAAAAATAAAAACATGGTTTACGTTTTGACCGCCAAGTGCTTTTTTTTTTTTTTCTTTTCTTTTCCTTTTATGCCACATAGCTGTACTCGTCTGCAGAGGTCTGGCTTCGCTCTATGTACTGCTTGTCTATAAGCACTTCGATGCACTTCTTTATCATGCTGATACTGGGGTTGAACCGGGCTTTGGACTGGTTGATCACCTGGAAGGAGAACAAACAAACAAAAAACAAACATGAGACGTCTAATCTACAACATTACAGAAGATCAAACGGGGAAAAATGAAAATTTTTTTTTTTTTTACCTTCAACAATAAATCAAGATTCTATGAATATGCAATGACATTTTGCATACTGGATCATGATAGCCAGTTATATTTTATGATGTCAGAACATAAGCCATGATACACGAGACTACACTTTCAAAAGACTTACAAAACGGGGTACACCCTGGACGCCCTGTCTCCTGGCTAGTCCCCAGTCCATCGCAGGGAACACACTCGTACATACACACTCACACGCTCATTCACACACTATGGCTAATCTGCATGGAAAAGACTAATCTGCATGTCTTTCGGAGGAAACCCACCAAGCACTGGGAGAACATGCAAACTCCATGAGACATAACACAGAAGCTGAATTCCTGATTCTGATTGGTCATAATGCATTTTCTTACAATAATGCTGGCTGTAATAATTTTTATAAATGTTTCTATTAGAGAGGAGGAAAAATCTATTCAATTACGAATTGCGATTTTATGTTTATAATGGAGATGAACCGGTCGATCTGCCAGTGACCAGAATTGCCTGGTTTTCAGTTTGACTGGCTGTGACCGGTGATCAGCCTCAGATATACACGTGCCTGTGTGCTGGGATTCAGCCAACCCGCGCGCTCACTGTTGAGTTGTCAGGCTTTGGAGGAGTTTGAGGAAGTAAAGCGTCATCGTTTGTTTAGATTCCTACAGATGCATCACTCTGAACTATTTTAAACATGTTCATCCCATGTGACAGGAGGGAATTGTTTGCCACGTTTGTTTAGAAATAATACTTGTGGCAGATGACCGATACATGCTGATCAGTAAAAATTTTGCTTAATTTATTTGAACATAGCTTGTACAATTCAAATGCTGAGCTTGGTTTCTAAGTGAGAAAACTAATGTTATAAAAAAAATGTTACTTTTAATACTATTAATCATTGTCTAAAACTTTAAAAACTGTTCAATGTTTAATAATAAACACATTTTGAAGATTTATTCTGATATAGCAAATCTTGCTGTAGAAAGATGGTAATTTAATATTTATAATATTTATAGGAGGAGTCTCCAGTGCCAGCACTGTGTAACAGTAAATTTATATCAGTTTTCATGACTTCTCTGGTTTCTTGCGAATGCGATTAAATTTATTAACTTCAAACCAGAGGGGTGGAGAAAAAAACAACAAAAAAAAACAGGTTAATAGGGGAACAACGGATGACAGCTGCTATAATCAAAGTGATATACAACAAAGTGGACGTTCCATAACATTAAACTATAAAACTATAGATCTAACTATAAAAATCTAAACGTGCTTTTTAATCAATAAAATAAATATTATAATTATTGGTAAACTGAAGTAAAATACTACAGGCCGTGACACGCCACCCTGATGTCGAGAACAGCACACTCCTCTTAGTGTTTTATTCCTAATTTAAAGTTTGTGTGAATATACAGACACACACGTATGCCTGTCTATCAGGGTGAACAGTGAAAATATAGATTTAAAATTTGTGCTTAAGTTACACACACACACCTATCTTTATTCATGGCGACATATTAGGTGTCGGTAGTTTTACTACTGGATAGTTTACAGATGTCATAGCTCACTCTGCAGGAATTCAGCTTCAGGGCTGCCTTTGAACCGACCTCTGGGCCAAACCTTCCTGTAAACCTATTCAAGGCTCCGATGTACACCCTCTGCTAATAATATCTGTATCTTACTACTGAAACTTTAAATTGTATATCTCAATTAGAGCATGCACATACACACACACAGAATAAATGCAAGTCACTCACTTCTTGTATAAGTGCATTGTGTCTCAGAATTTTCCTGGCTTTCATGATCCTCACTATAGCAGCCTGTAAATACATTTTCCTGTCTTCATCCACAGCGCTCCTCGTCTGTTCCACCTCCTACAGACACATACGCACACAAATCCAGTCACACAGGTTCAATATGATAGCACACCGTACTGAATGGATCCCTCCGTGTGTACACGGTGCTGTACCTGTGGCGTGTCCCGCTGCATCGAGGTCGTGATCTTAAACTTGGTTCTTTTACTAGTGAAACTCATATTTAATGAAAAAGTCGATTCGGCCTCAATGTCCTCCTGGAAGCATGAGAAAGAGTGGAACATTAAGAACATTAAGAAGCATGTTTGACAAGAATTATCACAAGGTTTATTAAAAAAACAAGATTGAGTCAAAGGAAAAACTTGTATATAAAAACAAACAAACAAACAAAAACAAACAAGAGAAGATTAACAAAAATTAGGGAACTGCTCTAGCACCCACACTTAAATTAAGACAAAGCTAACCATGTTAAACTATATAAACTTAATGTGCATTTAACTCAATGCAAACATGCAACATTTAAGGTCTTCAACTGATTCACAATTATAGTTAATGACTGTCATCTTTGTAGCCAATTGAAAGCACTAATAGAGAAACCACTTCAGTACTACATTTTATCTCCAAAAAAAAAAAACATACTGTCCAAAATATCCAAAATTGGAATCCAAAATATACACGGATCTCCTTTGAACACTTGATATTAAGACGCATCTGCTACTCATGATCTGTAAATCCTTCATAACGGCTCTAATCTGAGGTGCTGTTTGTTAGTTGGTGATTTCTGAGGCTGGTAACTCTAAAACAAACTTCTCCTCTGCAGCAGAGATAAGTTTTGGTCTTGCTTTCCCGTAGATCTTCATGAGGGTCAGTTTCATGGGGCTTGATGGGTTTTGGAAACACACACTGCAATACTGTTCTTGCAAGAACTATTCCAGAAAGTCCGACGTGCGTCTTAAAATAAAAACTGACTGTGGTTGTTGCCGTTGTTACATAATTACCCAATTCCATATGTGTTATTTCCTAGTTTTTAAATCCCAATTATTGTTGTAGAAAGTAGAAAATAAATCACTAGACATTTGCAAGAGATCCCAAACTGGGCACCAGCTCCGAACTTGAAGACATGCTTTGCCATGTTGGTGTAGACGTGCTTGTGTCCCGCAAAGAGACCGACCTCAACCTAGATTCGGTGGAAAACTCTACCAGCAGAGCAGCAGCAAAGAGGGAACAAATCCGTGTTAATTTCCATGATTTAGGAAAGGGATGCTCCACAAGGCTGTAAGGGTCAGATAATACAAATACTCTTCGCCTTATAGTGTACGATATACGGTAAAAACAAGTAGTTATGACTGTTTTGTTTATTTGTTTATAAGAAAGAAAGCTGTGTGATACACAACATAAAGTTCGCTTTTATAAGTTAAACTCATAATAAATTAAAGTTCATGTCACGTTACTGTACAGAAAACGTACCAAGTCCTGACTTTAAAACCCTAGTACATAAGTCTTGTGTCTTCATGTTGTTCGTGATGTGGGTTTGAGAGCAGCTGTGTTACACACGTGGACAAAATTGTTGGTACCCTTCGGTCAATGAAAGAAAAACTCACAATGGTCACAGAAATAACTTTAATCTGACAAAAGTAATAATAAATAAGAATTCTATGAATGTTAACCAATGAAAGTCAGACATTGCTTTTCAACTCATAAAACAGGCCTGGACAAAAATGATGGTACCCCTAACTTAATAGTTTGTTGCACAACCTTTTGAGGCAATCACTGCAATCAAACGATTCCTGTAACTGTCAATGAGACTTCTGCACCTCTCTGCAGGTATTTTGGCCCACTCCTCATGAGCAAGCTGCTCCAGTTGTTTCCGGTTTGAAGGGTGCCTTTTCCAGACAGCATGTTTCAGCTCCTTCCAAAGATCCTCAATAGGATTGAGGTCAGGGCTCATAGAAGGCCACTTTAGAATAGTCCAATGTTTTCCTCTTAGCCATTCTTGGGTGTTTTTAGCTGTGTGTTTTGGGTCATTGTCCTGTTGCAAGACCCATGACCTGCGACTGAGACCCAGCTTTCTGACACTGGCCAGCACATTTCTCTCTAGAATCCCTTGATAGTCTTGAGATTTCATTGTACCCTGCACAGATTCAAGACACCCTGTGCCAGATGCAGCAAAGCAGCCCCAGAACATAACAGAGCCTCCTCCATGTTTCACAGTAGGGACAGTGTTCTTTTCTTCATATGCTTCATTTTTCCGTCTGTGAACATAGAGCTGATGTGCCTTGGCAAAAAGTTCCATTTTTGTCTCATCTGTCCATAGGACATTCTCCCAGAAGCTTTGTGGCTTGTCAACATGTAGTTTGGCATATTCCAGTCTGGCTTTTTTATGATTTGTTTTCAACAATGGTGTCCTCCTTGGTCGTCTCCCATGTAGTCCACTTTGGCTCAAACAACGACGGATGGTGCGATCCGACACTGATGTTCCTTGAGCATGAAGTTCACCTTGGATCTCTTTAGAAGTCTTTCTGGGCTCTTTTGTTACCATTCGGATTATCCGTCTCTTTGATTTGTCATCAATTTTCCTCCTGCGGCCACGTCCAGGGAGGTTGGCTACAGTCCCATGGATCTTAAATTTCTGAATAATATGTGCAACTGTAGTCACAGGAACATCTAGCTGCTTGGAAATGGTCTTATAGCCTTTACCTTTAACATGCTTGTCTATAATTTTCTTTCGAATCTCCTGAGACAACTCTTTCCTTCGCTTCCTCTGGTCCATGTTGAGTGTGGTACATACCATGTCACCAAACAACACAGTGACTACCTGGAGCCCTATATATAGGCCCACTGACTGATTACAAGATTGTAGACACCTGTGATGCTAATTAGTGGACACACCTTGAATTAACATGTCCCTTTGTTCACATTATTTTCAGTATTTTCTAGGGGTAATTTCATTTTTGTCCAGGCCTGTTCCATGAGTTTATTTTTTTAAAAATAATTCTGTTGAAGCATGGTTGAAAAGCAATGTCTGACTTTCATTGGTTAACGTTCATAGATTTTTTTTTAATTATTACTTTTGTCAGATTAAAGTTATTTATGTGACCATTGTGAGTTTTTCTTTCATTGACCGAAGGGTACCAACAATTTTGTCCATGTGTGTACATGAAAGCTGAACATGCTGCCTGATTAATTCTCGATAGATCCACAGGAATTAATTCTCGATAGATCCACTGATTAACAGGAAGCTCTAGCAAAGTTGTACATTAACAGATATGGTTAGTTACAACAAAGTCTAAACACTGCTGTTTACCTGACTCACTTCTAACTGCTTTAGTCGTCCAGCAACATGAACTTAAGGTAATTAAAGTTGGTCATCTTTGTTTAACTTTGCTTAACATAAAACTGCAGAGATAGAATGCATCACCACGTTGACTTTATCGCTATGTTGTTTTTCTTTGTTTTTACATTTATAATAGAGATGCATCGGTCTGATCAGCTAGCTTGATCAGACATGACTGATCAGCCTCGGATAACCAACTCTGTGCACGAGCGTCCTAATTGTGCAACAGAAATGCATTTTTTAAGCCGATCTGCATTTTGCCTAGATTAGTCTCAAACCCACTCATTACACACACTTACACCATTCTCAAAACACCACGAGTGATTATTAGTCTCGAAACACACGAGTTAAAAGCTGTGCATGCCCAAGTTGTAAGCTGCGTGCTTGCAAATGATCAACACAAATTCAAGGCTTTGGAGGCATTTGAGGCGGTGAATGTAACGGTTTGCTTGTAATCCTACAGGTGGTAAACTCCAAGCTATTAGGAATTAATTATTTGCCAAGATGGAAATAGTAATTATGGTGGATGACAGAGATACATGCTGCTCAGTAAAAAATTTAGCTTCTCGTTTAATTAGGGCCCAGGCACTATAGGGTGCACAGGACGCTTTTGTTTAATTTAATATTAAATGTTAAACTCTTGCATTTTAAGTTATTTTGTATTGATTAAATGTTGCGCTTGATTTTTCAGTTAGAACACTAATATAAGCAACGGGCTACGTTGAACTGAGTGAATTAATTAATTGTTCAATTCAGCTGTAAAACTGTTAATTAAAGCGAAAGTATAAAACTTTCAAGTTCTGACAACTTTTTTATTTTAAAAGGTTCATGGTCTTAAAAATGTAACAAAATTGGAAATTATATATAAAATCAAATCGGGATAGTTATAAAATCATGATAATTAGATTTTATTGTGATTTGTATGTAATACAGAATCGCAATATTAATAAAATCTGCACCTAAGTATCATGATAATAGCGTATTGAGAGATGGCTGGTGATTCACATCCCTAATAAACTACATCTGAAATTCTGTACAGGATGGAAGCGTCTTCATGCTTGTGCTGCATCTGGATCAGCAGTTTTACAAATCCTCCCTGGCTGTCTTACTTTCTGCGAGTCATGGTTGATCATCTTTACATCCAGCAGGGACTTGATGGTTTTCTGGAGCTCCTTCTCGTTCATCTGCGTGCTCTCCTGCAGCTCTTTGTAGCTCACCGTCTCACTGTTGTTGAAGGCCAGCAGCACCGCCATCTGATAGGTGGTAACCATGGCGACATAGGGTTTGGACAGGTAGTTCATCTTCACCTCACCTGAAAGACAGCAACAGAGAGAGAGAGAGAGAGAGAGAGAGAGAGAGAGAGCGTGTGAAAGGGAGGGACTGTGACGACTGGTGGTATCTGAATACTTATCTGACAGGTAATGATAATAAATTGATGGTAAATTTTTCAAAATAAGCACGTGGTTGTATAAGAGTGATGACATTGCCATGAGCGTTTCGATGTTTGATGGTATCGCAGTATTCACTACAAATAAATTTCTATAAAATTTTTAAACAATGTGTCAACAGGCCAAACAAAAATAACAAAAAAAAAACCTAAACAAAGCACAAAACCCAAAGGTTCCAGAGAAATGGCATTTCACTGACAAAAAAAACAAACAAAAAAAACTGCACATATCATCTCCATAGTTATGTAAAAGATTACGATCACACACCATTGTGTGCACTTGTTCTGTCGGTTTCATAAACAGATTATTATGGAATAATAAAATGAATCTATACTATAAAAATATAGATTGTTATAGTTTTATAAACACAGAACATCTGAGATCTGGAGTAAAAATGCATTTGTAGCGGCATAAAAATTCTCTCAAGCATTGCTATTTCACACACAGCTTGTATGTGACACTCATCATGGTGAAGGATTTGCATTTCTCACTCTTGTGAATAAACATGTTGTAATTGCAGTATAACTGATGGAATTGGATTGAATAACAAGCTTCAGGCATAAGGCATAAGTGTTTAAGAGATTAACCTCTACACCGTATTACAATGTGTGTAAACAGGTTGATATGGGTGTGTGCGAGAGCGAGAGTACGGTTAGACTGCTGTGTGTGTTTTGCTGCAGCTCGGTGTGTTAAGACCGTTGCAGAATAACTGTGACTGTCTGAACACGGTGACTGAAGCCAGAGCAGCTAATTGGCCCATTTGACCTGTTAACAGTTATTACACCTCAACAGCAATGTACTGATTAAACCCACCACCTACATCACAGCCACAACGCCTACGAGCCTTCATAAATAATCAGGTTATTCAGTCACACTGATGAGTGTTTTGTGCTGTGTGTGTTAATGTGCCGTACCTGTGCAGAGATAATGTAGCCAGGTGAGCTTCCTCCCACTGAAATTCTGGTTATAAAACAGCTCAAACTAGAGAGAGAGAGAGAGAAACATCAGCTTCTTAATTTCTAAACTTTTCAATTCTGTAAAGCAGCTTTGCAATAATAACCGTTGTTAGAAACGCTATACAAACAACATTTAATTGAAATTGAATCAGCAATGTGTAAAGTGACAAAGAAACAACTGAAATTAATGTTTCTGGCATTTGATTGTTCCTAGATAAAGCACAATAATTTTAGATAACTAAATCTAAAAAGTTCAATTCAATGAAAACTAAAGGTACAACTAAACATGCGTTAATTTTTTATTATTTAATTTTTTCCTAAGTGAAACACCAGAGGGATTGAATTGAGTTTAAGTTCAAGCTGTTAATACAGGTGTATGGCAGCCTCTCTCTTTCCAGAGCGTCTAGAGTCTACACCAGTAGAGTGTGTGTACTAGGGCGGCAACTAACGATTATTTTGATAATCGATTAGTTGGGCGATTATTTTTTAGATTAATTGATTAATCGGATAAAAACTAAAGACTTCTTTAACTTGATGTTTAATAAAATCATAAATCAGGGTATTAGTTATGTATAAAACTAAACTTTAAAAAATGCAAAAGCCACATATAGATCTTTAATTTTTACATTTTAAACCTTAAATTAAAGACAGTTTGTTTTTGAACAGTAAAACATAGTAAAAAATATCCAAAATATAAATAAATAAATAAAGCTAAGCAATTGTTGTACTCTTATTATATTGGATGGCATCTGTTATAATGGCTGCTTGTTGTGGAGTGCATGGGGGATTTCTTTTTTGAATTAACTCATTTATGCTGACTTGTCTCTTTCTAAAAAAATAAAAATAAACAAATAACAGCATTTGATTATGCAAAATACAGCATTTTAACAATAATTGCAGATATTGCCAGCTGATAGAAAAGGAACAGCCAATCAGAAGTAGTGTGTGGAAGTCTGTGATTGGCTGGTTTTGTGGCAGTTTTGTAACACTGGACAAAATTGAGCGAGCGTACAGGCAGAGTCGAGCGCGCACAGAATCGAGAAGTCGCGCGTGCGATGTTAAGATGTTTAACATGTTAAGCGAGCAGGGGAGACATTGCACGCGCAGAATCGAGCTGTTGAGCGCGCAGTGGAGACACTGCACGCGCATAGAGTGCTTTGTCTGCTCTCAAAATGTCAAACCGCGCGCTCAGAATTGTGGCAGGAATATAACGCCATAGGCGCACGCTTTTTCCTGCAGATGCTTCTGTAACCTCCATTGCGCGAGCGGCTGTGTATCTTTGTGTATTTGTGCATCTTGTGGTCGCGCTCCTCAGTAACGTGAGCAGTCCAACTAATCGATAACGGCATTCGTTGACAACGAATTTCATTATCGATAATTATCGATTAGTTGTTGCAGGCCTAGTGTGTACACTGGAATGCACAATGCATCTTAAAGAATGATCCTGTATAAGAGAACTGAATTTTTCAAACTTTAAGTTCTGTCTTCTCAGCATCATTATATTCTGTGATATACACTGCTGTGATATACAATGAATGGAGATCTCAACCACTTGGTGAAGTTCCATGGTAAAAACATCAACAGTAAAAAAAAAAAAAAAAAATATATATATATATATATATATATATATATATATATATATATAGATATGTTTAATAGTAAAAGTAAGACCATTTCCATGTAATAAGAGCTCAGAGGGTTGGGACTAAACAGCTGTGTGTGGTCATAATAAAACTACTTATTAGTAATAATCAGAAAAAAAGGCTTCGGAGCATAAAGACTAGACTTTGGAGCAAAAGAAAAAGGTCATGTGGTTCAGACTGACCCTATTTCAGAGTGACGGGTGCATCAGGGTAAGAAGAGAGGCAGATGAAATCATCACATCTAGTGCCTGCCATAGAAGCCTTTGGAGTCAGTGTTACAATCAGTATACCTGAATATACTGAATGACCAGGTCCCCCCCAGCAATCAATAGATTTTTTTGGTTTATACCAAGATAACAATAGCAGGATTTATCAGGCTCAAACAGTAAAAGAGTGGTTCAGGCATTATTTTCACACCACAGGGTCCAGACCTTGACCTCATTAAGAATCATTAGAATGTGCTGGAGAAGACTTTACACAGGAGGTCTCACTTCCCCATCATCAATACAATATCTGGGAAATTATTGATATTCTGGTTAGAAAGAAATGATGCTGTGACATTACATGAACTAATCAAAATGATACCACAGCTGTAATCAAAGTGAAAATTGAACCCATTAAATATCAGAGTGTACAACTTTTTTTGTTGGCCGGGCAGTGTAGAAATTCAAGATTCAAATAACTTTATTAATTATTGAGGGAAATTGCTTAAAATTATCTGCTTTGTGCAACAAAAAAAAGAATAATCATGCTCTTGGTGGATATATTTGGCCAGAATAGAATCTTTAAGCTTGATACTGATAAAAGTGCAACCTATTATTTAATTATTTGCAAATGAATGAATAAATAAATATACAAACAATCCCTGAACCATATACTCCATGAAACTATGAAGTAAGTAGTATCCTGTCACTTCACTGCGTATTGCGTAATGTTCTTTGTTGAACTCTGGCCTCCCTTTAATCTCTTACCTTCCTTATTATTAGTCACCTGTCTGAGAACAATTAGTTGTGGTTCCTGATTTTATACCTGCAAATTATCAAGCCAGCTGTACTGACAGGGATGTTTAAGGTCTCTGCTAAAGCTGCTTTAGGAAGCATCTTCCTCTTTTCCCTGAATGCTCCACGAGCATCCTCCCAACCACATGCATTTGTTCTGGAGCATTTCTATGTCATTTATTTTTATGTATGCATTTAAAAAAGTGGCTCTTGGGACATGGTAACTCACCATCTGTACACTCTTCTCGAGTTCCTGAGGGATGGCAAACGTAGATGAAGGAACCTGTGTAAGAGGCCATGCACCCGCCTGCCGTGCACACACAACACACACACAGAAACAGTCATCACACACACACCTTCTTTACTCAACACAATCGTCTCGTATCTCCCAAAACAGTGACACTTGAACGAAATTTGCCAGTTGAGACATGTCCGGGACACTGAATGTGAAACCACCGTTTCTTTACACTTCATGAACAGACTTAAAGCGCTAACGTATCCGGCCCAGTGTTTACATTTTCTACATGTTTGTATGCGTGGTCTCTCTGACCGTCTCACCTGTAACACGTAGATCTGAAAGCTGATGCCCAGGTCCACTACGGTCTCCTGGGTTTTAATGAAGTTGTTGAACTTGTTGTTGAGGTCGGCACTGACGCTCATGTCTGTGTACATTCTGTGGAGTTTGCTCGTGAACTCATAGCCGCATGCTTGCTACAAAACACAGAACAAAAGAGGAGACGGCGCCCGGGAAAAAAAAAAAAAAAAAGGGAAACAAACAAGGACATAGTTTGCACACTTTTATATGATAAAGCCTTTCATTTCACACAACTGTCTGGAAGTAATGACAGAGCTGCTGTGTAGAGGCACAGATGACAATCACAGTTTACAGACTTTATTTTAGAGTCACTTAAGTGCACAATAACAGATAAAAAAAAAAAAAAGACTTTCGTCTTACCTTTAGTTTGTTGATCATGGCTTCCTCAGAGTCCATTGATAATGAAAGACCGTGTATTAACCTCTTAGCAAGCATTCTGGCATAAAACTAACAGACAAAAAAAAAAATTATAAAGAGAAGGAACTTTTTTTTTTCTTAGATTCTAACAAGTTAAATTCAATTTTATTTCTATAGAGCTTTTAACAATCATCACTGTCGCAAAGAAGCTTTACACAGTCAAAAGAAATTATGAAAGTTTGTATGAAATGTGAATGTGTATGAATCAAAATTATTAGATAGTCCCTGATGAGCAAGCCGAGGACGGTGGCAAGAAAAACTCAGATGTACAGGGATTGAAAAAGTCTTAGACTATTTTTGAAAATCTGGGATTTGTTCAATTAAACAGGAGATCTTTAAAACAAAGAAATATTCACTACCATGTACATTTAATTATATATGATACAGAATATTACTGTACTATTTCCATACCAAGTCCATATTTAAATAAAAATTAATGGGTGATATTGACCTTGTTTATAAAACAAACAAACAAAAAAACAGATCTGCCTCATGTCTGATCGCTGAAGAAGTCTTAGACTATTTTAAAAATACGTGATCAGATGACATGAAAGAAGAATTTGAATGGATCATTAGGTTTGCTCAGAATTAGAAGAGTCCTTGTCAGCTTAAAAGGCACACTTGTCATTAAAGCAAACACACCAGATACTATGGACCCCAGAAAGTTAAAAAAATATAGTCCGTTTAATTTTATTTACAGTTTGTTATTGGCCCCCCCAAGTGGCGCAGAGGTAACGTGTCCGCCCTATCATCCAAAGATTGCAAGTTCGAATCCCGGCTGACACTGTAGACTCCAGCAGCCGGGGGCCCAAAGAGAGCTGATTGGCTGTGCTCTGTCAGAGGGGAGGCACTTAGTGCTCTCACATGAATCACGCCTCTACAGCCAATCATGGCTGTCTGAGAGCTCACAAAAGCGGAAAGAGCAAATATCCTCCAAGTGTGTTACACCGTTCTCAAAAGGTGCGTGAGTAAGCAGTAAAAAAAAAAAAAAAAAAATGCGGCAGTCACATGACTCAGAGGAACCACGTGAGTAGTCTTCGCCCTCCCTGGTTTGTAGTGGTAGCCTTGATGGGGGAATGGCTCAGTTAAGGAGAAAAATCCTTTGTGTGTGTGTGTTTTTTAAAATTATATTATTCACACAAATTGATGTCATTAATATAATCTGTATTAGAAACTTAAGACATCGCAAGCAAGTGAAATGTAATGGAATCATAAGGCACCAGCCCCCGCCCCCCCAATTATGCTGTAATGGGTTTCACAACTCTATGGCACAAAACAAATAAGTGAAATCACGTTGTGCCCTTTTGCACCTCCTTCCTCATGAGATTACCTTTTGAAAGACATCTTTGTCATCGATGTATTTGAAGACAGTGATGAAGCTGGTAAGTTTATCCTCCACCTCGTTCTCGGTCATCCCCTTCGCTGATTTCTTCAGCAGATTGTCACAGTACTTAGCGAGCTGTAATGCACAGCACAAGAAAGCAGGCATGAAATCCACATACCTGTTCGTGTCCGCCCTAACAGACTGTATCAGGCACACTCACCAGCTCAGGTGCTTTACAAACGGATTTGGGCTCTCTGTAGTTTACTACTGAGGTCAAAGCCTAAAAAAAAAAAAAAAAAAAACATTAGTTTAGCAAAAAGTATGGTCATGAAACATGCACTATTTTTCTGAATGTATACCACCTTGAATGTCATTTAAGAGCAAATTTGCAGTTATAATAGGATTAAAAAGTACATCTGAAGTTCTTAATTGGAGTGATTGCTTCGCGTATTAACCTGAAACCTAAGACTATGCAAGTTTGAGACAATTTAATGTTTAGTTTAGATGCAATTTCAGATTTACATAACTCCCTATTAACATTCTGCTACTGATGTCCATTCATGTAATATTTAAATAATGTCTGCTGTGTTAATATTTTATTACATTAATATTATTACAATTACTAGTATTACCATCATTACTATTATTATTATTATTAATAATCAGACCACAACAACCATACAACTGACTATTTTCCTGACACACTGATGCCACCTACTGGTTTCCATTCATGATCTGGACGCATTTTATGGGATAGGAGGGAAAAACTAAATTATCTATACATACGAGGGCACTGAATGAAATAGAGATAATGTTGTGAAACAACACACTGCTGTGATACACTTTTGCAATAAACAATGCATTTTTCGTGTTCGAGTTCCTGTATATGTATTTATAATACGTGCTGGTCAACACGCTAATGCCATTTTATGGCCCGACATAAGATGGATGCAATGTTTCATAAATACTTCTGATTGTACATGTAATAAAATATTTTTGCAAAAGGAGGCTGTGTACCTTATCGAGTGCACTCATGAAGTGCTGGTCCCCGTTTAGCACTGTGTTAATCAGCTGGACAAATTTACTATGAACCTCCAACACGGACTCCACAAACTGAGTTGGCATCTGCAGCAAGGGGGGAAGCAGGAGAACCTCTTAAGCACTTGGTAATACAAAACCAAAAAAAGAAAAGAAAAAAAAAAAACAAGCACATGATCCTTTTTTTAATTTACTAGAATTACAAGATTATCTGCCAAGTCAGACAACTGACTTGCTCTAAAGACTAGACATTAGGAAGGAAGAAGGGGGAAAAAATAAATAAATAAAGAACATCTATTTACTGGATTTCCAGTTAAAAATAATAGCAGAAAGAATAGCAGGAAATAGTGACAGGATTATAATGTTGTGGAAAAGAGAGCAGGTTTCAAACTTGTCCAATCTTCTCCTTCCAGTAAATCTGATAATCGCAATGAGGCACAGACACAGGATTTACAGCCTTATTCAGTCATCCAATCAGCACAGACACACAGGACGCACGTGAACACACAAAAATAATGTTCGCGTGCATCCATTCACACGCAGACTCACATTTTCCTGAGAGAGGTTACTGGTGGCTCGGAGGCCCTCGTCACGAATGTGCACCTGCAGCTCCTGGATCATGTGAGGTAAGCCATTGGCGACCGCCCGCAGCAGTGTGTACATGTTCGCCATGTCTGAAAAACGAGTAAGAACAAGCCACGTCATGTCCCCGACGTCAATCAGTAAGACGGGTTTGGGTTCCTGCACGACTGCAGACTGCTCGTTGTGTAAAAACAGTATTTAAAAAAAAAACAACAACAACAAAAAAAAAACACTAAGGCTAAATGTTAGACTTATTTACACAGACACTGAATCATTGTGGCTTTACTTACAACAATGTGTGCTTCAGACACGGTGAGCAACAGATGATTATAATAAACTAGCTAGTTTTAGGAGGGATAAATCACTATAATTATACACACTCATCAGAACTCAGTACTTATAGTAAATCAAGCAGCAACAAAATTAATAAAGTATAGGCAGACAATTGAGATAAATCTACAAATAAACTACAGGGTACACATTTTTAACCACTATTCATAACTAATGCAAAAAAAACTTTTTTTTTTTTTTTGTCCTGAACAATGAAAAGCCATGGTTTGGATTTAAACAGGCAAATACTTAAGAAGTCTTTAACTAGCTAATTACTGCAGTGATTAATATGTTTCAGCTGGAAACAAATTCTTAACCCAAATGGATACTTCAGGGTACAAAGGGAAAAAGGAGGAGATTGAAGCGATCCACCCATTACGCACAGTGTCCACTGCACAAGCCTCTGGAGGGAGTGTTATGATCTGGGGTTGCTTCAGTTGCTCAGGTCTAGACTCAATAATTAATGTCAAATGACGACCTGAATGTAGTGAATGACCAGGTTATTATAGGGGCATATTGCAGGATAACAATGCCAAGAACTATTGTAAGAATGAGTTGTTCTGAGAGCATAAGAAATTATTTTCACACATAAATTGGCCAACACAGTGTCCTGCACTTAACCTAACTGAATGTCTTTAGGATATGCTGGAGAACATATAGGATGTTCCCATCAAAAATACACTATCTAGCAGTACAGCATGACCTGAAGTATGATATTGCTTTTATATAACAGTTCTGGAAACACCATTTATTATGAACAGATTATGATTTATTTCTTTATTTATCCAGCTATTTTGCTCCTCCATCACTTACCCTTAGTTAGTTAGTTAGTTAGTTAGCGTAATTAACAGGGGTGAAAGTAGTTTAGTTCGTACTGGAAATATGTAGAATAAACCGTGGAGGTCATGCACAATTCTGTAAATCTCGTTTTATTTCTTATTTCCCACTTATCCTGCTTTAGAATATAAGCTTCGTTAACTTTCGTGTTCTCGGGTTAAACAGAAAGTAAGTGCACTATGTAGGCACTAATTCAGCTTTGTGCTAAGAGCTAGTTAGCTTTGTAGCTGTAAATAAAAAGAAAATTAATAGTTCATATGCAACTTGGAACGACTTAGAAGCGATTATTACATTTACGGTAGTCCAATGCCTCATTACTGAGCTAAAGCTGATCCGACTCCTTAGTAAGGTGTCAACATTTTATTTTTAAAATGTCATAACATTATCAGATGCGTTTTCTTGCTCAAAGCGCTTCTGTGACCGGTTTCAAATGTAGTTTTCGGCAGTGCTTTCTCCTCAGTACTGAGGACCGTACCCACGGCACATACTTTCACCAATGTTGTGACCGACAGTTATTCAGTCATGCGAATTAACGATTGTAGGTCACCTGAGACATGGAGTGATGCGCATAGTTAAACGTCCCACTGTCCATTATGACCACTTGTGGAATGCCTCTCGTCCAATCAGACTGGTCGGTCGGAACTAACTGTTGTATAGTTGAAACTAAAGGCACTTCAAAGAATTGCACACATTGCAGGGTGACTTTTTTTTTTGTCGTGCAGACAGATGAACCCACACGTAGCATCTGACCATCCGTCCCTCTGCTTCCCTCTAACCAGCTGCAGCTACCAAGATATCACAGCCAGGAACTATTTTTAAGAGGTTGGCACGACTGTAATGTCATTTTGGGAATGTAGTAATGACTTGTACTGAGAATATCACTCACGGACTGGAGGCATGCCCTGATAACATTATTAAAGTGTAAAAAGTATTTGCGAGTAACAGTTGCTTGCTTGTTATCAGTTTGTCGATTAAGTACTGTTAATTAATATTGATACTGTTTATATTCAAAATCATTCTGGATTTGTTTTGTGATTTAATTTACTGGAGTAAATTCAACATGCTGTATTGGTAAAAGAAAATGGGAAAGGCTGAAAACATTAGGATTCTTAATTAGGACTAATAGTAATTCATGTAGAAATAATAAATAAATAAAAGTGCTTAATGCAGACTCTAACCGACCAAAGTTTAATAATGGAGCTCATGTATGAGACACACCACTACACTACTAGGTTTTGGAGCATGGATGTGAGAATGTTTTCACTGAGCTGCATACAAAAGCCTTACTAAGGCTTGTGCACTGATGTTGGATGAGCGAGTCTGTGCTCCAGTTCCTCCCAATGGTGTTCGGTGGGATTGAGTTCAAGGCTTCCAAGTTGTTCCGTTCCAAACTTAGTACAGCATGTCTTCATGGAGCTCTATTTGTGCAGAGGGGCAGCGTCATGCTGGAACAAGGTTTGGGCCTCTTAGTTCCAGGAAAGGGAAATTGTAACTTTGCAACAAACCAAGATATCCTATACAAGAAGTGTGCCTCAAGTGTGAGGAGGAACCACATATAAGTATGATGGTCGAGTGACCACAAACTTTGGCAACATTGTAGTTGTCTCTGATTGAAATGAGGGTTGGGAATAATAAATTGCACCAAACATCATATTTCTCTGATGCATGCCACAGCTCGTCTTGAGCATTTAATTTCTGTATTTACGGACGTGCACCTCTGGGGTTTTTAAACATATTTAAGGTGGACTCATTTTTTAAAAAGTCTCTCATTCTTGGTGAAAACACTTTCCATTTCAGAGCCATGTTTATCAGAATAGCCTAATAGAATAAGAAGACAATTCCATGATATAATTATAGACATTGTGGCTCCACTGGAACAGGCAGTGAAGGGAGATGTTTGCGCTGTGTGTAGTGAACACTTAACCTTAGTGAGAAGAGTGTGGTTTAAGTTTTGGTGTTACAATTTTACATGGTACATGACTGCCAAAACTTCTAAAGAAACAAATAACACTTTAAAAAGAGAGTTTAAGCTCTAATTACTTATGTGTGTTTTACTGATACAATTCGTTTGGACCTTAAGTTAAACACTGTAAATAGTCTGAGTACTGCTGTGAGAATTTGACAGTACAGACCGTCTCTCTTCTCTTGTCTGACGATGTTCTGGCACTCTCCATGTAGGAACTGCAGGTGGTCAGCCACCATCCTCTGCTGGCATTCGTGGATGACTTTGGCATAGGAGCTTGGATGTAAGTATTTCCGACATCGCACCTCTTCATCTTTCAAACGCCCTAAAACCTTTGAAGACACGAACATTTAAACAAACAGGATTATCAATAGTACTTCAATCTTGTCTTGAGCAGGCAAGATTATTTTCGGGAAAAAAAATAAACTAGAGGCTTCCTCATTATCCTGACTGTATAATAACAGTATTCATTAAGGTGGATTACAGCAGAAACTTGAAAATAAAACAACTGGTAAAACAACTAGCATACCCCCAGGGGTTTCCCAGGCTGCTACACATTTAGAACATGCCTTGCTGAACAATACAGAATACCTAAACTGTATCTTGTGACATATTGACTGAAAGAGATGCTAATGGAAACATAGATGAGGATTATCATTATAAGCAGTAGTAGTAGTGCATGTAACAAGTAAAAACAGTTAGAAAAAAACAAAAAAACAAAAAGATACATCTCTAAAAGTAAAAAAAAAAAGCAAACAAAAAGTGAAAAAAAGGAAAAAAAACAAAGGCAAACAGTTGTACTTCATTACTACACTTAATTATTTGTGTGGCGTATCGATATATAAAGTATTCCAAGTATTTTAAATGGGATACGTGTACTTTCAAAAACCAAATATACTTGAGGATCAGTAAAATGCTTTAGAGTGCAAGGCTGCACAAACACTTATAAATGTATAAAATGAATTGTCTATGGTCTATTGCCATCTTTTCAGATGTTTGTGATGTAAAAACCTAAACTAAGTTACACCATGTCAGAACCTTTTCCACCTTTGTTCTGAAATTGCAACATATAAAAATCAAGTGACAAAAAAACTGAAATGTTTTAGGGGGAAAAAAGAAGAAGAAAGAGGAACAAAATTGCTATAAAAATGGCCATACTCAACTTAGCTTTCATAAATGTGCACCCCATTTAATAACAGAATGTTTAAGTTTTCAGAATCAACCTCGCATTGACACGTTCGATACTAATTAGTGCACACTTGTCAAATAAAACGACTATCTAACCGCTAATAAAATACAGCTGTTTTTAGAGGATCATCTTGGTACCATCCAACCAGGACAGTCTTAGGCTTCACACAGCTTACAAAGCAGGTGCTTTCATCAAAAGTGCCTTTCTAAATTTTCCTGGACATTAAATATACCCTGGGATACTGTAAATACAATGATCTACCTCTTCAGTGGAGAAAATATGACACGACAGCAACATCAATAAGAACAGGACATCCTTTGATTATTGATGAGAAGTCCAGGGGACAACTGATCAGAAAGACTGATCAGAAGCCAATAGCAACAATAAAAGATCAGAAGGAATGTTTGGCAAGTACTGGATGCTCTCTACATGTGATAATCAAAAATACCATTTTCTGTTGATTCTGTAAATCTGCTTTGTGACAATGACTGATCATTGTTTAAAAACACTATATAAATAAAAGTGAATTGAAATTTAATTGAATAATCTCCAGAAATGTTCAACTCTCTAGGCTACAGAGTAGGAAGACTACCAAAAATCATCAGCCCAGATGAAAAACACAAAAACAAAACAAACAAAAACAAATCAATAGCCAAACCCCATAGAATAATGTGCGTTTGAATTGATCAGACGTCCATAGATGTGATAACCTGGTCATTCAGCACCTTCAGGTCAATAGCTAACTTTTTAGCTAACTAACTTTTTTTTTCAATTTTATTTATAGCACTTTTAACAATGGACATTGTCTCAAAGCAGCTTCACAAAATTAAAAGAAAATTATGGAAATGTGTGGGATGTGTATAAAATGTGTATGAATCACAAATGATCGGATTGTCCCTGATGAGCGAGCCGAGGGCGACAAGTCTAATACCATTTCTGAGCCTAAAACTGACCAACTGGAGCAACCCCAGATCATGAGTCTGACTCCAGAGGCTTGTACAGTGGCCAGTATGCATGATGGGTACATCATTTAATGCGCTTCGATTCCTACCCTGATACCCCATCGCTCTGGAATATTCTCCTTGGTAAACTGAAACCTTTTTTTTTGTTGACAATTGGCCACATATTTCAGAATCACTGGGCATGTGGAAACATTTCACTCTTACTTTCACTATGAAACATAGCTGTGATTTCTGCTGACCTTTTTATTATGACTCAACTTGACCAAGAGAAGTTTTTTTTCTCTCTCAGTGATCTCAGTTCGTGGTCATTCATGGTTCAGCGCTATCCTTTCATGTTTGAATAATGTTCCATTAATTCTAATTATTACTCTGGCACAAAAAAGTCAAACAAATAAACAAAACAAAAACATACAGCACATCATCAAAACATCACATTCCCCAAAGTGAAGCACAGAGGAGGTCTCATACTTCTGCTTTTTTTTTAGTTTTTTTTTTTAGCTCTAATTAGGACTTTAATCAGGGTGGAGGGAACAATGAATAGTTCCAAACCCAGGTATATTTTGCCTTTAGGCTTCTGCGAAAAGACTTACTGTAAGATGAAGAGGAATGTCTCATTTCAGCATGACAATGAGTTGTAACACACCTCCAAATCATTCAAATTACACATTTGTCCAACAAAACTTTTCTGCACATTTTCTTATTTTCATCAGAAATTCTTCTTATTGTTTTTCACTTTCATTTATAAGTTGGACATTAAAGATAGAAAGGTTTCTGACATGATTTCTCATTTTGCTTATATCTCACTTTTCTTTTCACATAAACTGTCAAAAGTCTCATTCTAGGTTACTATAAATACTGAAAATATTGCATAGTTACAGAGACATAATTATGGATTGAGGCAAAGTCTTGAAACAGTTTGATATGAAAACATTTCAAACATAATTTCCTGCACTGTTTTAAAACGCTTTAATTTCTTTACTTTCACTTGAGTACATTATGTGCTTGGACACCTCTTCTTTTCAAAAAATAACATTTTGACTATACTTTCACTGAAGTATAATTTCTCAGTACAGTGTCCACCCTTGAACAGGATGGTATGGGTGATCATGTTACCTTTTCCATATACTGAGAGCAGTTGGACTCCTGCAGTAGGTTGGAGGCTTCTTGTGTGTAATACTCGCCCGTTTTTGATAGAAATGGCCCTTCAAAGATCTCCTGATAAAACTAAAACACAGCATCAGAGGGAGAGGCTCTCATGTACAGTATGTCATGCATGCAGATACTTTCAGTTTGTCTTTTTTCTTAATAATAGGTTATTTCAGTTTCACTTTTCTTTAAAAGTGAGTGCACAGTTGACAACTTTAAACATGTCCAAATCTCATAGAAATGTCTGATATGAAAATGCACCAGGTCATAATATTCTAAGTATAGAAGTGATATTTTATCACTTACCTTTAGAGGAAACTTTTTCTTGTACTGTTCAACATGAACAAAGGAGTTGATAACCCCATGGATTACTTTCTGATTCGGATGCTCTCCACACCGATCACTAGGAACATTTTAGCCAAAATCAGTCTTACAAAAATAATACTTGTCTAAAATTATGTCATCGCATAACAGGGGTAAAGGTTCATCACAACAAGAGCAACAATGTTAGCTCTAACACAAAAGCTGCTTTAACCTACTTTTTGATTTCTTTCAGAAGCATTCGGATCAACGTGGCTTGAAGAGGCTCGATCATCAGCTTCCTCCACATATCAAGTGCAAGCTGAAAATGTAATAAGTGCGGGAAATTTTTTTATTATTTTTTAGGTTTATTATTTGTTTACACCTTATGCTTTTCTGTATATGATTATCTGAAATAAAAAGACAAAAATGTCTATATAAATACACAGGAGCTGCCTTTGCTCAATGTTCTGTAAAAAATAAAATGGGTTTCCAAAGTTGATTATTATCCTATAACAGAATACTTAGCATTTGTTTTTTATTAAGACACATCATACTTTTTTATCCGTTTATAGTTAGAACTTCAGTTCAAGCCATTTTCCTGATTTCTTTTATATTACAACAGCTATAACCAGAAATAAAGTGCTTCTTGTTATCTATAATTTTTCACGGACCAGCCGTTCCACTCGCTCAATGTTGACAGAAACGACTGCAGTAGGCTGAGACACCTCAACAGGGATCACTATGTCATTCACGGACATAGTCATTCTTTAAAAAACGTTTGCAACTTTTTTTTTCATCCTGCGGCTAAGAGTCTCATCACCATATTGTACCCGAATTCTTCTGTAAATATCAGTCAGTTTTATGTCTTTCAATCACGTCAAGAGAAAATGTCCCAGTTTGACTTGTACACTCCTCGCATGAACCTGTGATCAGTCATCAGAGCTGCCGTAATAAGTATTGTGATATGACAAAGGATAACCTCTAGTCCTCCTAACAGCTTGTACAAGACATAAAGCATACATGTGTGTGTGATAATCATAGACAATATTTTTGATAAATTTATTTATAATGAGAGTCCAAGGGCAAATAATCGGTGGCGCAGCACACAACATTTATTTAAAAGGTGGAACCTGACCTGGTCTTCTGCTGCTATTGCACATCCACCCAAAGGTTTGTGTTGTTTATTCTAAGATGCTTTTCTGCTTACCACAACTGTACAAAGTGGCTATTTGAGAAACAAAGCATTGGTCGTTTAACTCGCCTCTATCATCAACAAGCTGTTTCTGAGATACCTATATCTATATACCAATGAGCACACATTTTGTCCCATTCTGATGGTTAATGTGAACATTTCCTGAACCGATATCTTAATGCTCTTATGCACTACACTGCTGCCACAGTGCTTCTTGTGCCACATAATAGGCTGAGCAGATAACTGCATTAACTAGTACGTGTACATACGGTTCTGTGACTATTTCTTTGCACACACAATTATGCAACATGTATTTTTACACAAACAACTCCTATCTCTCTTTTCTTCCTTCTCACATTATGATAACATAATGCAATGACTAATAATGCCATCTTTAAAACATCAAAACAGATGTGCGTTTCATACCGTGGGTCAAGTCGACACCTGTAATAACCTGTAATGTCTAATTGCGCAATAACTGTTTGCAATGAACAGAGAAACTAAGGAACCTAACTGCTTGACCTTAAAACTGAACTGGAACTGAACTGAAATTAAAACTGAAACTACAGTAAAATCCTGGATTGCGAGCAACTTGGTCTGACTGTTTTGCAAGATGAAGCGAGGTCTTGAAATACGAGCAGCCTACATAGGCTTCGTCTGCCAAGTGTCACGCGATCACAACTGGTTCTGATTCTTGATCACAAATGGAGCCAATGTTTCTTTTTTTGGGTTGTGGAATGAATCATCTTCCATCATTTTTTATGGTGATAAATCACTTTGATATACAAGTGCTTTGGATTACAAGCACATTTCCAGAATGAATTATGCTTGCAATCCAAGGTTTAACTGTATGCGTCAAGTTTAACTCAACAAGAGATATACTACGGACATACTAGATATACTAGAAGTGTGTCTGAGAGTGAGTGTTTTTATTTTTACCTCTCCAATCTCCATCAGTGGTTCATTCATATCGACTCCTCCATAGCCATACTGCAGATCTGCTTCTGTCAGTTTGTTCTTCTTTATAAACTGGGTGTTGAGGTACCTAATGAGGGAAAAAAAAAAAAAAAAAAAATATATATATATATATATATATATATATATATATATCCTGAAATCTGGTTCATACAGTCAATATAAACACTAGAAGAAAACATTGCTAAGTCGAAGACGGTCCTGTCCTCGGCTGATACAGACAGCTATTCTCTGAAAACTTGTGACTTCAGTCGCTCGATAGTTCAGGACGGGAGTTTCCTACAGTCTACCTGAGCCTCCAATAACGAACTGGACTCAATTTTAACTTAAACACATCTCCTGTTATACTGAACTTCCAATCTCACACAGTATGATGCAGATCAATCCCTGCTATCTGCTTTACCCAAATGAGGATGGGTTCCCTGCTGAGTCTGGTTCCTCTCAAGGTTTCTTCCTATTGTCATCTGAGGGAGTTTTTCCTTGCCACTGTCACCATCGTCCTCGGCTTGCTCATCAGGGACAGTCTTATCATTTTGATCCATACACATTCACATCTCATACAAATTTATATAATTCTTTTGATTTTGTAAAGCTGCTTTGGCGACAATGTCAATTGTTAAAAGCGCTATACAAATAAAATTTAACTGAACAGAATAAGTCACTGATGAAATGTTTGAGAAGATGTTTCAATTCACGGTGGAGACCTTGCAGTTTAACAGGTTAACAAAGTGACCTTTATCAAACATTCTGCCAGAAATAAAATGTACGCAGTGCGCATCTTATCCAAAACGTCTTTAACTGCAAGGATTACTTTTGTAATAAAACTGTACACCATGTCTCTACACACCGATATAAGCAGTCCATGTAGTCAGCACCCTTACTGTACTCCTCCCAGTATCTATGATACATCAGCAGCACTTTCTCCTCAGACTCCAACACTTTCTGCAAAAAGATATAAGAATCAACATGATAGCCGTCTTCACTACACATAAATTTTTTTTTTACATTTACATTTTTTTTTTTTTTTAAGTACTGTATAACCAAAGACTCCTGTGATTGAGTCCAACTCTTACCTTATATAGTTGACGGACATGATTTTCCAGAAACACTTTTGTCTCGGAGTATAGTCGTTCACCCAGAGGTTCTGGGTATGCAACACACAATGCGTAAATATCACTGATAACTGGGGTTAAAGAAAGGCTTCTGGATCACAACTTAAATTTATTATGAGCAGCAGAATCCACATTATTTGCTCTGAATATTTTCTTTAAAAAAATTTTTTTTAAAAAAGCAAAATCACCAAGGTTAAATGAACATACCGATGGTGGCCAAAATCATCCAGAGAAATTTTTATTTAATGTTTAAAATGTCAATCAAGATAACAAGAATCTTTTTTGCAATGAAATTGCAATATACAGCAATCAATATTTAGTACGAAGTCTTTCGTTCTTTAAAAAAAAAAGCTAAATCCTGCTGGTCAGAGAATCAAAAAATTGTCTGCAGTACTCTCGTCTCGCTCCATCCTAGTCTGCTTGATTGCTTCCTGAAGATAATGTACAGAAATTGGATACTTGACTGCTACTACCTCCTTCACCATTGTTCAGTGGTTTTCCATTTAGGATCAAGTCTAGAAATGACCCAGGCCATGACTTCAGAAGCTAACACCACCATCGTCACATACCCAGTTAAATTTCTTTAATTAGCACTGCTCTGGGCAGCACAGTGGTTTAGTGGTTAGCACTTTCGCCTTGCACCTCCTGGGTCCGGGTTTCGATTCCAGTCTCTCTGCTCACCGAGTTTGCATGTTCTCCCCATGCTTGATGGGTTTCCTCCAGGTACTTCGGTTTCCTCCCACAGTCCAAAGATATGCAGATTAGGCTAATTGGCGTTTCCAAATTATTTAAATGAGCGTGTGAGTCAGTGTGTGTGCGAGTGTGTGCCCTGAGATGAATTGCTGTACTCCGCCTTGTGCCCCAAGTCTCCTGGAATAGGCTCCAGACCACCGCGATCCTGAATACAGGGTAAAGCGGTATAGATGATGAGTGAGTGAGTAGCAAAACTCTTCAGCCAGATAGGCTTGAACTAATTAGTGACACCACCTGTTTTGTGCACAGGGAGAAGCTTCTGTACTTGGTACAGAATCGTTTACATCCGAGGCTGATCGACCAATTGGCTGAAAAGCAGGTTCATTTCTATTATAAATGTAAAAAAGGTTTGTAAAAAAATATTTTTGATGAGTGTGGTGATACGAAAATCCAGAACCCGATTTGACCCCCCCTCCCCCCATCTCTATAGCATATGTTTTCTCAATACTTTTGGCTACCATTATAGTTTTTATTTGTATTTAATGGACAAAGTAGGAATGTACGTCAATTTGACACTCCAGCTCATTCTCTGCAGCTGTGTGATAACCATAGACAATAACTTTGATGTTTTCTTGCTCCAAGAAAAGAAATTAATTTATAAAGTCCAAGGGCAGATAATTGGGGCAGCTGTACAACATTTATTTCTGTAGGTTACTAGCTATTTCTAAAACAGGATCATTACATATTAAACTCTAAATCCTCATTAGAATTGGTCGTTTAGTGACCTGCATTATTTTAAGTGGAATTTACTTTTTACTGTATTGTCCTGCATCCTCATTCAATCCTGAGTGTAGGATGCTGTGCATGTGGAGTTTCACTAATTATTTTCACGTTTCCAAGATGAAAGAATGAATGAATGAATGATTGTATTGTTGTTGTGTTAGAAAGTTCATTAAAAACTGACTAAAATGGCTGGAGCGTTTTTTTAAAAATATATATACTTGGGCATTTTAAACCAACTTTGACTTTGAATTCAACAACTGCTTTAGGCATCTATTGTAGTTTGGGTTTTTGATTTAAGAAAGTTTTCTTGTAATCTGCTCCATACACAGAAACATAAAAAATTAAAAATGTAAAGGTCAGTAAAGACTGTGAACAGAAAAGAGAGAGAGACAGGCAGTCTGGATTTCGTCATCTCCTAAAGCATGCATGACACCTAACCGAGTGCATCCTGTCCCACAAGCTCATCTATGGAAGGATACGAGAAGCGGTCGTTCCATGTAGCTCTCTCTACGTAATCCAGCATCACCACTGCCTTGATGGTGGTGAGCAGCTTGTTCCAGGTCTCATCGAAATCCACCACCCGCGGCTTTAGGGACATCGTGCAGCTTTCACTGCAAACTGCTGGAAGAGCAAAGGAAGAGGATAGAAAATCAATCAGTCAATCAATTATCCAGTAATCACTAACCTTAGGAGTGTGGTGATGAGTTCTTAAACATCAACCACTAAATATGAATAAAGTTTACACAACTTACATACATTATTATTATTATTATTACCATGCAGATGTCACAAATGTTTACAGGTAAATTAAAATAAAGACTCAACATGAAGTGTAAAGTCCTGCATGTTATGGTTTGAGAGCTGTGGCTTAATTCTCTGGATAAAAGGAACAAAACATTTAAATGTCATGTTTCTACGACAGCGCATACTTTTATTCATCAACTGAGCTGAAAAATTAACGGAAATGTAGTTGAGACCTTGAGATCATTTAAAATAATGAATTGTGCACGAAATCATTTCGCCAGCCAAATCTTGCATTCGGAAAATGATGCATCTTAAAACAGGCATAGTTTGAACTAGTGCTTTGGATCACTGGAAACTGGCTCCTAGCAAGCACCATCCACAAGGTATGGCATTGCACAGAGATGCAAAAATGTCTGACAGATTTCCTCATTAAATAAATCTCCCATTTTAGCCTGACCAAAGTATCCACAGACCATCAGGTCTCCTCCACCATGCTTCCCAGACAGTTTATCAAGCACTCCTCCGGCATATTTTCATTTTTCCCCTCACCTCAAAAATCTTCTTCTTTGCATTCCAAACAACTCAAACTTAGATTTGTCCATGCATTACACTTTTTTCGCCCACTCTGTCTACAGCCGATGTCTCTAGTCTTTGCCCGATCCCAATTTCTTCTTTCTAATGGCAAACTTCAGATACAACTTTTCCTTTGCGATAGATTGGCACCCCGTCCAGTCATGGGGGAAAGGCAGTGGTAGGAGTGAGTGAAGACATACACTGGACAAATGTATTTGGCAAAACCTGTTCATTATTGAATTCAGGCGTTTCAATCAGGCACCTTAATCCCACTGATGGGCAATCTTAACGCTTCAGGATAACAAGACATCTTGGACAAATACACAATTTCGTGGCAACATTTTGGGGAAGACCCTTTTCTATTCCAACATGATAAGCCTGATAAGTGCCTCATAAATGCTCAACAGAATGAGTGGAAATGACACTCCAAAATCTTGTGGACAGCCTTCTGAGAAGAGTGAAAGCTGTTATAGCTGCAAAAGGGGAACCAACTCCATATTGAAGTATATGTATATGGATGCAATGCCATTGCAGGTTTGGCCAAATACTTTTCTTCATATAATGTGTTCGTAACACTAAGGGAGAGAAACCTTCACAGAAACATGATGCTCGAGCAGAAACTTGCGCGTGTGAACGCTTGGAGGTGACACACATATACATATAAAGTGATGAGAGCGTTATTATACAACAGCTTAATGCAATTTGCTGACACTTTACGACAATACACGCATATTTACGTTAAGCTACTCAGCTAGCGAAGTAACCGTATACAGGCCCGGCTAGTTAGCTACATAGCTTAGCTTTAACTGTTCTGACGTTCACTTTAGATGTAAAAGATTGGAATGAGCCAACATCTCACTCTGAGATCATTATTACTTTTTACAGTAAATGATTGTGAAGGTCTATACTGTGGTGTTAAAGTCCTGGTGAAGTGTCCGTTACCCCGGAGCCGTGTTGTTGCTGAGTAACTCCCCGAGCTTTTCTTGTGTCGCGCGCCTGTGTCTCGCGCGCGCCCCCCTTTCCACACATATCACCTTAAACATTTCCAACAACCTGACCCACACACAAACACACTATTAACAGTGTACAGAAACGTTATGTTACCTTGACCAATGTCAATGTTTCGAATAAAAACTTCCCCCGGCTGTCAAAAAAAAAGCTTCGCTAGCTTTCACTTAAACCTCTGCCATCGTCCAGTCTCGCGGAACACAACACTGATCCGGTCACATGGGGAGGAGGGGGGTCCGAGATTTACACAGAGAAATAATTTACAGAAAATAAATCAACAACATCACGGGATGCAGTGTTTTACCGAGTTTTAAAACGTGTTTAAAAAGCGTACATGGATACAATACAATATATAGCTGAAATGATCAGATTTGTCAAACAAATTTAAACAAGCCACCCTATTAAATAATGGTTGCGTCTGGAGCTACGGGAAGCGACTCAGGACAACGACTCTCGCAGTTAGGCAACCGCCAGACACGGAATGATGACGTCATCAGTACGCTGGAAGTCAAGAAACGTCAGATATTTTTGTACCCGTTTAGTTTTATTTTTTCTCTGTTGTTTCCTCTTTTGTAGTTATGAAATTATTAATCATTTGTTTGCTGGTTTATTCTGTATATAACTGATATTTATTTACATATAATTTAAGTTCTGCTACCTATTGATAGTTAATTGTATAATTCAGGCTTTTGTATTTTAATCTTGTATATTTAGGGTCCAAGCACTATAGGGTGCGCAGGACATAGGGTGCCACATTTCTGTGCTTTTTGGGGGGTCTTAACATTCTCAAAAACTCATGAAAATTGGCAAACAGGTTGGAATCCTGATTCCTGAGAGTCTGGGCCCTCAGGGGCCCGTGACAAGAGATTTTGCTGCGTAACTCACTCATACTTGCATGTATGCACACAAACCTCGGAACGCATTTAGAGTTCATTGAGCCGAACAACTTTCGCATTGCAAGTCCTGTCAGGCCAGTTATTTTAGGTCGTACACAAAACGTACCTGATGGATTTTGAAATACTCCTCCTTATACGATTGTCACCAAACCGGGCCTATGTGATCTAGAGACATTGAGGATGCAATATTGTAGAGGGATTTGATGTGGTTAATAACATTCTGTGTGACATTATATTGAGTGACACGTTCAGTGGCATCACACTGAGTAACATCATAGTGTGATGCTTTTTTTTCCCAGTATCTGTGGTCTATTCTATTATATACACATCACAAATGTTTACCTCCGGGTACTCCCGCTTTCTCTCATACTCCAAAGACATGCAGGTTAAGCTTATTAGAATTTCCAGATTGCTCGTAATGTGTGAGTGAGTATGTGACTGTGGGAGTGTCTGTGTGTGTGTGTGTGGTTGTTCCCTGTAACTGTTTGCCACCCTATCACCTGAGTTTCTTGGGATAGGCTGCAGGCCTGATGTGACCTTTTACATGAAAAGCAGTATAATGAATCAGTGAGTGAGAGACTGAGATAGTTTAGCCGACTGTAATGTTTGTGAGTGGCATAGTGGTTAGCACTGTGACCTCACACCACTCCTGTCAAGAACAAGGGTTCGATTCCTGCCTTGGGTCTGTGTGAGTACTCAGGTTTTCTCCTACTGTCCAAAGACATGCAAATTAGGCTAATTTGTGGGTGAGTGTGTGAGTGCTTGTGCAATGGATTGGGATCCCGTCCAGGGTGTACTCTGCTTTGTGCCTCATGTCCTTGGGTCCCCTGGGATAAGCTCCAGGCCTCCCATGACCCTGTACAAGATAAGCAGATTAGAGATAGAGTGAGTGAGTGAGTGAGTGAATGATGTTTGTGTAAATAAGGGTTCTGTTCTATTCTAAGACCTGTTAACTAACTGTTTCTTAATTGTACTTTTTATTGATAGTTATAGATGTTCCCAGCCAAAGCCCAAACACCGGCCACTGGATGCAGTGCCAGTCCCAAGCCCGGATAAAATGGGAGGGTTGCGTCAAAAAGAACATCCGGTATAAAACTTGTGCCAAGTTGTTGTGTGGATTAAATGTTCTGCTGTGGGGCTACCTCGACAGGAGCAGCCAAAAGACCAACAACATCTAGGCATTTGGCAGATGCTCTTATCCAGAGCGACTTACATATATATATATTTTTTTATCTCATCACATCTGAGCAATTGAGGGTTAAGGGCCTTGCTCAAGGGCCCAACAGGGGCAACTTGGTGGTTGTGAGGTTTGAACCTGGGATCTTCTGAACCGTAGTCCAATGCCTTAACCACTGAGCTACCCCTGCCCATCAACAACGATAGGTATAGATGTTGCCAAAATGATAAAAAGAACATGATCCTATGGCTTCTGCAATACCTTGCGTTTATGATAGTCCATTTTGTGCTGTGCCTAAAGTCAATGAAATAGACAAAAATGATTGTGCTGATGCAATTTGGTCTGAGTCTTGCAGGGATTTCAGAACAGGAATCGTGAAAATTCTTCATAATAATTTCCTGCTGTTTTTGTGCCACTTTGAAAGACATTATACCTGACTGTAAGAAACTGTTCACTACAAATGCTTCCAAAGGGAACAAGAAGCTTCTCATTCAGGTCTTATCAACTGAGAGTGACAAGGCCACTTTGAGAACACAACGACATCACTTATTATTTCACTGTCAGTGGTGTGATAGAAGGAATGATACTACATAAATTTGACAAACAAAATGAAAAAAAAAGAGACAAAAGGCAAGCAAACAGACCATTCACTCATCATCTATGCCGCTTAATCCTGGATTGAGGGTCACGAGGAGCCTGGAGGCTATCCCAGTAGACTTAGGGCACAAGGCGAGGTACACCCTGAACAGGGTGCCAATCCATTGCAAGGCACACACACACATAAACACACTCACACACTCATTCACACACTACAGGCAATTTGGGAACGCCAATTAACCTAACCTACATGTCTTTGGACTGTGGGAGGAAACCGAAGTACCCGAAGGAAACCCACCTAGTAGGGGAGAAAATGCAAACTCCATGCACACAGAGGCAGGAATCGAACCCGGCCAGGGATCGAACCCGGACACTGGAGGTGCAAGGCGACAGTGCTAGCAAACAGACCAATAATAGAAAAAAAAAGCTTGATTTGCAATATGATGCAAAACAACAACAACAAAAACCCATATTGAGTCTTGTGTTTTTCTAGTAAAAATACAATTGTGATATCACAAAATATATAAAAGTTGCTTAGTTTATTTCTCTTCACACTGAGTATTATAAAATAAAATATCATAAAATGCATATGTATTTCTAAACAGGGTTTTAATGACATCTACATTTACAGAATTTTAAAGAAGGCAGTCCTATCTCACCAAAATAAATCTTCATGGATTAGGATCATATCTGGTATGCGTCTAGAGTTTCGTCAACCCTCATAATTCAAGTCAAACTGTCAAAAGTGCAGGTAAATGTATGTATAATGGTGCCCCTGCCACCACCAAAAGGCCATCACAAAAGGTCAACGACCAACAGAGGAAGTCGGACCTTCACCATTTGGTGTTACTAACATGCTTCTCTCTGGGGATATATGTTTTCAGCTTGATGATCAGTTTTGATTGATTGATTTATTCATTTATTCATTTATTTATTTATTCATGCATTTATTGTCAAATTTATCACTCTATGGCAAGGGATAAAGTATTCACTTGCATGTTGAGTGTTAAATACTACTGTAAGCAGTGGGCTTCTCTAATTGTATTGTCTCTAAAAGCACCATGAGAGTAATAATAATAAAAAAAAGTAAGAAATTTGACCATGCTAAAAAAATGAAAGAACTTTACTTAAAACAACTTTTTTTCCTTTTTTTTAAAAAGATGTTTCATATTTAAGTTGTGCTGAACATGCAGATTTCCAAACTGTTGCTAATCTGCCACCAGGGGGCAGCCCATTATACCTGAAAATTCAGTTCTTCAGTGATTTAACATAACACTTTTACTTTGATTAATAAAATCTTTAAAGAGTAAAAGAGCTCTTGCTGAGATTCAGACAGCGAAAGGAGAATGAAAAATCACAAGGTAAATCCAGAATATTTTCTATCTCTGAAATTTACTCCCTCTAATATGACACATGACACAAGTACAGTACATTTTGGTTCAAAAGTATATTTGTGGTGAATCTTTCAGACTCAGCGGCTTGGAATCTACTCCTGTGTGCTGTAACAAATCAGGCTGATAAGTGTGCCCACAGGAATTTCTCTTGACCACATGTTCCAGCTCAGTGTGAGGGAAGTGCTTCAGCTTGTTCTCTCAGCTGGGCTAATAAACCCTGCTTTCTCTGGATTGATGTGAACAGCTGAAGCCTTGAACAGCAACACGTCAGGGGAGACAGCAAAATCAAAATCATTACTTTACAGCACTTCTGCGAAGATCGTTTGCTGAAACGTTCACAGTAATGAACAGTTTTTAGTTTTTTCTCAAGCAGGTATGAGGCCCTGTTCTTCAATCTGCTCATTAACTAAAAGCCTTAAGCTGATTAATCAGCTCACAATCAACCTTTTGATTACAGGGGAATTGTGTGGGGCGGTTGGAAGTGGGATATGTGCCAATCTTTGTAATCATTTCTTACAGTGTCTTTTTCTTTATGGTATTATTATTATTATTATTATAAAGAAAGTAACAAAGAAAGAAAGTTGAAGATGAGAATGAAGAAAGGTACAGACCCACACTCAAGTCTTCTGTAGAAGGTCTAAGTTTGTCTTTAAAAAAATATATATTTCTAATAACTCAGTTTGAGGACTTGTCCTCAAGATGTTTGGGGTGGTAATCTTTTTAGGGCTTTAATGTGTCCACAGGTCTCTAGTGTGTATTGTCCTGAAAACCTGTTACTGCTATGCTGGAAGTACTGGTTCATGAGCATCTCACTCACTCGCTCACTCATCTTATATCCTGCTTCATCCTTTGCATAGGGTTGCAAGAGGCCTGGAGTCTATTCCAGGAGACTTATGACATGAGGCAGGGTACACCCTGGACAGGGGCCAATCCATCGACCAGGCACACACACTCACACACTTAGTTTTACGCTACGGGCAATTTGGGAACACCCATTAGGCTAATCTGCATGTCTTTGGACTGTGGGAGGAAACCGGAGTACCTGGAGGAAACCCACCAAGCACCAGGGGAGAACATGCAAACTCCATGCACACAGACCCCAAGGCAGGAATCGAACCCTGACCCTGGAAGTTCAAGGGGACAGTGCTAGCCACTAAGTACCCCAAGAGCATCTCGAAAAAATGTAATTAGTTGAATAAACAAATCTGTGGCCTTTGAAAACGCTTAAGTAAAACATAAAAAAAAATAATCCAAGGCAGCTCTCGAGGTTTCATTTTAGTTAAAGTAGAGCTGTAAATTTAGCTAAAATGCCCCAAATCCACAGACTCTTTCTCTGGCACTGTAGATCACAGTGATGTAATTTGTAAAAGATGTAAAGTTAATGAAGAGCTTCTCTAAGACCCACTTAATTTTCTCGATGATTATAACCGAGACCTAGAGCTATTGGAAGTCCAGTTTCTGGTAATTATACAGCGTTCTCGCAGAATGCAAATCACATGATATGTGTTCTGTATAGTTTACAGTAAAATGAACACACACCCCTGAACAAATAAAAAATCACATACCTTTGACCATTTTGGACTACTTACACTGAACTGGCAAAAACAAACAAACAAACAAACAAACAAAAAACTAAAATGTATAAAATAATAAAAAATTATATGTACACATATGGAGTAATAGTACAGAAATAAAATAAAAAATATTTATACAGCAAAAAAGGAATAAAAAAAAAATACTGATGCAGTATTTTGCCATGACACACTGATCTCCAGAGGTCTCCAGAAGACAGTGATCTCCAGAATACAACTAGGGAGAATAATATTCTTACCACGTTCACAAAACGACTCGCAAGCTTTTATACTGTTGTTTCATTTCTTTAATTATTACTATTCATATCCTAAAGTGAATTAAGATATTATATCTTGACATTTTTCATGTAAAACAAAAAAGTAATTAAATGTGCTAAAATAAAATGTCTTTGGTTCATTTTCATTTTGTCCTAAGGGGCGTGCAAATTCTGTTCTGATCTCTCATAACCTGTTCCGCAGCTAAGCTCTGTAAACTTTTAGAAGAACTCTGAATTTTAGAAGAACCATGTTGTTATATTCACCCACGTTTGTGAGAGTTTCTGAAAAAAATTGAATAAATTATTATTATTATTATTATTATCTCCCCAATGTGCTTGCCTGTGATATAACCCTTTAGAATATAAGACTTTATGAAAAAAATTTTTTAGATTTATTTATTTATTTATTATTATTCCATCAATCCAATGTGCTTGCCTTTGATTTCATTCTTGGTTTTGATTGGATGTTTGAAATGTCACTCAAACCAGTGACAGCTGTTGTGGGCGGGGCTTCAAGCTACACACCCACAGAGGCTGGGTTCCAAACAGCTCCATACTCCTCCTTTCAGTGCACTACTTGTGGGTTTATAAATGATGACTCATGTACACTACTTGGTGCACTTCATGTATTGTAGAAAGGGGTGTGCTAGAGGCAGAGAGAGACAGAGAGAGAGAGAGAGTTTTATATCAGCACCGAGCAGCTCAGAGTTCAGCAGTAACTCAGACAGAGAGAATTGTGTGCCAGCTTTTACACTACCAGCAGAAATGAGGGAAATAGTCCATATACAAGCAGGACAGTGTGGCAATCAGATTGGCACCAAGGTAAACCCTATTTTTTTTTCTCTTTACACTTTCTTTCTTTTTAATTTATTATGGCAACCATTTAAAAAATCCTAATTAGGCTTCTTCCTATTATTTTTACTATGATTTTTATTACCAGTGTTCTTATTATGCTTGTTTTTTAGTAGGAAAACACACAGCTAAAGGGTTCACCTGTTCTTCATTGCATGTGTAATGTAACAGTTAATCAGCTGCTTAAGGGTGTGGCAGGTTTCACCCTGCACCCCATACCATTCTATGTAACAACTGTGTGTAATTTCTCCTTCAGTTTCTTTTTCCAGTAGTTGTTGCCATATAAATTTACAGTTTTTACAGTTTTCCCTTTATAAACCGTAGAGTGTTTGAGGGCACAACCTGACAAAGGCAGGGGTAAACTGAGATTCACTGAGAAACTAATGCCACTGGGGTAGGAAAAAAAAAAAAAACTGTCGAAGTTTAACACCCATGTAAAAAGAAAATTAAATCCACTTTGTAAGGTTAAGCACTTTATTTGTTTATTTGTTGGGTTGCTGTCTGAATCTGTTTTAACAACCAAAGTCTACGACCTCATTCTAACGTGTATTGCGTTAATAAGGAAGAACAAAATAAATGAAATATGAGAACATCATAACCATAATACATTCTGTTCGTTCCGAACTGTTTCCATACACTCCGTTGAGGATTATGTAAAATGAATAACAGTCAGAAGATTTATTTCTGCACGTCCTGTAGAAACCTACACCATCAGAGAGCGTTTGTAGAACCTCTTAAGGATGTAAGACACCATTATTATCCCATGAGGAACACAGTTTCAAAGTCTGCTTTTCTCATCGATGATATCTGAGTGTGTGACTGCTTAGGTTCTTCGATAGCAGACTTGACCTTTGCTCTCGTACCAAACTAGAACTGTGTGAACTTGATCAATTTCATGTGTAGATTATTACATTTGAACAATGTCTGTATGTGTTTTGTTGAAGTTTTGTTCAAGATGTTCAGAAGTTTGATTCTCACTTAAACTTGTGTTTCTTCTTCTATGTTTTTGTCGCACTCAGTTCTGGGAAGTCATAAGTGATGAACATGGCATTGATCCAGCAGGCAACTATGTGGGAGACTCAGTTCTTCAGCTGGAGAGGATTAATGTCTACTACAATGAGGCGAGCTGTGAGTATACATTACTCATTTTGTGAGAGTGTGAGCGTAGGTGTGCGTGTGTGTGTGAGTTTGAATCAGCGAATCTATGAATCAGCGTCCTTGTTGAAAGTCCCCCTTCCCCACACACATACCAGACCAAGATCTCCAGCCCTCCGTGCGACTGGCCTCCATCCTTTAATCATGTCGTCACTCTAAAAGAATGTATTCATCGCCCGAACCCTAGCATTAAAATGTTTGCAGTATGTTTGAATGTAGGTTTCTGTTTCAGCACTGAACCATCATGGGGATATTCACAGCATGGCATGAGCATGTTTATACTTTTTGACTGTAAATAAATTGTCTAAATAGAAAGTAACCCAATGAATAGAATGATATAGTCTGCCTGTGTGGCTGTTTGTGTTGTGTTTGTAGCACATAAGTTTGTGCCTCGAGCTGTACTGGTGGACCTGGAGCCGGGCACGATGGACAGTGTGCGATCCGGGACATTTGGACAGCTTTTTAGACCTGATAATTTCATCTTTGGTAAGTACCACCCCATCCTTGCAAACTATTCTCCAGGATGCTAGGCATTGCTAACGTTTCTGACCCATGAGGTTGTATGTTCAAATCTCAGAACTACAGTACTACAGAAGACACTGGTGAACCCTTGGGATGGCTATACCAACTCTCCAGTCTATGCTTGATTTATGTTCTTACTCATTGAAAGATTGCTATGATTTATAGCATCTGTCAAATGAATTAAATATTAGCAAGCTTTATGACGCAATGGCTAATATATGACTGCTGTCCAAGTCTATGCACAATAAAATTTTAAAAAAAAAATCATATTGTGGAAAAGCTTTCTTCATAATTTTATTCCGAAAGCGAAACTCTTATATATTCTAGATACAGTACACATCAAAAGAAATATTGTAAGCTTTTTTTGGTTTGTTCATGAAAATCAAAAGCATATTAGAATATTTAATTTCTAATTAAATTATTGTTCATACACAATAAATAGAGTGTATCGCTAATTCAGTCTAATTCAGTACACACAACCATAACCATGGGGAAGATGGTTGACTTGATAGTTTTCCAGAAGGTGATCATAGACACCCTCCTCAGGGAGGGTAACCCACAGGAGGTCATTGCTGAAAGGGTCAGCTGTTCACAGAGAGCTGTATTGAAGCATATTCATAAAAAGTGTTGTAGGAAAAGGTGCACATGCAACATGGCCTTAAAAAGATTGTCAAGGAAAACTGATTCGAGAAATTGGGAGAGCTTCACAAAGAGTTTAGTGAGGCCGGAGTCAGTGCATCAAGAGCCACCATGCACCGATGTCTTCAGCACCTGGGCCTGAACCATGTCAGAAGCGTCTTATTTGGGCTAATGAGAAAAAAGAACTGGACCGTTGCTCAGAGGTCCAAAGTCCTCTTTTCATGCAAAAGTAAATTTTGCATTTCATTTGGAAATGCAGTTCCCAGAGTCTGAAGGAAGAATGTGGAGACAATTAATCTGGCGTGAGTTTTCCACAATGATGAATTTCAGCTGCTGGTGTCAGTCCACTGTGTTTTATCAAGTCCAAAGTTAACATCAACCAGGAGATTTTAGAGCACTTCATGCTTTTGTCCACTGACAAGCTTTAAGGAGATGTTGATTTAGTTTTTCCAGCAGGACTTAGCACCTGCACAGAGTGCCAAAACTAACACTAACTGGTAAATTGGCCAGCTACAGTAACTTGCCTTACCTGAACCCCTAGAGAAGGGGAACTGTCAAAAGGAAGATGAGAAACATCTGACCCAACAATAAACTATCAAACTGATACAATAATTTGTGCTAAAGAAGCCTTAACTAAGTACTTAGTGCAGAAATAAACATACTTTTCAGAATTTCAAATACATTTTTGCATTGTATTTTTTTTAAAATATTATTATAGGAAATATTCTAACATTTTCTAAGATTTTAATCTGTAATCATTAAAACTAAAAAAAAAAAAGGCATGAAATATTTTTATTGACATGTCATGAATTTAGAATATAGGAAAGTTTCAACTTTTTTTTTTTTTTTTACTTTTTGTTTAATTGTTTATATCCTAAGGTGGGTTATTTTGGACTTTAAAGAGGTCTAACACATTACATACATTTTTGCCTGCTAGGATATTTTTCAAGCTGATTTGCTGACACCTTAAAATTTCACTATCACAAGATGATGCAAAAAACAATTACTGGGTAAAGAATGTGAAAGAGGTTGATTTATTTACTGTAAATTTAGTGGGGTTTCTTTTCTTTTGTCTTTTTTTTTTATAAAAGTGTTACTTTTTGAGAAGTATTTGGGTGTAATATTTTGCTTTCTGTCATTTCTATAATCAATTATGACATTGATTACCTTGGTATAGAATGCATTGCTAAATCTTAGTAGTTTCATTGGTCATTGTTGAGTTGTTGGCTTAGATATTAGATTTTATCCCACAATCCAGACTTGAGATGTGTGTCAGCAAGCATTATACTAACTGGTAGTCTTAAACTTGGTCATATACAGTCATTGTTTTATTTGCCCCTGAATTAAAGCATTCCCATTAAGGATGCATTAATTAAATAATTACTTTTATTGCATTTAATATAAAACCTTACATGACGTAGTGGCTTCTTAACAACTAAGTGTGTACCTTCTTAACCTTCTGATCCAGCGACACTGCTGACTTCTCTATAAGGAGTTGTACATTGTCATGGCCATTCTGTAGCTGAAATATTTAAAAAAGACGAGCCAGGCTTCTTATGTCCTAATATAGTGTATTTCCATAACCCATTAACATTCTTTCTTGTATACTGGGCGTATAAGTATAAAGCACTGTTTATTTACATAAACAGTTTCAGCTACAGATGTTGATGATGGATATCACTGAGATGGTCAGGGTTATCTGGCCTTTCTAGCTCCCATACATTACTCATTTCATGCCTGTGGACAACGTCACGGGACATTTTTCACACTCGGAATGAGTAAATGGAAAATGATAAACTTGCAGTCCATTATCTGTCATTAGAAGTATGCATTATGACAAATGAAATGCGCCTGAATATAGGGTCATTCGCGTGGTGCGATTATCTTAACAAGAACTGATGGCAATAACACTTAGTCATCTTAAACGCTTTCTTTGATATGAGACGACTCGGATACTCAGCCATAACAGCTCTGTCTAAGAGTTTTCTTTAACAGTACACAGGAGCCTGTGGAATTGTTTCAGACAGCTGTGCAATGCTAATACTTTGCAGTCTGAATGATAAATGGGAAACAATTGGCACATGGATTTCCCTAGCTGCTAGTGGGGGAAGGGGTGTCGGGTGATTGGATCTCTTGCTTTCTTTTTTTCGCTAATGCTTTGTTTGTGTCGCTGCTGCAGGACAGACAGGTGCAGGGAACAACTGGGCGAAAGGGCACTACACAGAAGGAGCCGAGCTTGTGGACTCGGTGCTGGACGTGGTGAGGAAGGAGTGCGAGCACTGTGACTGCCTCCAGGGCTTTCAGCTCACCCACTCGCTGGGAGGTGGCACCGGTTCAGGCATGGGCACGCTGCTTATCAGTAAAATCCGTGAAGAATATCCGGACCGCATCATGAACACCTTCAGCGTCATGCCATCGCCCAAAGTCTCCGATACGGTAGTGGAGCCTTACAATGCCACGCTGTCTGTGCACCAGCTGGTGGAGAACACGGACGAGACGTACTGCATCGACAACGAAGCACTTTACGACATCTGTTTCCGCACACTCAAGCTCACGACGCCGACTTACGGTGATCTTAATCACCTGGTTTCAGCCACCATGAGTGGAGTCACCACGTCCCTGCGCTTCCCCGGTCAGCTGAATGCAGATCTCCGCAAGCTGGCTGTAAACATGGTTCCCTTTCCACGCTTGCACTTCTTCATGCCCGGTTTTGCCCCACTGACCGCTAGGGGGAGTCAGCAGTACCGCGCCCTAACTGTGCCTGAACTAACGCAGCAGATGTTCGACGCTAAAAACATGATGGCCGCGTGTGACCCGCGTCACGGCCGCTACCTCACCGTGGCCACCGTCTTCCGGGGTCCCATGTCGATGAAGGAAGTGGATGAGCAAATGCTCGCCATCCAGAACAAGAACAGCAGCTACTTTGTCGAGTGGATTCCCAACAACGTCAAAGTGGCCGTGTGTGACATCCCACCCCGGGGACTCAAGATGGCCTCGACTTTCATCGGCAACAGCACGGCCATCCAGGAGATCTTCAAGCGCATCTCTGAGCAGTTCTCTGCTATGTTTAGACGGAAAGCTTTTCTGCACTGGTTCACCGGGGAAGGAATGGACGAGATGGAGTTTACGGAGGCTGAGAGCAACATGAACGACCTGGTCTCCGAGTACCAGCAGTACCAAGAGGCCACGGCCAATGACGGCGAAGATGCTTTCGACGAGGACGAGGAGGAAGTCAACGAGTGATTGATTGTGCGCACACACACACACACACACATATTTAATGTGATGTTTTTTTTCTTAAGCTGTGATTAATTCTTTTTTTTTTAATGGAAAATCTTAACCAAAACTAGGAAAATAAACATTACTGAAAGTTTGGAGATGCGTGTTCTTATTCATAATGTCCTGCATTTGTTTTAAAGCTACTAAGTCTTTTAAAGTCGTCATTGTTTCCACGTTTACAGTTATAGCAGGAACGGAGCTTACTCATGACACAATGAGCTTTTCAGAGAGGTCATTCTGCGAAAAATCACCAGACAAATAATATTTCTGTCACCACACAGGAGTGAAGTTCAGTTTCGCTGCAGCTTTGGGGAAGTGAACTCTGAATGTCTAACGCTTCGTTCATTTCCGTTAATATCTTTATAGCCGATGGGCCTAGCGAGGATATAAATCCTGCTCACCGTGGCCTCTAACAGCTGCTGAGCAAGGCATTCCTCTGTTAGTGCCGTGCAACAAACAATAGAGGAAGTCCAGTCTCGACAGAACTATTTGTAGTCCCACACAATGACCGAGGCAGCAGGGTGCAGTCCAGTCATCAGGAGAGTTAACTTTGGACAGTGCAACCATTCACACACAAAGCAAGAAGAAGAAAAAAAAAAAGATTATTTCGATCTGGACTATAATTTTTCTGGACTCTATTTTGATTTGTTTTTTCCAGATGAGCTAATAACCAGAGAATGTCCCAGAGTGAAGAGGGATCATGAATGGAACAAAAAAAAAAAACTGCTCCATATTACAGTCCAGAGAAGCACGACATTTTGCCATGTGCGCTGGAGCAGATTTGGTTAGAGAGGGTGTGTTTTATTTTTCATGACACAGCAGTGGGAATGCTGCTTTGAGCTACTGTCGATTTAGATCCTAGATTATACAGCAGGGTGAGGTTTAGACATGTTTGCACATTATTAAAACTTTTGTTTTCTTCTTGAATACAATGGACCCTTTTGTACTTTGATTATATTGGTTAACGGTTCATGATGACCAGAAGCTGTTTCCAGACGTATAATTATCAACTCGTATGAAAAGCACTTCAGCAAAATCATTTGTAATATTGTCTGGTTAGTTTCTTCAATTCTGAATTCTTTTAAAAATATTCTAGCCCAGAAATGTCTCAGAATAAAAGGTAAGTTTTTAAAAAGGAACAAAAAATTGGAAATGAGATGTAGATCCATAGTGTGGGGGACTAAATATTGATTATTTTCCAGTCTCTATAATCTTTTAAAACAAATTCAGATGAAATGGAAATGAAATATTCTAACATTGTGAGATAGTGGATGTTTGATTTTCTATGATTTTCAAGTTAAATTACAAAAAAAAAAAAACCTGCCATAATAGGAAAGGTTCAAAGAGTTTGACTTATATTCAAAATAATTTAACTTGCAAAAATGTTCTCGAGTGTTTCAGCTTCTTCCAACTAAATAAGTATCAAATGCTGCATAGCTGCTAAAAAGTTATTTTATGTGATTTCTAAGAGATATGAGAAAGATCTGCACCCCCAGGGTCCGAGTTCGATTCCTGTCTCTGTGTGCATGGAGTTCGCATGTTCTCCTCGTGCTTGTTGGGTTTCCTCCGGGTACTCCGGTTTCCTCCCATAGACCAAAGACATGAAGAACTGGCATTCCCAAATTTCCATTAGTGTGTTAATGAGTGTGTGAGCGTGTGTGTGCCCTGCGATGGATTGGCACCCTGTCCAGGGTGTACCCCGCCTCGTGCCCCAAGTCTCCTGGAATAGGCCTCAGGCTCCCCGCAACCCTGAATACAGGATTAAGCGGTATAAATTATGAGTGAGTATGGGAGTGAGCATGGTAATGAGACTCAGTAAAACGTTTGAATGGCTCAAATATTTTAAAGGAAGCTGTGCAGTCGTTTCCATGAATATTCAGCGAGTAAAACACCTGGTGCATAAAAACAACCGATAACTTGTTGCCAAATTGTGGAAGAGACTCATCTGCCTGCGTGAACTGTATACACAATCATTCAACACTATTTGTACATTACAGAACCTCGGCTGGGAGTTATTGCTACTTCCCCCATACAGTCCTGACCTCGCTCTAAGCCATTTCCACATCTTTGGGCCATTAAAAGAGTTCCTAGGAGGCCGGATTTTTAGACATGAAACAGGCAGTTTGATCATGACGTTCTGACAAAACTTTCTATCTTGATGGTATCCAAGCACTAGTGAAACACTGGGATGAGTGCATTAGTGTAGCAGTGGATTATATAGTGAAATAAAGCGAGTCTTTATTCTCATGACAGTGTCCTGCTATTCTGTGCATTCAAAATCCCAGTTTGATTTGAACACCCCTCAAACAGTATCTCCAGCATGTAGCGTTAACATATTGCAACCAGAACAGGGGTTCTGACCTCACTTTGTGTGCTGCCTTTGTGTTCGTGTGGGGTTTTTCTGGGTTCACCAGATTCCACCCACTCCCAAACATGCTGGTGGATTAAACCGGTAGATTAGTGGCTCTAAATTGTTCCTATGGGTAAGAATGTGTGTGTGTGTGTGTGTGTGTGTGTGTGTGTGTGTGTGTGTGTGTGTGTGTTTTAATGTGATTTACATTTTCTTCAACCTTTTCAAAACTCATTATTCCATAATTTTTGCAAAAACAAACAAAAAAAGTAATGTAATATATTATAACCTAAAGCATTTACAGTAACCCCACTACCAAGGTTACTACTGCATATTGTAATTATGAAGCCTAGCACCAAAGTTAACTCTAAGTCAAAGTAATTACGATCACAGATTTAGGAATAGAAAACAAATATTGTGCTAAATTTTCTTTTTAATGATGTAAATAATATTCATGAAATGGAATTCATATTGAGGGGGTCTGTGAAATATGTTGTTCAGTTAGTCACAGGAATCTCCGTGCATACAAACATATTGAGAACTTTTGGTTCTCAGGACAACATTTTGTAAATTAAAGACTGAGTGGTCCAAAATATTTTCTGAATGTCTGTCCTTTTCCATTAGACTGATTAGCTAAGCTGGAGATACTGTTTAACTAATATGAAATATACCTTTCTGTACAAGCAGAGAGCAGTGAGAGGGAATGTTGGCAGTAGGTGCTGGACACTGGGCGAGTAATTCTCCCACTTGGATGTGTTATTGCTTATATAGAACTGTTTATAGCACAGCACTCTTGATGTGCAGATGTGCTCTGAAAAACACCAGATCAAGAAACACACTGGGGTTCAGACAGGAAATGTCCGGTGTATTACACTTCCAGGGTTGTTACAATGTGTAACCTTAATCTTCACAATGTTTGAACCCCCCCCCAAGCTTAAAGTGTGTCAGCAAATCAGAAAGAGGAAATGATTCAAGAGGACGCCAGTGCTGCTTCTGTAAGTCATGTGAGCAAAGAGTTGAAAAATGCTTACAGATTCTTGAAGTAACCCACTGTACAGGCCTTACTGCTGATGTCTGGATGTATACGCCATATTTCAATGTGTGTTGGTGTTATTCGAATTAAATCCACAAATGGAAGATATAAAATACAAATCTCAAAGCAACTTGTGGTATATTCACCATGAAAATAAGGGCAAAACGACCATACAGTATATATTGACCAATAGACATGTGCAGTCAAAAATAGAAATAGCGTACACACACTTTCAGAGTCATTTCAAGCTTTCCTATGAATTCACTTGATCATGATAAGCAGTTGTAAAAGAAGAGTGTGTAGGATTTTCCCTACTCTTTTGTTCCCAGAGCTGAAACACACACACACACACACACACACACACACACACACACACACAAACACAAAACCCAGCTCCCCTCTATGGCCTCAACTGCAGTTGCAAACATATTACCTAATAAGGCTCCGGTCCATTACAGTGAATTTACTGTAGTTCTACTGGGCATGAAGTGCTTCTGATTTGGTGCCCTCTGTTGGACTGATGGTGTATCACATATTTAAATTTATATTTATTACACCAGCACTTGTTAAAGCAAGTCTTGAATCTGATTGATTTGTGTGTCTGTAACAGGTAATATTACGCTCATGTTAAAGCACTCATTCTAGTCTTTCATTGTTTCCATAGCAACCACATGGAGAATGCGTTCCATGATCTGTTTCTACAACACCAAACTGTTTCAAAGAGGATGTGCTTTTATCTAACAACAACAACAACAACCAAAAAAAAATCAATCATTTGATCAGTTAAGTAAGGATAGTTCTATTAAAAAAAAAAAAAAGTTTATTTCTCTGTCTCCAGTGGTGTAGCCTACTATTCATTTTGCTGTTTAAGTGGAGATGAGACAAATTCAAATTCAAATTCAAATAAAAAATGCAAAGAATGCATCTTGTGATTCTGAAAAATCACTAACCATTCTGTCCTGAATTATTACTATGGAAGCATCAATTAAGAATATCAAATTAAGTGTACAGTACCTTGAAATCAAGGCTTTGAAATTTCACTGGTTAAAAAGCTCTGCAGAGATTTTCATGTGGAATTCACGTAAAGTGCACATAAATTCAAGAGTCAAATATTTCAGTTTAAGAGATTCAGTAGTATTTAAACTTCAAAACTATTTAATTATAATTTATATATTAATCATAGATAAGATTAAAATTATTATAATGCCAATACGCTTCCATACAGAATATTTCACATTTTAAACCACCGAAACTGGAGACTCCTTCTATAAATTCCATAAAAACATACCAAGTAAAACTTCAAGCTATTTTTAAATGACATTTATTAATTACATTAATTTAATAACATTTCTAATTATTTATATAATTAAGAAAGACAAAAGAGACGCTGGTAAGGAAATGGCTTTATAGCTGCTCTAACATGTGACAATTTAGGGAAGTAATGTGTTTCCTTGAACTGAACATTCCACAACATCAACTTTGTCTTTTGTACTAGTGCAACGATTCATGTGATGTGACGAGACATGATGTGAATATAAATTTGTGCGTTCTGCTGGAACAGCACAGTTGCTCAGTTCTATCATTGGATTAAAAAGTATTTTGACATGTTTATAAGTCACTCTGGATATAAATAGCAGCCAAATGAATCAACTTATTCATTCAAATCCAGTAAGCACTTTATCCTGGTCAGGATCAATCCCAGGAACACTGGGCGTGGACCAGAATACACCCTTTGGATAGGATTTGATGTATGCGCAGGACAGCAAATATTATATATTATTATTTAGAATATAGAGGGTATAGTAATTATATACACTGTGGACTCGTGAGTATCCCCACACCTGCCTGACACCTCACACCTTGGACAAAGAACAAAGACCCACCCCTGCCCAGGAGTAGGGATCCGGAGCCGAGGTCGATCGCAAAGGTAAGGTACCAGATCTAATTGATAACGTTCCAGCTCCTGCACAAGTTCCACAGAGAAGTGATGGTCCATGTCCACCCAAACAGCAGCGCACCTGACCTCATCAGTTCCTTTCTCAGGTGGTGGGTTTACGGTATGGGCAGACCCGGCCACCAGGAGCTCGCTGACGGGCCCTCTGTCCAGGCCGGGCCCAAGACATGGGCCCCAGGCTTCCTGCAGACAGGATCACTTTATTCAGTCCTCTGTTTTTCATGGGGTTTAATTCAAACCTTTCTTAGTCTGGCCCCCTCACCTGAGACCAATTTGCCTTGGGAGGCCCTAGCAGGAGCACATGGCTCCAGACCACACAGCTCCCACGTTCATAAGGGCACGCAAACCTCTCCACCACGATAAATGTGAAAGTTCTGCCTCTGTACTTGTGCTGAATGGTTAACAAAAGGTAGAACGTCTTGACAGTCTAACATGGTTTGAGGTGAGTGTGTAACAGGTTACAAAACCTCGTTAGCTACATTAGCCTTGTAGCTTCAGCTCAAAACTGAAAGGGTTCTGGTTTGACTGAGATTTGCGCTAAATGTGGGAATATGTTTTAAGCATGTTCACTTGAACATAGTATAATCATTGTACTTTGCACCATGATTTTATGGTTTAAACTGTATTAAGGCCTTTTGACCACCAGATGGCAGTGTTTTCAAACTTTCATCTTCTTACTAAGTATAAAAACCTGGATCTTTTTTCTTTTACCCTCCTTGCATTTACTTTTCTTGACGTCTTTCTGCTCTACAATGCCTCACCAAATACTGCACTGAGTATTACACAAAATAGTATATTTTGTGTATATAATGTATATCAGTACAAGGTAATCTTTGTCACAATGGCTGTGGTTCTGGAGCAACTGGAATATTCCATGCACATGATAGGAACACACCCTGACCATGAAACATGCACACTCTGTCAAATGTAAAAACAAAAAAAACATATACTCACTGTGCCTATGGTACTACATTTGGTATCTTTTATTTATCACATTTTCCTCTCATAACAGAGGAATCTATGTACTGTATCTTGGGGTCTTTTCGACGGTTGATGGAAAAGAGTGTGTGAGGTTGTGTGCTGTAAGCAGTGACAGAAAGAAAAAGGTACAGGTAGTGAAAATGAGGTTGCTTAGCAGGGGATCTGGGATTACTCTTTGTTACAGGGTCAGGAGCTTGACAACCTGGGGAGAGAGCTTCAGAGTAGAGCTGTTTCTCCTCAAGGCAAGACAAGCCACGTGACGTGGACTTGGGCTCTGGAGAGAGGTGTTACAAGCACATCCCACTGGTGGAAGACTTAAGGGATGATGAAGGACCTGCTGAGAAAGATTATATCTCACAGTTGGACTGGGAATTGGGGCTCTTCCCTTGAGGAAAAACTGGAATCTAAAGAAAGGAAACAAATCCATTCATGATATAAATAAACAAATATATAAATAAAAGTTTTCCAAAATAGTTCCCTAAAACAGTCCTAGTATCATCTTGTAGAACTTTATCCTGTATACATGGTCGCGGAGAGCCTGGAGCCTAACCCAGGACACGAGGTGGGATACACCCTGTACAGGATGCCAATCCAACGGAGAGCACACACATTCACATACTCATTCACACATTACGGGTAATTTGGTAACATCAATTAGCCTAATCTGCATGTCTTTGGACTGTGTGTGGAAACCGGAGTATGCGGAGGAAACCCAACAAGCACGTTGCATGTTGAGAACATGCAAACTCCATGCACACAGAATCGAAGGAATCGAACCCGGATCCTGGAGGTTCAAGGCGACAGTGCAAACCACTAAGCCACTGTGCCACTCAGTAAACAATATAAGTAAATTGGATTTATGTTAAAAAAAAATTGACACCGAGCCACACCTCTGAGGGGCGCCAAAGTCTGGATGATTCACTCTCCGACATTCGGAATGTGCTTCTGGTGCGAGAAAAGTAAATGGGAATGGGAGAAAATGCAAAAATAATGCAAATGTGATCACAAAAGGTTAATTTCCACATATGCTGTAGGTTAGTCATTTGTGTTGCATTTTAGGAAGAACAGGTTAATGATTGTAGCCTACACACCGAGCATTAGAGATGCACATTAGAAGAAGTACAAGGCGGCAGAGATCTCAATAGATTCTCTGATTTGCAGGACGAATTAATGAGTTTGGAGACCGGAGTGCCACAGAGCACAGGGAAAAAAAGTGGTAATTAACATAAAGTGAGGCATTTAGTTACGAAAACAGGGACGAATGTTAGCTGGTGTTGTACGGCCGTGAGCTTCCTCCTCGCTTATGAAGGAGTGATTAAGAATTCTAAGCACTTGCTGTCTCTTCAACACAACAGATAACGACAGTCACAGGGAGGCACACGAGGGGCTCGGCTCATCAGGAGAACAGAACGCAAGCGGCGCCGTTTATCCAGTCGCTGCAAATCAAATCTCAAGTTTCGTTTTCATCACTGCGGAGAAATGCCTTCTGAATCGAATATTCAGCAACTTGGATAAACAATGACAAAAATGACTGCAGCTGCAGCAAGCAATCGTTTGTGCTTCAGATCCATAACCTGGTTAGAACCGATCAAGTGTTTGAGAGTGTGCATGCTGAGCAGGTGATAAAACAGTGCAGCATTCGCCGCTCTGTGGAACGGTGTGTTGTATGCATGGCATAGGAAGGAGTTTGGCAGAAGCCACTGAACACCACAGCTGAGAGACCGTGTGCCTGCTGAGAAGGCCTGGCTGCCGTGGAAACAGGAAGAAAGCAACCCAAAGGAGGCAAGTCCTCAAGAAAGGGGCGGGCATCTGAGAAACAGAGAGAGAGAGAGAGGGAGAGAGTGAGTGAGAGAGAGAGAGGGAGAAAGAAAAAAAGGTGGAGTGTAGTATGAGGGTGAGATTGAAAGAGGCTGAGAGAGAAAGAGAGAACTGAAAGACACAGGAGGGAGAGGTTGAGAAACAGTGAGAATAGTGAGGATAGAGCGAGAGAGAGAGAGAGAGAGAGAGAGAGAGGTTGTGGGTATGAAGAAGAAATGTAAAAGAGTAAGAAAGGAGCAGAGAGTACGATTCCACTTAGAAACAAGAAGCTTTTTTTTTTTCATGGCACTGCCAGTCTCACCCAGTACCAATCCAGTGGGAAAGACGCTGAGGAGCAACACTTGAGAAGATCTCCAGGGCAGTATGGAGAACCCCCGAGCTGAGAGGAGGAGGAACAGAGGAGAACACACACACTCAGACCTCCTGCAGGAGGAGCACCAGCAGGACTCCAAGCCTTCAACATACTACCGAGACCACCACAGATGCCAGCAGGAGGAGCAGTAAAACACACAGGAAGCTGAAGTGGGTACTGCGCGTGGCTGATGTTCCGGGCCGTGTGCCGGGCCGCGGGTTTGGGCCGTGGAGGTCTCGGGCTGCGGTGGCTCAGGGCGAGAGTTCGTCGCAGGAGCGCAGTAGTCTTCCTCCTGCTCTGGCTTGCCTCATGGCTGTTTCTCAGCGGCCTGCTCTTCGTGCACACCACCATGTTTTCCGACTTCTGCACGGATGATAAGAGCAGGAGGATCCTCCAAAGACTGGTAGGTCACCATGGCAGCTTGGGGTCACCTGTCAAGTTTTACTGTGTACTTCTGCGTTCTTTAACAGGGAAGGTTACAAAGTTTCGAGTCGCGGTGTACGTACAGCAGGCCTACATACTCAGCATCCAAAAAAGTACAATTTTGCATTTAAGAGGTGAGTGTCATCCGCATAAACAAAGACGCAAGATTGCGAGTTGTTTATTGTACACGTGACTCCGATGCTCATATTTACTGTGGGCTCGTCTGCCAGAACTATACGTCTGTCTCGGACAAAGTGAATCCACTACGGCAGAGTGTTGATTATTTATGGTCCAACATGTAGCATGGCTGTTTCAGCAGCCTGTCACACTTATTCACATGGTATAAAACATTAAACGGTAAAACAGAGTGGGGGGGGGGGGGGGGGGATTACAGCAATGTGGACTCGCTGTGGTTCATTTCATGCATTTATTTTAATTTGAGGTTCACCTTCAGTAAACCTGATAAATGTTCAAATGAATAACAAACATGGCACTGCAAAGGCTTAATCTGTCAGCCTGTGATTTATGACTTATATTAGCTCCAAGCTTCAGGCAGGGATTTGGAAGTGTTACTTAACATCAACAGGACTTTTAAAGCTTTCTCAGAACCGCTGGATCGAACCGCGTCAAATTAGTGTTGATGCAAATTTTTTTGACCTCTGAACTCTCTCTGGAACACGGCGACGCGGATCGTAACGTATTCACACACATGATTCAATTACCACACCGAAATTTGATTTCAGATGTGAAGTAACTCCGACGAAGTTCCAGCGTATCAGAGGAAGTTAAAAGATAAAGAAAGACCTGAGAGATACACATTTATATCTTCTGGTATATCTACGTAGAGAAACTCAAACTACTACATGGTTACGATGATAACATTACACACTTATAATGATATCATACAGTAGATAACTTAATTGATTGTACCTACATTAGCGATTAGGAATAAATGGTACAACAGGTTTATTCCAACAACAACAACAACAACAACAACAACAACAACAACAACATAAATATGCTTATACTGCTGTAATGCTATTAATCTCAGTGTGATCCACCTGTTACGTGCGTTAAATGAGAGTCTGGAGTTTTAATAAGACATTAATCAAACCTTGTGGTAAGAGGTTTCAAGACGCATTCTTTGCTAAGTGTGTTTTGAAAACGGCATCAGTTAGACAGCGCCGTTCCACATCCAATTCACCCGAGGGCAAAAATGTCTCCACGGCTCAGCAGGAGCCAGCAAAGGAATTCTGCACCATGCCAAACTCTTCTAATTAAAGACCGGGCGTAGAAGCTGAGCGGCAACTATCTGTCTATCAGTCTGGAGGGGCGTAAACGATACACAACTGGCTGATTTATGATTTGGTATACCTTATCCAGTATAGCTGAACCCGTGAAAGTGAGACGGAATTAATGACTTATAATAGATCTGATGTGATCAGAAATGAACAATAACTCGTGAAGCATATGTGTGTGTGTGTGTGTAATTATGATAAAACCACATTTTCCATAGACACCTAAATGAATGTTAAATGCTAGACAGAACCACAAGCTCCAAATAGCTGACACACAATCGCATTTTACAGCAGAATGCTTCACACGCAGAATCTGAGGCACTTCAAGTTTTACACTTCAATATACAATATACAGTCCATTTCCTAAACTTAGGCAGGTGCTAAGGAAGCAAAATAATAATGTCTTTAAAACAATTTTTTTTTTTTAAAGAAACAAAACATATAAACCTGATCCTACCTAAAGGGTTATAAAGACCACATCTGTGACAGAGAGGAAAAAAAGCGACGTGGTATGTGACACACAATAAAGGCATTGTCAAAATATTGCCATGGTTCACCGAGGTGAAATCAAGCGGATCTTGCGATGCGGGAACATGCTGAGAGGGGCCGGCGCGAGACACAAGTTGAGCTCAGCTTGTTTCAGCACGTAACAAGTCTGTTGGGAACTTCGCCTTTCTAGTCGTAAACAAAAAAGTGCAACGTTGGGACAATGTGCTTGCCTTATCAGATCATAAAGAGGATTAATATTCATTTAGAAAAGCGAGGCATGCTTAAAACCTCTTAATTAAAATAGAAAACACTTATCTTCAATTATGCCTCGAACATTTTAATCGGCGCTTCATAATTAGCTTGCAGACTTTTACAGAACACTTCGTTCTGCTGAGAAGCAGAGCGTACGATATTTACGGCTGGCCTTTATTCTCAAACGTAAAAACTAATTACACTGCACACATCTGCCACATTTGTAATTGGGTGGGTTTAACTGAAAAAGCTTATTTTGTTATTATTTTGCTTTATCTACGGCAAATAAATGTCACAAAAGTTTATTATTATTATTATTATTATTATTATTATTATTATAAACTTAATTTCCATTTGCAGTGCTTAATGAGAGCCCAGATTTCTCTACTAAGAATAAAAATGAAGTTCTATTTAATTTCTTTTTTATTCCACCCACGCACGTACCCTCTTTGGCATGATGTCTTTCGGCTGAAACACAAAAGGAATACTCATTTATAACGAACTCTAATCTGGTTTAAAGATGAGAAATGGTTAATGTTTCTCTTTATAATTTGCTTCAGATAACAATGGACGTTTTCATCTTCAAAACACGTTTGTTTTTAGCCACTTTTTAAAGAATTTCCATCATTTCCATCATTATTCACTGAGAAGACATGCCTCGGGTCAAAAGGACATCCTTTGCTAAGTACTTAACTCTTTCTTGCCTTTTTTTTTTTTTTAAACCCTTAATTTACTAAATGGTGAATAGAGAGGCAGGTTAAGGTAACATCCTCCTCATTTATTAACTGAAACACCTTTCTAATCAGCCTTCTTCAATCTAGGCAAATATAAACCAAATGAAGTGGGAGAAGCTGAAGTCAGTAGTGTAATTGTTTAAATGTAAGTAGTCGCACCTGTCACTTAATCACCAGGTCAGTTCTCCTTGGGCGTTAATGAAATAGCCGGAAGACTCTAGCCTTGCCTTGCCTTGACCACTAATGCTGTTCTGCACGCAGGACCTCGGCTACTTCACCTATTTACGCTCTAACACAGTGATAAAGCATAGGCAGGTAATGAGGACACTCCTAAAGAGGGACAAAAAAAAAACAAAACAATAAATGGACCATGAATAATAGATTTGGATATATACATTATAGATTATTGTGTGCTAAACAAAAAGGCTTTTTTTAATAATTATTTTTTATTTTGTAGCCTCGGGTACAGCCTGATTCACTGATGCATCATTTATCTAGTGGATTTTTTGTGCACACAATTGTTAATATTACAGTTGTCAGTAATATATTAAGTAATATATTATCAGTTATATATTAAGTAAAAATATATTAAGGACTACAGAGTTTAAAAGATCTATCTATTTATCTATCTATCTATCTATCTATCTATCTATATCTATATCTATATCTATCTATCTATATATATATATATATATATATATATATATATATATATATCTTTTAAACTCTGTAGTCCTTAATATATTTTTAATTAATATATAACTGATAATATATATATATATATATATATATATATATATATATATATATATATATATATATATATATATATTTACTTAATATATAACTGATATATTATATATCAGCAGATCTGCCAAAATAAATAAATAAATAAATAAATAACTATATATATTTTTTGTTGCCAGATCTGCTGATAGATCTGGCCTTGGATATTAATTCATGACTAAAAACACATCAATTCGAAAAAAATGTATACTTCCTGTATTTGTGTTACATTAAATGGAAACAGAAATGTGAAGTGTATTACACTATAATAATTATACTACTATGGTAACTGTATAAGGTCTCTCTCTCTCTCTCTCTCTCTCTCTCTCTCTCTCTCTTATATATATATAATGTATGGTTATGTGTCTGCTGGTCTGTGGGTGTACGTTTTAGTCGTCTATTATCAAGAATGCTGGAATAGTGAGGTCCATGGTGGTGCACACACACACACACACACACACACACACACACACACACATACACACACATATTTGGCATGCCGAGGGCGAGAGGTTCGTGGTCTGTGGAATCAGAATTTATGAGTACCATTTTTCTTTCAGCGCTATTTCATAATTAAACACCAAATTCATAAAAAGTTCAAAAACTAACTAAACAAAACAACTACTCCTTTCGTTGCCATGGTTACAACCAGTATCAAAGCCACACATATTTGAGTTACATTTTGCAACTTAAGTGAAGACCAAAAATTATTAGTTTAGCGGGATAAGATTTATTACTCAGGAATAATTTCCCTCCAGACTAATGAGCTAATATCGCACAGAGGAATTTTTCGTGTATTTATGCATATGTTAATGTTTCTAAGGTTTTTCCAGACGAGTACAAATGAGACGTCTTCTGTTGTTATGTTATAAACAGGAACACAAAACACAATGCTTTAGCAAAAACAAACAACAAAACAAAAAAAACACCAAGGTCAGTCCATGCTTCAAATTAGTGCCGGGTTTGTTTTTTAGAGTAACACATCATCAAGCCAGTGGAAATCTGCTTAACCATCGTGTTCAGTGTAATCAATTTCCACATTTACGGACTGAGCTGTTTTCTGTGACCACAGCAAGACTACGTATTGTTCAAATGTCTGTGAGATAATTATGTTTGGCTGTATGAAACAGTTTACAGCTGTGAAAACCTCTGCCTGTTTTTTTTTTCTTTTCTTCCTGGAACTGATATTTGTTCAATGCAGCCTGGAAAGTTGTAGCATAAAGTACATCCTGTCTTATGGGCTTACCAGTCTGTTCAGACGTGACAATATGATGGCTGTTTTTTTTTTTTTTTTTTTTAAGTAGCATGTAATTAAAGTTGTGATGCATGTCCTGTAAATACACCTTGTATGAATGCCCAGACGCGGGCAGTCGGTGATCTTAAACCAAAGCCAACATCGTGACTATGTGTTATATCCTGAACGTAAATAAATAAAAACATTATTACTACAATGAAGGCAAGGATATAGTTGGAGCGTATCCAACCCAATTGTGGGAAAGTTTATATGCAGACACAGAAGCTAAAAACAGCCGCTGACCAATATGATGCAAGGCTAAGAAATCTCAGGAATTCGGAAGGATGTGTTGGAATTGGCAGACATCCAGTCCAAGTCAGAAATAAAGTACAGACTGGACCAACATCTTTGTAATTTAGTGACCACTGTGACAACAGCACTGCTTACACAAATAAACCGAGGCTTTTAAGCAAGATTTGCCTTTTAGTTTTAACAAGCACAGCATATAAATTATAGTGATTTGCAACCTTGGTTTAAAGTGAAAAAAAAAAAATTGGGCATGTGAATAAAAAAACTAAAACAAATCCAAGCTAATTGAGCAATTTAAAGTATATGACAAATATATCTTTTTAAATAAAAAAATATCAATTATCCAACTCAAATAAGGTGTTGGGATGATAAATAAGCCATTTTGATAGGAAAAAATATTGTTATCACTAATATGCCAACATCGATGCATTCAGGACCATTAGCTGACCGGCTCAACCCTTGGCTGACTCGAGATGACAGCTGTTTACTTTGGAATGTGGCAGCGAAGGATTTGCAGCTAATCTCTGGGAAACGCTAATCATGCCTCACTTTTCAATCCTAACAGATGTACAGTATGGGTGTGTGCATGAGAATCTTTTTGTTTAACAGAACAGGCTTGGGGTGAGAAGTGAATGACACAGGCGTAAATGGATTGACGGTAATGAGCTTTTGTCTGTTTGTCGGATTATGGATCTGGGTTTGTACAATATGCATCATACAGATCGATAAATGTACATATACAGTCTATATGAGGTGAAATCCAGAGCATATTGGTAGTGAAAGCACGGGGTGCGAGATGCTTAGAAAGCTGTGTTGCATAAAAAGTACAGCTGAAGAACACAGCGTGTTTTTGTGGTGTACTGCATGTAGCTGATTACATTTTCAATATGCTGCTCGCGTAAAGATTGCACAGTCATATTTCCTGAGTTACACATTTTATATATATATTTTTTTACTTTTTTTTTTACTGACTTATCAGCTGTTTTTTTAAGAGCTGGCTTAAAAATAAATAAATAAATAAATAAATATATAAAAGAATTGCAAGGCAAACGTTATTAAGTACAAATATGTACAAATGCCTGCATTTTGTCCAGTTAATACGAATTTATTCTATTCCAAAACTATGAGCAAATACTACAACCTGAGGCACTTCAATATCACCTTACTTAGACAAACTGTTCTGGAATAAAATCATAAGCTGTAACAAAACAACAACAACAACAACAAAAACAGGAAGATGTAATTATTGATGTTTTTTATAGTGAGTAAAAAGAAAAAATCAAACACATCATTAAACAAAAACGCAAAATGCAAAGCAAACACTTTTCTTCGGTCTCCGTTTTCGAAGACCTCATGCTCTCTGTTTCCATGGCAACACCTTTACCTTGACTTACCTATTCTGAAAAAGAGAGATAATATCGCTAGATATGAGGAGATGCAATCATCCGTGCAAATTACTTAGGTATAAAGAATTATCTCAGAGACCTCACAGGAACAGAAATGTGTATGTGTTAAGCGCACGATTCACCAACACCATTAAAGAGGAAAGAGAAGGAAAAAAAACTTAAACTTTGTGTTGATGCTCTGATAAAAAGAAAAAAAGAAAAAAAAAATGTCGATCGCTGCCAAGATACCTAAAACACCAGCTCTTCAATATTCTCTTAAATGTAAAGCATCTGCATTACATTGTTCATTATTCTACTTGGAATTTTTTATTAATTGGAAAGCGTCGATAAAACATCGTTTGGAAAAAAACATTTCTGAACACCGTCAGCGTGCTCTTTTAAAGCAGAACATTTCTAATGCAATTTAATTATTTTCATCAACTTTGGAATGTTCCGTATCAAGTAAATGTGATGAGAGAGAGAGAGAGAGAGAGAGAGAGACTGAATGATGGTGAACGACTATTTAGCGCAGCTATAAAGACGTAAGAACAGGAACTAACATGTCTCCTGGAAGTTACACAACATTAAGTCTCACTAGAAAGATTAAACATTTGCCTGTTGGCAAATCTCTGTATTAGAGGACAAATGACACAATCCAGGAACTGCAGTTGGAGGAAAATGATCAACTTCAGATCCGTAATCTCTCATATGTTTGGCTCTGGGTTCTCTAGTTTCCTTCTACCCTCCAAAATACACCAGTAGGTTGACTGTCCAAGACATTTTACCTCTACATGAGAATGTGTGTGCACTTTTCCATCCGCGGTGTATTCCAGTCTTGTGCCCGGTGTTCCTGGGATAGGCGTTTATTGAAGATGAATGAATAATTGATGAATGCTGAATGATTTATGAATGGCTTATGTCAAAACCTCTGTGTGTAGTATATGACTTTGCCATCACATGAAGGAATAGAGTTCATTGTTAGACTGATGGTACAGTAGACGGTTACTGTGCTTATGCATTTTTTTTTTTTTTTTGTAAAATATTAGTTTGTTTACACTGGCAGAACATTTATGGAAATTTAAGACATGCTCCATCAAGTATTGATTTTATCTACAGTATATTCATTTGGATTGGAAATTAAGGGAATAAAGAAACCGGTGCTGAAATAGTGCTTTTACTTCAGTTTAAGAGCAGTTCAATGTAATTCTATGTTCTTATTTAAATTATATACAAAACAAATCAAGTTAAAAAAGAGAGAAACTCCTTTATACATAAAATTTCAAAGCTTCATTTATATCCTGTCAGAAAAGACAAATTAATAACATATATCATTAGAATTGTTGAAGATATCATAACCGTACTTATATTCATTGCTCAAGTGCTGTTATGCTCTATAAGCTCTATGTCACCACTCATGGAAGATGTCTTATCCAATCAAATTACTTGGTCATAACTGTATAAAATTGTATGAATGATTCTGTAAAGCTCATGAATGTGTTAAGTGAAAGTGAGCCCGGTGCTAATAATTGTGTTAATTGTAAAGCATTAACGCCTATTTGGTAACACTTTCTAAGTAGTAAATGTAATACATTTTACTGTATGCACCATCCGTCACCCTCTACACCTGTTTCTCACTGGTTCATGCCTTAAGTTAGATGTTTTTTTTCTGCTTGAATGATTCATAGGTCACTTTGCAGCTTAGCAAACGAAAAAATTCCTCTGAAACTGGTCAGGTACTGGACTGGAATGAAAATGAGAGCCAAAACGTGGCAAAAATGAGAGCCAAAAAAAGTCTGGAAAAACTATTCCTCAGGACTGCATAAAAAATACAAGAAAGGCCACCTCTGCGAAATAAGAAGAAGACGAAGAAGAAATAGATTTTAAAAAATTAGCACCATATATAATTATCTATGAACATGCATTATAAAATAATATTGATATGTTTATATTTTATCAACTATGAACATATTACTAGCATGATATTTATACTAAATTACCTTATAGCTGTTGTTATGCATTTATAAATCGTTAACAGGATTTGAGACAATTCCCTGGAGATATCTGTGGACTCCTCTAGGAATTAGTGCTGTGTTTCTTTAGTAGTGGTGTGATAGCAGGGTATGAACACTACTTATGTTTGACTATATTACCAATGCATAAAAAAACAGAAAATGATCAAAAATGCCATATGAATACATTTTAACATGACTTGACTGTTACTGTCTTTTACATTAATTTTAAGTCTGCAGTGAGTTGCTGGCTTTAGGAGGAAACTGAACTTGTTTTGTGTTCTGTGTTGCAGTGTGAGGATTACCAGCAAGGTGTCTTAACAGGTGACCTGTGTGAAGACCTTTGCGTTGGCGGCCGTGTGGAATACAAGCGCTGCCTCTACTACGAGAATGGAAAGAAGGTCATGGCGGCCACCTGGCGAGGCGTGCCAATTGTCCTCAAGTCCAAGCTTGAGAATTTCTCCTCGTATGAGGCTATGGCTCTGCTGGACTACCAGGACACTGCAGGTGATGTGGGGGCTGAGGAGGAGCTTTCACCCCTGGATGTGGTGTTTTACGCAACTTTGCAGATTAAGAACCTGCTGGGCCTCGAGGCTGGGAGTAACCTGACGCTGCCAAGGCTTTGGGGCCAGAAACTGAAAAAAAGGTCCCAGTCGTACTCGCGGGCTGAGCTGGCCTCGCTCTGGGCTCTGCTGCAACAGGAGGAATACGCCTTTCTCCGTGTGATGCAGGACCTGACGGACCACGTGGCCAAGGTGCTGGGCTCCTGTGGTCATTTTTATGCAGTGGAATATCTTGCGGCTGGCCATGCTTGGGACCAGAATATCTTCTCGCTGGAGGAGTTCTCTCAGAGCCCAAAAGGTGGAGAAGAACAGACACAGACTGAAGTAGACATGGTACCTCACGTGGCCCTGAGTTTCTTGGACATGGTGGATCACTTTGAAAATGACTTTTCTCATCGCTTACACCTTTGTGATATCAAACCAGAAAACTTTGCCATCAGAAAGGACTTGACGGTGGGTACTGTATTTCCTTTCATGCGCAGGAGTATCTTTACCTTTCATTCAGTAAACAGGGAAAATAACAGGAGACTCGGGTCAGAAAGCTGGATAAAGCTGTCATTAAGCTGCGCCTAAGGCCAGCATGCTGCTCTGAGGAAACAATAAAAACCTTATACAAACAAGGGAAGGTCACGCAATTTAGATTCACACACAGTCTCAGCTGCCATCGTAACAAATAGATCCACTAAATCATTCTGATTTACAACAAAAAAGTCGGAGCACATCCATTCACCCTGTAGTAAACACACCGAGATGTGCTTTGCAAAACATTAGCCAGCCAGTTCAGTGTGTACATTTATTTTCCCAATGGGAAGAGTAATTGTAGACTTTTTGATATGTTGATGAATGCTTTTCATTTTCGCACTTGCGAGTTATACTCATGAATGCCAAAAAGATCCTATAAAAACCAAACAGGGTTTTAATGTAATGGGGAAGTTTATTTTAGTTTATTTTAGGCTTAGGACTTAAGAGCAAGTAAGGACCCTCAGTAGCTAAAGCTTCAGTTAAAACAACACAAAACTGGTGAAATCTAAAGACGTAATAAAATGAAACGAAACCTCTTTAACTGATTTCTTTCTTTGTGTTTTATACAGCTTTAAACAAATCCAACAAAATCAAATTAGCTGCAGGAGACTTGAGTTGATTAAAAACTTGTACAGGAACTTTGTGTAACATTAGGATTAAAACCGTTAAATAAAGTTTAAGAGGTTTTGGAGCAAATGTCAAAGGTTTTGAATAATAAATATTATGGGATTTCTTTTGGAAAATTCCAAATTGTGGCGGTCATAACGTCGCTCATCACCTGAGCTCTGTCAGCGACGTCTGTTATGTTAATGGTAGTGTGTGCTGCCAAAACTGCAGGTTCCTGGAAAGTTTATTTTAAACAGAACATGTGTTGTGGGATTAATTTAATAAATATACTGTAGTTTGAGTCCTACAGTATAACAAAGCAAACAACAATGTTCAGCACCTACATAGTTAAAGCTGAACTTTGTGTGTATATATATATATATATACATACAGTATATATTCCTTTAGCACCGGTGTATTTTGATTGAATGTTTTTCAATATACCTTATTCTCAGGATCTACAATAGGTCTAATCAGGATAACTGAAAGCAAATATAGGAAGGAATAAGAAATAAATGGACGTACAGAACTGGTGCTCAATAGAAAATATGTTAAATATGTTTTACAGGTTGCCGCTATAGATGTGGACATGGCCTTTTTTGAACCCAAAATGCAGGACATTCTCGAGCAAAACTGCACCAACGACAACGACTGCAATTTCTTCGACTGCATCTCCAAATGTGACACAAAGAGAAACAAGTGTGGGTCAAAGCGCAAAAACAGTAATCTCCAGGTAAATGTTATGAATTAGTATTGTAAATATGAGTTGCTATTTATTTATTTATTTATTTTTATTATGCATTCAGATAATTGAAAATTTTTTATTATGTGAGCAAAATACAATTTCACAGAGAAGGTTTTTTTTTGTAATACTGGTCAGGAGGAAAGCTATTCCGTAGTCTCAAGCATTACCGAGAACAATGTGCGGAATGTTAAGTTTGTGATAACACTGAAAAGAAGTGGCCTGGAGCCTACGGTCATTATGGGTTATAAACATCACTGAGAATACCAAACTCCAGTGTTGATAAAAGAAACCTTTGTGGTCGGGCAAAACAAAGGCGATTTCGTTAAAGACGAAAGCTTGACAAAACCTAACTAGAACAATGACAGTAATAATAAACATTTACAGAATATTTTATAAAGTACGTCCGTACGCTGGCTGTTTATTACTAAGTAAAAGATTTTAAATACTTCTTAATTAATCTATATGGTTTAACCAAGATTTTAGCTTTATCACATCTTCGCTTTCATCTTCTCATGATAAAATCAAAATCATCACCTGTTGTCAGTGCAAGCCCCATTTTAAGGAGACCAGCTAACAGACGAGTGAGCGAAATGATACCAAGTCCAGCTCCAGGCCTCAGACAGAGCCCATCTCTCCATCGCTGATCACTTATCACACCAGATGACCTCTGCCATCCTATTGTCCTTCCTGCCACTCAGAACAATAGGGGCTTTGTGTCGTTCAGGATGCCAGGTCAAGGAGATGAGCATATCTCCTGCTTCTGTCCCCTGAAATAAGAATATGACCGATGATTGTGATCAGGGCCATGAAATAAGACCAGGAGGTCACGCTCATAATGGCTGTTTCCACTTGCAGCCTTCCGTTTGGCTCATTGATGGTCAAATCTTCGTCTGCTTTCTCCCCTCTCTCTCTTTCTCTCTGTCTGTCTCTGTACAGGTGATCTGTGAGAAGATCTTCCGCTCATGGTTCTCTCCCACGCTGCTGGGGGATAAAGCGGGGCGCCCCCTTCAGGTCGAGCTCCAGCAAGCGGTGCAGGATTGTGCAGAGATGGAAGAAGGAGAGAACGCAGAGCGAGCCCGGAACATAAGGGTGCACCTTCAGGGCCTCCTCACGCAGCTCATCCTGGAGGACTCGGCTAATCATCAGAGCCGAAAGCAAGCACACACAAAACGGCGCATTCATACGGCACTCAATTTCTGAGAGATCACATGAAAATGGTGCTTAGTAGTGATAACGCAGCAGAGTAAAGTAATTTCTATTTTTAGGTTTATTTTGTGTAGCTGGTTTACTCTGTGAATGTAGTCACACTGTGAGGTTTTAAATGTTAATGTAGTTAAACAACTGGGCAATTATGTAAAAGATTCATTAGCGGTAAAAATATTCTTACTGGATGTACTGTAAATATCAGATTTGTATAGAAAAACATATATGTAAATTTGCAAATATGAATAAAATAAACTAAAAAAAAAAACCAGCTGTCTGGTGTGTACTGGTTCCATTTCAACACCTAGCTGAGAAACTCAAGGATCAAACCAACATTTGTTTCCCATCACTCCAGAGCAATGGAAGAATTTGGTAGATTGCTTCTTTGCAGCATTCGTCTTTAAGGAACAATTCCCTCCTCAGAGGAGATCACGTTCCAGTCGGTCTCCAGCTGTCTGCTCAACAAGGGTCGGAAGAGACAGACTAAACACAACCATGGGTCAAGAAAGAAAAAAAAAAAGACAAGATGTATTACGGCACGGGATGCAGAAAAGCCATGACAGAGGCCTTCTAATATGTTACCTGCAGCTGAACTTGTCTCTAATTCCTTCTCAATGACTTATGAGTGTCCTCTCATGACTAAAGCAGGTGTCTGGTTTTGATCAGTCTTCAGGTACAAACACATTGGTGGATCTACCCATGAAGTTAGCAAAGTCAGTCCCGTTTTTTTCAAAATCAGAAATTTCTAACCAAGCATCTCCAAGCATGATGAAGAACAGGTCACTGATCAGTACATTTAATTATTTTTCATGTATGCTGTTTAAATAGCCAATTTGTTCCAGAAATATCTTATTTACCAGGGTTTCTTAACCTTGATTCTACTCTGAAGAGCTACTCTTTCCTTTATGTAATAGTAACTGGAAAGCAAAAGAGAGAAATTCAAGAGAACTAAGTGATGTGCATATCAAAAAGAAGGAAAGAAAGAAAGAAAGAAAAAAATTGTTATTTAGTTCTTCTTTTATATATTTATTTATTATCAAAAAGAGATTCTTTAAAGAAACTGTTCACCAAAAAAAAGAGTAAAATCCATAATTTAATACAAAAAAGAGTAAAAACACAGTTCACCACAAAAAAAGTGTATAAACATACAATTTACCAGAAAAAAAGGTGAAATTACACAATTTACCACAAAAAAGTAAACACATGAAGTTTACCACAAAAAAAAGAGGAAAATGACATAGTTTACCACAAAAAAATTGTAAACACATGAAGTTTACCACAAAAGATGAGTGAAATTTCATAATTTACCACGAAAGAAAGGAGTAAAAGCATTTAATACTCTTTGGGATATATAATCTTCCCTGATTCTCACAATCCATTATACAATAACTGGTATTTTATAAGTCCATAAAAAACAATGAACTCAACATTTTTTTATGGTTAGACAAAATCCAAATAAGTGCTCCAAGTGCTCATATTTGGAAGCAGTTCCAGTGGTGCCTTTGTCCAACTTCGCGCTGGACCGCAAATCTAAGCCGCTCAAATTGCGAGCAGATGTTTGTAAACTGATCACATAATTGCAGTAGGCTTTCTCTACCAAAACCCACAGAGCATCTCTAAAAAACAGCTGGAAACCTCAGAAGTACTGCAAGCTGAAGCACACCAGACTGGAATGGAGAGTAACGACAATCCGACTTGAGTTGGCGTGAACATTTGGGATGTTGAGGGATGTGTTAACATGCATGAGAAACCTGGTGGACATTATGAGCGCTGAGACTCTTCTCTTCAGTGAGACTCTGAGACTTGAAAAGGGTTAACAAGTGAACTACTTATTCTCGTTTATTTAACTTTCACATTGTAATTGTCATTTACTACAGATGCGAATAATATCAGAATAGATTACTATGCTGCATTTAGTGTACTTGCCAAAAAAAAAAAAAGTTCAACAAACAAATTATTAGACTATGATTCTTAGAATTTGTAAAACTATAAGTATAATTATAAGATTATAGGATTCTTATACTGTAACTTATAACTTATAATAGACATACGATTATAGGATTCTTATAACTTTAAAAGCGTTCTCTATGTCATCAAAAGCTCACAATGTCTTAGATGAAGAAAATGAGCAGTCTTGCTAAAAAATAAATTTGTCTGGTCTTGCACTAAGCTTTACCCAGAGGACATAAATCAATCTGTTAAAAGGGGAAAGAGTTCAACTACATCATTACTTATAGCATTCACTTGCATAACCTTTTTTTTTTTTTTTTTTTTTAACACTGATTGAACATCTTATGATGAAATAAACCTAAGAAAAAATAATATCTATATATACATTTTTATAAAAAAAAACAAAAATTATATATATAATTTTTTATTTTTTTAAATAAAAATGTATATATAGATATTATTTTTTCTTAGGTTTATTTCATCATAAGATGTTCAATATATATATATATATATATATATATATATATATATATATATATATATATATATATATATATATATATATATGTAGGGTCTTTGTACATGAGTTTTGGAGTTTGCATGTTCTCCCAGTGTCTAGGCTTCCTCTGGGTTCTCTGATTTCCTCCCACAGTCCAAAGACATGCCGATTAGTTTAACTGGCATTCCCAAATTACACATAGTGTGCATGCTCTCTGCGATAGATTGGCACCCTGATAGGCTACAGACCCCCAACCCTTCCCCCCCCCCATGACCATGTACAGCATAAGCAATATTGAAGTTGAACGAATGAATGAATAAATGAATTAATAGCTGCCTGTTTTGTTGTTTAGCAACCAACTCTTACCATTAATACAATACATTGCATGGCAGAAAAATGTATTATTGTAAACAACCACACTAGCTTCAAGATGCTAAATAAATAATAAAGAAGCAGTTCTATTAAATATTAATAATACATTTAATTATTTATTAAATAGTTTATCGTAAGTATTATTAATAATACATACAATTGCTTCTTAATTATTTATTTAGCATCATGTAGCTAGTTTTTCCATGTTCAGGTTTAATCATGATGATGTTGGTTGATAAAGTTTATATCATCTAAATGATACTGAATAAAAACATTGCTTCATAATTAATAATGTATCTATAGTTGATATTTAACAATAAATACAATGTTAGAAATACTTTGCTCATTTTTGCTCCGCCAGCAGAAGTAGATCCTGAAAAATCCAAACTATTTTTATAGCATGTTTGCTAGCTGGCTAGCAAGCACACATAGAATAGTGCATGTCTGTTAATGGTTATTATTTCAATAAAACTGTCATCGCTTTTTCTTTTTATCTTCATCTGACAAGCATTTATAATTTACATCAAATTGTCAGCAGTGTTCCGAGATTGTATTGCTAATTAAAAACCATTTCATACAAGTTAGCAAATCTGGACTCGGTGAACACAGATAAGTGATACACAAAGTAATAAGTCCCAGAGCGGCTGTACTAAAAATAAGCACTCTTGGAATGCTGCTCAATCAATCAAATTTGTGCACCAGAACTAACTGTAGTATAAATAGAAATCATATCACAGACATGTTGACAGACGTGAAGAAAAAAATAGAAAATAAATAATAAATCTCACTCCCTGGCAGTGCCCAGCCAATAGGAAATCCCACCCAGTAAATTTTCACTTGCGGTCTGGTTCAACCCTGGTTTGAAGAAAGATCTACTGCCTGTACAAGAAGAAAAGTGCCCTCTACGGCGTTGAATAACAAGTGCAACTTACGACTCGACAGGAGAACAAGCAAAGGCTGGAGGTTAAAACAAATTGTGGTCATAAAACTTATTTCTGGAGACATTTAAGGGCAACACCTACAGTATCACGCTATCAATACAAAAAAGTGAGGCGTGAGTGGGGTACTGATTGCATCAGTTAATTTTCCTCTCTCTTCACTGATTTAAGGCCATGAGTCAACGACTTGCCAGAATCATTTCGTTTGCATATTTATGTCTATCAAACTTAAACACACGATTCATTTCCAAGTCAGAATATCTCATTGTCCTGCATTCCTCATTACATTCAGAACTCTGTATCCTCAAATGCAATCCCAGACCTAGTTGCAATTCGTTACACAAGATCGCCTGTGCGAAATTGATGAGAAATAGTGCATTCCTGTGTGGCTACGGCATGAACGTTAAAGCGCTAGTTTCTCCATCAAATTAGCTCATGTTCCCGACCATTTCCCTTGACCTTTCGTGGGAAAGATCTGCTAGAGCAGCTGTCTTTGTGGGGTGCAGTGCAAATTACAGTAAAGCAACAGAACTAATACCACAGTGTATTTGAGGTAAAGGTTAATGAAATTTACTACGATAATGATCAATACCTGGATGGATAAAAAAATTTTCAACATCACAATAGCTGTATAATGTTTTAGCTTTTAATGAGAATGATAAAGTAATTAGCTTGTGTATACTATTTTGACCACACAAGTCATAGCATTATCTACTCTGGAGTTACTGCATAGGCATATTTTATATAATATTTAATGCATTTACTGTATATAGATATACATTATATTGCCAAAGGTTTTTACTCACCTGGCTTCACATTCATATGAACTTCTACTACTATGAGTAACATCCAATTCTTAATACATAGGGTTTAATATGATGTTGGCCCACCCCAACAGCTTAAACTTTTCTGTGAAGGCTTTCCACAAGGTTTATGAGTGTGTTTATGGGAATTTTTGACCATTCTTCCATTGATGTTGGATGAGAAGGTCTGGCTCGCTTGCTTTGTGCACTGGTGCATGTTTTTCAGTCATTGGGCACAGCCCCTTACTTTCCTGTGACATTTTGGACAATTTCATGCTCCCAACTTTGTGGGAATAATTTGGAGATGGCCCCTTCCTGTTCCATCATGACTGTGTACCAGTGCATAAGGCAAGGTCCATAAAGACATGGATGAGCGAGTTTGGTGTGAAAGAACTTGACTGACCTCAACCCGAAAGAACACCTTTGGAGATGAATTACTGCGGAGACTGTGAGTCTGGCCTTCTCGTCCAACATCAGTGTCTGACCTCACAAATGCACTTCTGGAAGATTGGTCAAAAAATCCCATACACACACTACTAAACCTTGTAGAAGGCCTTCCCAGAAGAGGTGAAGCTGTTATAAGTGCAAATATTAAACCATATGGATTAAGAATTGGATGTTACTCAAGTTTGTATGCATTTGAAGGCAGGCGAGCAAATACTTTTGGCAATATTGTAAATATCTACTTATTTAACCTGCACATTATAAGTTGCACAATGCCAATATTTGCACTGATGTATATACACTGCTATTTACACGTCTGGTAGATGCTGAACTGCATTTTGTTGCTGCATACCTATACCATAATGAAGTTCTATCTTTCTATATACTTCTTTTATTTATGCATGATTAGATAGATAGATAGATCGATAGATAGATAGATCGATAGATAGATAGATAGAATGGTCTAAAAATGCAGTAGAGTAGATGGTCTGAATGTGGTTTGTCTCTGTAAGCAAGAGGTTCTTTGCTTGGTCAAAACATGTTGGCCGTTTCTAAAAAAAATCCTAAACAACTGCTCAAGAAATGGATGACTTTTTAAGTACTCTGGCTGCCTGCCACCATCCTAGCAGAGAGTAATAAACCTTTGCATTTTGGTAATAGGAATGCAGGTAATTGCAAGAAAATCTGTATTTTATAATGCCTTAGATGGATAGTGACTTGTTTGTTGAAGAATCATTGTTTGTGATAGCATTATCAAGTTAATCTCATTATTAAATAAATCACCATATGATTGTGAATACGAACTTTTATTTTACATTTTATTTTAATGTTTAATTCTCTTGAATTAGTAGCTAACAAGCAAAAAAAAAAAAAAGAGATTTTTTAAATGCATGGAGCAAATAAAACACTTGACTAATTAGAAGGGTCGGGAGAGAGAAATCAGCAGGGAGCCTCTCTCCATGGATACTGCACATCAATTCTCAACCAGGCAGTGCCTTTGATCGATTCTCAGCAATCACCCAAGATAGGCTGCTTAGAGATGTGGAGAGGTTCCCATTTTCTCCTCTTAGGGTGATGCTATTGGTAATTGTCGACAACAATAAAAGATCAGACAAACACAATAAAGAATAAGCTGACTTGCCGAAAGAGATGCTTCGGCCAGCAAAAGCAGGGCAAGTGGTGAAGCTAACTGAAGAGACATATAGAAAATGTCAGACAACAAAGGCCAGCATTTGGCTTGGAACATTTCAGACTGAAAAAAAAATTGTATGTAATTAACAACTCATTTTTCAAGTCCATTCTGTTATTGGGTTTCCATTTTTCTTTTTTTGTTTGAACATGTATACTTGTTTCAATAGTCGGCATGTAGGAAAATACATCACTGCGGCTTTTTTGTCTTGAGAAAATTCTATTCACTGGAGCATGATTAACATTCAGCACATTTTCAATTCCCCAGTCAAAGTGCTATTAGAGTGACAATAGCGGCACAACTATATTTAAGACACATTCAAAAAACTATACAAAGAAGTAGTTTTATGTAAGGGATTCTGGAGAACACCCACATAACCATCTCTTAAAACATCTTTTAATCAAAAGAAAGTCCATTCAGTCAATAGTATGCTTCAAGCTTTAAGAGTCTGCCAAAATGAGAGAAAGAAACGCCCCCATTGAGCTTTCTTGATGAACTGGGACTTGGCAAAAAATAACATTTTTAAGTGTGGCAAGGGGGTACATGTTGGAAAGCTGTAACACGATTGGGCTAGGCTTTGTGATCCCAGTCCATATACAGTCAGGTCCATAAATTTCGGAGCTTGTCAGGTCCATAAATTTCGGAGCTTGTGTCCGTCACCACATTGAATTTGAAATGAAACATTTGAGAAGTTACAACTTACAGCTTTAATTCAAGGGGTTTGACAAAAGTGTGGCATCAACCATTCAGGTCATTTGCGACAGTTACAGCCATTTGCATATACACTCCCAATTTGGGAGTCATAAACGATAGAACAAACTAACATATGTAATTGTAATCATAAGGATTGCCTTTACTACTTATATTAAAATCAGTCGGAACCATATGGACAAGACCAAATGCTGAGTTTTCTCCCTAGAGATGTTTTACCAAAGCTTTACTGCAACTGCTACTTGTTTGTGGGCCTTTCTGTCATGCCTTTCTGTCTTGTCTTCAGTAGATGAACATGTGGGGTAAGAGCAGGTGAATGACTTGGCGAGTGAAGAATATCCCATCTGGGCCGCTTTCACTGTATGTTTTGGGTCATTATCCATCTCCAGTGGGAAATGTCATCCAATCATCATCAGTTTTGCAGCATTTGGCTAATTTTAAGCAGAGTAAAACAACATCTACTTCAGAATTCTTCCTTCTACTTTCATCATCAGTCAGATCATCAATAAACACCACTGACCCCGTTCCATTGGCAGCCATACTGTACAAACGTATACCGTAACACTGCCCCACCATGTTTGACAGATGATGTACTCTGCTGCTGGATCATGAGCTGTTCCTTTCTTTCTGCCTACATTTCACTTCCCTTCATTCTGGTACAAGTTAATTTTGGTTTCATCAGTCCAAAGAATCTGGCAAAAAATTCTGGCAAAGTCTAACCTGGCCCTTATGTTCTTGAGCATTACCAGTCGTTTGTACCTTTTTGTGAAGCATCTGTATTTACTCTATTTCATATAGTAAATCACATCTTGACGGTTTCATTTTAAATTCAATGTGGTGGTGTACAGAGGTTGAATGGAAAAAGAAAACCTTAACTTTAATCTAAAATTTATGGATCTGACCGTATATATATAAGCCATATTTCAGAACTTGTATTGCTTCAATAAGTGTTTGGTCACTGACGCAGGTATGAGAGATAGAGCTTTAGAAAACCAGTGCTCGTTTGATTTATTCAGGGGGTTCAGGCTCGCAAGTCCAAAAGACAAATCCAAAATGAATCATATTAAGGTTGTAAAATCAGGCACACAGGGTCAGAATAGCAAACGTTCAATAAAAAAATTATTAATGCTTATTAATAATAAAGCCCCGGGAACACATGTATTAGAAACCTAAGGAACACAATAGTGATTTCAACAAACAATCAGATTGGGGAAAAATGCAAAAAAATTATTAATGTATCAGCATTTTTTAATTAATGGAAAAATTTCTACTAAGGTTACAAAAATGGTAAAAAATTATAAAATGTAAGTTTATGTTAAACTTGTTAAATAGAATTAAGTTCATATACAAACTTAATTTATTGTAGTAAATTAGACAATACCAATATGTAAGCGCTACTGAACAACTCCACAGCTGTGATTTTCCGCAGCTCATCATAACCGTATCAATATTCAGTACATCTATAACCATGCTTGTGAAAGTAATAATAAGTAACCGATATTTTAGACACAGCATGGCCAAATAATTTGTTTAGTTTTTGCTCTGTGTAGCAAAATACATGCTGAAGAACCATCAGCTTTCTAGCTAGGTAGCTCACAATGACTTAAAGTATACTGTACATTGCCGTTTAAGGTGCTTCTGGTGAACCTGGCTTCCTTTCTTCTTTCTTCATCGTAATCTGTTGAGCTTTTAGAAGTCAAATAATTGAAAAACGTATTGTTTCCCATGTTCGCTGATAATGTCACTAATTTTCCTGTAATGATGGTTTCAGTGGGATTGTTGTGAGATTTGGAATTTTGCATGATGAACAAGGACAAAAAGAGTGATACAAACATCCCAATGTGGTTATACTAAATATAAGCATCATGGTGTGGTATTTATTCCCTCTTCGTCTATACCGCTTTATCCTGTATTTAGGGTCGCGGAGGGCCATGAGGCTATCCCAGGAGGGTTAGGGCATGAGACGAGGTACAGCTTGGACGGCTGTGGGACGAAACCGGAGTACCCGGAAGAAAACCACCAAGAACATGCAAACTCCATGCTCACAGAGGTGAGAATCAAACCTGGCTGGGAATCGAACCCAGACCCTGGAGGTGCAAGGCGACAGTGCTAACCACTAAGCCAGCGTCCCGCCTTGGTATGGTATTCATCTAATCAAATCAGTAGACATTAATTAATCGATGTATTATGTGCCGTATTTCTATTTTAGTATAAACCAAACAGATTTAGTGATGTCTTATCATGCTGAGACTTGACAATCCTTCAGAGAGCACATTGGAGGCTCTTGTTTTGACCAGGTGTGTCAGGTGCTCCAGGCCCTGACAGCTGGGATTAACCTATCTGTCATGCCTGTCCCGGCAGGTCTTGTCACCTGGGCAATCATGGCACAAGCATTTCCCATTTAAAGGATTTCCCTTAATCCCTCACATTGGGAAAGGAGACAGGGCTTTCTTTGTACTGACAATCAAAAGCTTACAAGGATATATCTATTGATATTTCTCAAGATCACACATCAACAACGACAGACCTGTGAGTCCTGTTTGTCACTGCCAAGTGCTTTAGTAATCCTGGGAAGTTGCCAGCATTTTCGTACATCAGAGCTGGACATTTTTCTAATGCTTCTGTTATTAGGCTTTGTTTCTTTGGGAAGAAGCCCATTAATTCAGTATGCAATATGCTCTTCAACTCATCTGGGTGCCAGAATTAGTCTTCCCTTCGCCACTTTCTCAGCTCAGCTGTCAAGCACGAACGACGAGAAAGCAAACAAAATCCAATAAAGGGCTTGAAGTCCAAGCAACGCGTTATCAGCAGTGACCTCCGTCCACAGAGCAGCACTACACAGAAGAAGAACAGGCTGAACAGGAAAGATAATTTGTTGCCAAGATTCATCCCCAGGGGTGGACAAAATGCACCATCACGAAACTAGAAGGAAATATCAATGCAAAGTCTCAGCTGGATTAAAATAAATCATGTGTGGATAAGAAAAGAAATATGATACGAGCCCACACTGATGCACATTTAGTTGCTTCCATAAAATATAAATAAATTAGGATGCCACAACAGAGATCAATTTTGTACAGGAAAAAGTCTTTTAAAGCAAAGATCTTCAGAGACCTTTAGAAGTCTTTTACAAACTGGAGAGTGATTTTAAAAGAGCTTTTTTTTTTTCTTCTCTCCTTCAAAATTGCCTGCAATCAAGCGAAGCGGATGACCTTCTGATGTCTGAATGACGGTCACTGTGCTTCATGAAATTTAATATCACCAAGAAATAAAGGGGTATTAAAAAAATATTAGTATGGAAAGACATAATGATGAGGAATAAACATAAAAAAATACGATTATGAACCATATTCAGATCTGGCCGCTTTGGTTCAAGAGATACTTACACATAAAATCTTGTCTGTATGGAGGTCCATTCAGAACAAATGCTAGCGGAGTCCAATGCGTCAGAGTGTGGTGCTTGACTTAACATTGTTTAAGTTGTTAAGTTAACATTGTTTAACTTAACAAGTTGAAAATCAGAGTCATATTTAAATGAGACACACACTCTCATCCTTTTGGTAGAAGCAATAGAGGCAACACATATCTTCAGAACAAATTTCTTTCATCAACCAAATGTAAAATATTAATACGATTCCCATAAATATAAATATATATATTTTTTTGACTAAAATAAGATGTTAATAATAGGGAAGGATTATATTTAATTTAATAAAACCAGGTCTGTTGTTGATTATCTCTCCATCCCCCCGAAATATTCCTGAACTTAAAGTGCAACAACTTGCAAAAAAAAAAAAAAAAAAAAAGCATAATTCTGATTGGTTGATCCTGTCTCTCACCAGACAGCAGCCAGTAAAATGTGAACACACAAGAGACAAACAGACAAGTAAATTTGCTCATTTGAGGTTTCAGGCAGTTAAAATGTAAATATGATAACTCCACTGACCTTTAACTAACATCATTACTGCACAATTAAATTGTTGGGCAAAGTCTGTTATTTGACATTGAATGACACTGCTTTGTGCAGCTATTGCGCTATAATGATTGTACATAAAAGCCATATATAAAAAGCTGCACTGTATGTGTGCTCTGTTAATTATTCATTTGGAACTGATATTTTATTCGGGGCTCAAACTTGAAATCCAGCCCATGAGGAAATTTGAGTGGCACTTTAGTGTCTCATAGCATATGGTTTTATTACAGGCAAAAAAATAATAAAATTATATATTGTATATCTATCTATCTATATTTTTTTTTGGGGGGGGGGGGGGGCGATGGAGGGGTGGATAAAGAGACTCCATCACTAAAGCTCTAGCTGTCAATATTAGCCAATATGCTTCATTTTGATTGAATTAGATTCACTTTGAAGTGAATAATTAAAAAGTTCAATAAAATTCTCAACTTGAAACAAACAATTGACATCGTCTGTGTAAATGACAGGACACTCCTGAGGAAGTGGTGAAGGGTAACAGGGGCTGTTTAGGGACAATGGTGAGGGGTTTTATGGATTCTGAGTCTGCACACACCAAATAACAATATGGCATTTTAAAGGAAGAAATAACTTCAGGTTTTCTCATGATCATGTTGCATAAAGCAACCTGTTGTACCTAACTAATAATGCAAAAAAAAAAAAAACAGTAAATAGTACAAATGGGCGTAGTCTTTTTCAGGTAAAAAACATGAAATTATGCAGATAACATTTCCTTTTCCCAAGGCACTCTGAAAAGAGGCCATTCTACCATATAGGCCATAGTTCACCGAGTTCAAAAACACAATGGTCTGATTTTATGCTTGGCACTGACCGCCAGAAATCCATTCCCTGTGCAAATCACTAGGGAGTATTGCTATAACATTCACGATACTTCATAAGTCAGGATGAAGTGTACTTAATGGACAGCATGGTCATCTCTTGCACCGATTCCTCTGCTCTACTTCACATTTAGCCTGAGAGAAATCAGGCAGCAGCTATCGGCGTTCTTGTGCGAAAATGGAAAGCAGACACTGTGATAGTGAGCAGATGTCTTCAGCGGAAAACCTACAGACTCCCTGAAAGCAGGAATTCATAACAAATTTCATATTTCGCAACTATTCATCATTCTGGCTTGTGAAGAAATAAGATAAATGAATCTATTCATCTTAGCGTGTTTTATCTATGTGTACGGTTCTGTGTATTTTGGAAATTTCTCGGATACAGAACCTTACAGGGACAGGATCATTTTGTTTCTGGACTTGTTAGTCTGAAGATTTAGTTCTTTCTTAACAGAGGCTTGAGGAAATTTATTGAACTATCCACCTACAGTACTACAGACTGGAACAGGATAGCTAAGCTACAGTAGAACAACATTCTCAAACTCTTCAAGCTGTTTTCTCGAGATTAGTTTAAAGCTATGGTTTACGATGCCAAAGGCTAAGTCTTGACACTGCCTGAATGAACGCCTTAGAGTCCCGTTTCAATACACTTGATTCTTTTATGCAGTCGCCCCATATCCACCTACTCTTTCCGCTCCAGCGCTGTGTGAATACAACCTCTCTATTGTCCCGTCCTCTGCATGACTTTCCAAACCGCAACCAATTCACACATGTTACAGATATACAATGAATTTTATTTATTTATTTATTTTTTACAATATTACTTTCGGGCCTTAGCACATTTCCAGAAAGGCTGAATAAAGCTTTACAGACGTACGTCATTAAGAATAACTGAATAAACTACACAAAGTAGCAGCAAATAAGTAATCTGTAATGCATATTATATTCAAGTAATAAATTTTATGACTCTCTTCAGGCCCAAGAACTGCATTAGGGTTGATTTAAATGGACTGAAATGGAATGGTTAGTTCCTAGGCCAAACAGATCTGTAGTAATGAAATCAGCTCTCTTATTCAGGGAAGAGGAATACTCTTACTGTAAATAATCTTTGGATTTGCTGTAAAGAGTTCATGATGGCTTCATAGCAAAGAAAAGACACCAAATAAAATATTTGATCTGATATAAGAATATAATATTAATAAGTATATTGCTATTTAAATTCTTGTCTCAAGATTGAAAGGGTCTTGTTGTATTAACAGATACTTTTACTTGTTTGTAGAAATAAATAGTTATCTAACAAAATAACAAGATAGTTTCTAACTTAATCACCATATTTTCACTAAAATGTAATTTTTGTTTAAAACAATGGAACATAATGACCAAAGAGTCAAACTGTCAATTGGATCATTATAGCTAGTAATGAAGGCGTTAACAAGATCTTACGGTGAGGGATAAATTTCAGCTGCCACCTGCTCCTTGTTGAAGCCGGCCTCTCTGGTACATAACACATTAACATACATTAAATTCAGAGAACCTTTCCCCTTTGGCCATGCAGCTGGACAGGGTCATGCACTCAGTACAGAAAAATCTGTACCCTCTCGGAGTGCTGTGGGTCTTCTACAGAAGAACTATAATACCATTCTGTGCAGCAGAGATACAGCCAGAGGGCAAGCAGGCATGGTACTTTCTGCTCCAAGGTGCAGACTTGCTCTGCTGTCTGACTAAAATATAAATGATACTGGATTAAGATATACAATCATTGCACTGAGCTTTAAAATGTTGTACCCAAGAAGAGGATTTATAATTGAAAATCTAGAGATTTATTATTATTTCTCACTTACTCTGCATTCAGCAAATAAAGTTAGTTAAGTCTTTATTTGTCACATATACGTTACTGTGCAGTGAAAGTTCTGTGCAGAAGTTTTCTTTGAATTGGCCGTGCTCAAGGGCCGAACAGCAGCAACTTGGTGGAGCTAGAGCATGAACTGCTGACCTTCTGATCGATCACTGACTTCACCTGAGTGTGCCTGAACATTATTTTTTTAGGGTTGTGAAATACATGCTAATTTCGATTGATTAGTACAGAAAAAACAAAGAGAAAAAAAAATAGTAAAGCTGTTCCGTGGTGCCCCTTGACCCGACCACACAACCTCACCATAGTGCCATAGTGGTTTTGTAAAATGATGCAGGTAGATGAGAAGCTGGTGCTTGACCCCATGAATGGAACATTTACATTTAAGAGCATCCAGATGGAACTGTTGATTTGAGTATGGTTCTGTGCAATCCCTGCTGTGAGAAAAACTAAGTACTGTATGTCTACCTGTGACAGACTAACTAACTTCTTTGCAAAATGGGTAGCAATAGAGTGAGTACTAGTTTTAATGATAGAGGACAGGGGATTAGCAAAATTTCCTTTTGAGAATCATCAATCTAGTTTCACCATGCAGAAGGAAGAAGAAAAGAAGATGTAGTGGAGGAAGCCGAATATATTGAGCTGAAGTAACAGTGTTACTTTTACAAAAAAAAAAAAAAAAAAGATGTATGAGATTAATTTAGATCAATTAATCACAGAGCATGTAATTAATTAGATAATCGCTTGACTTCCCTGCTTATTTTACTTACTTACACAATATATTTACTTACAAGCATTTTCCTCTCATTGAATGTTTTTAAAACCCACCTTTTAACAGCAAGTCTTGTAGACAGACAAGTAACTCCATTCATCTCTCTAACTCTCATCTTATCACTCTTTAAACCATGAATAACACTGGTTGCACAATAAACACACCAATTATTCAGACATTAATGTGAAGGTTTTGTGGCATGAATGCCAGGTCAGCGCTCAGGTAATTAGTTGCCCAGAGGTCTGAACGGGAAAGCCGGAGCATGATTCTGCACGTTTCAGATAAAGGAATGTTTATATGTGCCTTGTGGTAGACACTTTTCAAATGATGCTTCTGATGAGCCGTCACACTGAAACAGCAGACAGAGGAGCGCACACTCTGGCCTCTGGCTGCTTGAGAATGAACGAAAACATTTTGCTCTTGACTGTGGGGTCAAAGAGGGCCACTTAAATATAACTCAAATAGCAGCTGCATAATGAATGATGTATTCAAAAGTTTTTGTTTATAATAATAATAATAATAATAATAATAATAATAATAATAATAATAATAATCCAATCTTAAGCTTAAAGCTTCAATGCACCCTGGTACAGAGGCACTTTCTGTGAAAGGTTTAAACTTTGGATTTCCTGGTAACCATCCTTGTATATTTTCAAATGATAAAAATAAACCATCTTTGCTATCACAAACATAGCGTGACAGTCGTAATGTATTATGATGAACCATATGAAATGACTCTAAATGGAGAAAAAAAAAAGTCTGGTTTACATTTTTTAAATCTTTGATGTACTGTAGCAAATCCCCAAATGAGTAAAAACCTCACAACTGCATGAAAAACTAGTTTAACCTTTGCAGGAACTCTGTTCAAGATGTTGCGCTCTGAAAAAGATTTGTACCAGTCATTAGCGCTGGGTTAGTTGAAAAAAAAAAAGAAAAGAAAAAAAAATAGCTGGCTGACGTTGGACTTTCTGAAAGCTCCCTTCATTAGCCATCAAAGCAACTGGCACCGATTTCCATTTCAGTCACACTCCAATGGTGTTCGGCTCTGTGCCATAGTGTGTATCATTAGAGCCGACGTGAGCCGATATAACTGTCAGGGCGTTCTGTCGCTTCTGCAGTAAACACTTCCGAGGCACGGAGACACGCGGGACCTTTGGTCATCCGAAATTCTCTGTGTGCTTTCAGATGTCAAAATTCTTGCTGGATCATAGTGATATTACGAGGATAAGTTAGATTTCATTAATTAAAGGTACTGAATAAATTTAAGGAAGATCAACAAAACAAAAAGAGAGAAACGTGTTTGTATTCAGATTTATACATCAATCTAATGGCTTTGTTTCATATACAACTGTACAACTGTACAACAGAGTAAACCGAAAATACAAAGCAAAGCAAAAGTTCAAACAGACAATGTGAAACATCGCGTTTATAAATTATTCAATTAGATCACTGGTCAGTTTTTAACATCAAGTCATATCAGCTCCAAGCCTAACTTAACATCGTGCTGAACTTGGCCATGCTAAAGACAAAAAAAGAAGAACTAAAGCACAACACAGCTCATGGGCAGTTCATGTTATTCTTTTTTTTAGCGTGAGAGCCGTGAGAGAAAGGCTCTAAAGGCTTTGGTTAAGTGTGGATTACCTGGGAGAGGAACTCTAAACCTGCAGGAGGTTTCTGGGTGGGTGGCGTCTTCCTGCCTCATGGTTCACTCAAGAACTGCATGACCTTTGACATCAGGTCGTCCTTCTTGTCCTTTGAACGTACGGCGATCCCTCGGCCTTTGAGCCATGCCTGAAGAGTCGCCACGTTGATCTTTGCCAGCTGAGAGAAAATGAATACCCTCCCAGTCGGTAATGCTGATTTCACACGACTTAGTCATGTGAGGAACAATGCATGACTGCTACACTCTGAAGCTGACTTTTTTCCATCAACACACTTCCTGAAGTGTATTTTGCTAGTACCACATTCATTTACCAGTTATTACAATTTGCAAGTAAATTAAATTCAATAATCGATGACAAGGTCATGGCTTTTTAGACATATTTAACCCTATGGAACATGACAAGTCTTTGACAAGTTTGCTCATGTTATCTCTACAGCTATAAACAGTTCCATCACTAGCCTCTTTAAGTGTCTCTAAGTGCCCAAGTGTCTCTAAAAGCCTGTTTCCTCCCTTTAAGTTAATTTGACAAATGCAGCTTGTCATGATAGAAACTGAAGAATTTCCTGTGCAAGAAAACTGCTACAAGGCATTAGCACTGGAGACTTCTTCCATAAAAAGTTAAATATCCATCACTTTTCCGAAATTATCACCTTACAGTATGAACATTTACTGAATACACAAGTGTTCAAGTCAAGCCATCATTTTTGATTGTGCAGAATAACAGAACACAGTTATGAGAGTAAAAACTCCCCTTATTTCTCTATATAAACCCCTGCTACACTAATGCGCTTATCCATTTGTATACCATCCTGGTAGAAGGTTTTCTCAGTACGCGAGAGCCATGATCACTGTCTGATTACGCCTGAAACCCCGGCTTCCCAGGAACTCCTTTAATGGCCCAAACATGTGAGAGTGGCTTGGAGCGAGGTCAGGACTGTACGGGGGATGTGGCAATAACTCCCAGCCGAGGTCCTTGACATGAACGCCCCTTGTATTATTCTTTGTTTTAAAAAAAAAAAAGTTAATCCATTTAATATTGGCCTTAGAATAATTATCCCCATGAATAAGTAGTTGCTATGGAAACACTGATGCTTTAATTCAGCATCGAGAATTCAGCAGTACTGTGCTGTAAAAAAGCCTTATCAAAAACAAATTTGTGATGAACTGTTAAAAAAACAACAACAACATAATGTACTGTATTATGGTCACTGACAGCAAAACATGCTCTGCTGCCAATCTATAGGAGGAATTAATATTCCAGCGATTGGTATAAGTGCTAATCATTAATCCATAATGAAAGCATCCAAGGCATCTAGTGTCATATGGAGAGAATATAAGTAACAGGTGTGAAGGTGTCTTAGTTTCTGTGCACTTGCACTCTGCGAGCACCTCTTTTCACCCCCCGACATCAGAATGATGCATTGGCTTGTCACTCTTCTTAATGGCTTCTAATCCAGGTCATGAACACATGCCAGATTTGTAATGGATTTCATTTAGAGAAGTAGCCAGACAATTCATTTGGTTTATGAGCGGCACGTCTGAGAGACTAATGGACACTAAATCAAATCAGTTCCCTCTACACACAGGCGCCGTCTCTTACAAATGAGGGGGTTAATTTATGGAGATTGAAGATGGAACAAAATAATAAAATAAATAAATAAATCAGTGTTTTGTTCTTCAACAACAGAGCAAAATGCTAACTTTAGAAGTTCAGAAATATTTTTTTCCTTCTTATAAATTTAATAATACTGTAATACTGCATGCGTTCTATTTTAATGCTTTGCTGTTTAGATAATTAAAATACTACTTCCTGTTTATGATCGCATTGAAATCGTTGACTGCTTACCTGATTGCTTCTTGCACACTTTACCACATCCACTTCCTGTACTTTGACTTTGGCTTTCTTTATATGTGACTCAAACACTTCACCCTGAGAAAAGACCAAATTAAGAACAGGATTTACCCCTAAAAGATCAAGATGCTCGATCAATAACTTGCATACTAAAACATTTGGTCTAGTCCAGGGATCGGCAAACCATGGTGCCAGAGCCGCATGTGGCTTTCATCTCCCTGCTGCGGCTCTCTGTGGCTTTGAAAAATAAATAATGAGTATTTAATTTAAGTTTATTTAATTTTTTGTTTTTAAAAAATTTTAATTCAAAATTTAAAGATTATGGTGATTTGTAACATTATAATAAAATTAACATTTTATTACTCACAACCACCGATGTGCGACACCAGCCAAATTGATTGAGGTTTTTTATTTTATGTACTATATGTGAGCAGGTCTTCTCCAACATGAACTATATTAAAAACAAACACAGCTTACAATCCTGTGTGAAGATGGAGGTGATGTCTTACACCCCTGATATGAAGAAGCTGTAAAGTTCAGGAGCAATAATCGCATTGACAAGGTAAAATCTTTTTTGTTTTTTATTGGCTATTATTTTGCAAATATACATTTTACATTGTTCAGTGAAATTGTGTTTTTATTCAGCTGACTGCATGGTCCAGTACACGCGATAAAAGGATGACGGCATGCAGAAGCAAACAGCATTTTTGATTTCCTGCAGGTGGATAATTTAAATTCGTTTTTTATTTCAGAAATATGAGGAGGACTCAGTTAGACATTGAGTATTTCACTTGAAAGTACATTGGAACCTTGGTTTACGAGCATAATTCGTTCCGGAAGTGGGCTCATATTCCAAGACACTTGTAAACCAAATCGAATTTTCCCATAAGAAATAATGGAAACTCAAATGATTTGTTCCACAGCCCAAAAAAATAAATACATAAAAATTATTAACACAATATATAAAGTAAAAATAAAACAAATTAACCTGCACTTTACCTAAAGTAAAAGAGAGAGAGAGAGAGAGAGAGAGAGAGAGTGTGTGTCGATGTCAAATTACGTGTGCGCACACACACACACAGGACTAACGACACGATGAAACAGAGGGGGAGATGTTGATTATACGAGTAAGAGACGAGCACTAAGACCCAGCAGGGGAGATGATTACCGACAATTCCGCAGCGCAAGAGAGAGAAAAACCATTGGCTTAGTTGTGATCATGTGACACTCGGTGTCCAAACAAGAAGCGCATACGTGTTACATGAAACTCAGTACTCGTAATCCAAGACTTGGTCGTTTTTCAAGTAAAAAATTATTAAAATTCCTTGCTCGTCTTGCGGAACACTCGCAGACCGTGTTACTCGCAATCCGAGGTTCCACTGTAACCTTTAACTCAGCGTCTTTTTGTTTTTGGGTTTTTGTTGCATGCAGAAATAAAATTTCTCTGTATTGCTTTGTAGCAGTTCATTGATTTCATAAATGCAACACACTATAGTTTATTATACATAGCATAAAGGTAAAAAAAAAAAAAAAAAAAAAAAAAAAAATATATATATATATATATATATATATATAACAGTGCTATCTTCATTTCAGATGTCAAAAGGGTTTTGTGGCTCTCTGTGTCCAAATCGGCAAATCGGTCCAAATGGCTGTTTGAGTGTTTAAGGTTGCCGAGCCCTGGTCTAAGGCTTAGTCAGCTATAGTATAAGATAATCTTGCAAAATAATCTTTGTTCTACAAAGACCAACACCTAAATCGTTCACATTGATCCCAGAAACCAAACCTCGTTGAAGAACAACACACACATGTGCTCACAAAGTTACAGTTTATACACATGAGCAATTTGTATAGCTTTCTGTCACAGCAGACTAAGCTATAGAGGAACAGAAATAAACACTGGAAAAACTGAACTGACCGCCTCTTTCATCTTATTTACAGGAGCTGAAAAGTTTTGTACGTTTGCTTAGTAAAGCACAGCTGTCGGATTTTAAACCCCAAAATAAAGTCTGGGGTGAGACCATACTTTAGGAAAGCTGTTAAAAAGAAATTATGGATTTCCCTTCATTGAATTTTCAAGATTTTTCACTTCTTGGACTTGTGTAAGGATATTAAGAATACAAAGTGCGTTTAAGATGTGATGTCTTTCTTACCCCTGTTTTGATCTCAGTCAAAGGAGCAGGCTGAGTTTGAAAGCCTGATTGTGCTGGTGTGGTTGCATAGACACCGCAATCTCTTTTACGTTTCTTAAAATATGGCAGAGACACCCTAGGAAGTGACGGTACAGAGGATAAAGGAAAACAGGAGGGTTGTTTTACTGCACTTTCAAGAACACGGTGTGCTTCTACTTGCTTCTGTTGTCGTTTCTCAGCCAGGATCTTCGTGATGTTAACATGACGGCTCAGTGACTTATTTGTGAAGACAGGCACTAGTTTGGGTCTCTGTATAGCACGCTGAGAGCTGCTAGGTGAAGGTGGGCTAGTAGATAGAGACGAGGAAGATGAGAAAGACTGACAGGAGGAGAATGATGATGGGACCTTGCATGCCTCAGTGCCATGGCAATGAGAGGACTGCAAAATGGGGTTGGGGATTTGAGGAATCCCATGTACACTGGATATAGCTGAATGCCTGATGTTATGCTTCAGACTTACTGGCTGACTTAGGGGCCAGGGAGAAAATGCTAACTGAGAAAGAGGCACCCTCTCTGGAGGGGAGACGTTAGGAAGCTGGGTCAGGACAAGTCTGTTAGAGCTCCTGGAGGTCAGGTTAGCAGGTAAGGCCTGAGAGTCCTAGAAACGGAGGTAGAAAAGAGGCTGTAAAATAAACAGGGACATCAAACTTTATATTATCAGGCACATTTTTACATGTGCTACACTGCGCAAGCAAAGAAATGAATCACCGGGATTTAACTACGCAAATACGTAAAAGCCTTACATTGGATAATTACTGCAGTGATTAATATAGTTTAGCTGCAACAAGATATTTAACGCTGACTGATTTCTTAAACAACCATGTCAGGGATTGTGGTTGTGTCAGAGGTCTACTTCCAGGTTTTAATTATGCATTTTCAAATTAAAATTTAAACCTTATTTGACACATACACAGTCATACACAGTACGATATGAAGTTAAATGCTCTGCTGATGACCTAAAAACAAAAAAATAAGAAAAATAAAAGTTTTCAATAAGAATAAAATACGAAATAAGATAAGAATTTTTTTTTTTACAAATTAGAAATAAAGGAAAATATAGAAAAAACAACAGTAGCTGTAATAAAAAAAATACATTATGCATAAATAAAAGAATTATAAAATAATAAAATAAAATAGAAATTAAGTGGAATATAGAAACCATGTCCAGACATGAGCATGACAGTTCTTAAGTTGTTTTCTTTGCTTGATGTAGGTCAATAATTTGACCCACCTGAAACAGAGTAAAAATCTTTGCCACGACCATAGTCCCTGACAGAAGGCAAGCAAAGAAAACACCTAAGGAGATTGCAGAAACTACTAAAATTGGATTAAGAACTGAAGAATGAATTACTGGAAAGGATAGTGGTAAACCATCATTCTTGAGGAGGTAATGCAGTCAGAAAAACTGCATGATGGGAGATCACTTAGCAAAACACTTAGCAAAATCAAATCATACAAAAATAAATAAATAAAAAAACAACAACAGAGCCATGTTTAAAAGTGAAAGCAAGAGCATTTCCACATGTACAATGTGAAGAAAACTCACAGGATTGGGACTAAACAGCTGTGTATGCTAAAACAAAGCACTTATCAGTGTGGCTAATTCGGAAAAAGGCTTAAATTTGCAAGGGAGCATAAATAATGGACTTTGGAGCAATGGAAAACGGTCATGACCACCTACATGACCACCCTGATCACCCTGTTTCAGAGTGACGGGCGCTTGAGGGTGAGAAGAGAGGCGGATGAAATTATGGTTGCTTCAGTTGGTCAGGTCTTGGTCCAGCAATGATTTGCGCCGAAAAAATTACATCAGCTGACCACCTAAAAATATTGAATGACCAGATTTTTCCATCAATTGATATTTTTCTTCCCTGATAGCACGGTCAAATTCCAGGCTTCATTGGGTTCAAATTGTGTAAGAGTGGTTCAGGGAGCATGAGACATAATTTTCACCACAGACTCCAGACCTTAACCCCAGTGACAAATTTTCGAGAGGTGGTGGAGAAGATTTTAACCAGCCATCTGATTCTTCCATCATCAATACAAGATCTTTTTTTGGCTGGACAGTGTATAACCCCTATTTTTATATATTTTTAGTCAGTCAAAATATGCAAGTATAAAGAACACATCTGCTTTAACACTTAACACACCAGACTGCTTGGCTGAGTTTTAACAGATACTGCAACATCCTGATGTGGGTCTCGTCTAGATGAGTCATAATCTAATCAAGGTCGGTCTGGAGACGTCATTTTCAATCATGAATGCCCAGGAGAACCAAAACACAGTCCTGTCATCTCTCCTCGTCTGCACTAACTCTTAAAGATGGACGCAAATTGATTTTCCTTTCATGCTCCGCTTAATTTGTCATAGTCCTATAACACCAAAGTGAGTTAGGGCCAGCAAAAATAAAGCATTGCTTGCTTTGTGATTCTCCCTCCATCTGCGGACTGGGACCCAATCAAAAGGAAATGACCTAATGTTGGGTCAGTTATTGTTCTGCTTGGAAACTGAGTTTTGCAACAATGTGCTTTTTGACACGGTCACCCTGCATTATTCAGAAGGCCTGAAAGGGAAATTCTCCTTGGAGTATTTCCTCAGAAAGCACTGTGTGCTGTATATACACACCTCCTATGTGTGGAAAGCGAGGTTTTGCGCTGCTTGTATGCTTTGGAGTTGAAGAGTAATTCATCACCTATATGAGTCACACTGCCAAATGTAAAAGCACACTGGGGATGTTCAGTGATTATTCTTGCAACACAGGGTGAGGTGTGAGGCAAAAAAAGACAACTCTGAAGTATTAAAGCATTCATAATAATCAAAGTGCAATTTCATATTCTCATAACTCCAAACATGGGCCAGAACAAACACATAGTTAGTTAAGATGAACAATCTGTTACAGCAGTGAAAATTATATAGAAATTTAATCTGCCCGAAAAAAGCAAGCCCGGATGCAATTATGGATTTCTCTTGTAGGACCTTGTATAACTGGTGCGAGTAAGTGACTTTTCTTACCCCAAGCTGCCTTTTCATGTAATAACAGTGTACTCGATTAAGTGTTGCTCTTTTTCTTTCCTTTATTTTTAATTAAGCATTTATTGAATAGGCACACAAGACCTGGAGCCTATCCCGAGGAACTGTGGTACAGCCATCACATAGACACACACACAATCACATACTACAGGCAATCAATCATATATATACACACGTGGACAAAATTGTTGGTACCCTTCGGTCAATGAAAGAAAAACTCACAATGGTCACAGAAATAACTTTAATCTGACAAAAGTAATAATTAATAAGAATTCTCTGAATGTTAACCAATGAAAGTCAGACATTGCTTTTCAACCATGCTTCAACGGAATTATATTTTAAAAAATGAACTCGTGGAACAGGCCTGGACAAAAATGATGGTACCCCTAACTTAACAGTTTGTTGCACTACCTTTTGAGGCAATCACTGCAATCAAACGATTCCTGTAACTGTCAATGAGACTTCTGCACCTCTCTGCAGGTATTTTGGCCCACTCCTCATGAGCAAGCTGCTCCAGTTGTTTCCGGTTTGAAGGGTGCCTTTTCCAGACAGCATGTTTCAGCTCCTTCCAAAGATGCTCAATAGGATTGAGGTCAGGGCTCATAGAAGCCCACTTTAGAATAGTCCAATGTTTTCCTCTTAGCCATTCTTGGGTGTTTTTAGCTGTGTGTTTTGGGTCATTGTCCTGTTGCAAGACCCATCCCTTGATAGTCTTGAGATTTCATTGTATCCTGGACAGATTCAAGACACCCTGTGCCAGATGCAGCAAAGCAGCCCCAGAACATAACAGAGCCTCCTCCATGTTTCACAGTAGGGACAGTGTTCTTTTCTTGATATGCTTCATTTTTCCATCTGTGAACATAGAGCTGATGTGCCATGGCAAAAAGTTCAATTTTTGTTTCATCTGTCCATAGGACATTCTCCCAGAAGCTTTGTGGCTTGTCAACATGTAGTTTGGCATATTCCAGTCTGGCTTTTTTATGATTTGTTTTCAACAATGGTGTCCTCCTTGGTCGTCTCCCATGTAGTCCACGTTGGCTCAAACAACGACGGATGGTGCGATCTGACACTGATGTTCCTTGAGCATAAAGTTCACCTTGGATCTCTTTAGAAGTCTTTCTGGGCTCTTTTGTTACCATTCGGATTATCAGTCTCTTTGATTTGTCATCAATTTTCCTCCTGCGGCCACATCCAGGGAAGTTGGTTACAGTCCCATAGATCTTAAATTTCTGAATAATATGTGCAACTGTAGTCACAGGAACATCTAGCTGCTTGGAAATGGTCTTATAGCCTTTACCTTTAACATGCTTGTCTATAATTTTCTTTCGAATCTCCTGAGACAACGCTTTCCTTCGCTTCCTCTGGTCCATGTTGAGTGTGGTACATACCATGTCACCAAACAACACAGTGACTACCTGGAGCCCTATATATAGGCCCTCTGACTGATTACAAGATTGTAGACACCTGTGATGCTAATTAGTGGACACACCTTGAATTAACATGTCCCTTTGGTGACATTATTTTCAGTATTTTCTAGGGGTACCATCATTTTTGTCCAGGCCTGTTCCATGAGTTTATTTTTTAAAATAATTCTGTTGAAGCATGGTTGAAAAGCAATGTCTGACTTTCATTGGTTAACATTCATAGCATTTTTTTTAATTATTACTTTTGTCAGATTAAAGTTATTTATGTGACCATTGTGAGTTTTTCTTTCATTGACCGAAGGGTACCAACAATTTTGTCCATGTGTGTATAAAAAGAAAAAACTATTTCAGTCAATATTATCAATATCAACATTTTTATTTCTAAATAAATTGATGTATAACAATTTTATGATAATAATATGACCATATTATTCATTGTCACGATCTAACCGGAGATGAATCAGAAGACTAGCAGTTAGCCCTGTAGCGTGGATGGTAAACCCAAACGCGGAAGTAACGTGAGCAGGCAGGATAACCACGCTGGTTATTATTAGAACTCTCCCGAAGCGAGAGCAAGAGTTTACACAAATAAACCCGCGTTCTAAATACACACACCCAATCGGAAGTGATAACCCAAGAAAGTGAGTACTCACGTTTAGACAAGCGAGGCGTCGGCGATACCATGGGCAAAACTCAATGACTGAGCAATGTGAAGCGCCATCCTGTTTCCTTTTATGCTTCATGAAACCCGACCGTATTACTTCCGGGTCCTAGTGCCGGTCGTGTTACGAGTGTGCATGACAGTACTCCCCTGTCCAGGACCGACTCTCGACGGTCCTGGGGTGGAGGATACCCGACGACGGTAGTCCCGGATGAGTTCTGGGTCTAGGACAAACCGAGCCGGAATCCAAGATCGCTCCTCGGGACCGTAACCTTCCCAATCCACCAGGTACTGGAGCCCTCTGCCCCGAGGACGTGAGTCAAGGATCCGGCAAACGGTGTAGGCGGGACCACCCTCAATGATACGGGGAGGAGGAGCAGGGTGGGTGGAGGGAACCATTGGTGAAGTGATGAAGGGTTTGAGCTGGGAGGTGTGGAATACCGGATGGATCCGGAGCGCCGCAGGCAGCTGGAGCCGGTAGGTGACAGGGTTAATCCGGAGGTTGATGTGGTATGGTCCGATGAATCTTGGTGACAACTTTCTTGATTCAGTCTGCAGGTGTAGGTTTTTTGTTGATAGCCATACCTTATCACCTACTTGGTACATTCGTCCTGGTGGGTGTCGACGGCGATGTTGTAGAGTGTAGCGGCGGTTAGCCCGTTGAATGGCGTCGTTTGCTTGTCTCCATAACCGTCGACACCGGCGAACCAACTGTTGGGCCAACGGTACTTCCACATCTGGTTCTTGATGGTCGAACATCGGAGGTTGGAAGCCGTAGCATACCTCAAATGGGCTTAGGTTGGTGGCAGAAGACATGTGGAGGTTGTGAGACAGCTCAGCCCAAATGAGGTAGCGGGCCCAGGAGCACTGGCGATCAGCAATGAAGCATCTCAGGTAGCGCTCCAGTTGTTGGTTGGTTCGCTCCGTCTGACCGGTTACCGTCTGTGGATGGTAACCGGAGGACAGACTGCAGGTGGAATTGATCAGACGGCAGAAGGCCTTCCAGAACCGAGACGTGAACTGGGGCCCCCTGTCCGAGACAATGTCCTTTGGGAACCCATGCAGGCGGACTACGTGCTCTAATATCAGCTCGGCTGTCCTTTTAGCTGACGGGAGACCGGAGAGGGCCACCAGGTGAACAGCTTTGGAGAACCGGTCGACGATGGTGAGGATGGTGTCTCTTCCTTCGGAAACCGGCAGGCCCGTGATGAAGTCAACGGCAATGTGTGTCCAGGGTCGGCGGGGAACCGGGAGTGGTTGAAGTTCCCCTGGCGATGGTCGGTTGCTGTCCTTGGACCTGGCACACACTGGGCACGCCTGGACGAACTCGTCTATGTCCTTCTTCATATTGGGCCACCAGAAGGCACGTTGGACGAAAAGTAGGGGGCGCCGCTTTCCGGTGTGTCCAGCAAGTGGGGAGGAGTGTTCCCACTGGAGTACTTCGGCCCTGATGGCGTTGGGTACATAGAGTCGGCCAGGCGGCACACCTGCCGGTTCGGTCTCCGTAGCTTGTGCCTGGTGGACCCTCGTTCCCAGGTTCCAACTGAGCGGTGCGAGGATCTTGGTGGGTGGCAGGACAGGCGCAGGGTCCGCCTGGGGGGCGTCTTCCTCGTGCTGTCGGGAGAGAGCGTCGGCTTTGGTGTTCTTCCCCGGGCGGTATGACAGGTGGAAATTATAGTTCTCAAAAAACAGTGCCCACCGCACCTGTCTGGGGTTGAGTTGTTTTAAGGTGCGGATAGTGATGAGGTTTTGATGGTCGGTCCAGATGATGAATGGCTCTCTGGCGCCCTGGATCCAGTGTCGCCATTCCTCCAAGGCCCACTTTATGGCCAGCAGCTCGCCGTCCCCTACTCCGTATCGCTGCTGAGTGGCGTCAAATTTCTTGGAGAAAAAACTGCAGGGGTGCAGTTTTTGGTCTGGACCTCGCTGGGAGAGAACAGCCCCGGCGCCCACATCCGAAGCGTCCACTTCCACAACGAATGGTTTGTCAGCATCCGGGTGAAGGAGGATGGGAGCAGTGGTGAAGCGGCGACAGAGCTCATGGAAGGCAGAGACGGCAGTTGAGGTGAGGTTGAAAGGGTGAGATGATGGACGGGTCAGAGCAGTTAGTGGAGCTGCAACGGTACTGTAGTCCCGGATAAAGCGGCGATAGAAATTGGCAAAACCGAGAAATCTCTGGAGTTGTTTAAGAGTCTTGGGTAGGGGCCAATGGCCCACAACTTCCAGTTTCTGCGGATCCATGGCCACACCCTGGGGCGAGATGACAAAACCCAGGAACGTGGTGGAGCGCTCGTGAAAAGCGCACTTCTCCAACTTACAGTACAGCTGGTGGGCGAGCAATCTCTTTAGAACCGCTCTGACGTGCTGGATATGTTCGTTGACGGTTCGGGAGTAGATGAGGATGTCGTCGCGGTAGACGAACACCCAGCGGCCTAACATGTCTCTGAGGACGTCATTGATGAATTGCTGAAAAGCGGCAGGTGTGTTGCAGAGACCAAAGGGGATGACGAGACTCTCGTAGTGTCCTGTAGGGGTGATGAAGGCCGTCTTCCACTCATCGCCCTCTCTGATGCACACCAAGTTGTAGGCGCTCCGGAGGTCCAACTTAGTGAAGATGGTGGCACCAGAGAGGGCGTCCAGGGCAGAGTTGGTAAGAGGCAGCGGCTGTCGGTTTTTTATGGTGATGTTATTGAGACCCCGGTAATCGACACAGGGACGTAGACTACCATCGCGTTTTTTCACGAAGAAGAACCCCGCGGCGGCAGGTGAGGAGGAGGGCCGGATGGTACCATGGCGAAGTCCGCTGGAAACATACTCCTCCATCGCCTGCATCTCGGTGTTGGATAGTGAATAGAGGTGGCCGCAGGGTGGTGTCGCGCCTGGCTGAAGATCGATTGCCAGGTCGTATGGGCGATGAGGAGGTAGGTGGGTAGCGCGTCTCTTACAGAAGACATCAGCCAGGTTCCGGTAGTCTAGCGGGATGTTGTCTGTGTCAACATCGGGGGCCTCGGACTCCCTAGAGCACGTCCCAGCCTCGGCCCATAGGCAGTCGACGTGCAGGTCGGCCCCCACTGTAGAATCCGATTTTGGGTCCATGATATGAGTGGGTCATGATGCAGCAGCCAAGGGTGTCCGAGGATGATGGGTGGTGATGAAATGGTAGTGGTATAAAACTGAATCTGTTCCTAATGCTGGTTGATGATGAGGGTGATAGGCTGAGTTTGAAAGGAGATGGGGCTGGAGGAAAGGGGCCGACCGTCGACTGATTGGACCCGGTGAGCTACTCTCATTTCTCACCGGGGCTGCGCGTTTCCCGGCCGCAGAGGACAGATGGCTCGATGGTGTGCAGCGGATCCACAATACGGGCATAGCCCCTCTCTAACACGGCGTTCCCGTTCTGCAGCGGTTAAGGAGGCGCGCCCTAATTGCATGGGTTCCCGGGCTCCTGTGTCAACCACGGCGGGAGGTGGAGTACCGACGGTTCTGGTGGGTGCTGCAGTGAATGAGGAGTGGACTTCTGGAACTGGAGCGTGGGAGACGAAGGGTGTGGTACGAGGTAGTGTTGTCGTGATGGGTGGCAGGGTACGGGGAGCTGGCTTGGGGCGAGCGAGCAGACATTGGTCGATCTGGAGGGGGCGAGTTGGATTAACCCCTCCAAGCTAGAAAAACATCAGAAGGTGGGGAGGGGGTTGGCCGCGCAACAGCCGCTGCGATGGGCGTGGCAACAGCCGGCTGAGCGGCCGCCCCGCGGAGGGTTGCATTCTCCTGTCGCAGCTCCGCCACCTCGCGGCGCAAGACCGCGACGTCTTGGAGCTCCTTGCGGAGAGATGCGACTTCACCACGGAGCTGATCGATCAGCTTAGCATGCTGGCCAACCACATCACAGAGGTGAGCAAACTCCGCTGGGTTTACTGCTGATGGCTCAGTCATTCTGTCACAAACTAACGGGAGATGAATCAGAAGACTAGCAGTTAGCCCTGTAGCGTGGATGGTAAACCCAAACGCGGAAATAACGCGAGCAGGCAGGATAACCACGCTGGTTATTATTAGAACTCTCCCGAAGCGAGAGCAAGAGTTTACACAAATAAACCCGCATTCTAAATACACACGCCTAATCGGAAGTGATAACCCAAGAAAGTGAGTACTCACGTTTAGACGACCGAGGTGTCGGCGATACCATGGACAAAACTCAATGCCTGAGCAATGTGAAGCGCCATCTTGTTTCCTTTTATGCTTCCTGAAACCCGACCGTATTACTTCCGGGTCCTAGTGCCGATCATGTTACGAGTGTGCATGACATTCATATTATATGAATATAATGTACATTATAGTATACATTTAAAAAAAAAATTTTTTTGGATCTGTTCACGCGCCATCCGGGAGATTGGGAATTGAACCCCTGACCCTGGAGGTGTGTGCCACCATATATTACTTACTATATACATAGTTTAAAACTCAAAAAATTTATTTTTTATTTGCTCATTATATAATATATATTCTCAGAATTATTATAATATTCTATATATATATATATATATATATATATACACAGTATATATATTCTCAGAATTATTATAATATATTATAATTATGTGTGCCTTATAGCAAATTGGTTCCTGAAATGCTACATGTTATGCAAAAACATGATATGTAATATCATGCTAAGCTTATGAATCATTATAAGTTCATATTTTCACATGGACAACACAGGAGCTGTCCATCTATATACAGCAACTAATACTTTTAACGACTATACATGGTACATAGCTAACTGACACATAACTATCACTGTATATCTAATAAAACTGTAATACCTCAGCACCTCATACCTGTAAGCTAGGTCTGCTTAGACTAGTAGTATGGTAGTAAGGTTTGCTGGTCATTTGGGCTGTAAAGCCACAAACGTTCTCCATGAGGCTTCTGACATCTGAAACAAATGCTCTGAGCGCCCCCTGCAGGTTCACTCTGGGAAAACACTGTACTGGCTGAATGCGAATACAACACAATGGATACCTGAGCCATAAAAGTTAAGGTCCAACTTAAATAGTACAAAGCAGTAAACAACAAATCAGAGTATAATAACCACAGTAAGACTGTGTAAAAAAATTATACTGTATGCTTACTTATTTTGTCTTCAGTGATTGTTTAGAGAAGTAATTTGAAACTTTGATGGCATAATCATGGAGGCTGTACCAGGGGCATTGGCGCCTGTGTGAATGTGTAGAGAACTGTAATTCAAAACATAATGGGGTAACGTGTACATTTAGTACAGTACTGAAAGCACGGTTAAATCATTAACTCTGCATGTGTTTCATGAGCGTAGCCTGTCTGACACAGTTTTGCTATTTGCTTTGGGTTCATTTGGTAGTGATAATGGTACTTTTGTGTAAATTGCTTACTGGACAGTGGAATGTGCTTCATGTGAACGTGACAGATGCAGTGGCTGAAATGTGCAAGAAGCACAAAATATTTGTGGTGGTAAAAAGCATCATGCAGACTTGAATAGAGTATATGGAGACGGTGAAGGATACGTGAAAAGCTTCTCACCAAGAGGTTTAAAATACACACTGCAGTACACCACCTCATCCTCGTTTAGTGGAGGTAGATAGTAGCCGTACTAAATAAAGAGAGGGAGAGCATGAAAGAGAGAGAGAGAGAGGTTACTCTAAAAGAAAACAAGGCTGTTGAGGTTGCCACTATTTCTAAATAATGAAATACCACATGGTACAAAAAAACTTCTGTCAATCATTTCGACATTTTGTATGAAATACAATTAAGCTCACTGTATTTCTTGTTAAATTAAAATTGCATGTCGTGTTCTATTGGCAGACAAGTTTGCTTCTTTCAAGAAATAATTTCTTACAAGCTAGCCTGCCAATAGAACAAGAAATTTTTTACTTGCAATTTTAGTAACATTTTAAAATAAATAAGCTAAATAATTATATTAATATATTTGTTTTTTGTGATCTTATTTTAAGAAATTATAGAGCATATTTCACTTGATAAGATGCAAACAAAAACAAACAAACAAACAAAAAACAAGAACATAACAATAATTTTCTGTCCAAGATGGAACAGTGGTGCTGCAGCAGCTCCTGAGTTCGATCCAAAGCTCTGTGTGGAGTTTATTTTCATGGTTTCCCCTCTGTCAGTGTTTTCTCCAGAATTCTTCAGATTTCTTCCGATAACAAGCCAGTAGGTGGACTGGATGAGAAAAATCACTCTCAGGTATAAATGCTCGGGTGGACTTTCCTCACAACCAGTATTCTTGAGATAGACTTGTGATCCACTGTGAAATTAAACACTTGTGAAACAGTGAAAGAGACAGAGTTAGGGGTTTTCCCCACATTCCTGAATTTCATCCCTAACTAGTGAAATCATAGAAAACCATAGGGAAAACATCAGGGAGAGTGTCAGAGATTGGTATGGTGCATGATGATGCAGGATAAATCCTACTGTAGGTGTCAAAAATGGCATTATTATTATTATTATTATTATTATTTTACATGTATTCACCGACCAAAAACAAACAAACACCACAGCAGTTCTTAACTTAAAAGGTGTACATGAAGGATTGTTTAACGGCTTATATGTTCTTCACATGGAATTTGTTCCTTGACCTTATGGATCATGGAGACAAAAAGTTTGTGTTTCAATGACAATGTTTCGAGCTGTCACACATGGAGCGCTTATAAAAAATCTCTCAGACAGTGTGGGAGCAAATCAACTCAAGTGTTGAATCCAACCTGTTACAAAAAATAAATAAATTACAAAATACTATGCTCTAATAGATCACTAATTATCCAGCTTCTGTAGTGACATGTTTTCAAAGCACGGGTCTCCTGGGCCATTGTTATCAGGTCAGAAATCTTAGCAGTTCTTGACAAGTCTTGACAATTTGTAGCACATCAGGAAGTTTAGTAGGTACTTTGAAACAGTTGGTATGTAAATTGTGACATTTCTTAGACAGTACTTGACACAGTACTGGATGAGTGTGACACAATCTCAGTCCTGGGTGATTCATAAGTACTTCTTAACATTTTGCATAATGCGTGCATATTTCAAACATGATTTAAGCCATGTAAAGTGGACAGAGCTGTCAAGATTTTTAATTTATGCACTAGCAAAAAGTTCAGGAATATGGGAATTATATTCCATATTTGGTTAGGTCCAGTTGTGTGCTTCATCCCAATTATTACTGTTTACGTATGTACTGTATAATTTACAGTATATAATACAGGTAGTCCTGACTTACAAACGAATCCCGTTCCTGGAGCATGTTCGTACATTGGATTTGTTCTCAAGTCCAATAAAGTGAGACTTACATGCATTTGACATGAACATACAACGTAAAGCATTCCAAACAACTTTACTAAATCTCTGTCCCCTTTCCATACAGCCATCATGTGTCCAAAAACTGTAACTGCGCCTAGGGAAATGAATGACACACGTCAAATGTAGTCAAATGTAACAGTGTTTTCTGTTCGTGAGGGGAATCCCGGATGCCATTTTGTCTCAGAGTTGTTTTCCACTGTATCCTTTTGTTAAGGATTTTTCAAAATTAGGATTAGTCACCATCAGGACAGCTTTACAGGGCAGCCATTTTCTAACATTGTGCTGCTGTACTGATTCGATAAAAACGGTAAGGCCGAGTCAAATATCCTGCACCCCCACACATACACATATAGAATATACCAGAGTTTAGGCATTTTATACATTCACTTACACAATGAAAATATCGTATATAATTGTAAATATTGCTATCTGGTGCACTGCAGTGTCTATTTTTTGCACAATACATGTGAGCACTTCCATGATTTGTTCGCATCTACGAATGTTTGTAAAACCACAGCCTTTTTTATCTGCGTGAATTTGTAACTCAAATGTTCGTAAGTCGGGGACTACCTGTATATTATCACCAAATATATGGGAATGCATGACAAAACTCTTTAAGTAGCATGGTCTTAAACTTGACCTAGCATGTACATACAGTAGTAATAGGAAAAGGAACTGTCTTAAAACTACTTCCACACATGAAGTGAAATGAAGTCTGAAATACAGAGCTGTATATGTAATCGCATGGATAAAACATGCAAAAATAAAAATGCCCCAGATGTTCTGTACATATCCATTTATATATAAGCAGCTGTTATAGATTCAGCACAGTGGTGTGCATGGTGAGGGTTTGTACGATATATCATGGCATGGTCATGCTAGAAGCTTGTGCGTTAGAGGCCCTGCCAGCATGCAGTGGGATTGTTTGTGATCAAAGGTTAGGAGTTCTCAACAAAGTGAATATTCAGCACACACACACACACACACACTTATTGCAAACATGCACACATAGGTTGAAGGCGATAAAACAGAGTTAATGGAAAACATATGGTGAAGTAAGAACACATGAACTCTGCTGGCATTAAAAAAAAAACAAGGATTTAAAGAGAAATATGATATCATTTGGTTTCATTTAACGACTAAAGGGATAATGTCAAAATGATGACGTGCTGACTGACGTTTAACACCACAGCTGATGCTTATTACTATGAGTACAAAGTCCACGAAGTGATTATAAATTAACAGAATTATTTCTCATGTGAAATCTGTGTTTACAGAATTACAATATGGCAATGGGTTCATTAACTTAATTTTGACATGCTGGCTAATTAGCTTAACAAGCGTATGTAAAGCAGTTTGCTTAGCAACCTTTAAACATGCACAGAAACAATTGTGACTCTAGCACCGAATAAAAACATGTCAGACATACTAACTTAATCAAATAACCCAGTCAAAAGCCTTTCACAAAATAAGACAAAATACAAAATAGGAATAAATATAATTGATAATGATTACTATTACTAATACTATAATTGACTGAATTGACGATTGATGAATGCAAGATATGAGTAGAACTTTAGAAATGATTTTACTAAACATTCGAATTAATTTAGTCAGACTGGAATTTTTGCAGACTGCTTCAGGATCAGGAAACCTTCGGAAACTCGATCACTCTTTACAACCGCGATGAGCAGAAAAGTATCTCAGAACACACACCAAACTATGCAGCTGTTGGATTATAACAGTAGAATAAAACATCAGATTTAACGCCTGTCAGATGAGAACAGGAATCTGAGGTCAAAGAGGCAGACTTATGGAAAGTGGACAGTTTAAAATTGGAAAAAGACCTGAATAATAGCCCTCATGCTATTGACGTTTTTGTTATTACAGTTATTTGAACTGTACCAGATATGTTTTTTGTTTTGTGATCCTGATACTGTCGATTAGATTTAAATTGTAACATTTTAGAATTAGTTATTACTGTATTAATAATAATAATAATAATAATAATAATAATAATAATAATAATAATAATAATATCATCATCATCATTATTATTAAGCGTTACATACAAAAAAAAAGTTTGGAATCACTTGTTTTTATTTAGTTCTACAACAACACTGGAGATTTCAAAACTATGAAATAACACATGGAATTAGGGATTATGTAACAACAACTACAACAATAATAATAACAACAACACTCGGTAGTTATTTTAAGACACGGAGGTCAGGCTTTCTCGAATAGTTCTTGCAAGAACAGTATTGTGTTAGGCGCTGATTGTAAATTACCAATTAACAACCAGCACCTCAGATTAGAGCCGTTATGAAGGCTTTACAGATCATAAGTAGTAGACCTGACTCATTGTCAACTGATCAAAGGAGATTATTGTATATTTTTGACACCTTCAGCATTGTTTTAAAGTGTAGAAAGAAATAAAAATCAGGAATGACTATAAAACTTTTTCTATTTGTTTATCTAAAAGCCCTGTAACCTTTGCCTGAACCGTTGGCATGTTTAATTAAATTTCGAGTGAAAAAATTATCATTCTATTTGCAAATCATTTTATTTGGTTTTAGGAATCTATTTCTTGAAAGAAGAAAAGTTATCTGCCAATAGAACAAGACAGTTTTTGTGTGCAATTTTAGTAACATTTAATTAGAAATGAGTTTAAGAATCTTATATTAGTTTTGCTGCAAACTTTTTTTCAAAGACATTATAGATAGGTTTGGCCAGATTCAAGAATGTTTCACTTGCTAAGACATGTGTGTTTGTATACCATGTTGTTCCAGTGACTCTGAAGCTCAGTATAAGTCTGGAATGGACACTCTGGTGGCAGCGTGCGGCGGATGCTGATGACCAGGCCCTTCTTCATGCTAATTATGTACACATACAAACACACAATCCAGATTCTGTAACTTCAATTAAAATAAAATTTTTTACATGCATGTACATTTCTCTGCAACATCACAGAGTGACTTTCTAAATAATTTACTGCACTTATAGAATTACAGCTTTTTTTAAAAACACATACAATCATGGCCAAATTCTGACATTGCAAAAAGTGATGACGATTAAAAATATAGTCTAGTCAAGTGTATCTAAAATGTCTTAATATAAGATTACAACAAACCATATATACCAAAAGTTTACTATTTTTTAGTTAAGTTTGTAAATGCAAGTTTAAACAAAACGTACATTTACAGTTAGGGATTTGGCAGACATTCTTATCCAGACGACTTACAAAAACTTTGTTCCATTCTGTTTTAGATAATTTTGCTTCTGTCAAGAAATAAATGCTTAAAACTAGCAAAATTATCTGCCAAAAGAACCATTAAAATTATGTTTAAAATATTAATTATTATTAAAATTTGATTATTAAAATATTATATTTGGTTTGTTGTACTTTCAACACCAGAAGAAGAACAACATAATAAATACTTAAATATTTTAGATAAATGTGACTAGATTCACAGTAAGTAAACTGACTGTGCGATGATGTAATCATGTCATTATAAATCATGTCAGATTATATATTGAAGATTCTCTAGTGATTCAAGCTCTTGCAAAAATGTTTTAATAAGTTTCATTTACATTTTGAACCATTACTAGTCTATCTGTAGCCGCCCTGTAAGTTTTATTTCATCCTATATACTGTTGTCACAGCTTAACACAATAACACAGTGACAATAAAACACCGTGTACAGAAGAAACCCACCTTGGGAGAATATAACACCAGTTATTTGGTGTTTTGGTCTGAAGAACTGTCTCTTTGTTATTTAGAAATCTTTCCATTACAAGTGCTGGAACATCGAAGTCCTTCAGCTGGTGACAAATTATTCAGTAAACATCATGAGAGAAATAAATAAACACGTAGCAGACACTTAATAACAGATTTCTGCATTTCTATGCTGTTTACTTGAATTGCACACAAAGTCCTGGCACTACCAGGATAAAATATTTGTGAAGGAATATAAGCACATTGTGTACGCGTCCAACACTGGAGGGAGCCTGAAGCTCAGCTGGCATAGATAATGCAGGGAAAACCTTTTCGCACAGATTGTAATGTGTGACAAAGGTGTACGTGTGATGCGTGTACTTTGCCTCAAGCAGGAATGACCTGACTAGGATTAAAGGTCTTTAAATGTGACAAGGGTGCTAAAAGAAGTTTCACTGAACTCCTCAGACCCTCCCTTTTTGAGATTAATATGGGTGGGTAAGTTTGATGCTATGGCTTTTGTTAGACCACACTGTGATTATGACACACTGGTCCAGGATCATTGTTTCATCTACTTGCTTTTATTTTCAAAAACATATACAAACACTAATGAAACTTTCACACATTGACCCAGATATAAAAAAACATATACACCATACTCTACATATGATTCCATGTACATGTACAGTATGTGTGTGCTCGTAAATGTACACTCACCATTCTCTTTATTAGGAACACCTGTAACCTAATCTAATCAGCCAATCATGTGGCAGAAGCTGAGTTCATAAAACCATGCAGATACAAGTCAAGAGCTTCAGTTCAATGTTCATATCAAACATCAGAATGGGGAAAAGTTCAATCTCTGACAATTTAACCATGACATGGTTGTTGATGCCAGCAGGGCTGGTTTGAGTATTTCAACTGCAGAAATGAGCATGTGTTCAGGAGTTCCTAATAAAGTGGACCGGGAGTGTACAGTATATTTAAGTGCATTCTTTATTTTTCGGTACTGTGTAACTTTATTTAAGTTTCTGAATTAATTTACAGTCTGGATTTGAATTTGTATATCCCGTCCAATATGTACCCCGCCTCGTGCCGTGAGTCTCCTGGGATAGGTTTCAGGCCCCCCGCGACACTTATAAATGATGAAAGAAGCTAAATTATTTTCCAACAGAAAGAGACATTTTTCAATGTTAGTAACATTTGAATAGAAATAAGCTTAATATTATTATATTTGGTTTGTTGTTAACCTACACTACTGCTCAAAAGTTTCAGGATCACTTGCAAATTTCTTTGTTTTTGTTTAGTGACAACAATACTGGGGATTTCAAAACCCTGAAATAACACGTACACTATGGAATCAGGTAATTATGTAACAACAACAACAACTACAATCAGTTGTTCTTTTAAGACACAGAGTTCAGTCTTTCTGGAATAGGTCTTGCAAGAACAGTATTGTCAATATAAAATGTCAGTATGTCACTCTTTATCATTATTAAATGACAGACTTCAGAGACGTTTCTTACTGTTACAGGAGGAAGTCTTACAGTGGTGGCCTCCACACTGACACACAGTTCGGTTTCACCTACACTCAGCTCCATGACTGTTGATAAAACCAGTTGTCATCAACAAGAAGACTGTTGTTAAAAATATTACACATTACTTTGCATACATTTGAATAGGTATGTTTATGTCATAACATTTGAAGGTTAAAAATATTCCTTATAGTGACAGAAGTGAATTAAACAACAAAGCAGGCATTCATTAGCTCTTTGTATTAATTAAAAAGATGAAGAGACTTTATTGTCATTGTAGTGATACAGACGAAATTAGTTCGATAGCCCTTCAGCAGCAATAAAGAAAATGAAAGAATAATAAATATATACTACTAACTGTAAACTAAAATAAAATACTACAGTGTGCCAGACAGGGACCATGGTTGGGAATCTCTTTTACTGGATTCATATCATTCATAACGTTTGCTGCAAGACATGGTGCATTGTCATGCTGGAAATAGCTATTAGAACATGTACAGTACATTGTGACCATGAAGGGATGCACATGGTAAAACAAAATTACTTACAATACTTAAATAATTTGTGGCTTTAAAGTGAAGACTGATTGGAATCAACAAGCCCAGAGTGCATGAAGAAACCATCCCCCACAAGGCCTCCTGGGTTTTTTTCAAAGGGAGTGTTGGAGTCTTTGGATTCATGATCTTGTAACCTCCATGTCCTTCAGCAATAAAAATCAAGGTCTATGAGAGCAGGCTACATTTTTCAGATTTTGGACCTCACTTCAGCCTCAACTTCTTCTGCAGTTCTTGGTTTAAAGAAGTGGAACCTGATGTGGCCTTCTTTTGTTTTAGCCCATCCCTCTCCATGTGAGATGCTTTTCTATCATGGTTATCTGAGTTATTGTACTGTAGGTTTTTGCTTAGCTCAAAGTGGTCTGACTTTTTCTCCAAACCAGTCTCCATTTACCTCTCTAATTAATACCAAGGCTTTTCCATCCACAGATCTGTTTCTGACTGGATGTTTTTTCTGTCTTGCACCATTCTGAGTAAACTCCAGAAACTGTTGTGTGTGAGAATCCCAGAAAATCATCCGTTATAGAAATATGCCAACCATCCTGTCTGACACCAACATGTCATGGTCCACGGTCAAAATCATTAAGATAACAGTTTTTTCTTCATTCGGCTCGATGTTATGTATTACACAGCTGACACATAATTGGCTGATAGATAACTGCAGGAATGAGTATATGTACCTGATAAAGCACTTCATCATTGTACTGTATGTAGTCAGCAACAACAAAAAAAATTAAAGGTCTAACAGCTGACACAAGCTGATTTTGTATTTCAAAGCTAAGAAACTCACACCTACCAACAGCAATGCGTTTGCTAGCATCAGACAAGAAGTCCTTTCCTGCAAAACACAGATTTAACAACAATTGCAAAAGAAATTCTATAAAAATTTTCTTGTACAAAAAGACAGTAAACTGATATAACCCTAAGCATTAAGGTTATTTATTCATAAATTATTACAGACAGGGGAAGTTAAAGTTTCAACATCGAGGACACTAACGTGCAGTTTCAACATGGAATGACCTCCAATACAAGGACGAAAAAAAAAACAACAACAAAAAAAAAAAACAGGACCACATTTTATCTGCAAACACAACCCCAACAAGTCCAAGCCCCAGCGAGACACAATCCATAATCTCTGTTTGTTTTATACAAGATAAGTTATATGGCAACATAAACATAAACACATGTAACATGCAACTTTTTATTATCACTATAAGTCACTCCAAATTTAAATGATCCTTTGTGTTTCTTTGTTTACACTGCGTATCTATTAATGATGAGTATTCTCTTACAGCACTATTAACGTGTCTATGCTTTTCTAAAAGTTACCTCAGGTTTTCAAAATATTCATGGCAAAGGCAACAACAGACATATTATGATTTTGGATTCATTATAAAAATATTCATAACTAGATGTGTTACTTCGTTTGCGTGGAATTTAATCACACAGTCATAAGCGCGTATTAAAAAATGGACAGCGCCATCTGTTGAATAATGACATTGTCCATTTAAATTTCATTTTAGCATATCTTCTTTTCCTGTGGGCCAATTGCAATGAAACAAAGCTTATATATGTTACCTCAAGCTCGGGCAAATACACCTGCGAAAACCCTATTAGAATTTGTTTTTACATGAGGCGCGCAGACAAAAATCAGAAAAAAAAACATCTTCATGTGTTCTATTACCCATCTAACATCCCCCAGTAGTACCAGATTATCAGGATATATCAGTCAAACAAAGAATTTACCAAAGTGGTAGTAACTGCTATCAGTACTATTAACTTTAACAAACTTTTAAATTTAATGCATGCAACAGATCTGAACACTTCTCCAATGACAAACTGCTAATAGTGAGGGTGGGGGTTTTGTTGGGTCTGATCCATTAATAACAGCATTCAGCAGATAAGAAGACCGAAGGTCAGTGTGAAATTAGGTTGGATTAAACTTTAGCAGCATAACTACAAAACCGTGGACCAGCAACGACCTTCAGTCTCTAGAGGTACCTTCGTATGAGACAGCATGTTGTCGTTTGATATTTATGATAAACACAGAATAATTAATTACTCCACGGTAAAGAGCAACTCCAGCGACTATTACCACTGACTAACGTGCTCATTGTGATATCTGAGATTCTAATAAAGACAGACGGTGTAAACTGTTATACAAGCAGTGACGGTTGGAAGGTTGCCTATTCAGAACAAAGGCAAGGAGTGAATGAGACGGTGTAAAAACCTTCAAAGCTTTAAGGCTGAAGTCCTGTCATTGATACAAAATTAACTGCTGTTATTACATTGAACTCCGTTCCACCCCCAACGAAAATGTAAGTGCTAGGTCTTAAAACAATATCAATGACATTGGCTGCATTTTTTATTTAGTTTCCAAGCTTATATATATTTTTTTATCCTATTTTCCTTTACTGTACCTGCTATTAAGTATTGTCCTGCTCTGTTCCAGTTTGGGGCCAGTCGAGCAGTGAGGGAGTAAGACAGACACATCTGGAGGATGCTAGGCAGAACTCTTTCAGGCGAGCTGGTCTGAACTCAAAATGAGAATAACAATAATCAGAGAAAAACTGACAAAGTGTAAACTGTGAAAAGGGATGTAACAACTGGGCAGCGTCCAGTTGTGGATTGAAGTTTACATACACTCATCATGAATACAATTTTTTGTTGCAATATTGGGTTTGTAATGATTTTTTATTCTTTTTATTCTTATTCTAGGGATGTACAACATAAATCTTCAATAGAAGAATACACAAAACATTTTGTGCCCAACCTTTAATATACACTACCACTCGAAAGTTTGGGATCACTTTCTAATTCCATGGTCGTTCCTGATTTTTATTTCTTTCAACACTGTAAAACAATCCTGAATGCGTTCAAAATATCCAATAAACTCCTTTGAACAGTTGATATTGAGATGTACCTGCTACTCAGATCTGTAAAGCCTTCATAACGGCTCTAATCTGAGGCGCTGTTTGTTAATCAGTGATTTCTGAGGCTGGTAACTCTAAATGAACTTCTCCTCTGCAGCAGAGGTAAGTTTTGGTCTTGCTTTCCTGTGATGGTCTTCATGAGAACCAGTATCATCATGGTGCTTGATGGGTTTTGCAAATGCACTCGACAATACTGTTCTTGCAAAAATTGTTCCAGAAAAGCTGACCTCCGTGTCTTAAAACAATAACTAAACATACATAACTGTATGTTACATAATTACCTAATTCCATTTGTGTTATTTCATAGTTGTGAAATCCTCAGTATTACTGTAGAATGTGGAAAATAAATCACAAAACAAAAAATGAAGAAATTTGCAAGTGATTGCAAACTTTTGAGTGGTAGTGTATTATAGATTTTTTGCAGGCATTAACAAGCTTCGGGTAAAATTCTGGTTGGATATTTGACCACTCTTTTTGGCAGAACTGGAAGTGCTGAATTTAATTTGTTGGTTTCCTGGCATGGAGGTGATAAGGGGACACAGATCTTTGCCCAAGACTTTACACAAAAATCTGGATGCAAATTTAATGTAACATATAGACACAAAAATATACAGTACCTGCCCATGCTATTCTGCTAAGTATTATTTACTTGTACTCTTGTAATTCTTAATTTGCAGATTTTAACTCAAACCTGCCTGTTTCTTTTGAGACTTTAATATTTCTTTTGAAAATCCTGAACACCCTAAGGGAACAGCACTACCAGTCGAGTCAGTAGGGGTTAACCAGTATGCAATAAGAGCCACTTACAATGCTTGGCACTCTCCTGATCCAATTTAGAAAGATGCACGTATAGAAAAAAGTCACATTTCCACAATATGAAGTCTCAGACCATCATCTGATTTTAAATGTCATTTCATATTACCTCAACAGCATTCTTTCCTCTCAGAAATATTACATGATACAAAAAACCTAGTTCATAAAACAAGTTTGTGCTTTCGTTATGGTGGGTAACTGTAAAGTCTTACTGTCTTACACCTTGATCATCCAATCTGTTGTCTCTGAGAATATTGCCGTCTAGTATGGGAAAAGCAGCTCCCAGGACAAAAAGGACTTGAGTAGGGTGACCAGGTGTGCCGAGTGCATCACTAGGACTGAATTGCCTGATCTACAGTACATTTACACCAGGCGGTACAGGTCCAGGGAACAGCGCATTATAAAAGACATTCACCACCCTAATCACAATCTTATTCAGTGGCTGCCATCTGGTAAGAGACTCCGGTCACTCAGGGCACGTACTGAAAGACTGAACAGCAGCTTTTTCCATCAGGCTATAAGGGCATTAAACACACAACTTCCGACAATTTTAGCACACTTTAGTAACTTTAACAGTCACTTTATCACATATTATTCCACTGGTATCACATTTTACAATATAATTCTGTATAATTTATATTTATACTATACTGTATATAATTTATATCATAGTCTTCTTAGTCTTGTTAGTCTTCTTAGTCTTGACAATTGGAGCTTGTCACAATTGCTTTTCACTACTGTTGTACTTGTACAACCACATATGTGACAAATAAAATGATTGAACCTTGAATCATGGATGTTCCACTCCGTGCCTAAACAGGCTCCAGTTAATATAGAATGCAGCAGCCAGAATACTTCTGTGCTCTGGTACTAGAATAATAAAATATGATCCCATCGCCCATATCTTGTCCATAATTAATTGACTTCTGTTAAAAAAAAATGATTGAGTTTTAAAATACTTTTATTGACCTATAAAGCATTGAATGGTCTTGCGCCAGAGTAAACAATAATAAACCGCCAAGTGTACATTGATTAGAAGGTGCAGGCTATTTGTTGGTACCTTTTATAATGAAGATATCACACAGGGGCAGAGCTTTCTTTTACAAAGCTCTACAGTTATGCAATAGCCTTCCAATTAATGGGATTTGTAAAATTAATTAATTTAAAATGGGACTCAAGCACACTCTCAGTGTTCAGCCTAGCTTGAAAACCCATTTATTATGTGAAGTATGTTAACTATGTTGTGAAGCTTTTTACAAATGTTTTTTAGGTAAAGGAGCAGATCTGGAGGGTTCACTGGAATAGGGCATTTTGGTGACCTGAGATGTTTGGATGACCCATACTTCAACACTCTAATGCATTCACTCAGATTTGTTGATGGTGGCTGTATTTCCTTCGTGCTCTCCCGTGACATTAGCCGTCATAGCTAGTCTTCCCAGAGTCCATGCTTGCAGATCACTGGGACACAGCTATCATAACCCTTTCTGCCGTCCGGAGGTGTCCAGTCCATTCAGATGCCTTATGTCTGGTTGAAGCCCTATAGGGTCTGCAACATGTGACTACGGAGGACATTTCTAAACAGAACATTGAAGAAAGTTTTGGCCTGCATTGGATAACAGTATTGTTATTATGGCAGTGAACACCACTGATACCCAAGTATCAATCAGTGAACAGTTTGTAACCTTAACCAAGTAGACTTCATGTTAACTAAAATTAATTTCTTGCTATATAGTTGCACTATTTTTGGCGCACAAATAGCACACAGTCATAGAGGGAACATTCTCTTTCGAGTTTGGTTGCTCTCAAAGTTTCTTCTCCGTGTCATCTCATGGGTTTTTTTCTTACCACGGGCACCTCCAGTTGGCTCATTAGGGATAATCTGATAATACTATACAGTATAAATTGATAATGATAAAGTCCATCATAAACTAATAGTCCCTTAAAGCTGCTTTGTGGCAATTGTCCATTGTTTAAAATACTATACAAATAAAACTGCATGGTTCACAATTGTTTATTAGCGTTGAGGCTCCAAAAGCTTAGCGTTAACTTGTTTCATGATTCCACCACCAGTATCGACTGAGTGAGTGTAGACAGTGTCACCTGTGTTCCAGCAGTTTTCAGTTCATGGCACGCCTGTGCCTTGGTTGTTATGGGATAGTTCCTGAACAACTGAGTTAATTGAGGGTAAAAGTTTGGGTCTTCTTCTTCCACAAAGTGGCAACACATTCTAATAAGTTGTACATAAGTTAAAAGGCCTTGGGCTTGGAAAAATGTAAGACAAATGGGGACATTCAGCACCACTGAATTAATAAACTAAATGCTGCTGTTCATGCTCTTACATGTAATTTTTGACCTTGTGTTGATATCAGAAAGCCCAAACTAGAATAAACTCTGTGCTTTAAGTTCTTATGGTTTTCTTCCATTAAATATTTATTTTGTACAAATATTCTGCTCCAGAAAAAAAGCTCAAAGAAATCATTGCAAACCCAATACTAGCATGACATTCAAGTGAATGATGAGTGTATACAGTACATACTGCTGACTGCAGCTGTAAATTATACATCAATTTAATAGGCAATGACTGAAATTAAATGAGATAATCATAATTTTAACTGATTACAGTGTACACAAATTAATATTGTAAGAAGACTGACAAGCGGTGTTTAACAAATCATTCAAGAGTTTAAATCGATACTGAAAAAAGCCCTATTTGGTACCTACTATTTCTGAACAAAATTTCATATGGAAATTTTCAAACAGGAAAAAATCTATTGATATTACAAAAGGTAACTGAAGCTGTTCTGGTGGCTCATGGTGCTCTGATTTGGCAAAACACTTTGTTGTTATTTACATTCATCACTCGTCTTTATATGATTTTTTAAACAACCAACATTCATTTTTTAAACATGTATTTTAACAGCACAGACACTGACATCAACTCTTTTCTGTCATTTATTTCTAACTCAGTGTTTTGATTTATTTCTAACTCAGTGTTTTGGTTTATCCTTTAATTTTTTTTATTCAGCTGTACATCATATACAATATAGTTGTATATACAACTTTCTATATACAACGTTTTGCACAAGTCACTTTTGTGACTTATCCCAAGCAAATGGCAACAGTTCATATCACCAAAATAATGTTGTTCTAAGTACTAAACAAAATGTACCGGTGTACTGATTAAACACTGACTGACCTGTAAACTGTGGCTTTGTGCATAACCCTGGATGATGCCTCTCTTGAAAAACGTTATCTAAGGTAAAGTTCAAAGTGACAAATAGAGTAAAAGGTTAACATACAGTAGATGGTCTGGTTAAACTGCTCTGAAAGCATGCATAATTTCTATTAAACACCTAATTGAAGAAAATGTATTAAAATCTTTCATATTTCAACCAGCATTTGCTTACATTTTGTAATCTTTTGTTAGATCTGTTCATGGTTTATATCTCCCCTGTCTTCACATGTGCAAAAATATGATTGCATAAGTGCAGGAAAGTCAATTATTTACGAGCACTAGATGCTCACTTTACAGTCTAATAACTCACACACAGCATGAATAAACTGCCCCGTCACGCTCGCCTGATTGAAATCAGCAGCGCTAATAGATGGGCACCTCGTTAGCAGGGCTCGACACTTCCGCTCCGTGTTTTTGCTTTACGCTGGCCTAAACCCAGCAGAGGAAACGAGTTGTGAGTATGTCTGGAATGTGCACTAGTCATTTGGCTTCTCACGGAGCATGCCTGAGCACAGACTGCAAGGCACGCACACGCTCTCACGCACACGATTACTTACACGTGTTCTCACGCACAGGTGCTTTGACAGGTTCTCATGCAAACAGATAGACCTTTGGATCGCACACACAGAATGCATTAAATAGGCATAAAAACCGTCCTCCACACGGGACTAAACTGGAACAGCGGTGAAGTGTAGACATTTCCTGTTTAGTTTGGCTTGTCATAATAACACTTGTAGTGAGTGTAGTGACAAATTGTGTGCGATACTTACAGCCATTATTACTCTGATTCCACCATAAGAACCCAATATAGGGGACGCAATAAGATCTGCATACAAGTGCAAAAGCTCTCTGAAAAGAAGGGAAAAAAGTAAGAAAAAAAAAATTCAGTCAACTGTCACAGCCACCCACTGAGATTTAGGAAAAAATACAATAATAGTCCATTTCTATAGGCTTACAGGTTTTGATTTAATTAAATTGAACATCAACTTGTCAAACAATTTTGAAAATAATCAAGAGGTTTTTAATGCTGTAATGCTGCAAAAACGATCATTCAGTACTTCAGCTGAATTGAACAATGATTTCGATTCTTTGTTTAAGCTATTAGTGTCTTAAATAGTAGTATGTTGGGTATATTATCCCCTAAATATTTACCAAAATTGCCTATTTTTAATCTTAATCATATTGAGATTCATACATGACAGTCATATAAAATTATGAAATAAAGATATATAAGGCAAACCAGTAGAAAATAAATAATAATAAAAATATTCTTATAATAAATAATAAAAATAATTTAATTATTTAAAATAATTAAATAATAAAAAGTATTATGAATAGAGAAAAAAATGCATTATGAAACATATATATTCAAATTAATTGTTTTATACAGCAGGTAGGTTTGGTCTAGTTTGACACTGAGCTCAGGTTTATCACTCCGTGCTCTTATGTCTTTGTGGGTTTCTTCCTACCTCATAAAAAAAATGTAGGTCAGGGGATTGGTTGTACTAAATTGCTTGTAGGTGTGAATGAGTTTGTGAATGTGTGTGAGCGTGTGTGTGCGAGTGCATTGTGCTCTCTCCAGTAATGTACTGGTGTACACCTAGTTTTGCAGGTTTAAAGAAGAATGAATGTTTTAAAAACGCATGAGGTACAATATAGCAGTTGATTACTATTATTATTATTATTATTATTATTATTATTAGTAGTAGTAGTAGTAGTAGTATTTCTTCATAGTGTTGTTTTAAAATCTATCCCCGTGATACTTGATATCCATATCAAAGTTAGCCATCAAAACTCTCCAGATGTGTGCGGTGTAACGAATAAAGCCCTCAGGTTAGTTATGAGTGTGTGGCATAATCTTCAAATGATAAATGGCAGTGTGTGGCATGGAATTGTGTTTGTTGTTAAATTATTGACAACAGGTCTCACCTGCATGTCTTCACCTGCCTGTTTCTTAGCTCTCCTTCATCTGCTTGAGATGAAAAACTGTCAAATGAGAGAAAAACACTGTAGAGTGTCTTCAGGTCTGGTACAGGGGTGAAGAACAGACACTGTTCATGGTATCCAGTCATTCTGCAATATACAAAGAAGATCAAATGATAACTTCTTATGTACTCTACAGCAAAATACATCCAAAACTGCTAATGGGTTTAAATGCACAGTGTGAGAGTGAATTACATACTGCATACTGAATTTTAATATTAATCATTATACCAAAGCCCAGATGAATTCCTCTCATCTGATCAGTCAGTTTTCTTTAACAGCAGCTCTTGCAGTAGTTTCAGCTATAGGGTTAATATTAATGCATTTGTCCTAATGTTCTAATTTCATAGTAGCAACTTTTTTAAAGTAGGTACTGGAGGGAAAGACTATAAATAGTTGTTGTGTGTGTGTGTGTATATATATATATATATATATATATATATATATATATATATATATATATATATATATATATATATATAAACTAAGTTAAAAAGCATGCGTTTTGTTAATGTCTACATAGCATATATTAATTCCCTGTAGTATAGTAGAATGTTAACATTCATTAGTAGTAAACTTGCATACTGAATCAGTACAAGGTGGCACTCAAGCTAATTTTAACTATTTAATTCAAACAAATGACATTTCAATTGCATAAAATATGCAGTACGATGCAAGCGTCTTGATCCACCCCTCCTGTCTTCATATTAAATTTAATTAAATTAGTAGATTATATTACAGAAATGAGAACTCATGTTTTACTGTGACAATCTGCAATGTGCCTAAAGATATAATTTTAAAACTTTTTTTTATGTAAAAACAAGAGCAGCAACCTCATTTCCCCTCTCGTCTGTTCCAAACTCAGCATTCAGCATCACCAGTACACTAATTACCGGCCTGATCGTCTCTCATCATCTGCACCTGTTTCTCACTGGTTCATGCCTTAAGATAGATGTTTTTTAACAATTGGGTAGTTCATGGGTTACTGTGTGGATTAACAAACATAAAACATTCATTTGAAACTGGTCAGGTACAGAGACCGGACTGAAAATGAGAGCCAAAAAAATCCTTCAGTTGGATATGAAGAACTGCGGAACATACAGTATAATAGTTGGAAAATGTAAGTAGTGCAATACCAATTAAAAGTTTTCTGTGAATTATTTTCTACATTATACAACAATACCGGAGATTTCAAAACTATGAAATAACGCATATGGAATTAGGCAATTAAGTCTAATTCCAATTACGACAACAGTCGGTTGTTGTTTTTACACACAAAGAACAGTATTGACGAGTGCATTTGCAAAAACCATTAAACAGCACCATGATGAACCAGAACCTACCTCTGCTGCAGAGGAGACGTTTATTTAGTTACCAGCCTCTGAAATCACCAATTAACAAACGGCACTTCAGATTAGGAGATTATTGCCTATATTGGATCCGTTAAAGATTTTTTTTTACAATGTATAAAGAAATAAAAATCAGGAAAGACCAAATTAGAAGGTGTGTCCAAACTTTTAACTGGTACTATATGTATACGTATAGGATAACAGACCTCGCACCATAACACCACCCTGTTACTGATGATTTTTCCTATTATACAACACCACCAAGTGTTTTTTTTATTGCTGTACTTGACTCTTTTCTTTGAAAATGGCTGGAGTTTTTATCTGTAGCTAGCCTGCGTCACAATTTGATGACAAATAATATCCAAAAATGATTCTACCCTTGCTATTATTAATCATCCTTATTTAATACTTAAATATTTAATAATATTTATTAATTCATTTATTTTTTCACTTCATTGAACTAGCGTCTGGCTAAAAACATTTTACCTCAGAATGCCATTTCAGTTGCTGTTGTCCGCACATTTGTGTCCATAAAGTATAATGTTCACATAGATTATAATAAAAACGCAAGTTAATACAAGTCATATAGCTAGTTTTAAATTATTTTTAAGTTAGTAAGCTGTCAGGTAACGCTCAAGCTAGCTCTTTTTAACCTAAACAGATGATATATTTTAGGAAATTTAGCTATTAAGTATGTTATTAAACAAACAACAGCATCAATAAATCGTAGATTAAAGTTTACATGAGATATACTTTAATAACTCACCTCAACACTAGTGTTAATACTATTTATTATTATAATATTAAAACTATAGATATTTTAACACAAACTGAGCTTTTTTTTCTCCCTCACTGAAGCTCACAATCTGTAGAAATAAGTTTAGGAACCTGACTAGACTAAACCCGTAGCTACAGTTTGCTAGCTGTATGGTAGGTTTGTTATTATGGAGACACCGCGTCCGCCATATTTGAAAAGGTAAAACTGTACCAATTAAACCTTATATACTTTCATTAAAAAAACACTATTTTATTTTAGCTCTTTTTAAAAAATTTTGATAGCTTGGATTCTCAAAATAATGAATATGAAAATCATAATATATGTACGTAAATATAATATTGCAGCTAATATTAACATTTTTTCCTGGTTAATTCGTCAGGAGACACTGTTAGCCAGTATTGGTTGCTACGGCAACGCATCCGCCATGTTGGTAAGCGATTAGTAGAGAACGATAATCTGCTTTTTAAATGTATATAATATATGTAAAAAAAAATCATAATATAGTATAATATAGTAGTAGTAGTATCATTTCAATATAATTAGCTGTAACTCGGTTTGTATTTAACCTATTTTTGTAAAATAAAAATGTTCTAAATAATGCAGATGCAAATATGGAAATGTAGTGACCACATTATATTAGAAAGCTTAAAAGTCACTGTTAAATATTACTGTGTATTAAACAATACTATATATTTTTGTAGACAGAAGAGCCATTGCTAAACGAGCGTGTGTTTTTTCACGTTAAGTTCTTAAGCGAACTTTCCAGCACCTCCAATGCGTCACCAGAACTGATTGATGTGCTTTTTATCCAATCAGAATGAAGCGCAAGCGCCTGTCTTTGTAAACCAATGAGAACGGCGCGCAGGCGGGATGTGGGCGGGGCATGAGGATGTCAGGAAGGCTGCTAGAGTGAGTTCCTTCCCGAGTTTCTGAGTTGTGTGTGGACAAACTTCCCCTACTAGTGCTGCTGAGTGAGAGCGTACACCACAGCCTTACTGAGAGCAATGGAGAAGCAGGGCTCGGACGGCAAGGCGGTGAAGTACTACCGCCTGTCTGAGGTGGAGGAACACAACTCGTTTAAAAGTACATGGATTATCATCAACCACAAAGTGTACGATGTCACCAAGTTTCTGGAGGAGGTATGTGTTCAAGGTTGATTTAAAAAAAATAGTTTCCTATAGTTAGGTTCATAGAAATTAAAAGTGTTAAAAGCTCGGCAGCGTGTGAAGGTTGTGTGCAGTATTACAGGGCCTACTGTAACCCACGCGAAGTGTACGCGCGCGTCAGAGAGTGCGTGCGTGCGTAAGGGTGTGAGTGAACTATAGTGACCTGCCCCACTGTGTGATCTGAGATACGGACCGAGATAGGGTTAGTCCCCGCGCTGGGGCCCTAACACGGCAGGACAGGAAGAATATCAGCACAGAGCCAGCCTGATTTACACCATCTCCCTCTCTCACTCACTCACACACACACACACACACACACACACACAGACTGGAGCGCTGCTGCAGTGTCCTGATCAAACTCTGCTGACTAACATCGTGTCAAGCTGGAGAGCTTTATTCTCTCTCTCTCTCTCTCTCTCTCTCTCTCTCTCTATATCTCTCTGTTTATCTTTCTGTACTTTAAACTTTTTCTTTGTTTTTGATCTTTTGCCTGTTTTTCCCTTTTTTCTTGTTTCTTGCTTTCTTTGTCAGTATTCTACCTATCTATCTGTCTGTTAGTGTATATTAGTCTTTTATTTTTTCTTCCTTTTGTTGTCTGCCAGTATTGATCTATCTTTATCTATCCAATCTTTGTTTATTAACCTTTATGTTTTTTTAAATCTATTTATCTATCTACAATATCTATCTACTGTATATGTACTTTGTTTTGTAATTTTTTTATGTCATTTTCTTTGTTTTTCTTTCTTTTTGTCATCTTTTTTTCTTAATTCTTCATTTCTTTGTCAGTACCTACAGTATCTTTCTTTCTTTCTTTCTTTCTTTCTTTCTTTCTTTCTTTCTTTCTTTGTAATTAGTACTTGTAAACCTTTACTTGCTTCCTGTCATTTTCTCTTTGTTTTTAATTTATTTTTCTTAATTCTTTTTCTGTTTAGTATCTGTCAACTTTTACTTTTTTATCTATCTATCTATCTATCTATCTATCTATCTATCTATCTATCTAAATGTCTGTCTGTCTGTCTTTTTCTATACCTGTAGGCTGTCCATGTTTTTTCTTTATTTCTGGCTATCTTTCTGGGGTTTGTCTATGTGTGTATGATCAGATGAGAGGCGCAGTATGTATATATACACACTGGGCCAATATGTCTGCGTCAGTCTGTCTACCTTTCTGTCTGTCTTTCTCTTTCTCACGCAGGGTAAAACCCCACTTCTGTCCAGTGTAGGCCTAACCCAGAGTATTAAATAAATAAACCTGCCTAAGTTAGAGATAAGTCACATGAACACACACATCACCGAGTCAATGCACGTTAATTCAGTGTGCAAAGTTACTGGCGCTTCCTTCCAGCCACTAATTCTCTCACACACACTCACTCACTCACTCCCATGTATTCCCCAGTGTGACGTCCATATGCAGTGAATCATATGCAGACAGTTATACACCCATATGACTACGAATGAAGTGACAATGCACTTTACTGATATCTCTAACAACATGCAACTGCATCATTACTTACAAAAAAAGAAAATAAAGAAGAATTTGAGGTTATATATTTTTTAAATCATGTAGCTGTATTATAGCTACAGTAACTAAAGAGAAATGTACAGTGCAAAATCGAGTATGTCTTTTGTTATATACTCATACCTGTGTTTTTTAGTACAAACTTTTTTCAAATGTTAAAAATAATTTTAGGACTTTATTATTAATTACTTTATTATTAATTTAGTAATTTTAGGACTTTATTATTGAGTCAGTACAAAAACATGTCTGATTTTCAAACATTCAGTATTCCTCCACAAAATTAAGTGTTTTAGAAGATTTTTGTATATCAGAAAAGAAAGCAGCACATTATATAAGCCACCACTTTTCAAAGTGTAAAAAATGTCAGAAGCAGGCGCAAAAAGTCAAAGTCCTCAAAATGTAAAACTTATTAACTAATGTCCCTATAAAACTGCACAAAATGATCCTGAGACTGAATAGTGCTCAAGGTGTTCTTATAATAAGTACTGATTTTGTTTCATTAATTCCTGTTTACTGGGATTTATATTGGTTCATTTATTTGTTTGTTTGTTTGCTTTTAGAAGACATACTCGCTATACAGCATTTAATTGTTTTTAAACTACTTTAATTGTTTTTAAACTACAAAGTTTTAGGTTACTACAAAGTTTTAGGTAAACTTAAAAATGTAAAAATCTGCGTTGTTAAATTTATGTCGTTGCATGTATGTAGCACCTTGGTCCTGGAGCAACGTTGTTTCGTTTCACTGTGTACTGAACTGTATATGGTTGAAATGACAATAAAAAGCCTACTTGACTTGACTTGACTTGACAAAAAAAGTAAAGTGTGCCTTCACGTACTATTACAACTACAACTAATCATGTAACACCCTGGAGGTGTAATAGGTCGAGTAGAATCAGGTAGAGCGTATAACGTGACTGACCGAACCCGTACCTCTCCAGCACCCCGGAGGAGAGGAGGTGTTACGAGAGCAGGCCGGAGGAGACGCCACAGAGAGCTTCGAGGACGTAGGTCACTCCACGGACGCCAGAGAAATGTCCAAGACCATGATGATCGGAGAACTGCATCCGGTGAGTGGAATCCGGCGTCTTAGCGTGTGTCACATGTAGTATCATCAGATACCCGTTTCTGACAATAGTGTTATCCTTTAAGGTAAGGATGTATATAAAAATATTAATATGAAAATTATTTATACAAAATATAAAGTAAATATACAACAAATTAACCTGCACTTTACCTTTGAAAAGAATTGTGGCTGTAGTGATTGAGACCAGAGAGATATTAAAATATAGTGTATAGTTGTTTGAGGTACAAGTACCATGTGGGGTACTGAGTGGGGAATATCATATAAAAATATAAATAAGACCTTTTATTTATTAATTTTTTAAACTAAACTAAAAATCTATGTTGAGACCGGCACCCAAATTAATTTGTTTATTTACTTATTCACTAACATACAAGGGGCATTCAATTAAAACCGGGACTTGTGATGAAACGAAAGCATAAATCCAATTGACATTTACAGAAGACTTCAAGCACAATACGGTGATGAGAATCTTAGCTACAGTAAAAAAATTTTAAAAAATTAATTCTGACCGGTGCCAACGTTTTAAGGAAGGCTGTACATCCGTCAGTGACGCTCCCGATCGAGGTGGCTCGGAGCACACTGCAGTCGTTCCCCTGAACATTCAGCGAGTGGAGCGGCCTGATCTTTTCAAGATCAGTTAGAGATGGGTTTGTGTTAGGAGCCAGTTAGCTTTCTAGTCATAAATAAAAGGACTCAGAGGGATCAGGTGCAAACCAGAACGACTTATTAAGGAGAGAAAGTGTGTTTAAAATGACATAATGTTATCAGATGTGTTTTCTTGCTGTAAGAGGTTGAGTGAACGCTTTTGAATGTTTCACAATTGACGGTTAGAAAACCTGGGACGTGGAGTGATGTGTATAATCATCCCAGTGCTGTTACTGTCTATTATCACCACTCTTGGAAATGTCTCTCGTTCAGTCTGATTATTCTGTGGGGACTAACTGTTAAATAAATGATACAATATGTTTTTAGAGATATTCCGCACGATGGGATCAAAAGTCCTGGTTTGACTCGAACACTTATAGAAATCAGGATAATGACGGGATAATTAAAGTAGTGTGTGTAATTTGGGGGTGATTTTATCTTTAATAATAATACTAATAATAATACAAAAATGGCTGTATGCCTAAAAGTATTAATAAAACAAACACTGCAGTTTAAAAACAGAAGAACTTCTACAACTGCATCAACGTTCCCACATTAAATAATAAATAATTACAATTTCACTTCTTTTTTTTTTTTTTTTTTTGTTATTTTCTGTATGAATCTGATGAATATCATCCTCTCTGATATGGTAGTCATACCGTAACGTTCGCGGCACATGAGATCTGACTGTACAGACACGCCACGGTACAGCAGGAGTGCATAACTGCTCTGCACTCAAGTGGAACATTGTGGTCCTCTTGTGTAATCTAGGAATGAGCCCGGGCCGTTTCCCATCCAGACTTACTGCTCTTGTGCTGCCGGGCTAGATAAATGTTTTGGTTATGGGGATGATGTGTAACTTTAGCTTATGCAATCCCAGATGTTTTGCCTGAACTGTTGCGCCTGAGGCGCTCCCTGGAATCGGCTTTATTGGGACTGCATTCAGAGTGTTAAATTAATTACAGGGATTGCATGCTTTCTAACAGTTTAGTCTTTAACACTGTTATCTAGATTTAAAGCTCTTTTCTCCCGGAGTCAAATCCAGAAGGTATACAGTCGACCCCCGCGGGATCGCGATTCAGATTTCGCTACCTCAGTCAGGCGCAGATTTTTCCAGATTAGAACCTAACTGATAATTATGAATATAATTTTAATATAAATTATAATAAATATAATAATTTTTTAAAAGAAAAACACGGCTTGTGAAGGTGAATTATTACGGTTTTTACCCTACAGTACTTGTATCAAGGAAAGCACGCTTGCATGAATTACAGTACATATAGGGGGTAACATCTATATTTCACATTCTAGCACTGCGGGAGAGTCAGCAGTACAGTACCGTGCAGTATACGGGTTTATCTTTACATACTTTTTAAACTAATTTCGTTCATTTTTAGCAAAGTGTAATTAAAATGTTACTTGTTACTTCCCTAACATGTACTACTTACGCAAACGTTGATCACACAACAAACGACAGAAAAATACAGTATACAGTTATAAGAAAAAGAAAAGATGAATTTGTTATTTACCTGGGTCTTTAGTCTGCAGTTAGCACACCTCACCTCTTCGCTGGCTATTCGTGGGTTTGAGTAGGAAGTTCATCACAGGTTAAGCTTATGTCACCGTCACGTGATGATGATAAACAAACAACTCGGGGAAACCAGAAGACTCGAAAGAGATGAACTAATTCCTATGACGAACCTGTGATGTTCCTAACGGTAGACTGAACGGATAATCCCCTGAAACGAATCGTTCAAGATTGAGGCATCACTAGCTGTAGGAACCACACGTAGCACCCCACCAGTTTCGGGGGTTGACTGTCCACCGCTTCACGGCAGGTTTTGTTAGTTTCTATATAGGGCACATACTTAACATAGGTCGTGCATTATCTCTGAAGTAGAGAACTGTTTGTGCTAAATGGCATTCTGTCTCTCTCTCTCTCTCTCTCTATCTCTCGTCCTTTCACACTCTCTAGGATGATCGGCATAAGATCGCCAAACCACCCGTACGTAACATCCATATCCTCTTTTAGAAATGTTGCTAACACTGATAATGTGTTCAGTTTTTAGCTCCTGATAAATATGTTTTAGAAAAGTGTCGTCGTCTTCTTTTTTTTATTTATTATTTATTTTTATTTTTTTTTAACCTTTTTAGGAATCACTCGTAACTACAGTTCGTGAACCCACAAGGTAAGCCCAGAATGCAACATTCAACAGCTTTTGTACTTGACAGTACTGTCAAGTGTGTTGATGAACCTGACTATCACGGGAAAACAAGACCAAAACTTAGCTCTGCTGCAGAGGAGAAGTTCATTTAGAGTCACCAGTCTCAGAAGTCACCAATTAACAAACAGCACCTCAGATTAGAGCCGTTATGAAGGATTTACAGAGCATAAGTAGCAGATACATCTCAATAACAACTGTTCAAAGGAGATTATTGCTTATTGATTAGATTTTGGATGCCTTAAGAAATACAAATCATTAAAGACCATTGAATTAGTAGGTGTGTCCAAACTTTTGACTGGTAGTGTGTATATTCAACAAAATTCATTACAAAGGTTAAAGGTTTTCTTTTCCCCTTTGCTTGAAGCTGGTGGACGAACTGGATGATACCTCTACTCGCCGCCGTGATCGTCACGCTGATGTACCGTATATATACAGCAGAAGATGCATGACCGGTGCTCTCAAATACACACACACACACTTTTACGGGATTGTTGGTGTTCATTGTCACTGCTGTATGTAATTTTCTCAGCACACATTCTGAACTCTGAACTCCGATACCCATAACATTTCAGGTTTTTTTTTTCTTTTTTTCTTATGTACCGTCCATCATAGCTACGATTTAATGAAGGTTTTTTTTAATGCAACTTTCAAGTGTGTCTTTATTTTTTATTTTTTATTTTTTTTTAAACCTTTCCCTGTAAAAGGAATGAGATGTACAAGTATCCACAAGCGGAATGATTTGATCATAGACGCGTATGCTAAACCATATAAATGTGTAAACTTGAGACTCTTGTAGCTCTTGCTGTCTGATTGATGATTGTGTTATCTTTGTGTAAATATAATTATGGAAGTAGTGTTGCAAGCTTCTGTGTAATAAAAATCAGCAGGGTGGCAGCAGCGGTGGAACGATTTTAAATTGCATGTAGAAACCAGCTTTAAACATGCAGTTAGCGACGAGCATCATATACCCACCCGAGGCATTATCCATTCAGTGATTTTATTTGTTTATTTTATTTTTTTAAAATAATTTTTATCCCAAATATATCCTTTTCAGTCCTTGAAGGCAATTCTTTCTTCACTTTATTCATATGTCACAATTTTAATTTTAAGTGATTTCACACTGGATTACCACACAAGTTTTTTTTTTCATCTTCCTCTTCACTTAATGCTGCTGCTGTCTCATCTTATTGTACAGGCATCACCACTCGGTTTAGGACATGGTTCCCATTCTTAGTCCTACACATTTTACCATTTTATAATAAGACGTACGATAAGACCCTAAACATATCCATTGTCCACTGATTTGGTGTTGGACTGGTTTAATTCCAGCTACAGTACTGTGGAGAAGTCTAGAGCCACTCATTGATTCTTCATATTTTGCTCCCAGAGAGAGAGAGAGAGAGAGAGAGACTGTCTTGTACAGTATTTCTAATGAAGTCTTGAGGAATAGTTCTCCAGGCTTCCTGAAGACCGTCTTTGTCTTTCATTTTTAGTTCAGTCCCTGAGCAGTTTCAGATTAATGTTTTTTTTTTTCTTTAAGCCACACAGAGATCTATTAATCCTTCACAAAAAAAAAAAATCTAACTTACGGCATAAAACAAGGGATGCTGAATGGTTGGAACAGACGAGAGGGGAGATGAGGTCGCTGCAGAGGTTGTTACATAAACAATCAGTTTTTTAATGGCATATTTAGGCATTTCTGTCGCAGTAAAACATTAGTTCTCATTTGTTTCATTTAATGTACATCATTTAATTTAATATGAAGAATTGAAGATGACTCAAGACTATTTCTGGAGTACTGTATACATCCTGCATAGTTGTAGTACTCGCTTTTAGTAATCCGTCTCAGGTCACACATGGCTTGAATCATATTGAGGACCACTGGGGTACCGAAGGATAGAAACGGTGCTAATGCTCCTATAAGCTTTATACTCCTGAGTGTAAGTAGTGTATTATAAGAAAGATCACTACGCATCATGTGAAACACATCACTCTTTATATATTTTGTAGAACCCCAAGTATTCACGCTACTAACAATGACCTTTTTTTTTTTTTTTTTTTAAACCCCTCTCTAATGTGACTCATAATGGACCAAAACAGAAATATTCCCCAACACACAAACACACACATACTGTTCAGGTTCTGAAACACAGGACAAAATAAAAATGAAGGTTGTTGGCATGTTACAGGAGAAAAGCTTCGTGTGTAAGCTTCGATGTGACTGACCCACTCAGGAATAGCATTACAGTCCACAGAGCGTGGTTTGAACAAATTGAGCTCGTGTGTAAGAGTCGATTGGAGTTTTGCATTGTCAAATTATTATTTTTTATTTCAATAAATGATATACGAATTAACTAATAAACAATAAATTTAATTATATTGAATTTTGTTTGTGCTTCTGTGTTTTATTCATACACCATCACAAGACAACAGCAAAAGTCCTCCAGCGTGAAAATTGCTCTGCAGGGACGTTTATTCATTTGGCAAATGCTTTTATCTAAGGTGACTTAGAAGTGTAGCAAGAAAGCAATCCAAGAACAAAGCTAAATACAAAGTGTAGGAAGAACAAAGCACTCATCCCTGCACTGGCTACCTATTCAGTTTAGAATCAATTAAAAATTAGCATTACTCACGTACAAGGCTCTAAATGGTTTAGCTCCCAAATATCCAGCCAGTCTTCTGATACGTTACAATCCAACATGTTCCTTAAGATCACAAATCTCCGGACTTCTGATAGTTCCCAGAATATCAAAATCTACAAAAGGGGGTAGAGCGTTCTCATATTTACCTCCTACGCTTTGGAATAGCCTTCCAGACAGTATTCGGGGCTCAGACAGTTTCCCAGTTTAAAAGTAAACTCAAGACGCATCTCTTTGATCTGGCATACATGTAACTCATCCCATAACCTCATACTCCAGGTCATCTATCCTGAATGGCAACTACGCTAATTCTTTCCACCTGCTCTTTATTTTTATACCCATCCCGAGGCATCTGGAAATTGTGCCAGCTCCAGTAGACAGAGTTCAAACCTGCGAGGATCCTGAGGCATCCAGAGAAGGACCAGCTCCAGCTGGATTTTGCTTCATGATGGTTTGGAGCTACACGTGCTGCTCCTGAGCTCCCAGTGATCCAGACCCCATCTGCCCTCTGCAGCTGCTGACTCTGAGCTGAACTGGACACCATGTTAATTTATTAACTTCTGCTATATTGAACTTTCAGCTGCATGACACACATGATGATGTATAATTTCTGTTATCTGTTTTCACCCAAATGAGGATGGGTTCCCTGTTGAATCCGGTTCCTCTCAAGGTTCCTTCCTATTGCCATCTCAGGGAGTTTTTCTTTGCCACTGTTGCCGTCATTCTTGGTTTGCTCATCAGAGACAATCTCATTATCATCTCACACACACACTTCCATAAATTTTCTTTTCAGTTTCGTGAAGCTGCTTTGAGACAGTAACCATTGTTAAAAGCTATAGGAATAAAATTGAATTGAATTGAACAAAGCGATCAGAAGCTTTACGTTAAAGCGGTTAGCCGGATGACCTGCAAGCACACACACAAATACTCAACGGAGGCACTCGTTATACCTAATGCCACACGTTAGTACAGTCCATAATATGAGAATGAGAGAAAGAAATATATATATATATATATACACTTGGGAGAAGGGCGTGAAACCAAACCACTCCATCTGTTCAGAATGTTTTTATGCTAAGTCCAGTTCAGCATTCCTTTCAGTCTGTGGCTGATGTCTCAGCATTTCATGCGCATACAGTATGTGGACACAAGCCCTCTCAAATGACCTGCAGGAGAACCGGACTCACAGTAGGGATTAAATTTTTTTTTGTGTGGATTTTTGTGGCTGCTTAAAGAACCAAGAGAAAAATATTATGATAATGGTTGCGGGTTAGGTTGTACAGGACGTACAATAGCGAGGGATTATAATAATGTTAAAAATAATAACAGAATTTACTGTTTAAAGAAAAAATGATATTATCTGTACTCTAGCTGTAGAATGTCTTTTTAAAAAAGATAAAAAATTATTTTTCGACATCTTGTTTTTCAGTACACTTTGTTCATCTGTCGTTAAGCTATCGCATTCCTTCGTTAAAAAAAGGTTTTAGGCTGAGCCTCGAGCCACAAATGCACTGCCGTCTTCACATCTTCATCAGAAGTGCATCATCGTCCTCGTAGATCCTGTCAGTGGAGCAAAGAGGTGAAAGTCTGATGGAGCGAGATCAGGACTATAGAGAGGATGCTTTAACACCACAAAACAAAAATAAAGGTTTTGCAGAGAGTCGACAGTGTGTGCACAAGTTTGTCCTCAGCTGTGGACGCGCCGTTGTGCAACCTTTTTTGAACTTCTCTATTCATTCTTACACACTTCCTTGTGACAAAAAGTCTTTGATGGATAACCGCACCAGGTACACACTCAGATCACACAAAAAAACTAATCACTGCACGCTCCTGTTTTGTCAGGCAAATCACAAGTGGGACATACGTTTTCTTCTCACGCTGCAGTTAAAACGAATTGATGTTACTCATTTAGGTACTTGGGAGACAGTATCCTTGAACCTAGACTACTTTATTAGGACCTCCTGTATACACCCCAACGTATTCATACAGTTGGCTCATACAAGATGATCAGCAGCACATTAACGTCAACTGCGGACACAGATGTACTGTAGGATGTAGCACGAGTTACATCAAGTTCACATCAAACAGTGTTAGTGCTCGGCTGCTTTGAGTGTTACAGAAACCGCTGATCCTCTGGGGATTTCGACCACAGCAGTCACTAGAGTTTCTACAGACTGGCGTAAAAACAAAAAACAAAAAAAGAAAGAAGAAGAAAGAAGCAGTGCTACCGGAAGCAACACTTTGTTAATGAGAGACATCGGAGGAGAAAGGTCAAGCTGGGTCAAGCTGATAGGAAGTCTGTAGGTAACTCATTACAACCGTGGTGAGCTGAAAAGCATCACGGAATACACAACATATCCAAGCTTGAGGTGGATGTGCTACAACATCGGGTTCCTCTTCTGTCAGCCAAGAACAAGAGACTGAGGAGTACTGTATTAGGCACAGAGCCCCTGAAACTCCATAGCTGAAGACCCTTTTTTTTCATGATAGGCTGATGGATAATTGTGCATACAGTATGTACAGGTGTTCCAAATAAACTGGCCAGTTTGGTGTGCAGTATGTAGTGTGTTCAGGTACAGTGGAACCTTGGATTACGAGCATAATTCGTTCCGGAAGTGGGCTCGTATTCCAAAGTAGTCATAAACCAAATCAAATCTTCCCATAAGAAATAATGAAAACTCTAATAATTCGTTCCACAGCCCCCAAAAATAAATACAGGAAAATAATTAATACAATATATAAAGTAAAAATAAAACAAATTAACCTGCACTTTACCTTTAAAAAGTTAAAGTTAAAATAAATCCCAACAGATAAGTGTTTCCGTTTGTGCGCGCAGGCACCGTGTATTTGTGTGTGTATGTGTGTGTGTGTGTGTGTGGAATTAGCCCCTTGCCTCGCCTCGTCTTACACAGTAAAACCCCCACCTCGCTTTTTAAGCTTCACAACAAACACACACACAACGGAAACACTGTTTTAACGGAAAAAAAAGAAACCTCTCTAATGACACTCGCGTGAGCGCAGACTAACAGAATCACTGCTGTAAAGTAAAAAACAAAACAAAACAAAACAAATGAACCAGCACCTTACCGTTGAAAAGAATCGCAACAGAGCAGTGTTTCTGTTTAGAGCAGAGTGTGTGTGTCTGTGTGAAGCCGGGGAGGGGGGGTGTAAAGGCGAGAGAGTGTGTGTGTGTGTCGGTGTGTGTATGTTGGTGTCAAAAAACTCGCCACTCGTAAACCAAGACATGCTCGTTTTTCAAGTCAAAATTTATTAAAAATCCTTGCTCGTCTTGTGGAACACCCGTAAACCGAGTTACTCGCAATCCAAGGTTCCACTGTATTGTGTCTTCGCCAACCACTTTGTTTGTGCATGATGCAGAATGATGCTTCCGGTACTCTAAGATATTTATTCATCTTCTATACCACTTGTCCTGTACAGGGTCATCGGGGTTTGGAGCCTACTATAAGGAGATTTTGGGCATAAGGCAGGGTACAGCCTGGACAGGGTGCCAATCCATTGCAGGACACACACACACACACACTATGGGCAATTTATATCATCAATATCAGCACACAGTCCCGAGGCGGGAATTGAACCTGGACCCTGGAGATGCGAGGCCACAGTGCTGCCTGTATTGTGAGATATTTACAGTATGTTTTTTTTTTTGGTTTGTTTTTAAACCATTTTGAATAACATTATAATCATACTGTAGTTCTGTAAGAGAATTATTTTTAAATAAAAGAAGTTATTTCTACTCTTTGCTCTCATTCTCATAGATCTGATATTAATGTCTTAAATCCTCCATGCTGCTATCTTCCTGTCTCCTTTTGCATCAGTTCCCACGCTCACCTTCCCATTCTCTCTTTACGTCTCTGTCTCTTTTTTTATCTCTCTTTGGCTCTCTCTCCCCGCCTCCCCCCCCCCCCCCCTAACTCAAGCCAACACCTCCTGTTCTGATTCGTCTCTGGACGGACACCTATCTAACTTACACTCCTTTCCTCTTCAGGATCTCACCAGGACATTAACAATGGTTTATGTTCTTTGTAGTATTAGACGTCGATGGCACAGGCGTTTGGTCAAGCATATAAAAACCTTTAAAAAATATTTTGCTGTTAATAAACAGAGACCTTTCTGACAGACAATGTGTGTGTGTGTGTGTTTGACTGTGTCGCTCCTGGCGCCAGAAAGTCTTATCTAAGAACAACAGACAGACAGAGCGACTAGCTTATTCTACCACGCAACTTTAAAACTAGTCATAGTTTTCACACTAAGTCACCTCTCAGCTCATCCGTAAAATCTACTGAACCTTCACAGTTGTTCTAGTACAGTACTTATTTCCCAGTGTGGTTCATTTAAAGGTCCTGTATACAAAAAGCATGGCTTTAGACTCTGTGCCATGCCGTGGTGGCATCACCGAGCTCCCCTGAGACCAAAGAGAATGAGAATGGAACAAATACTGTACATACGTCAGACATATCGCATCCCTTTGTCACACTCACATGTCCTGTATCATCAGGAGTGGTTTAAATGTGCCAGCTGTGGATTTCTCGTGGTGTGTCTTAATTAATGCTAAAGGAGAAGAAGGAAAGCTTGTGTATTATTGCTCAGGCTTGTGGGGGGCATCCTATGTGACCCTAGAGTTAAGGTCTGTATGTATAAAAGCTTTAGCAATATTTCAAGACTACATGATTGCACAACAGTGTTATGCTGCTGCCATCTGGTGGCCAGTAATGGAACTCTGCATACAACTGTAACTCTTTGGATTTTTTGGGGTGTTTCCTCAGCTCATATACACTATACATTTGTACTATATGATTGCTACAAGTGTATTTCTGAGTAGATCACAATCAGACAGGTAACAGTTAATAGGAAACCAACATGACATATCACGGTATAAAACACCTTTTATAATCTCTTATAGGTGTTTGAGGCAAGTGACCATGACAGTTATACTGTACATGTATACATATATATGTTACTTAAATCATTCAGTGAACTACCAGTGCTAAGACATCCTGATAGAGATCACGGTCATTAGGATTGAGATGGTTCATCAGCAGATAAAGCAAGAACTTTGTACTGGTGTTTGGTATTGTTTGTGTCTAAAGAGATTATTATAATTATTATTAGTTTTTAAATTTTTACAATTAATATTAGTAAGACGGTTGCTATCCTCACTTGACTTACCTTCAACAAGGCTGTGAAGCAATCATGGTCCCATGGGGCAGAGCATGTGCTTCATGACTGAGTTTTGTTAAGTAAAGAGAATGTCATAAAGCTCAAGGCCAGTAGTAACATCATCAGAATCCCATCTGTGACGCTATTACTGTAATGACTGTCATGCAGTGACATCACTTTTATGTCTCTCTCGTGAGGTAGTTCAGTTAATGTGGATAAATAAGTGGTGTGGTAGTATTTTTGCATTATACTGCAAGTATTACTGCATTTTATTATTGGTACTACAAAAATTGGCACACACACACACACACACACACACACACACACACACACACGCACACGCACACAAAAGTGTGGGTCCTAAGAACCTATCTTTGATCCCAGCTATAATTGCTGATACAGTGATTTGTTGTTTTGTTGATGTAAAATAAATAGAATTACAATTATGTTGGGCAATTACTATTAAGTCCATCATTAAATATTATATAAGAATCACTCACCTACTCATCGTCTATACCGCTTTACAGGGAGCCTGGAGCCTATCCCAGGAGACTTAAGGGACAAGGCAGGGTACATCCTGGACTGTGTGCCAATCCATCGCAGGGCACACACACATATACACACTAAAGTCACATGGTCATTCATAGACTAGACGCAATTTGGAAATGCTAATTAACCAAAAATGCCTGTCTTTGAACTGTGGGAGGAAACCGGAGTACCACTAAGCACTAAGAGAACATACATACTCTATGCACACAGAGATGCCGGACCCGGACCCTGGAGGTGCAAGGCGACAGTGCTAACCACTACACCACCGTGCCTCCTTATATAAGAATTCTATAAATATAAAACACTTGGCTAAAATTACTGTTTAAATGTCTGGTCTTTGCAGAATTAAAACTGGTGATTGTTCTATAGTTGAAATTAATTGATTTTATAATAAACAAAATAACAAAAAATAGCATCTCAAAAAAGTGGATCTCATGCAAAAGGTTGGTTTACTCACTCACTCATTGCCTAAACCGCTTTAACATGTATTCCAGGAGACTTAGGGCACTTAGGGTACATTCTGGATGGGGTGAAAAGATTGTCTGGTGTGATTTAATTTAAAAGTGAAACTCTCATATATTCTAGATTCATTACATGAAAATCTACATTTTTCAGTCCAGTATTAAAATATTTCCTAAGATCAATCAAAAAAGTTTAAGTTAGCATATTCAAATGTCCAACTTCTGAAAAGTATATTCATTACTTGGTCGGGACTCCTTTAGCATCAATATATGTAGCATGGCATGTATGCGATCAGTCTGTGGCACTGCTGAGGTGTTATTGAAGACCAGGTTGCTCTGATAGCAGTGTTCAGCTCGACTGTATTGTTGAGTCGGGTGGTTCACATCTCCCTCTTGCCCTTTTGGAAAAGGAAACTGGCATCTACATAAAGCTGTTCAGAAGAGGGAAGCATAAAGTGCTCCAACATCTCCTGGCATATGGCTTGCAATGACTATGGGCTTGATAAAACACAGTGGACCAACACCAGCAGATGACATGGCACCCCAAACCATCACCGATTGTGGAAAGTTCACACTGGATTTCAAGCAACTTGGATTCTGGGTCTCTCCACTCTTCCTCCAGACTCTGCAAGTTCCAAATTAAATGTAAAATTTACTTCCATCTGAAAATAGCATTGAACAGTGGTCCAGTTCTTCTTCTCCTTAGCCCAGATAAGATACTTCTGACGTTGGTTCTGGTTCAGGAGTGGCCTGATACTCTGAATGCCACAGCTGTAGCCCATTTTCTGAAGACGTCTGTGCATGGTGGCTCTTGATGCACTGACTCCAGCCTCACTCCACTCCTTGTAAAGATTTCCCAAGGTCATGAATTGGCTTTGCTTGACAATCCTCTTAAGGCTGCGGTCATCCCTGTTACATCCCTGTTGATTATGCTTTGATTTAACTCTCTGTGAATAGCAAGCCCTTCCAGCAATGACCGTCTGTTGCTTATCCTACCTTGTAGAGGGTGTCGATGATTGTCTTCTGGACAACTGTCATTTGTTTTTATTAAGCTGTAAAAAAAGAAAAAAGAAAAAAAAAAGGCTTGAAATATTTTACTTCATATGTAATGAATCTGGAAATAAACTCTGAGAGGCTAACATACATCTTATTGATTACTCTGTTAATGACTAACAGCTTTATAAAATCTGACCAATAGGTTTCCATGGAAACATGTTGATTAAATTGCAGTGCATTGCAGAAAAATAGATAAAGGGAGTATGAGAGAGAGAGAGAGAGAGAGAGAGAGAGAGACTCCTTCATGAACAACCCATCACTAGGCCTACTGCTCTGAACTACAGGGCATCCCAAAAATCTCCATAGACAGGGCAAATTAACCCTTCTCAGCAAAATGTAACTCGATTAAAAAAATAAAATCCACATAATTGCATTTCTTTGTAAACACACAGTCATCTCTCCCACTCACAATGAACTTGAGTTACCACATCTGGTGTTACGCATATAATTGTCCTTTGAATTGCTTGCGTATGCAACTTTTTTTCCCCCAGCATAACACCAGAGCTGCAGTTTTGGAGTTGCTCTGACCCAGTCCTCTAGCCACCACAGTTTGAAACTTGTCAAAGTCACTTAAATCCTTATGCTTGCCCTTTTTTTTTAGTCTAGCACATCGACTACTTGCTGCCTAATATATTCCACCTACGTCCAGTCACCATTGTAATACTGAGATATTGAAAATGAAGCTACTGCGACAAGGGCCAAATTGTGATGGCTAGAGGACTGGGTCAAAGCAACTAAAAAATTGCAGCTCATGTGGGATGTTTCTGGCCTTCAGTAGTGGACCAAAAGTAATCCATGGGAAGAAAACCACTGAACTGGTGACAGGGTCATGGGTGGTCAAGGCTCACTGATGCACATGGGGAGTAACTATTAGCTCAAACTGATGAAAAGGGTAATGTTGGTTCCAGAGGAAAGGTGTCGGAAAACACAGGTCACTACTGTTTCTGTGACAATTGGTGGGGAGACCTACTCAATATTAGGCGACTGATCAGTATATACAGGATGGGTGAAAATCAACTAGACAGTGTTTAATGGCTAGTATGACTGGAGTCATCATGAAAACAGTCACTCCATTTTGCACTTATTGTGAGTCTGTGGTTAGACCAGCATTTTCCAGGAAAATGGCTGGGATGACGTGGACCTCATGAATGTCCTCTGAGAAATTCACATCTCATTCCATGTGTTTTTTTTTTCTTCCTCTGGTGCTATGCGAAGAAGGAGGTGTACAGGACAAAGCCTCACACACTGGAGGACTTGGACGCACAGATTCAGTAGATTCTCAGCAATATCCCAAACAACTTTGTTTACAAGACTGTGCATTCCATCCCTAGGTTGAAATGTAAAATGTTGCTTCCCCTTTCCTATGAAATAAAGTACAATAAATAGTTTCAATAAATATGTATTAGAAATATGGACTTTACCACCAATTTTTAATGCCTAGTTACTTTTTTCACCCACCCTGTGTACAGTATATATATTGATTCCAAACAGCATTTTGTTGCTGATTCTCTGTATTTACCTGAATGAAAGTTTACCAGGCTTCCAGGATTCTTAGCTCGAATGGATAGGCTGAGTCAAATAATACCTAACACATAATGTTTTCGGGAACTAAAAAAAACCTTGTTTTAAAAGCATAGCTACAAGAATGTTTTGAATACTAAAAACCTTGTTTTAAAGAAGTTTATAGACATTTAATGTACAATTACATGATGGTTTAATGGACAGTATGTGACCATGCACAATAGCACATACAGTACACTTACTTATGCATATACATACAGTACATACATAAGTTGACTGGGTCTTCTTGTCCAAACATTTCATTGGACTCTTGGCTCTGTGTCGACCTGCATAAGACAAATAAACTAAACTAAACTACTGTCTGTCTGTCTGTCTCTGTCTGTCTGGACTTTTGGACACCCAGTCAGGACAGGTTTGGACACATGGGACATTTAACATTTTGTGAAAGACACTGAGTTCATAAATCATCAGTTAGTGACCAGCTGAAGGGAAAGGTGTGGAATCAGACACAGCCCACGAGTGTTGTTTAGGGCGGGAGGATCAAGTGCATTAACCTGTCAGTCCTCACACACGTACACACAGAGTTAAAATGCTCTATCCTCCTCTGTATGGCCCCCAGTGACTGACTCTGGACACACTCTGTACTACTGTGTGTGTGTGTGTCTGACTCTGGATGATCAGACCGGCGGTCATGGCGCACTCCTTCATCCCTCCGGAGTTACAGAACGGACACGGAGATGAGGACGACCTCGAGCACGAGCACGTCTACCTGCGGGACCGGCGCAGGGCCAAGTCGTTACCGGCGTACCCCGAGCAGGCCAGCTTGTTCAGCCACCTGTCCCAGCGCTGCAGGAAGCAGGTGAAGTTCGCCGACGCGCTCGGGTTGACCCTGACCAGCGTGCGGCACTTCAGCATCGCCGAGGACCCGCAGGTTCCCTCCGAGGTGTTCGCCGCGCTGCGCTCTAAGCGCGAGCCATGCGCCGCGGCGCCCGCGCGGGAGACGCGGCTCGCGCCGGAGCACGCGGAGGCGCGCGCGAAACGAGGCGGGGTCGCGCTGGAGACGGCCGCGCTGTCCGACTGGGCCGTGCGCGGGGTCATACTCGCGCACGTCGCGGATAAAGCCTGGACCGAGGTCGGGGTGAGGTACACCTTCAACCGGTGGGCGTCCTTCGCGGACGCGCCCGCGGTGCCCGTGTCCGGAGAGCGCGCGCGCGCAGACACCCAGACGTTCTCGTTCACGGTGCACACGCCTCCTTTCCGCGAGCCGGACGCCAGCGTGCACTTCGCCGTGTACATGAGGACTGACCGTGGCGACTTCTGGGACAATAACGACGAGCAGAACTACCGTGTGCAGTGTGGGCGCGTGCTGTGAAACCCCAACAGGGCAAGACATCACACCCGTACCCATGAACATGGGGACACATGGGGACACAAAGTCAAATCTCTGCATGTAGGTTTGTGCACTTGTTGGACAGAACTGCTTCATTCACTGCACAATGACATCAGGCTTCATGCATTATTTATAATTCCCTACAGAATATATTGAGAGACATGGACTTCTCTGTGCAGCCTTGCATCACTGACAGACCTGACCTTAAAGCTCCAATAAGCTCTTACTCAGAAGGTGATTTTTTTGGGGGGTTACAATACATTATCACTAAGACAGTAACTCATCTACCCACTAGTCTGGGCGCAGTCCTGCATTTACAAATGTCACATGACCCATGCATTGTCTGACCAGCCATAGGCTTCATTTTCCAGTGCTAGTAAAGGTGGTGGTGGTCTACTGCCAAATGATCAAAACAGGTCCTTACACCACCCGCAAAAAATATCATATCATAATGGTGATTAAAATGAGCATGATGTGGTTGGCTTTCTCAATTTAGCAAACAACGAATAACATTCACAGATGTCCCTGTATGAAACACTGAGCCATACTGAGGTGGGAAAAGAGTAAGTTGGGCAGGAGTAGCTCAACGGTTAAGTCGTTTGGAAGCTCGAGCACCACCAGGTTGTGACTGTTGGACCACTTGAGAAAGGCTTGTAGCCCTTAAAGCTTTTTTATTTAATTTTTTTTTTTTAGTAAACTTATACAGAGCTCATGATTATGCAGTACTGAGAGACATTTCCCTTTTTTCAGCACAACAGAATTTTTTTTGTTCGTTCTAACCAACTACCCAAACATGACTGAGCAAAAAAAAAAAAAAAAAAAAAAAAGTCACATAGGCAAAGGAGTAGCACAGATACACACAGTTTTTTTTCCCCAGTGGTTTCTATGACCAAAAAATACTAATAATATGCTAATTTTGAGAGTTCTACATATCTGAAAACCCAAATACCAAGTTTGAAGTCAAATTCAAATTTTATTCGTCACATACACAGTCATACGAATAAAATTTGAAGCCTCCCCGTTAACACACACACCAGCAGGGCCTCCATATAAGCAAATATATATTTTTGTAATCATCATTGAACTATGCTCTGTCGCCGGCACAGAACTGCGCCACTTGTGTAAACCCTCAACTGCTCAGTTGTATAATGAGATAAAAATATAAGTCATTTTGGATAAGCCAAATGCTGTACATGTAAATGGAAAAATCTCTTTCCAGCACTAACTCACTAATACAGGAACATGTAAGAGCGTTCACACAAAATGAATGATCTGAGGCTATTCAGCTGCACTAGTTGGATAAACAGTATAGAGCATGTTGTTTTGATATGCCTCACGCTTTTAAAATTAATGTCTATAATAATAATAACAATAATAATAATAAATCCTGTGAGCCACTCATTGTCCTTGGGCAACCACTCACAGCAAAATCCTTAGTCTTGATTTAACACCCAGAGTGTTGATTTAACACTTTCAGAGTACATTTGTGACCATTAGTTCATATATAAACACTTGGGGTGTTAAATCAACACTGGGAATTTTGCAGTGTACATGGACACATTACACCTGCAGATTAGTCAAGAGAATTTTGCCTGTCAAATCTAATGCTGCATCTGAAACAGTATATCTGGTATATCTGAATATTTAAATATTTTTACTTCAGTATTTTAAGTTTTTAAGTTTTTTTTAAAGAAGTTATGCATTTGCTTTTTACACTTTGTAGCTTGAACACAGAAGCAGAAAAATACATAATTCCAATTTCCTTTCCACCTTTCTAATAGCTGAAGTTGTAGTCGGTGTGAACTGAACAAAGGTGATTATTTTAACCTAAGTAGGCAGTGCTGTTAAAGTGCTCTTGAAACTTAAAGAATTTATTTTTAGATCAGCCAGAAAACCTATTATGTAAGATCTTGTTTCGATTAGTAATGTTTTTTTAGTTAAATTTTATTATTATTATTATTATTATTATTATGTCTCTACAAATCAAAGCAAATCCTGTGTTAAAATTATTTACACCTCATATCAAACGTGTTGTTTCTGTTGTAGGACCATTACCACAACAATGCACACATTAACCATTGTCTTGCTATAACACTCTGTAGTCTGGGATTGCTTCAGCTCACACTTTAACTGTTCTTCAACGTTGATGTGTTCGGTGGATTTCATGGACTTTATATGCTCACAGCTTTTTATGCTGTTTCCCTAAAGCTGGACTGTTAACTTTTAACACCTTATATTATCTTAGATTTGTTTTTGCAAAGTCTGATGAAAGGCTTGGTTTGAAATGTATGAAACAATGATGTGTAAGACTAGTCTTGCATATTTAGTGCACATTATAAAGGGCCAGGAGCTGCTTCTAGTTATCAACAACGAATGTATCATTGTGAAGTAATTTGTTCTGAAAGCTATTTTTTTGTTTGGATTGTTCATTTGATCCCTGTTAATTTGATTACTTTGATTTTCCACAAGCAGCATTAGTGTGTGTCACAATTGACATGGTATTATTGTATGCATGTAGTAAACCAAATGAGGACCTTTAAAAATATTAAAATGAAATATTTGAAAGACTTTAATGTGTAAGACTCTCTTGCTCTGATATGATAACCTGACAAAAGTAGGTATCATCAGACTGTGGGTATGACCAGTCAAAGGGAGTTTTGAAACAAATGCATGTGATGCATTTACTGTCTGCGTATCAGTGTGCCAACTGAAAAATAAATAGAAAAATATATAAAAATTAACAGGTATACCCTGCACTGTACCACTGCTCATAATACAATGCATGCATCTAATTAACTATAATTTAAGGTAGTTAATGGATAAAAGCTAAAATAGCATACACATGTAATTACGTTTAAGGCATTTTTGTATATTTTTATAGAATATTAAGGAACTTTCGAAAGACAAAGGGAGGGCTTTGACCCTAAGAGCCACTGTGATTACAGTTAGTTTGTTGTGACAAGATTAAACTTTCCAAAAAGTCACAAATTCTGTACAATACAACTAGGCAGTGATTGGTGGCTCAGTGGTACAGTAGATTTCTCGCCTACCATGTGGAAAGCAAGGGTTCGATTCCCAGCCATTGGAGGCAGTGCCGGTCAGAAGCCCGTATAAAATGAGACGGTTACGTCAGGAAGGGCATCTAGTGTAAAACCTGGGTCAAGTTGTTGTGCCGATCAGTTGGTCTACTGTATCGGCAGAGAGATTGCAGATCAAGTGAATGTAGGTGAACCTACTGGAATGTGGGTGGTTTTGGGGCACTTTTTTATGTTATGTATGACATTATTGGTCATTAATGCAAATATTTAACATCATATTCTGAGGGAAAAAAAAGCTAGTCTCTAAATAAAATGGTGATGATTCCAATAGAAAGTGTGAGATTGAATATCCTGTCCCTTGGTATCCAACACGACAGTGACCCAAAGCACACAGCAAAACTGACCACACAGGGGTTAAAGGAGAAAATAAAGGTGAATGTCCTTGCATGGCCTAGTCAGAGACCAGACTTGAACCCCCCATTGAAAAATCTGTGGAATGACTTGAAGACTGCAGTCAACACCTGGGCACCATCAAATCAACTCGACTTGAGCGGTTCTGCGAAGAATAGTTGGAAAATACTGCAAAGTCTACATGTGCAAAGTCGTCTTTTGGAAGCTTTTCCAAATCAGTGACCTTTTTTTTTTTTTTTGATATGACATATTTCGGTTATACACCCTTCACATGGAAGTTAAAAGTTGCTCTCTGATCTTAAATACAACTGCATAAAACACATAAAAGACGCGTCTGTCTTCATTTCGGGCTGCAAAGAAACAAAATAGGATTATTTTCTATATAATCCCATATGTTCAATGGTTTTAAATCGCTACTATCCAAAGGTAAAACAGTTGAACAGTGGAGTTTAGAGATAAGCGTTTAAAAAAAAAAAAGACTCTGGGAAGAGAAACAAACTATTGTACAATATCTGTCCAGGGGAAAAGTTCATTCGGACAAAACCAGAGCTCGATCGTCTGATTAATGCTGCTTTTAGAGGTGGAAGAGAACATGTCTCAATGGGCTTATGTTGTCATACTCTGAACAATAAAATATTAGATGTATTTGCTTGTGATTGGCTCAGGTGTTCCTGCTATGCTTACAGTCCTGAAACCATCAACGGCTTATTGGTTGATTTCCCCGCTTCTTGTTTCAGCTCTAAGTGATGAAATGTCCTCACTTAGCTAACGAGAACGGATGTTCCTGAGCCGTCCATCACGCCACACTGATTTATCCCGACCACTTTGATGTTCACAACTTTCAAGCTGCATTTGCTAATCTGAAGGAGACATGAATCGCTATTAGGACGCCGTTTCTTCCGCCAGAATTGTAGATGATGTGGATTTGAAGTTTGCTTCGCACATATAGTATTGCAACTGACAGGTTCGTTACCCATTACGCCGTCCGAGACGTCTGAGACGTCATTTCCAATCTGGATTACGGCCCAGGCTAATGTAGTTTATTCAAGCTAGATGAGGGATGAGCATCTGATATAGAGTTTACAGTCAAGTCTATGCTATAGGTCTCTTGTACGCTTAATACGGGTTTATATTGAACTTGTGTGTGGATATTGCAAAGGTTTTGTCTGTCTCTCAAACACAATCTTACATTATCTCTAGGTTGCTTTCAACGTGTTTGATTTTCACTATTTTTTCCAGGTTTCTTATGTCAGTTAAAACAAATTGCATAAAAAAGACCGGGCAATGCTTATTCACATTTTTAAACGTAATCTCACCCATTGTCTGTAGACTTTATCCTGCCTACAGGTCTCTGGAGACTTGGGGCACGAGGCAATGTACACCCTGGATGGGGTGTCAATCCATTGCAGGGCACACTCACACACTCATACACACACAATGGGCAATTTGGGAACGCCAATTAGCTTAATCTGCATGTCTTTGGACTGTGGGAGGAAACCAGAGTACGCAGAGGAAACCCACCAAGCATGCAAACTCCAGGCACACAGACCCAGAGCCGGGAATCAAAAGACGATTGATGTTTCCGAAAGAAAGACAGGGAAAAGTACAGCGACACTGGTTTATTACAGTTTTGTTCGCGAGTTTATAGCCTAGTGATGTTCAGCAAGTCTTCATTTAAAAACTCATCAAAGAATGGTGATGAGACTGAGCATGGTGGCATTAAAACCCCACTGCCACCTAGCGCTTTGGCGATGTACGTGCAAAGCGACACACACCCCAGCGCACAAGTGTAAATGTCCACAATGCTGAAGGCTTGGCGCAGACTTGACTAGGCAGCACACATCAGCCTTTAGGATTTAGTAAGAAAGGTGTCCTGAGAAAGAACTCTGGCTCTGACTTTTTAGATAGATGTTAACGCATACTGACAGCCTTAAATTACAGCTCTGTCTTTTTCTCTTGGATGGATGGATTACTCAATCTAGTAGCCATTTCACCATCTTCAACCGCTTATCCAAAATCGGGTTGCGTGATTGAGTAATCTAACCAGATTATTTACTTCCCCTCTTCATGTTGTAGTATTACATAATATTTGGATTAATTATCACGTTACTTTATTCACCCATAAATGCAAAGTAATTTGTATATTAAAAGGGCCCTCATGTATGGTTACTTGTTGCATGTACTGTACAATATGAGTGTATACAGTAGCTGTTGCATTTTTTTGTTCCAATTAGAAACAAATGAGGAAGAATTTATACAAAAAAAATTACTTAAAAAAAGAATATTAGGTGTGCTAGCTTTTACAGATGACTCTTCATTATTATCGTGACAAAACATCCTGAAAGTGTGTTTACTAAATTTTAATTCCATATCACTTATCCTGTATTGTAGATGTTTTTGGACTGTGGGAGGAAACCGGAATACCTGAAGGAAACTTGAGGCGGGAACTGAGCCACAGTGCTAACCAGCTAAGTGTAAGTGTAAATGCCGGCTAAGTGTATTTTTAAGTCGGAAAAATATAAAAATATTATAATTATTATTAGAATTTTATATCTCTGGAAATTTTTGTTCAATTTGTGTTGTATTTTAGGATGTCGTCTAGTTACGGCATTTCATTTTTAAACTATAGGGAATTTCTCATCTGTTTTTGGCAGAAACGTTTTTTTTTTTTTTTTTTAACCCTGAAATCAGGTGGATAAAAAATTCTGCACACACCTAACTTCTTTTTCAAACCTGGCATTAAATTTTGCATGAACGATTTTGTCCTTTCAATGCTTTAGAAGTTTCGTGCACTACTAGAACTAGAACCCATTTCAGTATCAAGGGGAACCCAGTAAAAAAAAAATTTATTATTTAAAAAAAATTTAGTCCTCGCTCCAACCCTGTATTTATCCTACTGCGTTTAGAATTGTGCAACATGATCTTTAGACCTTATACTCGAGCTCACTGGGTCATCCGTGCCTAAAAAACTAACAAACTAATCTATTTTAAATCTCTTGGCCTTGTAGGAAACCTTTAACCCCAACACACAATGTCACCACGTTCCTTCACACGTGATACTTAGATGCTGTTTACAAGATTTACTTATCAGGAATCGTCCAGCTCGTGATGTCTTAAACTGACATCGCTTTAATGAAACAGGACAAATAACACATACATGACATTTATGTACAAAAAAAAAACAAAAAAAAAAACTGAGTGAGCTGTAACAACAGGGTGTGTGGTGTGTTTGCGTTGCTGTATTTGCCCTCAGTGAAATGTGCATGTCAGCACGGTTGACTTTATATAATGAACGTATATAACGGGCCAGTGCTTGAACAGCATCATGAGCATCATTTGAGCTTCCTGAAAAGCCATGGTCCTTCTCCACAGAGGGCTCTCGTGTCCAATTAGATGAATTTCTTCGGCTTGGATTCCACTACGGTCTGTTGAACCTCGTACATCTTTCCGATGGCTACCTATGTGTAAAGAAAAAAAAAACCAAGTTGTAATGTTGTCATTTTTCACTTCATTACCTCTTTCTTCTCATTATAGACAGACATTAATGAAGTCCAGATGCTGTAAACAAAGTGGTGTTCATACAGTAAAACCCTGGATTGCGAGTAACTTGGTTTGCGAGTGTTTGGCAAAATGAGAAAAATTTTGTGATCAATTTTAACTCGATATACGAGTAGTACGTATACACTTTGTTTGCTAAGCATTATGTGATCACACCTGAGCCAATAGGTCTTCTATCTTTTGCGTTGCAGGATTGTGGGTAATCGTCTTCCATACTCGGTCTCAGTGTGCGTGCGCCATTTGTATAATCAACATTCGGGTACGCATGTACTGTTTACTACCACATTTTATATATTAGTGTGCATTTTTTACATTTTTTGTTCAAGTGTAGTGCCTGTTATTTTAGTAAATGTCCTGAAACAACACCCCCCGTAAAGAAAAAAAGTCTGTAGCACAATGCGATGTCACATTTGCGTGGAATCCTCAAAAGGAGGCAAAAACAATTGAGAGAGGTTAGGTTATTAGAGGTGTTCGCTGTCAAAGTCACATAAAACGAACTGATCTTTTAGAGATCGGTAATTCTCTTAGTGTGTGTGTGTCTAAAGTTAGTGTGTCTTAGGTTTTCCTAAGGTGTGGCCCATTACTTGACATGTTATTTAGTTATACAAACTTTTATTAAAGTTTTAAACTCAAACCAGGACGTCTGAGTATGCAAAATAGCTGAACAAAAAAATTACCTTTATTTTTCTATATAATCCCCTATTAATGCATTAATGCACTTATCCAAGCGTTCCATTATTGCTTGGATATCATCCAGGCAGAAAGTCTTCTCAGCACACCACACCACACCACACCAATGATCAGACTGCTTGGTACACGTCTGAATCGCTGGCCTCCCGCTTTACATGTGGAAATGGCTTGGAGTGAGGTCAGGACTGTACGGGGGATGTGGCTACAACTCCCAGCCGAGTTCCTGTAACGTGCAAGTGGTGTTGGTGAATGATGGTGTGTACTGTTCCCCCACACAGATGCATTTCCTCTGCAAGAACAACAACTTATGGACAACAACTTAAGGATCAGGTGTTCCAGTTGTTGAATGTTGTGGCCCAGAGCCACTTTTGTAATTTTTTGTATCGAGATTTCATCACACGGTTTAACTTGGACGCCCCTTGTAGTATCCATGACTTATAATTGTATAAATACTCCATGTGAACATTTAGAAACAAACAGTAAAAACAATTTTAAGACAGAGACGAGCAGTGTAAGGATGCCTTTTGGAGAAAAAAAAAAAATCAGGAATGTGATTCCACAAGGAAACCAAAGGTCCACAATGCAGCGCTGTAAATAAACATCAGACTAATATTGAAATATGTCTATCTCTGAATCGATGATGGTCTGAATCACCTGATAGGGAGTTTGGATTTTACATTTTTCAATTTAAACCTGATATTATTTAATACCTTCAACATAATCGACATGACTCAAATCATGCACAGGACAAATCGTTGGGGGGGGAAAAAAAAAAAGAAAAAAGGGCTCCGCTTTCAAAACTGAAAGTGAGTCAGATAGATCAATGATTCCCCAAAAATACAATTTCATAAGACAAAGACGTTAATATACAGCTTTAATAATTCAGTCTGTAAACCGTTATGGAATATTGTTGATGTTAAAATTTTCTCAACATCTGATCCATGCATCCAGATTTCAGTCCACATCCACATGAAAACCTCTGAAAGCTGTTCGGATTACGCGAGTACCCGAGTGTTACCGAGTTCTTTTCCAAACTTTTTTACACTACAGAATGCCAATATTTGACAAAACCGATACGAACTGTACATTTCTGTGAACCGTGGGTGTATGTGTGTATGCGTGGTGTGTGTGTGTGTGTGTATGTGTACACCAGTGGCATAGTCCAGGGGTGTGTTGCAATCTCAGCTTTACAGTCACATGGTGGGCTCAGTCATGTGTCAGCAGGCGTTCGTGGTGTGAGTGTGTGTGTGTGTGTGTGTGTGTGTGTGTGAGAGAGAGAGAGAGAGTGGCATGTGCATGGAAAACACTCTGTCACACACACACCTCTGGAAAGGAAAGAACACTGACCAGTAAACTCGGGGTAAACAGAAGACTGCGTGCCTGAGACCATGTGGCTGTAACATGCCAGGGACAGGAATTGGGACAGAACATCATCCAGTACAAACACCACTGTACACGTAGAAGCACACACACACACACACACACACACACACACACACACACACACACACACACACACACACACACACACACACACAAAACGGTTATATAATAGAACAACAAGTCAAAATGATATTTGTTTTCGAATCCATTCTTAACGAATCCATTACCTAGGTCGAATTTATTTTCAAACAGTTTCTTGTAGAGATAAATCAAATTTTTAATAAATCGTCTTAGTAAGGACGTTGGGAACAGCTTGACGTCAGTTCTCTGGAACTTGGTGCTTGTGCCCTAATAAATTGTCTTAGTAAGGACATTGGGACGCCTTGAACAGCTTGACGTCAGTTCTACACCTTACTGGAAGACCACTGGACCGATTCTTCAAGGTGTATTTTAATGATGTTGATGAAGAGCACCGTCTAACACTTTCATCTCCCATACTGTACCTGTTCAACTGGTGTGAGAGCTGATGAGTGTGAAGGCCACAGCTCATGATTTACAGCATGTTTGTCCTCATCAATCCATTTGTGAATGGGGGTGGGGCCACCCTGACAGAGACCACTCCCATCAAGAATGTATGGCGTGTATATGTCGCATAAAGGAGCCATAAAAGATCAGTTAGGTGTGAATGTGTGTGTGCCGGTGTTTCAATGAACCTCTGCATAGGGTAATGTGCTTACTGAAGATGAATGAATTGACTGAATGAAGGAAATTATTATGTATTTTTCCATCTTCTATACTGAGGAGGCACTGTGGCTTTGTCGCCTCGTACCTAAAGGGTCCGAGTTCGATTCCCGTCTCTGTGTGCAAGGGGTTTGCAGGTTGTGGGTTTCCTCCGCATACTCCGGTTTCCTCCCACAGTCCAAAGACATGCAGATTACGCTAACAGGCATCCCCAAATTGCCCATAGTGAGTGAGTGAGAGTGTATATGTGTACCCTTAGATGGATTGGCACCCCACGACCTTGCATACAGAATAAGGCGGTATAGACGATAAGTGAATGAGTGAGAGTGAGTATAAGGCATATCCTGGAGTCTGTCCCAGGAGACTTTGGACACAAAGCAGGGGGTATTCCCTGGACAGGGTGCCAATCCGTACCTACAAACTGGGAACGCCACTTAGCCAGATCTGCACGTCTTCGGACTGTGGGAGGAAACCGGAGTACCCGGAGGAAAACCCACCAAGCATATAAAACTTATAACCATAATCATTAGCCAATCTGAGAATTTACATTTTTCCCCCACATGTAGCTCAGCTCTTATTCTCAAAGATCTACCCTGCGATTTTTACCTCAGGGTACGCCCGGGATCCATACCCGAGTCTTTTCCTTCAGCATTTCAGTGAAGAGATGCTGCTTCTGCATTGCTCACAGGCTCGAATGTGGGTTAAACACTGCTTAAAACATTGGATCTTGCAGTCGCTGTTACTGAGAAGGCAAAGCGTCACGTTTATTCTCTGTAATTGTCAGTGCCGGCTGAGGAGAAGCACAGCAAAATGTGCAACATTCGCACCCACACCCACGGACCGGTAGAAGATTACAGTATAATAAAGGAGAAAAAGGGTCGCAGCTTGGTTATTCGGCATCTCTGATTCACGCGAATGTTACTAAAGGAACGCGACACGAATACTTCACAGCGCTCCAGACAACTCCGTGACTGATGCTCTGACGGAACGCGGCATGTGGCCACTCTATTAAAATGCGCTTCAGGATGAGTCATGGAGCCCATCCGTTACGGAGACGGTCTGCGGCGTGAAGCGAATCGCCGCCCCGTGGTGTGAGAAAGAGCACTGGTGCTAGGAAAAGATGCACAGTTAGCTAAGGTGCTGCAAGGTTTCATTTTTCAAACTCCAGTGAAGGAGGAGAAGAAGAAGAAAAAGAGCGCGGAGGTCCGTTTTGGCACACGCGTCAGCCTTTGTAAATACGTCCTCCGTCTGCATCACCAGGACCATCTGTCACGTTGAGCAGCTCGCCTTGACACCTGCCCATAACCTCCTGTTTAGAGGAGCTGCACAGACCCATGAGGGGAAAAAAAAAAAAGCACAGACCGATGGGGGTTAAACAGAATGCTGACGGGTAGACAGGATGAAAGCTGAGAAAAAAAAAAAAAGAAAAAAAAAGAGCTGGTGCGGCATTCATAATCAAGATGTTCTTAAATATATGAAGGGAGCGTTCTCGCCTCGGTTTAGTGAATTCTAGCGCATGTTTAGTGTTTTACGGTTTTCATCTGTACATTTTATTGCCGCTTGCTCCCCATTAGTGTCACGGTTGGGACAAAACAAAACGAGAACTAATGGCAATTAAATGAGAAAACTTATAACAACAGGTGTACCACCGAACACCTAAATCTGAACGAGTGCTTTTTAACCTCGGCTCCGAGATCGCCCGAGCTTCGATTGATGCTTCATTAAAGGCATTACAGTTAAGTGGAAGTTCGAGATCTCTCAGCCAGATCTGTCTCAGTTTTAAACATCCACCATCAGTTAACTGCGCGCTTCAGTTTAGCTTCCTCCTGCTTAAAAAGCTCTCACTTATGAGTCCTCTGGGTAAACGGTGCCGCTCCATCAGAACCGGTAGCAAATGACGCTTAGATACTTTAGAGGGCTGAGTAAACATGATCTTCACTCTGTGGCTGTAGAATCTATTTAAATGAACTTTTAGAAAAGACAAATGCATCATTTCTCGATGCGAGAAATAATATTCTTGCTTTTCAATACGCTTTTGTCCATCTGTTAATACGCTTTCGTATTCTGAGCTGCGAGCCATGAATGCACCGCTGTCTTCACTTCTTCATCGGGAGTGGAGCTTTGTTCTCGTAGGGCTGCTTTCAAGTCAAACAAGTCAGATGAAGCAAGGTCCGGGCTATAAGGAGGATGCTTTATCACCTCAGAGGTTTTTGTAGTTTGTCAACAGCGTGGGCAGAAGTGTGCAGATGTGCATCGTCAAGCAAGATCCCTCATGATAGACATACTGTCCAAAGTTTTTGTTGAACCTTTTTCCTGATAATGATTTCCAATGATTTCCAATACTGGCCTTTATGAATCCCATAAAACTGTAAACAGTTGATGGTTGACTTTTGCACTTTTTCTCGGTTGGCGATTGAGGATGTTTCCGTTCCAGACTATGCCGTTTACTCTCAGGGTCGTAGTGATGAATCCGTGTCTCGTCCCCGGTAACGATTCACTTGTGTACGTGTTTTTTTGGGCCATCGTCAATTAATACTGTTACCAGAATGGACCATGTTTATTTATTAATTTCTTTTAACCAAATTGCACTGAATATAAGAAACGTGATAAAGGATAAATTTGGTGTATAGAGCCCCCCCCCAAAAAAAGTTCTTCAAAACTGACGTCTAAACCTTGTAACTGGTAATGAACATGGACAGTGACATCATGTTCTTTCTTTAAATGTCACTAAAAACCACACTTCGTCCAAAACACAGCTCTGCCAGCTCCATGTGTGTGCCTGGCGATGAGCACGATCACGTACACAACATCCCCGTGCACTCCCGTAACCTCCCCCCTCCTCGCCACCATACAAACAAACACACACACACACACACACTGTTGTGCCTCTTATGTTTTCTTTTTTTTTTTTGTAACTCACACTCTGCTAGCCAAGATGTACATCTTCAGCAGCAGGAATCATTCAGAACGAACGATTCGGTAAAGAAGACTCCCGAAGCCGAACTTGCCGTATTTATACCAAAACTTCGCCTGCTCTCGCTTAGTACCACGCTAAAAACTCTCGGGAACACCCCAATGTCATAACACTGAGGAAAAGTACAGCGTCAACAGCACATGGCCAGGCTGAGAGCATCTCTGTGTACTCAGCTAACACAGTGCCACCGTAGCCCTTTTTTCACCTGGCATCAGCGGGCATGCAGGATACACGAGACCCCGGGGAGGCACCTGCTACAAAACACAACCTCTCTCTCTCGCTCATGAAAAACTGCTTGACGCTGCATTTTTAACTCTTGCGGATCACCTCTGTCTGAAAGCAAGTGTGCAGGAAACACTAGTGAGATGCTCCGAAGAGGAAACAACAGCTCGATAGTTTAACAAGGCACTACAACACACAGAGAGAGAGAGAGAGAGAGAGAGAGAGAGAGAGAGAGAGAGAGAGAGAATAAATATGCCGAGTGCATCAGAGTGCAAGTTCTTCAGTAGCTTACTTCAAATGATGGCCTCTAGACTGAAATGCGGGGCATAATCATTATACGCAGCATCATTTACGTTACAGCAAAAAGCGAGGAGGAAAAAGAAGCTGTTTTTTTTTTTTTTTTTTTTTTTTGCCTCTTCAGAACAGCATGGCCGGATAAAATAACCGGTGTGTCTCTCTGGATCATTAGCAACCTGATAAGTGTGTGGGGAAAAGGAGTGAGGAAGAAAGAGCAACACTTACAGTACTTTCCCTGGCTGAACTGCGACATTTAAAATTTGGTCGATAAGAGATGTGTTTTTTTGTTTCTGTTGTTATTTATTCACAGATTTTGTTAAAGGGGAACAAAGAAATCCTCCCTATAAAAAAAGTATGTCTGTACAAAAGTATATCTCTGAATGTGCACAAGGCGGGGTACAGCCTGGACAGGGTGCACCCCGTCAAGTACACATATCTGTACATACACACGCTCATTCACACACTACGAGCAATTTGGGAACGCCAATTAATCTAATCTGCAGGTCTTTGGACTATGGGAGGAAACTGGAGTACCCGGAGGAAACCCACCAAGCATGGGGAGAACATGCGAACTCCATGCACACAGACCTGAGGTGGGAATCGAACCCAGAACCAAGAGGTGCGAGGCGACAGTGCTAACCACTACACCATCATGCCACTGGAATTGAATTAATAATTGAAATTTATAAAACAAGCTTCAATATACTGTAACCTTCTTTCACAGATGGCAGATTCTTTTAGTTTCAAAAGGCCTTGTAGCTCCCCATACAGCTCCCTCTTTAATAAGAATAATTTTTCCCAACAAATGACCTTTTTGTAAAACATAAAATAAATGTAATTAAATGTAAAAGTGGTTAGCAGGATGTCCTCGGACCGTCCCTGTGGATCGAGGGTTGGGGTCTAGCTTCGGATCTGTGTGTGTGTGGGGTTTGCTTGGTTGTTTTCCTCTGGGTACGCCGGTTTTCTCCCAGTGTGTTTCCAGTGTTTTAGTGTTTCCAGATTGCTTGTAGTGTACGAGTGAGTGTGTGTATGTTTGTGCCCTACGATTAGAAAATCTAAAACAAAAATTCTTGCTTTAAGTTCCTACTCTTCAAATGTTACTGGACTTTACAAGCTGCATAGAGCTGATCTTTCTCTGAGACAGTGAAATACTCCTGTTATGGGAGGTATTATTGCACCTCCTATTGGATCTTTCCTGAAACTGCAGCTGTGCAGGCTAGACTACTGTACTCTGACTTAGACCACAATTAACATCAACATCAATCAGCGCATCAATACTATTTAGCTAAAGGATTCTCCACAAGTCATTACTCCATGAGTACTCTAAAAACATTTGAAACTGAGAAGAAATTTTATCCAAGTCAGGGTCAAACTTTTTACTATAAAGGAGGAAATTCACCAAGAATGGGGAACACGGGTGATGTGCAGTACTGTAAAAAAAAAAAAAAAAAAAAAAAAAAAAAACAGTTGCGTCTACTCCCCAAGGGTGTACATACAATATTGATTATGGGAATCATCTAACGATTATCACATGTTCCAAGTCTGAAAAACAGACAGACAGCTGCTTCAGACTTTGTTTCAGAGGTTTTGTGACATCTCAGATTATCCACTGGATAGATCCTTACACTGGGTTACTACAGTAGGTTACTAACTAAGTGTCATCAATCACACACAGTTGTCAGGGTTGGCTTTTTAAATTTTTTTGTTTGTTTTGGAGATGAACCCAAATCCCGCTGGAGGATCGGAGGAGCCAGTCAACCTCTATCAACCGCACAAAACTTAAAATAAATAAATAAATAAATAATCATTGTGAATACCAGGAGCACATACTTTGAAGCCAAGATAAATTTCTTTGACTCAGATGGGGTCCGGCACATTTTGACGAGAAACTGGCCAGGACTGGACACATGAATTCACAGTCCTGAGAGGTGGCACAGTGGTGTAAGTGTAAGTGTGATGATATAACGCTTCAGGTGTTGGAGGAATTACATTTATTGACGGTCGCACGAATGCCTGCGAGTTTTACGAGACGACTCCCAAGCGTGCAGGAACTTCGGGAAGGAAGGAAAGTCCAGTGATCCAAAGTTTTCTTCCTAACGCCATGAAAAAGTAAGACCACCAGTCCTCACTAGGTTTCGTGTTCAGCACATCCGAGGCCGTAACCTGACCTGGAGACGAAACCTGCACTAGCCTGGGTGTGACTCCTAAGAGAGCCATGACTCTACCCCCACCCAGCTGGTGTGAGGACAAGATGACAGCGCGACAGCTGGACGTACATCAAGGTGAGGAAACACCTGAAACCGAGAGAACGTACGTGTGTTTCTCTCTTAGATGGCACCGAGAGAAGTGTGCATTTCGCTCCGTCGCTTGAAATCTGTCTCTTCGATTCTCACCTGCAGCCCTCCCCCTTTCCCGTTCACACCATCTCGCTCTCTCTCTATACATTTATATATATAATTTATCTCCCTCTTATATTTGTTTTCCCTTAATGTTGTGCCACTCTGCATTAGCTCCTGAACGGTCCGTACGGACCCGTAAACAAAACGAGCACGGTGACCCACCACTTGAGCAAACACAGCTGGAGATGTGAATGAACTATGTTTAAGTGCGAGTGTGTGTGAGGAGTGTGGGTTCTCCGTGAAGCTCCACTAGAGAGCAGCAGTGTCTTGTATTAAAACACACACACACACACATCTATATATATATATATATATATATATATATATATATATATATAGGTGCAGGTGGGTGTGTCTCTGTGCCCACTCATTCCACTTGTCCACTAGTAGAGTGGGCGGGGATAAGGAAGGAGGTGGCACGATTCTCAGCCAATCAGTATGCAGCAAGCACATTCATGTTAATTGTTGCGGCTGCAGCAGACACCCCGTGTCACACTGCAGATCCCCCTAGTGCACACACTCGGAGAGGACGAAGTAACAGAAGTATTACAAGTCTTTATACATACATACACACACACACACACACACAGATTGCAGGGAACATCCAGACATGTGGGTGAATGTGCCTAGAATACTGTATAATGTGTCTACACTTAGCAGAAGAGGGCAGACTTGCAGGAAAAAAAAAAAAAAAAGTTCCACCATGCTCTGAAGGAAAAAAAAAAAGCATGCGTGAGTGCGTGTGCGCACGTCGTGATCGGCCCTCGCGTCTTCCCGCCCCCGAAAGATTCTGCATTCCAAGTGTTTGCTCGCAACCGTAAGAAATTCTCGGTGTGATCGTTGAGCCTGCACACTGGCAGAGAAAGCTGATCGAAAAGTCTCCTACTATCGCAGAAGACGGGTGCCGCAGAAATTAGAGAAATGGTGATGAAAATCCAATTCCTTACTCGGGCCTGGTTTTTCCACTGGAAGACCAGCTTTTTATTCATTTGGTTTTAGCACCTGGCACTCTGCGTGCCGTAATAATGAAGAGAGGGAGCGAGGAATAGCTCGGCATCCACATGCTGAATAATCACAGCAGATTGAAAAGCACTTGTGCATGTAAACGCGTACAGCTCGGGGGGCCTCGTGCGTATTTGTTTTTTTTTTCTAATTACGTGCACACGGTCAGGACGCTAGAGATCTCCTCGCGGTGCAATTCAAAACAGACCTAGCTCTTTTAAAAAAAATTTTTTTTATCCCTCCTAGGAGTGACTTTTTCAAAAATATGATACTTAAGATGGCGAGAGAAGCAGGTCTCCAGCTGTGGTTCGGCGAAGGTTACTGTGGAAACGACATGCAGACACAATGAAATCCATGCGAACAAACAACCAACAACAAAAAAAGATTTGCTTGGTAAAGCTCTCTGTTCATGGAGTTTGGCACGGGGCTTTCCCAAGCGGCCCGCGTGATGCCAGGAATAAAATGAGGTAATGCCTACATGTCTGTGAGCGCCCGTGTCCGTTCTTTGCCAATTTTCTCTCTCAAACCCACATCTGACTCCTACCAGATCAGTCTTAACCGCGCGCAGAAACCCGAACCCTCCCTACAGTAAATGGTGCAGGAAAATGACCCTGCCTTTATTCCCAGCTGGGCCGTGAGTGCCGTGCTGAGCGCGTAGGAGAACATCAGGATATCCCGCCCTGACACAGAAGAGCCAATTAACGATGCTCTGGGGCTCCTCAATCTGCTCTGATTACCCCTCGAATCTTCTCTTACAGCAGCACTGCACCAGAGGAGGCTGTGCCCTTGAACCAAACACACAGGCAGAGCAGATCGAGGGAGGATCCTCATACACCATACTGTCTGAGTACACACCTAATAACGGGACTCTGTCTGCAGCTGGTCGACCCTGCATCCCTTGAGACCCTGCACCCCCTGCACTTACAAGTTTGCTTCACAGTGATGCTCTACTTTGTAAAAAAAATAACTAAATAAAAAGACGATAGATAAAAATGTCACTGCATGAAATTTGTTTAAACATGGCATAGTTTCATGGGCTCATCACTACCAGGTTCTGCTAGTACAGCAACATGCAGGAGTTTATTTATTTATTTATTTTTACTACACTCGGGTCCTGGTCAGGTTTAAACCTCTGTCACAAGCAGCATAGATACAGATAAAACCAGGGTCTGCTGAAACACACAGGCTCATGAGGTTTATTTATGTACACACGTGGACAAAATTGTTGGTACCCTTCGGTCAATGAAAGAAAAACTCACAATGGTCACAGAAATAACTTTAGTAATAATAAATAAGAATTCTATGAATGTTAACCAATGAAAGTCAGACATTGCTTTTCAACCATGCTTCAACGGAATTATAAAAAAAAAATGAACTCATGGAACAGGCCTGGACAAAAATGATGGTACCCCTAACTTAATAGTTTGTTGCGCAACCTTTTGAGGCAATCACTGCAATCAAACGATTCCTGTAACTGTCAGACTTCTGCACCTCTCTGCAGGTATTTTGGCCCACTCCTCATGAGCAAGCTGCTCCAGTTGTTTCCGGTTTGAAGGGTGCCTTTTCCAGACAGCATGTTTCAGCTCCTTCCAAAGATGCTCAATAGGATTGAGGTCAGGGCTCATAGAAGGCCACTTTAGAATAGTCCAATGTTTTCCTCTTAGCCATTCTTGGGTGTTTTTAGCTGTGTGTTTTGGGTTATTGTCCTGTTGCAAGACCCATGACCTGCGACTGAGACCCAGCTTTCTGACACTGGCCAGCACATTTCACTCTAGAATCCCTTGATAGTCTTGAGATTTAATTGTACCCTGCACAGATTCAAGACACCCTGTGCCAGATGCAGCAAAGCAGCCCCAGAACATAACAGAGCCTCCTCCATGTTTCACAGTAGGGACAGTGTTCTTTTCTTGATATGCTTCATTTTTCCATCTGTGAACATAGAGTTGATGTGCCTTGTCAAAAAGTTCCATTTTTGTCTCATCTGTCCATAGGACATTCTCCCAGAAGCTTTGTGGCTTGTCAACATGTAGTATGGCATATTCCAGTCTGGCTTTTTTATGATTTGTTTTCAACAATGGTGTCCTCCTTGGTCGCCTCCCATGTAGTCCACTTTGACTCAAACAACGACGGATGGTGCGATCTGACACTGATGTTCCGTTCCTTGAGCATGAAGTTCACCTTGGATCTCTTTAGAAGTCTTTCTGGGCTCTTTTGTTACCATCCAGATTATCTGTCTCTTTGATTTGTCATCAATTTTCCTCCTGTGGCCACGTCCAGGGAGGTTGGCTACAGTCCCATGGATCTTAAATTTCTGAATAATATGTGCAACTGTAGTCACAGGAACATCTAGCTGCTTGGAAATGGTCTTATAGCCTTTACCTTTAACATGCTTGTCTATAATTTTCTTTCGAATCTCCTGAGACAACTCTTTCCTTCGCTTCCTCTGGTCCATGTTGAGTGTGGTACATACCATGTCACCAAACAACACAGTGACTACCTGGAGCCCTATATATAGGCCCACTGACTGATTACAAGATTGTAGACACCTGTGATGCTAATTAGTGGACACACCTTGAATTAACATGTCCCTTTGGTCACATTATTTTCAGTATTTTCTAGGGGTACCATCATTTTTGTCCAGGCCTGTTCCATGAGTTTTTTTTTTTAAATAATTCTGTTGAAACATGGTTGAAAAGCAATGTCTGACTTTCATTGGTTAACATTCATAGAATTTTTTTAAATTATTACTTTTGTCAGATTAAAGTTATGTGACCATTGTGAGTTTTTCTTTCATTGACCGAAGGGTACCAACAATTTTGTCCACGTGTGTATTTGTATTTATATTTCTTAATTATCTACTTCCGTCTTTTGTTTCTTTGTTCATTCCACCCATCAGTTCACCAGATATTCATCCATCCAACTGATTAATTAATTAATTGATCTCACTCTCACTCTATACCGTCTATACCGTATATTGTCTATACCGCTTAATCCTATATTCAGGGTCACGGGGGCCTTGAGCCTATCTCACGAGGCGGGGTACACCCTGGACAGAGTGCCAATCCATCGCAGGGCACACACACTAACCTACATGTCTTTGGACTGTGGGAGGAAACCGGAGTACCCGGAGGAAACCCACCAAGCACGGGGAGAACATGCAAACTCCATGCACACAGAGATGGGAATCGAACCCGGACCCTGGAGGTGCAAGGCGACAGTGCTAACCACTACACCACCGTGCCACCCATTAATTGATCTGTTATTTTACTTATACATTGTTTACTGACTTTATTTATTTAGATATTAATACTTTACTTTCTGTTAATCGTACATATTTCCTTCTTAATTTCCAAATTTGTTTATATATTTGTTTATTGGCTTACGTTTATTGTTTCCTTCCATTTTCCCAAGTATTCTTCCATTAAATTGTCATTAAATTAATATATTTATTTATACTGTATCTACATCCTAATTTGCTTACTTATTTACTTTCCTTTCTTCCATCCACTCATTCTATTTCTTTTACATATATTTCCTTCTTCCTTCTGATCGTTTCCTCCTTCGTACTTTCCTTCATTCCATATTACTTTCTTTCCAAGAACTCCTTCTTGCTTCCTTCCTACTTTTCTAACTTCTTTTTACCTACATTTCTTCTTACTTTTTTTTACCTTCTTCCTTTTTTTTTCTTCCTACATTCCTTCCTTCCTTAAATCATACATTCTTCCCTTTCTTATTCCTACTACACTTTATTACCTTCCTTTCTTTCTTTCATCCATACATCCATCAATCTAATACATCAACAAAATATAATGAATGGAAGATGGCACAGTGGTGTAGTGGTTAGCACCGTCGCCTCGCACCTCCAGGATGGCAGTTCGATTTCCATCTCGGGGGGTGTGTGTCTGCGTGCCCGCGCTTAATGGGGGACGGTCCTCTGGGTTCTCCGTTTTCCTCCCACAGTCCAAAAGACATGCGGATTAGGGTAATGATTAGGGCGTTCTCAAATTTGCCCGTTGTGTGTGAATGAGTGTGTATGCACCCTGCGATGGACTGGCACCCTGTCCAGGGTGTACACCAAGCCCAGTCTCCTGGGATAGAATACTGTGTACAGGATAACTAAACTTGTCCTCATTTCTTTTCATGTGTCCAATCATTCACCCATTCATCCATCCCTATCCAGAGGATGCATTAACCGCTAATTTGCTATAATTATTTTTTCCCCCTTATATTCCAGGTCATACAGTATTAGGTTGACTGACCACCTGAACTGAAATCGAGTCATTCTAAAGATGAGTGCAATATCGCATCATTAAATGCCGTTTTACATTTCCATGCAGAAGAAGCGTTTTCCTAAAGTCTTGAGCAACCATTCGTCTCGTCATATTTTCCTTCCAAGGAACTAGTATTTTCAGTGCAGTCTTGAGGAATAACTCTCCAGGCTTCCTGAAGGACCTTTTTTGTCTCTCATTTTCAGTCCAGTCCCTGTAGCTGAGCAGTTTCAGAGGAATGTTTTCTGTTTGTTAAGCCACACAGACACTTATGAATCATCCATGCATAAAAAATATAGATATATTTTTAAACGATCTGACGTAAGGCATGAACCAGTGAGAAACAGGTGCAGATGATATGGTACAGATGATCAGGCTGGTGATTAGTATACTGCTGAGTGGTTGGAAGAGACGAAAGGGGAAACGAGGTCGCTGCTGAGGTTGTTACGTAAACAAACAAGGCTCATTGCAGCCTGTCGTAGTAAAACATTTGATCTACATCATTTATTTTTATTTATTTAATATGCAAAAAATGAGGTGCACAGTAACAGTCATTTTAATACACGGTTACTGGTCTGGGTTTTATGGTTGGTAAATAGTTCAGGAGAAAGTTCTAATGGCTAATAAATAAACATGATGGTTCATCACTGCGAAATATAAGTAAGGGCCGAATATCTAGCTTGTTGCTCATGAAATAAATCTGTGGTGCAATCTTTTTTTTTTTTTGTATTTCTCTCTTTTTTCTTCAAGTAAATAGGGGTGTCTGGGTGCCGAGACGCTGCCTGCTATATTTCAGCACTCCTAATAACATGCAGAGATAAGGAGAAGATTCATGAATCCGGTTTAAAAAGACAGTCTATCCACTGATGGAGCGGGGACCTGAGCACGTCTCTCCTTTGACGGTGGCGAGATGTATAGATGCGCATGAGGGTAAAAATGCAGCAATATGCTTACACAGAGTTTCTGACAAAATGACAAATATTTCTCTACAGAGCAGGTACAGTGCCTCTCTCTCTCTCTCTCTCTCTCTCTCTCTCTCTCAGACACACGGTGCTGATTTAGGCACTGCATGTTCCACGTCGGCCTGACTTGTGTGTAAGAGTGGAGGCTGCTGTTAGGACCTGAGGCTTTATACACACGTGGGCTCATTCCAGCGGTCGACCGTGGCATTCATTACAGTTTAATGATGTGCTAGCAGTGGCCTGTTCGAACACTAAGCCTTGCCATTTCCACTGGAAAAGACAGGCTAATGGGATTCAGTCGAAAATGCCTGCAGGCTATAGAGCTGCGTGTGGGATGGAAGCCACCTACACACACACACACACACACACACACACACACACACACACACGCAAAAAAAAAAATATATACAAATTTCAAGCATGTACAGAGGACACCAACTTTCACAAAGCACACTGAGACTGATATCCCGACACAAACCAAAAATCATGTTTATACAACGGGAAGGTCGGTGCAAGGTCAAAACTTGACGATGCACTATTAGGGCTAGGGTTGGGCAGTCTGACAAGGTACATCATTATTCCTGAATATATTTCTACAATACACGACACTTATATCACGTTATATAGGTTTAACCCAGAGACCTTTTTAAGCCAACACAGCGAGTCATGTTCCCACTACATTTGTAAAAAAATTTGTGAATGCAGTAAGAACTTGTACAACTAAGCAGGAATGCAGTAGAAACTTTCATGATGTAGTATCGTTCTGACCAGATAAGGGTGTAACTGACGCTGATACTACGAAGAATTCAAGGAAAGTTCAAAATTTCCGACTGAGTTGTTAAGTGGATTTCGCTGCATTATTGCTAAGTCAACAGAGTTCTCACATCCTCACATGTCCTCTTCAGGCTTGTGTTATGATCATGGTACTGTAGGTCCTCTAAAAAGTTCACATTACGTATTTCTGGTGCTTAGCACTTTCATGGCACGCATGCAGCAGGTTATCAGCGCACGTCATTCACTCATCATCTATACCACTTTATCCTGTGTTCAGGGTTGTGGGGGCTTGGAGCTTATCCCAGAAGACTTGGAGCACGAGGCGGGGTGGACCCTGGATGATGGTGCCAAACCATTTGCAAGGCGGAAACACTCATTCACACACTACGGGCAATTTGGGAGCGCCAATAAGTCTAATTTGCATGTTTTTGGACTGTGCAATGAAACTGGGGTACCCGGAGGAGACCCACCAAGTATGGGGAGAACATGAAATTTTCAGGATGATTTGGGAACTTAATGGTCTTTGTCTAAAGCTAAAAAAGGCTTGGTTTTCTATTAGCAATTAGCAATGCATGCTTATTAGCCCTATGTACTCTAGCTTTTAAAAATGGCACTCACAGAACGCCAGAGCTGGGCCGAGGAGAGGGGTGAGGGTCTCTTTGTATATGAGGTCACAAAAGAGAAAGAAATTGAATCGCCCCTTGTTTAAGCCCAGGCTGATACAAAAAAAAAAAAAAAATAGAACAAAGACAATTAACAGGAAATGTTTTCTTTCCCTCATAGGTTTTTTTTTTGTATGTCTTCATCCACAACTAAAAAGGTAAATTTGCACAAAAGGTGCCCTTTTAAAGATGGATAAGAGAGATGAATAACTAGAACTCCCTTCTGTTCATTAGACATGGTATCACTGTTGATTTAAAACAAAACAAAACAAAAAATAATACAAATGACAAATAATTACAAATGTCATTGTTTTTTCTGTTATTCACTAGGTATTCACTGTATGTATGCATGAGACACCATGCGATAATAGTTCCCTTACAATAACATATTACTAACACTGCAACAGTTTCTTTTAGCCCTTCGAATTCAGCACCACCGATTGAGCATCTGTCTCGACCAGAGCATTATAGCCAAGACCCGAATCGCTGCTCTGCTTATTTGTTTTTATAGTCTTCGTTCTGGTGGCTACAGCAGAGCCTAGTAACCATAAAAAGGCTCAGTGGTCCGTTCTGTGTTGGTCTTTCTGAAAGCGCCAGAAAGTAGTGGATTTTCAGAGGTCAGGTTAAGGCCATGCATCTGTCTGGGAGAGAAGGAAAGGCACTTGGGAGCGTGGGATAGGACAGCTGAGCGTAATGTGTGAGGGATCGAGGGAGAGAATGCAATGATGTGTTTGTGTGCCTGTGTCTGCATGTGTGCAGTGAGGTCACTGTCAGGATAAAGCCATCAGAGTTTTACTGCAGTACAGAAAAAAGCATGTCGATCATTTACTGTACATGTAAGACTGAATTTAATTGAAAATTTAGTTGAAAATTTTTCAGTCTAATCTCAGGAGTTTATTTTAGTTTTTCCTATAGTTTGTAGGTTTTGCTCTGCTTAGTTTTACTGCATCAGTGGTGATGTTTCCCAAATATTATAATTTAGACAAGAGTAGAGGACTTAGTACAGAGCCTTGAGGAACACCAGACAGACATCATAGCATCCAGACAGCGTTGGTCCGTATTCCTATCCCTGACCTCCTAGACTTAACTGCCGTCCCTGAGCACCTTAAAGGTGAACTATTATGCAAAATATATTTTTTTAAATTTTTAGACATTTGGCTAGATCTCCAGTGTGTATCAACAAAAAAATGGTCACCTCATAAAAGGTGGCATGATGGTGTAGTGGTTAGCAATGTGGTCTCGCCACCTACATAGTTGAGGGTTCTATTCCTGCTTTGGATCTGTTGTGTGTGTGTGGAGTTTGTATGTTCTCCCCATGATTTTTGGGTTTCCTCCAGATACTCCGGTTTCCTCCCACAGTCCAAGCCTCTGAATCAAGATGCCCAATTTGGGGCATGGAGACCCCATATGGCCTGCCTTGCAGTTATTTTGGCCCCCCATTGAATTAAGATGTTTGATGTTTCAATTTTGCTCTTTCTCCTCTGGATTTCATTTGAAATATTCAGTTTCAATATAGCAATTTTACACCAACAACAGAAGTGAGTGATAATTGTAAAACGGAGGTTATTTTTATATTACTTTTACACTTTATTATAATGCAATTTCACAAAGCACAAACGTTTAGTTGTTGCCCATGGCCCTCCAACGTGATTCATTTTTGTCCCTTGATATGAAAGAATTGGGGCATCCAGAGTATGGATACTTCTCTGGGGGCATGGCTAAGCAGTAGCTCATTTACGCAGACAAGAAAATGGCAACGTTGTAGGAGGAGTGAAATGAAGGGAGATTGAGGAATAAATGAGTGCATTGCCTGAGGTGGGTATTTCAGCTGGAGCAATAACAGACAAACACTTCAGGGAACCTCTGAGACCTATTTTAACTTGTTAAAGAAATAGCAATATATGGGATTTTTCACAGTTAAATATGGTGTTCCTCAAGGCTCTGTACTAAGTCCTCTACTCTTGTCTAAATTATAATATTTGGGAAACATCACCCCTGATGCAGTAAAAACAAGCAGAGCAAAATCTATAAACTTTAGGAAAAACTAAAATAATAATGTAAAAAAGTTGATTTACACACGTGGACAAAATTGTTGATACCCTTCGGTCAATGAAAGAAAAACTCACACTGGTCACAGAAATACCTTTAATCTGACAAAAGTAATAATTAAAAAAAAATCCTATGAATGTTAACCAATGAAAATCAGACATTGCTTTTCAACCATGCTTCAACGGAATTATTAAAAAAAATAAACTCATGGAACAGGCCTGGACAAAAATGATGGTACCCCTAGAAAATACTGAAAATAATGTGACCAAAGGGACATGTTAATTCAAGGTGCGTCCCCTAATTAGCATCACAGGTGTCTACAATCTTGTAATCAGTCAGTGGGCCTATATATAGGGCTCCAGGTAGTCACTGTGTTGTTTGGTGACATGGTATGTACCACACTCAACATGGACCAGAGGAAGCGAAGGAAAGAGTTGTCTCAGGAGATTCGAAAGAAAATTATAGACAAGCATGTTAAAGGTAAAGGCTATAAGACCATCTCCAAGCAGCTAGATGTTCCTGTGACTACAGTTGCTCATATTATTCAGAAATTTAAGATCCATGGGACTGTAGCCAACCTCCCTGGACGTGGCCGCAGGAGGAAAATTGATGACAAATCAAAGAGACGGATAATCCAAATGGTAACAAAAGAGCCCAGAAAGACTTCTAAAGAGATCCAAGGTGAACTTCATGCTCAAGGAACATCAGTGTCAGATCGCACCATCCGTCGTTGTTTGAGCCAAAGTGGACTACATGGGAGACGACCAAGGAGGACACCATTGTTGAAAACAAATCATAAAAAAGCCAGATTGGAATATGCCAAACTACATGTTGACAAGCCACAAAGCTTCTGGGAGAATGTCCTCTGGACAGATCAGACAAAAATGGAACTTTTTGCCAAGGCACATCAGCTCTATGTTCACAGATGGAAAAATGAAGCATATCAAGAAAAGAACACTGTCCCTACTGTGAAACATGGAGGAGGCTCTGTTATCTTCTGGGGCTGCTTTGCTGCATCTGGCACAGGGTGTCTTGAATCTGTGCAGGGTACAATGAAATCTCAAGACTATCAAGGGATTATAGAGAGAAATGTGCTGGCCAGTGTCAGAAAGCTGGGTCTCAGTCACAGGTCATGGGTCTTGCAACAGGACAATGACCCAAAAAACAGCTAAAAACACCCAAGAATGGCTAAGAGGAAAACATTGGACTATTCTAAAGTGGCCTTCTATGAGCCCTGACCTCAATCCTATTGAGCATCTTTGGAAGGAGCTGAAACATGCTGTCTGGAAAAGGCACCCTTCAAACCGGAAACAACTGGAGCAGCTTGCTCATGAGGAGTGGGCCAAAATACCTGCAGAGAGGTGCAGAAGTCTCATTGACAGTTACAGGAATCGTTTGATTGCAGTGATTGCCTCAAAAGGTTGTGCAACAAACTATTAAGTTAGGGGTACCATCATTTTTGTCCAGGCCTGATCCATGAGTTCATTTTTTTTTTATAATTCCGTTGAAGCATGGTTGAAAAGCAATGTCTGACTTTCATTGGTTAACATTCATAGAATTCTTATTTATTATTACTTTTGTCAGATTAAAGTTATTTCTGTGACCATTGTGAGTTTTTCTTTCATTGACTGAAGGGTACCAACAATTTTGTCCACGTGTGTATGATAAAGTACTGAAACAGGATCACATTTGTCTGGTCAGACAAAAAAACATGCTGTAAGTGTATTGGTTGTTCTTTTGTCTTAAGTACACTTGTGCTGTGAGCTAATGATTCAAAGCTTGTCTCTCATTCTTAAAAAGCAGAAAGTAATACATTACGTCCTCTAGATGTCCGTACAGCAGAGACTTTTACGATCTTTATAGGCTACCACCAACTAATGGCACTTATTATTGACCTAGTTAACCCGGTGTAAGTATCTATCCAGTGATGTAAACTTTAAAGCACTTTTTGAAAGTCGCTCTGGATAAGAGCGTCTGCCAAATGCCTAAATGTAAATGCAAGAGTTTAAGAAATTTCTGATAGCAAGCAAAGACATACCGATGTGCGCATGCGTGCCGATTTGGAGTACAGACACGTGCACATTAGAGTCAGATTAAAAAGTCACCTGGAATTATGACGGGCAAATCTGTTCCTGAAAAAAATCTAAACTGAACAATGTGGCTTGTAATGTGAACGTAGCCTTAGCGACCTTATTAAATGTTAACATCCATACAGAGGAATGAAGTACATTTCTATGTGCAAGAACTCAGCTTTGGGAATAAAAACCCCTACACTTCTGTTATACACTCACTGTGTAATTATAGCAATATCGCCAGCCTTGTGCAGACTTCTGTTAGAAAGAATGACACAAGAAATGTACACTACCAGTCAAAAAGTTTGGGCACCCCTTTTAATTTCATGGTCTCTTCTGATTTTTATTTCTTTCTACTTTGTAAAACAATGCTGAAGGCGTCCAACATATGCAATAACCTCCTTTAAACAGTTGATATTGAGATACTGATTCATAACGGCTCTAATCTGAGGTGCTGTTTGTTAATTGGTGATTTCTGAGGCTGGTGACTCTAAATGAACCTCTCCTCTGCAGCAGAGCTAAGTCTTGGTCTTGCTTTCTTGTAAAGGTTCATCAGTGCTTGATGGATTTTTTGGAAACACACCTGAGAATACTGTTCCAGCAAGAACCTGAATTAGAAGGCGTGTCCAAACTTTTAACTGGTACTGTAGATACCTAGTGTTTTTTACTCCTAGTATTCACTCATTGGATTGTAACTGTAGAAATGTCACCAGTCCTACGCTGACTAAATATATCTAAAATATATCTAAACATATACATGGTTTCTTCTGCTTTAAATACAGGTTGTCCCAAAAGTCTCCAAATATTGGGAAAATTAAGACTTAGTAGACAAATGTAACTCAATTTACAAAGTGTCCTGTCCATGTTGTCTTTGTAAACAACAGTAGACACAGAATTGTCTCTTCCGCTCGTCTTAACCTCTATGTGTAAACCTCTAGGTGTTGTGCACTGTACGTCACTGTAATTATGTTATTTATTTGAAATGTATGCAGACTTTTGGGACATCCTGCACTTTAAATCTGGCTAGTAACTATTTTTTGAGGAAGAACATATACATGACTTATCACGCTTACATGGATAGATTGTTCATGTTTTTTCCTTCTTCACTTTGTAGCTTGAATGTTCAGAGGTTTATTTTCGTTTTCTTTTTTTTTTTAACTAAATACTGTTTATAATTCTAAACACGATGTAAAAGCATGCAGCGGGATGGATTTCCAAGAAGGACGTTTTTTTTTTTGGTCATTTTTAATCACCCTCAGTGATTTAATCCCCTCATCAGCCCTCATCCCGTCAGAAATCCGAGCTGAGGATTTGTCTGATGAAGTCCAGCTGCTCTACTAAAGACCCTCAGCCTCACCCGATCCTGCGCAAAGCTGCCTAACAGCTCCTTGTTTGCTGCCGCATTGTTCCACACCGACGCCCTGCAACAGGGCAGCCTGAAGAGTCTCCGCGCTGCTCAACAGTGATGGATAACAGGAAAGCAGCTTGAGTGAGCTGACAAAAAATTCAAATCTATATCTCGCTTAAAAGTCAGAATTGACGCGCTACCAAAAGTGTCGGCTCAGCATGTGGAGTGGATTAAATGACCGTCCTTTTCTGGCATGTGAAAAGATCACAGGCGACAAAATGTGTGTCTGAAATGAGCCTCACACACATACACACACTCGTAGAAATGCGCTCACAAACACACACGATAAAAGTGATTTAAGAGTCGTGGCAAAAGTAAGGTGCAATTTAGGGGTGCGCAGAGAGACAGTGGTGAAAATCGTTAAAGGGACTCTTGTTAAGTTTCCCCTCATTAAGCCCCTCGCTCCTGTCCCTTCACCTCTCCGGCTTCACTCACACACAGACGAGTAATGGGGTGCACATTTTTATCCGCTGCCTCAGCACGGCCTGTAAAGAAGAAGAAAAAAAAAAAAAGGCCCAGCTCTGATGAAGAATAAATCGTCCATAAATGAGGTGGAGAATAAGGGGCTCGTCCCTGCACTTTACTCTTCCTCCGCTACAGCTGCAGCACTTCAACACCTCTGTGCTGCGCTTCAGCTTTAATAACCGCCACTGGGACTTAAAGTTTATAAATATGACTTCTTTAGGATTAAAACCTGCAAGGAGAATTTAATTCAGAGCGAGAGATAAAGTGCAAAAAGAGTCATTGCAATGATGTGTTCTGTTATTAAACTGAAGGAAAGGGGAGGAGGAGGAGTTCACAGGGTTGCCCATGGCTACAGTTTGCATATTCAAAAAGCTCACAGATTTTCTTGATCGAGTAAAACTGCAGGACGTTTGTGCCGCTTTGGTTCTTTTTTTCATCTAAACATCCATCATTCGGCTACTCACTTCTGCTTCTTCAACGAATGTCTAACCAGCCCTTCTTTCTTTCTTTACCATCTCATTTTCCTGCTTTCTTTCCCTACTTTTTCCTGCCCTTCTTTCTTTCCTCCATCCGCATCGGTCCATCCTTCTTTTGTTTTTTTTCTTGTACATCTCTCTCCTCCTTTCTTTTTCCTTCCTTCTTTCTTATCCCTATTTCCTTCCTTTTTGTCCCTCTTTCCTTCCTTCCTCCTTCCATCTTTCTTGTCCCTCTTTCCTTCCTTCCTCCTTCCATCTTGTCCCTCTTTCCTTCCTTCCTTCTTGTCCCTCTTTCCTTCCTTCCTTCTTGTCCCTCTTTCCTTCCTTCCTTCCTTCCTTCCTTCCTTCCTGTCCCTCTTTCCTTCCTTCCTTCCTTCCTTCTTGTCCCTCTTTCCTTCCTTCCTTCCTTCCTTCTTGTCCCTCTTTCCTTCCTTCCTTCTTGTCCCTCTTTCCTTCCTTCCTTCTTGTCCCTCTTTCATTCCTTCCCATCCCTCTTTCCTTCCTTCCTTCCATCCTTTACCTTACCATCAGTCCTTTCTTCTTTCCTTCTCCTGCTTTTTCGTCCCTCTTTCCTTCATACTTTCTCATCCATCCTTCTTCCTTGTCCATCATTTCTTACATTCCTTCATTCGTCCTTTCCTTTTCCTTCATTCTTTCATGTCCTTCCTTCCTTTCCCTTCTTTCTCATCCATCTTTCATTTTCCTTCATTCTTGTCCCTCTTTCCTTTTTCTTTCTTGCTAATTTTTCTTCCCTCCTTTTCTTTTCCTTCTTTCCTCCATGTCCATCTTTCCTTCCTTCTTTCCCTTTTCTTCCCTCTTTCTTTGTCTTGTCCTTACTCCTTTTTTCCTCATACCCCTTCCTTTTCTTGTTTGTCTGCATTCTACTTCCTTTCTTCTTGCCCATATTTCCTTCCTTTTTTTCATCACCATAAACACTTTTGCTTTTTTTTTTGTGGATGAAACAGTTGCATTACGGTGTGTCATGATGGAGGATGCAGAATTAGGAATTAACAGGCTCTCACTTCCAAAGAACTATGCACAGTGAAGTTAATAACTCTCCAGTAAAGTAAATTAATCAGTCTTACTTCTTCTAATTTATTGAGTACCGAGTTCCCTGGCTAGCAGAAACACACTACAGTCTCTGGGGCAACGATTATCACACTTATAACACATGCTTCAATTAATGACTATTTGAGAAGATCTACATTGTTTTGGGTGTTTGAAATTACATGTTAGTCTGGTATGTAGTCGTGTTTTCAGCTCACAAGGAGGTGCTTTCTGGTGTTTAAATCCACACTGGGAACTTAAATCTCAATGATACAAATTACATCACCTACACACTACCTTTACTTGGAAGCAGTTAAAACTAATTGAGAAGTTAAACACGGAGTGTGATCCTGCAGGCTTATTAAATTACCTGTTATAATCACAGCTGCAGTTCGTGTGTATTAGAAAGTCCATGTATTAATTTCTGCCAGATGGCATTAACGGGATTTTAAAGGGACTATACTTAAAAAAGGATTCAGCTTAGTTGTGTAATTAAACCAATGTGATATCAACATTAGTTACACCTTCAAATCTTTCACCATCATGGAGACCACAGACACAGGAATATTTTTTTGTATCTCTTTTGTGTACGTTGTGTACTGAAAAGGTGGCACTGAGCACTCTAGTGAACATTTAGAGAGTGGAACACCTGATCCTTAAAAATACGAAAAGACGCATCCGTGCATCAGTGAGCCTCGGCCACCCATGACCTTATCGCCAGTTCACCGGTTGTCCTTCTTTGTATCATTTCTGGTACGTCCTGACCACTGCAGACGAGGAACATCCCACAAGAGCTGCAGTTTTGAAGTTTGCTCTGACCCAGTCGTCTAGCCGTAACAATTTGTCCCTTTCCCCAGTGTTGGGAAGTTACTTAAAAAAGTAGTCCACTTCAAATGACTAATTACTGCTTTAAACTTGTAATTTGATTACATTACTGATTATTACATGTAAAAAGTAATCAGATTCCTAATTACGTTACTTTGAAAACATCTGTCACGGCATGCGCCTCAACCTGTTGTCGCTCCTTGCTCGCTCCGTAGGCTCCCTACGTAGGCGTCCTCCGCCTCTTCTGCAGGTGTGAGGCTGCAAGGTCGGGCCAGCTGGCGATAATTAATGTTAACGCGTTAAAAAACCTCCCTCCCTTAACCCTTCTCCTTCCCCAATTTTTAAAAATACAATTACCCTTTTTCCATCTGGGGAAAACAAACAAACAAACAACTTCTTCTTCCTTTATTTTTTAGCATTTGGCAGCCAACTTTTAGGTGCATTACTGACACTCACTGGACTGGATCGGTATTGCGCAGACAAGGATGAAGCTTTTAGGAGCATTGCTGCCATCTGCTGGACTAAATCGCTGAAGAGTCAAGTTTTGCGAGATCTCGCAAATTTTTTTTTTCCTAGCCCAAATTTTTTTTTCACCCATATCCTGTTAGCCTATATATATATATTTTTTGCCTCGCATTTCTTTTTCAAGGTGGAATTTTTTTCAACGTTTGTTTTTTTTCCACCCGTGTCCCTTTAGGGGCTCAGTAAGAATGAATTGTCTATAGTCTAACTTTTTATTAGCTCAGTTAAAAAATGGAGCATCTGTACAGCGTGTTAAAGAGATCTTCTCTGATGTTTTGATGATGATCAGTAAAAGATGTTCAGACGTCCTGATTACAAACCGACCAGTTTTCCCAGACTGCCAAAATTTTGATCTAATCCTCCGTTTTTAATTTTCCTCACATTTATAACAATTGTGGTACTTCATATTTTCTGAGAAATAATACACTTCGCGTTACAAAGTGTCAGGAATTGAAGTATAATTAGTATAATAAGTAAGATAATCATGCCACCTAATGACCAAAACACATTTGATAAGTTATTGTATTGTAAGTCTTGTATTGTACTAGAGACGCTGCAGTAGTGTGAAACAGTGCAGACCGTTCGGCAGTAAGAAAAACTCCTTTATGAGTCCAAGCTCCGTCTCTACTACACTCACAGTGTTCATGCACTCCCAACTTATTATAAGCAATATGTGGAGCGAAGAGCTGACACACACACACAACATCAGACACTCTGCTGCAAGAAAGCGGGCCTCATTAGTTCCTGAGAGAGAGAGACACACAGAGAGAGAGAGAGAGGGAGAGAGAGAGAGAGAAAAGGGTTGTGCTCTGCCTCATAGCTTATCACACTCACCCTTTAATTGGAACCAGAAACACCCATCTGAGCATGTGTACAGTTCCCTCTGAGAGCATGCGAAAGCGAGACAGCGAGACAAAGTGTGTGTGAGAAAGAAAGCTACTCAGTAATCCACTGCTTCTGTCGGAGTGCTAAAAATAGCGAACCCAGATAACGGCCTGTTCGCTGCACAATGTTCTCACTTGCCTTCTTTATCACTCCCCCCCCTTTTTTTTGCACAAACTTCTCTGATCGCTAAGCTCGAAGGCTTTCATAAAAGGAAGAGGGGAAAAAAAAGCTTTGCTTTTTGGAGATGAGATAAGGGTGGGGTGTTTGCAGCCTCGCTCAGACCAGACACACATTTAAACTCAGATCTTCTCAAGTAGTCCTAATCAATAAACACCAGACGAGGGGGGAGGGGGGGACTTGGCTGAATCTGTAGTGGACGCCGATAAGCCGCCTGATTCCATCACGCCTGTACTTGAGACACAAAGTGAGAGAAACAGGGCGAGTGCGTTAAGCAGAGAGACACAAGCGAGAGCGATGACCTATTTGGAGAAACGGTGACGATATAGTCAGGAGAAAGAGGAAGAGATCAAATATGTTAAAGGATCATCTGTGTATGTGTGTGTGTGAGAGAGAGAAGGGGGGGTGAGTAAAACTGAAGTGAGAGAAATCTCAGCAGATGTTTCTAAATGAGCTTAACGAGCTTTTGACATGAGACTGAGAGTGTAAACTCTTGAACAGCTGCTGAGCGAGTGCAATTAGAGGAAATGGAGGAAAATGGTTCCTTATAGACTCAAATTAAAAAAATAAATAAATAGTGCAAGCACTGTGTGTGAACTGTTTCTTTTAGCCCAAGATGTAAAACCCTTAACCTTCCTCAGCTTTTCTGACTTATAGGGACTGGAATCACTAGGGATCACCTGATATGATATTATCCTGATATCTGGGAGTCGATTCGATTTGTACTGCGGTTTTGTAAGTAGCACGATTTTATAAATATCCTGGTTCAATGTAACTATAAGCAAATAAATAAATATATATATATATAAAAAATATACAAAAATAAAGGAAGTCCCTGACTTACGAACAAGAGCACATTTGTAAGTCGGATTTGTTCTTAAGTCTGACAAAGTGATTCTTCTACACCTTTGACACGGATACCAATATAGAAGCATACCAATCTACTAGATTCTCCACACTGCCATCATGTGGCAAAAAAACGTAACCACGACTAAGGAAATAAATCTTACAGTGAAATGTGAAATTTAACAGTGTTGTCTCTGCGCCTTTGAATCGCGAGGGGAATCCCGGACACCATTTTGTCTCTGAGCTGTTTTCCACTGCATTGGACTGTGAAATTAGGATTATTCACCATCAGGACAGATTTACAGGACCGACATTTTCCATCTTCATGCTCCCGGACTGATTAATTGAAACTGGTGAGACCTGTTTCTCCTGCGCGCGCACACACAAACACATAATGTACCAGAATTTTTATACATTTACTTACACACTGAAAATATTGTAAACAATTGTAAATATTGTATCTGGTGCAGTGCAGTGTCTATTTTTTGTACAGTACACGCGAGTTACTTCCACAATTTTTTTCATCTATGAATGTTCATAGAACCTCGGTCCGTTCGTATCTGCGGATATTTCGTAAGTCGGGAACTACCTGTACATGCAACAGATACAAAAGAATCAGGATACATATTATAACTACATTTTTTTTCACCTTTTCTTTACTAATGTATGCCATTTTTACAGAGATACACAAATAGACTAGATGCCAGATTTGCAAAGTGCTACAGGCATTACAGTATTTTATTGCATTACAGAGTCCTCATTAAAAGCAAAAAAAAAAAGAAAGAAGAATTCACACCTCTGTCACTCTGGAACTGTTTCAGGATTTCTTCTAAAACCTTTTTCAGGTAAACATTTCATCTAGTGTTATTATCATGTTCACAGCACCAGGATAAGTCCTGTTTTTGTTCTTGTTTTTTATTTCCATATTCAGAGAAATCAGGCATGAAACTCATACTAAGCCAATCTGGACACAGCAACATGACTTTGTGTAGCGCATGCTGATTAATCACATATTAATCACCAGCAGTAATTATTCATTTAATGTCTGTTTCTGGCTTTTAAAACTTAGTATGATTTTTAGGAGTACATTGATATTACTTTGCTTTTGCAAAACTAACATTTTCATTTGATATGTAGCTACATATAGTATGTTTAAACTTACCATGATATGGAGTCATGTTTAAACTTGCTGTATGAGCTCATGAGGCATTAACACAAACAATAATTTTTTAGTTTTTGTTGAACTGAAATCACAGAACTGCACCATGGAGCGCTTGGAAAACTTTCTAAGTAGGACTTATCAGGGGTACCTCAGTGGTTAAGGGATTGGATTATGGTTCAGAACATCCAGGTTCAAACCCCACAACCACCAAGTTGTTCTAAATCTCCATTCTCATGGAGACTTCCTAATTGGACTAATCTTTTTCCCTACTTCCTGGTTCCAACATGATCATAAACACAGCACAAGAATGAGGCTGTGATGGAAGTTCTGGGATTTTAACTCAACCTTCAGGTGATGAACAGCCAACTTTAACCTAGAGCGACAATTGCACTAATAACCTCTGGTATCAGTCTCACTCCTGGCTCTATACAAGGCAAGAGAAACAAAGTGATGTGAACCAAAACCATCCAACTAATCAAGAAAGGAGGTACGCAGCTCTACTCACATGTCAATCATTCAGCTACACCTTTGAAACTAATATTTAGGTGTACTAATCGAGGAAGCAGACGGCACGGTGGCTTAGCGGTTAGTTCTATGGCCTTGCACATCCAGGGTCCGGGTTCGATTTGTGTGCACAGAGTTTGCACATTCTCTTGGTGGGTTTCCTCCCACAGTCCAAAGACTACCCGAAGGCTACCCGAAGTGTGAATGGAGTGTGATTGGAGATCCTGGCCTATGCGATCCCCCTAATTGGACTACTGAGGTTCCCGGGTGGATGGATGGAATTAAGGAAGCAGTTTTGTGATTTTGTGGTCAGAAGGAAAGTGAGTTATACCCAGCAGAATTTTTATTAATTAACATTTCTTATTAATTAAATAACAATGTCACGATGAGACTTGGAGATAAAGCGAGGGGACTAAACAGATATACTGGAAGATTCAGAGAGAGCGAGAGAGATGTGCTTGAGTTTGCTCTGTCTCATAGCTTGAAGATTGCTCAGTATTGGCTCAAACCATCTAAATTGCGCTTATCCATTAACATTCATTATAATGTCAATAATAATAATAAGAATAACATATATAGTTGCAAGCAACGATGACGGGCCCAAGCACCCTCTCCATCGCCGCTCTGGGTACACTGCACAACTTGCACACGTCACACACACTATATAGGGCTGATGTCAGTTTAGGTGCGAGAGATCGATGCGAGTGTGCGAGTGTTAACATTTGTGATGTGTGTGTACATGTGTGCGTGTCTGTGTAAGTGTGCATGTGTTAAGATTTGTGATGTGTATGTGTGTAAAATAGGGCGCAGATGCTGGAAAAAAAGCATCACACTATGATGTTACTCAGTGTGATGTCACTGAATATAATGTCACTCAATATAATACCACATAAAGTTATTAACCACTTTTCAGCGTAAGTTTAAGGCATCGTCACGGCTGACCTGTTTGAGATATCAAAAATCCCTCTACAATTTTGCATCCGCAATGTCCTTAGATCACATTGGCCCGGTTCGGTGGTGATCATATAAATTCCCTAGGAGGAGTATATCAAAATCCATTGGGGGTGTTTTTGCGAACAATAATTATGTGTACCGGGTTTCGTGTGCATACGTGCAAGTGTGTATGAGCTAGCAGCAAAATCTCTTGTGAGGGCCCGTGGCCCAGACTCTCAGGCTTCCTAATAGCAGCAGATTCCAACCTGTCTGACAGTTTTTGAGCACGTTAAGACCCCCAAAAAGGTGAAAAAAAATCCTTCGGAAAACAAGAGGGTCCTGCGCACACTATAGTGCTTGGCCCCCAAATACACCTTCAATCATACGGATGATAAAGCAACAATAAAAATTGAAACACTAACAAATATATCATATGTCTTTAAGAGACTTCGAGTTAGACCTCGGATGATGAAATCTTCATAAATCAGAGAGAGACGAATAAAAACTTGAAGAGGTGAATTTGACCCGGCTCTTGTTAAGTAAGAATTCTCAATATCGGCCTTTCCCGTCTCACACACTGATCCATGCCTAATACAGATGTGTGCAAACATCTCTTCATTAGCACACAGCGCAGGGCTGAATGCTGCACTGCTATCCAGATCCGGCTTTCCTTTCTTACTGGAATCAGTATATTAAAAAGAGAAAGGAATAAAAGGCACAGCGGGTACTGTTTCTGCCTGAGAGATCAGGGTTCCCTACAGTGAATCAGAGTGTTTAAGTTGGATATAAAGTGATGAAACCGTCTACTCGCATAACCTAGCACGTCAGACTTTGGAAATCGATGAGATCGGAGTTGCTTGGTTTGATCTTGAGCTCGGGTTTCTGCTTGGAGTCCATGCACGTTTTCTTCATCTTCTCCTCTACCTCCCAAAATATCCAGGACAACACAATGGTCCCAGGTTAGGCCTCGGATCCACTGTGAGCCTCTTCTTCAAGATAAACAGCTCACTCAACATGGATGGACATTACACTATACTCTCATATCAAACGACAATCAGTGACACTACGCAATCATGGGCATCTGTGAGCTTGTGCAAGCGGAAGGGATGGATAGCGCTTTCCTCCTAATGTTTGTTATGCCGCTTGTTAAAGCAGATCTAAAAGATGTGGTCGGCTAGCATCAGGTTATATTCGTCCCCTCTGTGGTTGGCAAAACAAAGGATGGAGCAGATTATAAGTGTAAAACGTGGATGGGGAAAATATTTAACATGATACCGGACATGCTATTTTAGCCAACAAGCGCAAGAGCAATAAAAAAAAAAAAAAAGGTCGCATCATGTTAAAGTACACATTCTTTATTTGTGGTGTAACTGGTAGGGATGGGAACCCCTAAGGGCCACCGATACGATATTATTGCGATACCTAGTTGCTGATTTGATTTGTATTGTGATTCTGTAAGCATCACGATTTTATAAATACATATTAATTTGGCATACCAATTTAATTCGTACTGCAGGTGAGTACTTCAGGCGAAAATTCGTATTGCGATACAAATTTTCCCATGAGGAATAATGTGAACGCAGATAATCCGTTCCAGCCACCCAAAAATTTACAAAAAAACAAACAAAAAATTTTTTTATTTTAATTGTATATGGTTGAAATGACAATAAAAGCCTACTTGACTTGACGCTTAAGATGCCGATGCGAATTTCCTGCAAAATTTCAATTCTTCAGGCGTAAGGGAGGGTTCCACTGTATTCCGATGACTTTTTTCCTATTCTGTTACGATTCTAAATAAACTTAGCAAATCATTTGCAAACAGGATGCTGTGCTGCATGCCAGTGTGTGAATAGCTTAGCGCACAATCCCCCCTGTTATGGTGACGTAGGTGATGCAGACTTATTAAGTCCTAAGGAAAGGGCCTAGAATTCTATAACCACCTATGACGTCATGTGATGACCTGACCTCCACTCAGGTCACATTGACATTAGATTATTAATGCCTGACAGTTTATGATGTCCTTTTTTTGTAAGCCGAGGCATTGAAACCCCCTGGCATGCATAAATGAGTCTCCCTCTGCAAACACCACGCTGCATTTACATGCAGATTGCCAAATTAATTATACAGCATGTTGTACGGGACAGATTGAACACACACGCCGGTTCAGAATGTAAATGCCAGAGTACACTCATGACATCAGCAGAGGAACTGTCCCACCAGAAGTCTAGCTTCAGAGGCAGCCAGGTCTATGAGCGTGATTAAAGCCCAAACACCAAGCAAATCTGTCCGACACACCTGATGATTCATGAGACTTCTTGATTCAGTGCTGCAAAATCAATAAGCTGAGATGACTCAAACTCAGAAGAGAGACATGAGAGAGAGTACAATTTGATATATAAAAAGAAAAAGAAAGTGAGAGAAACTTGTGGAAGAACACAAGGAAAAAGGTGCAAAAAGTAAGGGATTTGTGTGACAATTGAAATTGAAGGTAAACGAAAGAGCAGGGGAGGGGAGGGGAAGTATGGAGGATAGAAAGGTTAAAAGAAAAGGGAAGGGAAGCAAAGGTATAGGGAGGCAGATGGAAGTAACTGGAAGTAAAGTAGAGAGAAGGAAAGGAAGGCAAGTTGAAAGAAAGAAAGAAAGAAAGAAAGAAAGAAGGGAAGAGATGGGAAGAAAGGAAAAGTTAAAAGAATTGAAAAGAAGGAAAGAAAAAGGAAAGAAGGAAGAAAAGCGAGAACATTTTTTTAAAAAGATGGAAGCTGTGATCAAGAAAGGATTTGAAACAAAGGAAGGTAGAAGCATGAGGTAATGTTCAAATGTGGATGTGTACCTTCGAAAGCAGAAATATTGTCATCGTCTGAACAATATTCAGACAGTAAGCGATTCATTTTCACAGCTCCACACAGGTGAGACAGAACTCTAAGAATAGCTGAATGGTGTTAAAGAGAGAATGCTAGAGGGACAGAGTGTGTGTGTGCGTGCATGTGTTTGTGTGTGTGAGAGAGAGAGAGAGAGAGAGAGATCAGTATGCATAAGATGAGCCGGGAAAGCGCTGAGAGAGAGGAAAGCCTGCAGAAAGAGGAAATCCGGTACACCGAGGCAAAAAAGAAAGACGCTGTAAAGAATATAAAACTGGTGCGGCTTTAAACGATTGAAAGCACAGAGTCAGGGTCGATCCCATCCATCGAGCGGACGCTCTTCTTTTCCTCGTCGTCACCAAGAGAAGGGCTGGAGTATTTTATCTTCTTTACATTAATAATTAAATGCAGTTTGCTCAGTGTGACTGGTTATGAGAACGCAAGTCATTAATAGGTGTATAGCGGGTTTGTTCCGTTTCTCATGAATAAGAAATGAAATAACAGTGCAGCAAGATGAGCAAACAGATGATTTAAATGCTTTTAATAATAATAACAACAACAATGGGCCATACCGTAATAATAAATGTGGTTTGCATTAATATGGGATGAGCTGTCAGAGACTTGACAATCTCTTTTTTTCCCCCCTTATAACCACCACATACATACATAAATACATACATAGAATTTCACTTCTTCCCCTGACCATGATAATCTTTTTCTATAATAATTTCTGAATTTGAACAGGCAGCCCTTCATCACCACCAGATGACACAGGATCATCGCTGTTTGCCTCATGACCCTTCATCATCATCACCGTCATGACTCCGAACCACCAAGAGGTTGCAAATCTGACCTAAAGAACATGACTAATTTCTCTCTTTAATATCAGTAACAGTAACTACGTTATTAAAGATAGATTTATCCAGTCCACATGGAAATAACACTTCCCAGAGCTGCAGTGCTCTTCGTGTAAACATTTGTCACAGGACCGAGGCTATTTTCGAGAATGACGGCGGTTAATCTGACTGACTCACCAGCCCTGCTTTGTTTTACGAAGAGACCGAACTGACGGCGTGCCATAGAGTGATTTAATTAGTGATGCCACATACAAACGAGGGCTCTATAAAGCATAAATAAAGTTAGGATGCATTTTATAGATTCTCTTTACCAGAATAATGAAAGAAACAGTCGGGGATACCAACATGGATTGGGTGTGTTTGGGAAATGTGCCTTGAATATAAATGAGCAGTTGTGGTCGATATACAACGGTGTGAAAAATGGAAAATGTACTGTTTATGCTGACACATAACATACCCTCGTCCTAAGTACCATTCACATACATGGGTCTAAAATTAAAATCCTTGTCCACCAGGGAGTATACTGTATAAGAGCAGAAACATTTCACTCAGAACCTGATTTCCTTTGTTTTATCACTTCCATGATTTCGCACAAGAAGCTCGACGGTGATTGTGGGAGTTGGGGAGGCTTTGCATTGGATATTAGAGATGTTGGGAGGTAAAATGGGCAACATAACAAATGCTGATTTCATTTTATCTCATTAAACCAACATTGTCTGAACAATTAAAGATCTATACAGGTAGTCCCACTACTTACGTACCGGGAGCACGTTCGTAACTCCGATTTGTTCTTAAGTGAGTCTTATACGCCTTTGACACGAATATTCACCGTAAAGCATACTGATCCACTTGACTAAATCTGTCTCCTTTCTCCACGCCACGTCAAAAACCTATCATTTCGTCTAAGGAAATGAATCTCGCATTTGAAATGTAGCGATGTTGTCTCTGCGCCTTTAAATCCCGAGGGGAATCCCGGACACTATATTGTTTCGGAACCATTTGTTTTCCACTGTACTGGACTGTCAACTCTGTTTTGTTGAGGATTTAACAAAATTAGGATTATTCACCACTGGGACAACTTTACAGGAAAGCTTTAATGTAAATGTAAAGGAGATTCTGGGAGGCCAGCGTTTCAGACGTGAAACAGACCGTCCGATCACGGCTCCTACGTACTGAGAAAACTTTCTACTTTGTTGCCTTACAAGCACTAGAGAAACTGGGACAACTACATTAGTGTAGCTGGAGATTGTACAGAGAAATTCCTAGTTTGACTTGAACATGACTTGTAAAAAAACACCTGTTGATTAAAAAAAATATGTATATAAAAATATTTAACAAATTCTTTTACTCTGAACTGATATCTCTATCTAGGTTTCGGATATTTTTTATTTACTAAGACAGCTTTCCATTATATGATGAGCATCTGTTAATAAAAAAAAAAACTATCAGAATCTCATGAATTAGGATCTTAAAGATTCAGAGACTAGAATAAGTGATTGCATGAATCGGGACCGGCTCGTTATTAGTAGGTACACTTGTGGAGTGCGCTAGATCTTGGCCTTTTTAAAAAGCCTTGAGGGATTTTTCTTTCTCCCACAAAATGGTCATATCCACTGGAAATCAAGATTAGTTAATTCCACAGTCACTCATTGGTTATACACTGATGGGTAGTAAAATGTTTAAGGCCTTCGGTCCTGCTGCTGAAGCCACGACCAATGAATAACCTTAAATTTGGATTGGATGATTGGATCATATTATTTCTGGTATTTCCGCACAAACCTCAACAGTTACATACAAAACAACAAGCTTGATGATTCTGACAGATAAATAACTAATAAATAACCATTATTTTGGTATCCAGAAATCACCAAGGCTTCCCCTCGGCATTAAACTGGTTATATAACAAGGTAACATACTTGCGCACGATGCTACAGTCCTTCAACTCTCCATGGCCAGATTTACCGCCGCTGCCAAAAGTCGAACTCGTTCTTGCTTTACGGAAATATACCGCCGCTGCTCCGCCGGGAGCGAGCAGCATAAATATGAATCAAAAAGGAGGACAGTCGAGACGACGTGAATCAATTAGACTTGACTCGCTGCTGAAAGCTCGGATACGCTCTTGTTTATCGTGTTCTTTCCACACATTCTAGTGAGAATGCCTCAATAAAATAAACACACAACTCTGACGCTTATTTCTCTCTATTCAGCTGTCTGTCTAAAAGTTACAGTCGAAACTTAGGAGAAATCGGTGCTGGTAAACATGTCAAAATTAGAAAAACCATGGGTCAGATGAAAATACAGCAGAGCCTGATTGGAAACTGACATGAAGTCCATTAGGGACTCTATTTGGAGCAGCTTCCCGCTGAGATGCTCTGCTGTGGCACGGGCTGCTACCCGCGGCTGCAGATTTTTAGACTCGTTACGCTAACTAAAGTGCATTCTGAAAGAGCGGACGCATCAATATTGCAAAATAGCACACTTACGCTGTTGATATCCCTAGGCTTTCCTGGAGGGGGTTATCTTATAAATCGTGAAGTGCTAAAGTGGTCGGAGCACAACGCAGCACAAGGCGGTGCTGCAAAAAGGTAATTGCTTTGTGAATAGATAGCTGGCTAGTTAACCACTAGTTAGAGTCTGCTAACCCTTTATCTCACTGGTCAAAAGAAGGAGTCCACCATCTGCCTTTTCCATGATTTAACCCAGTCAGGGTTTGTAGGTTGCAAAAGCAAGACTTTGGGTCAGTTAGAGTCTTTTAGTTTCTTCCAACAGTGTTTGACTGAGTTTTGATTGATTAGTAACCTAGTAACCCAGTGTAAGGATCTCTTGCCAAATACCCAAATGTAAATGTCTTAGACACCCTGTGAAAAAAAAAAAAAAGGTTCTAGGTTGTCGGTTCTGAGGGTCCGGATTCGAAGCTTGCCATCGGTGGGTTGCCACACCCTGTACTATCCATCCACTACATACAGTGCCATCCCCAATTCCGGCTAGAAGAATGGGAGAGTCACGTCCAGTGTAAAACTGTGCCAAGTTGTGTGCGCGGATCGGATGGCCCGCTGTGGCGACCACTTGACGGGAGGAGCCGAAAGAAAGTTGCATTATTTCAGCAAAGAATTATAATCTTGTAGGAAAATATCTGTAGGCCAGAAAAGAAAGCAGCGTATTATGTAAAATAAAATAAAATAAACACTTTTTAAAACGAGAATCCTAATGCCTGAAAAACGAAGAAGGTGCGACAAGGTCGTCAGTAAGAACTGTGTCTGGTTCTGCAGAGTGTTCGGTGAAACTAATCGGCTAATTTCCTGATAAAAACGCACAAATTGTACCCGAGACTAAACTTTAATCAAAGATTCATCACGGCAATTATCGAGTTTGTTTCATTAACTACTGCGTTTATATAGAAACATTTTTTTTGAAGGCAGTCTTGCACTACAGCACTTATTTGCATGTGCACAGTACTGTAGTTGTACAGGCTGCACAGTGATGGACTGACATCCCCTCCATGGTGTCCTCCTGTCTAAAAGCCAAGTGCTCCAAGATGAACCCAAGACTTTTGATTCACCATTACCTTGAACGTAATAAAGCGGTAACTAAAAATAATTTATTGTAAAAAAAAAAAAGAAAAAAAAAAAGTATAATTTCTAACATTTGACAAGCAGGTTACAGACCGGCTGTCGCGAGCATGTCGTCAATCCTGTGACTATACTGTATCTTGCTCCGAAAATCTCATTAAAAATAATTGCGCGGCGGTGTAGTGAGCAGTGATTATGGCCAGATGCTTGATGAGATGATCATCTGGGATCCTAGCGTCTTTTAGATTAGATGTATTTTCCTACAGAAAGCTTGCTGACCCGCGCGCTCCATGCCGCGCGCACTGTGAGCCTAAACAAAACAAAACGCGCCGTTACCGTTTCTGCCTTCTAAGTCAAATGCTTAATTAGCGTTAAAATAAGAGAAAAATAATGATCGCTGAATATACAGCTAAACTATTTCTAGGACGAGGCTTCTGTGCAGCTTTCTGCGCTCCACCATCGACCCTAGTGTCCTCATGTGAGGACAAAACATTGTTCCTCAACTACTGTACATTGTGTGCTTACTTTAAGAAACTTTTATTAACAGACCGACGACTTTATGATCCTAAAGAACTGACGTATAACCCGCACGTTACAGTTAGACCTGTCGCATGCCACCATAACCATCACTGAATTGATCAAATTTCCATCATCAAGACTTGATTTGAAGAAGACAAACCTTCTTCAAATCTCAGACGTGAGCGTTTTAAAGCTGTAAAGCTGACTTTGAGAGAAAAAAATATATAAATCATAGAACACTTATTTCTTCTGAAAGATATAATCTTTTATAAATGTAAAAATGTGACATTCATGCTTGACCTATACTACATCGTCATAAATTAGCTACGCTTTTGGCAAATGAAAATAATCATATTCTTGACATTGGCGCACACACACTCACACACACAAATCGACATGTACTCTTTTTTAAGAGCCGGAGGTATATTTGTGCCCATCTTGCCATGCCCTCTAAAGCACAGCGTGGGTAGAGGGTGGCATATGTCCTGGCACGGTCACGACACACAGCAAGACCCACATGCGTGTGTGTGAGGAGAGGAGACAGAACGGACGGGGCGTGAGGGAGGCAGAGGGGCCCTGCTTCCTCCAGAAATCGCCGTGTCTGACTTCACAGCAAGATTCTGAAAGACAGCGGCGTTGCTTAGTGTACTGCTGAGCTCTGACAACAGGAGCGTGCGCGCCACCTACACATACTCCCTTTCCCTCTCACGCACACGCGCACGCGCACACACACACACACACACACACACACACACACACACACACACACACACAAAGCCTCAACAGATGACAGGAACACGCACAGAATACTCAGGACATCAGACACTTGTAGTGATGGAACGCTTAGTCACTGCAACTTGTGCGTTCACATATGTGCACAGAAACCAGAGAGGGACTGTGTGACATTTAAGCGTGATTGGCCGACGCTGGGGAAAATTTCACGTATGACCCAAATCTAAAACAGGACTTCTCAAATGTTCTTTTAGTCAGGGATCCTTTACATTATTAATATATTATTACTAAATATTGCTATATATATATATATATATATATATATATACACACAATAAACTGTAACATATAAAAAAAACACTATTAACAATAAAACCACTTGTGCTGACTTTTAAATACTTTTTAATAAACAATAAAACATTACGACTAATATGCTTAACCTAATTATTCTGCACGCGATGTGCCTAAGGCTTAACGCTCTGCTTTAACATAATAGGACCTGCGGATATGGTTTGTTTAATTATATATATATATATATATATATATATATATATATATATATATTTTTTTTTTTTTAATTTTTTTATTATTCTTAAGCTTGTAATGCTTTCAAGCTATAATCCTTCCTTCTGCGTCAGGAATGTAAGAAACAGCATGTCTAATGTAATTATTGCCATAGTTTAGTTTCAGGGCCTTTGTGTGAGAGAGAGTGTGTGTGAGTGTGTGTGTGTCCGCACTAATTGTGTTATTAGGCTAATTCCAATGTGCCTACAGGTCAAATGAGGTCGGGTCTCAGACACAAGCAGTAAGCGGATATGCAACGTGAACTCCGGGAAAAAGAACTGCACATAAATTATAAATAAAATATAGCACAGGTTAAAAAAAATAAAATAAAAGAAACTGGATAAAAATTGAGCTGCGTAGTGGTGGGGGGGAAAAAAAACAGGTTGTAAATGACATCTTCATAAAGAAAAACACAAAAATGCACAAGGAAGACAAAAAAAAAAAGATTAAGGATTTAGATATGTATTAGAGATGTTATTTTGTTTATTTAATGTTACAGTGGGGAATAACTACATAGACCCCCAAAACCCCATTCTAATATCTAAACTCATTGTGGATGATGTTTTTGTCGAAACCAGAAAAATCTGAGATTTGGTGAGAACGTTATAGAGTACATGCCAAAAGTAAAGAAATTAATTAAAGGGACATAAATAGATATAAATCAACCAAGGCTTCGTATGCTCTAATTTACATAATGCACGTACCTAATAACAATACTTCAACCTTATTCTATTCTATTACAAGGAACGTTCAAGTCAAACCGAGACTTGATTAAATTTCTTGCGAATGAGGCATAAATCCGACTGACGTGATTGACATCTGATGTCGTTCCCGTGAACATTCAGCGAGTGGAACGCCTGATCCTTGAACATTGATGTCGCCAACTTGGGGAAGAGATGCATCCGTCTGTTGGAACTGTACACGCAAGCATTCACCAGCACCACTCGCACGTTACAGGAACTCTGCCCTGATTTAATGCCACATCCACCTGTATAGTCCTGACCTCGCTCCAAGCCTTTTCCACATCTTTGGGCTGTTAAAGGAGTTCCTGGGAGGCCAGTGTTTCAGATGTAAAGCAGGCAGGCAGTTTGATCGTCAATCGATCTTTCGACCTTGATGGTATTCAAGCACTAGCGTAGCAGGGGATTATTGAGATATAAAAGGAGGTTTTAACTCTTATAACAATCAAAAGTCCCGGCTTGATTTGAACATTGTGAAGATACTGATCCATACTGTGTCAGTCAGGTCAACCTTTTATATTTGCATAGTTCTAAACAATATAGAAAAGAAAAAAAAAAAAAACACCTCTCATGTTAACCGGTATGTAAATATTATATTTATAACTTGTTTTTAAGCCTGAAAGGTCGAACAGAACTTTATTATCCCAATTTCAATATATACAGCAAGAACTTTTTTCCCCCCTACAAGCTAATTTCCTGACCTTTTGAGAGGATTTTTACATTTTTTTCTTTGGCAAATTAAGCATTTCCAAAAATATTTAAGGCCTGTAGGGCTTAAAACTGGCTATAAAACTGAAGCGTCAGTGATAAAGCAGACCAAACTCACAGAGGACGTATTGTAGGGATGAGTACGGCATGAAGGTGTGGCGTAAGAAAGTAAGCCCTTACACCTGATTGGGCTGGTTAAAAGCGACTGACAGGAAGCCCCGCCCTCGCTGGGCGAGCAGTGCTCGTACTGAACGGGCGCCTGCCGGGGAGGGGGACAGGTGGGACACAGCGGTTACTCATCAATATGTTTCTGAAACAACAGGAGCAGCCGTGCTAGCTGCTGTTAGATCCCTTCAGAGGATAGAGGGATTTAGAAGGATTTGGAGAGAGCGAGAGAGAGCGAGAGAGATAGAGTTTTATGTCAGCTCGTACTGTGTTGTGTATATATGTATTCTTTATCCTCCTCCCTCTTTGTTAAAATGAGGTGGTACCTGTCTCTGGATGATGGCCAGATTGTCACGTGCTTTGTTCAACAGCTGCTCCTGAACCTTGGGGTCCTCGACACTGCGGTTCTCCCTGAACGCGTCACGTACCCGTCGCAGGGCGTACGTCCTGAAAAAGAGATGAGACACAACACACGACGGCAGTCAGGACAGGCCCCTGGGAGCGAGAGCTTCAATTATAAATAAATGAATAATAAAAACGCCGTCTCTACTCTACTAGTTTATATTAATAATGAGAATTTTTTTATTTTATTTGTTGATCCATTTTTGTATGCTTAAAAGAAAAAAAAAATAAACCAACTCCTAACAAGACAGCGGTAAGCATGAAGACGGAAAAAAAAAAAATCTAATTTTCAGTCCTGATAGTCATTCTGGTACACAGACACTTTCTTCTCAGCGTGTGGGATCAGTCCTGCATGGACATTATGCTTTGCTCGAGAGGAACGCACTGCCTTTTCAGAGCCTGTTCCAATAAGACAAGTCACTACACTGACTTCAAGAGCTCCCAGATGAGACGAGACAAGAAACGAACCGGAGGATTGTGGGGAAATTAGTTCGGACGTGCTTACCCTTCACATGCCACCGGTCATTACAGGCGGAGCCGTGCATGGAGAGCACGGTGGCAGGCAAGAGACAGTAAATACAATATTTATTGACTTTAGAGAGTACTCGGACACATGTCCGCTGCAGGATTTTCTTTCCAGATCCTGCCTGGTGTAGAAAAGACGGCATCAGGGCTCAGGGTCATCCAGGATTTGACTTCTCTCCTGTCTGAGCACCGGGACATCACATCACTCCTCTTTACATAATGATGGGGATGGAGAAAATATAAATTTCTCCGGCATTTCCAAGGTACTGCACATAATTTTGCATTAAACAGAAACCTTGAACACCTCAATTTAAAGCCGAAGAGAAGAAAAGCGATAGTCGACAGTCAGAAAGACAGCCTCCACACATAGGAGTGAATCAGAAGAAGGAGACATAAAGGAGGGAGAAATAAGGAGGGGGTATGGGGGCAAGAAAGAGTGACAGACTGAAAGAGAGAGAGAGAGAGAGAGAGGAAAGACAGATGGTAGGCCTAATAGGTTAACAGGAAAGAAAGCAAGAGTGCTCATGTCCCAAACACACACACACGGATTGCAAATTTTACTGTGTGTGCTGAAAAACAAAACAAAAAAGAACCCCAAAATAACAACAACAAAAACAAAACAAAAAAAAACCCTAAAGATGAAGGATGCAAAAACAGGCAATTGAAAAAAAAAAAGAAAAAACCTGCAGCAGTTTGGCGGATATAAAGCCAAATGTAAGTCATCCTGACTGACAGGTGGTTCAAAGCTACACGAAAATGAGCCAAGGGCTTTGAAGCACTCATCATGTGCATTTGTAAGGTCTGAAGTTCACCCGGTGTCAGCTCGAATATAAAACGGACCCGTGTCGCTGTCCACTACACTAAACGTTGTCCTAATTCGCTGTCGACCTATCTGAAGCACGCCTAATCTGTTACATCAGTAAATAAAATTCATTAATCGCTTTAGCTTAGTCAGGATAATGGCGAATTGATTCCAGACGCACACACCTCGGGGCGTTAAAGCGCTCAGTCCACTAGAGCTGAGAGTCACAGGTAGACTGTCGATTCGATTTGATTTTTGCGCACTGTGATTTCCGAGTCAATTGCATTCGATAGCACTAATGTTAATTGCCTGATTTGTCTCAAGTAGTGTTATTTCTCACAGGTCTTGGACTTTGTAGACTTACTAAATCTAGTAGAAATGGTGGGGAAAATTTTTTTATTCTGTGATGTATCCAGATCCTTTTGTACAGCAAATACATATACCGTAAGTCCCCGAATTACGAGCATTCACGTAACAAAATGAGACAAAATGGCATCCTGGATTCCCCTCGTGATTTAAAGGTGCAGAGACAACACTGTTACATTTCACGTACGAGATTCATTTTCTTAGGTGTGGATACAGTTTGTGGCCACATGATGGCACTGTGGGGAAAGTGGACAGAGATTTAATCAAGTGGTTTGATATGTTTTACATTGCATATTTATGTCATAATACGACTCACTTTGTCAGACTTAAGAACAAATCAAATTTATGAACATGCTACCAGAAAGGAACTGGTTTGTAAGTCAGACTACATGTAACGCTACACTTACTCCAAAATTATTTTCATTATTTTTAAATAAATTTTAAATTATTTTTTTTTAATTAATGATTTTTTATTTATTTATACAGAGCAGCCCAAAAATGTATACATGCTTACACATGAAGAAATATGCATAACATTTTAATTACTAATTTTATATAAACATAAAAAAGTTAGCTGTAAGTCATCTTGGAATGACAAAATTTCGGCGATCTCCTACTGTATATGAACAACATTGACTAGTGTGTCCAGAGGGATTGCTCCACATGATACTTCAGTTTCTTCCTGCAGTGCAGCCAGTGTACAAATTTGCAATACCACTTCAAAATGATATCACATGTCTCGAAATTAAACCGTGCCTCTGCCTGCATCTTTTCTATGGCTCTCTTTTTACGGTCACATGATAGCATTAACAATGGTGCGACTACTGACATTGTTACAGGAAACATAAGACTATACAGTATATTGCTTTTATAATTTAATTCGAGGTTTATAAAAGGTCACAGATAACAACTGTTGAAGTGTGTATAAATTTTTTGGGCCATTCTGTACATTTGCATTTGAGGTTGCCATTCCTCAATAATCCTGCAGATGGTGCACTCTGAACTATTCACACATTGGCAGGCAGCGCAGTAAGCTGTGTGGTAGAAGTAATTATTTAGAAGTTTGTTTTCAGAATTGTAACAAAAAAAATATGTATATCAAATTGGCATATTTATAAAACCGCAATACTAACACAATCGCAATACAAATCAAATAGCACATGTTACCTTGGTATCGAGTGATCCCTGGTGATTCCCATCCATAAAATCTAGTATCTACTAACAATAGATTTATATGTAACATGTGCTATTGATTGTTTAAATGTCATGGTTTATACAAAACAATAATCTTTTTTTTTTCCTGGTCAATCTTCTGCTCCACACTCCAGTCCAGTAGGTGGCGGTATATTGCATTAACCGCACATAAACTCAAAAGAAGAAGTGATACTCTTGCAAAACGCGAGTATTTTGCAGAACATGGAAGCGGGTTAAAATTTTCTGTGATATATAATTTTTTCATTTGTCAATTTCGGACTTTTTAAACATTTGAAAGTTTGCCCAAGTATTTAAAAAAATGTGAATCAATTTCAAATCCAAAACTGACTCATTGATGCAATTTATTGAACTGATCAACGAAAGGTGGATGAAACTGCATAACTGATTAATTCGCACAGCCCTACAGTCCACCTGCTGCCATATTTCCAGGAGGTACCACAGGAGAAAACCAGAGCCCCTGATGCAACCTGGAGCTGTGGTGCAGCAACGTTATCCGCTGTGCAACCTCGAAGAATCAGCAAACTTCAATTACTAATTAGCGTCAGAGATTTACTATGTAATTACGCTTACAATGCTTATAAATTTGCAATAGTTTAAATGATTTTTTTAATACATATTAACTTTACTGATTAAAGATTAAATGTAAGTCATTTTTAAAAATAAATCATTAGTGACAGTGCTTATGTTAAAATTCATCAAACCTTTTCCCCTTTGTTTGGGAAAGAACGAAATTTCATCACAAGTCCCGGATTGCCTTGAACGCTCACATACTACATAGGAGGAAGCATATTACCATGTTGGCAAAATATGAGACTTTCAAATGTAATCTGGTGATTATGCTAACATTTCACACCATGTGTCTTCTCAGTCCATGTCCTGGTTGTTCATCATCAGCATAGGAATGCATCGTGATTCATCAGCTTAGGTCCTTCATCAAACAGGCAGACGTAACGCGCCTTCCAAAGAGCCTGGCTTCAGGGCGAGCAACATGTGCTGGACACATAAACAGCATGGCGTGCTCTTTGGAAACTGACCTACAGGTTTCTTAGTCAGCAAACGGAATTAGAGGAAGCGTGTTCGGCTTTGTCTTTAACAAACAGATTTGACATTTTCTACTCACTGAACAGCTGAGGGGTGGTGAGGAACACGAAGTGAATCACACGTATGGAATAAATAGACGAATCTGCTATCAAACTGTTTCATCTGCGACGTGTTGAGCAGCGTAACCCGTGAACAGTTACACAAGCACAACAAATTCCCTACACGTGCAGGGCAGTGGCCTGACAAACAGGATGCGAGGTTCATCATTGTGTGATGTGATACCAATTAAAGCTCCTTAATATTTAAAAAGATCTTCAGTGGGAAACACATGAGGCATGTATTATTAACCAGACGGATTCTAGCCACTGACAGAATTCAAAGGCTACGTGAGCCGGGCAGGGTCAACGATACTGCGGTTGGTTATGTGTGAAAATTGGCAAAGGAATAAAGGAGCTGGAGATGAGAACTAGAGGAGATCAGAAAAGACAGGAGTGGAGACTTGCCATAAAGCTTTCTCTCTCTTTCGGTCATGTTAAAAGAATTTGAATAAAACCAAGCACAATTATTTGATCGGATGCAATAACAACAGCACGATATGTCTACAGTAGGGAATGACATTATTAACCAATATCACACAAAAGGGAGTGCTGTTGTGACCAATAATAGCATGACTGATATCAGCAAATGGCCGAGCTGGCGTCCAACAGTTAGTGTACTTAACAGGAGTAAAAGTGGTTTTAAATTCATACCGGTACTATTTTGCAAAATCACACGAGAGGGAGTACTGTTGTGACGAATATCAGCATGGCTTCAATCCGGTTGTAGGCACGAGAGCGCAGAGAGAGTTGGTGACCGACCATTAGTGTAATTAACAGGGGTAAAAGTGTTTTAAATTCTTACTAGTACTATGTAGCCAAAAGGTGAGGGGAATAAACCATGGAGGTGACGGACAGTCCTATAAATCTTTTAAGTTTCTCTTTATATTTCCACTTAGATTATCAGCTCTGGTAACTTCGGAGTTCCAGGATTAAATCCCAAATGGGGTTAAATGAAAATCTAGTGGGCTAGGGCACACAATCCGCTTCAAGTCCCACACATCAAGTAGAGCCCTTGATCAGGGTTTAGAGAGGGATTTGGGATTCAGCCTTGTGTTAGAAGCTACTTAGCATTCTAGGTCACCTTAGGAGTAAATAAAACAACATAGAGGTGCTTCTGAATGACTTCGAAGCCATTATTAAGGAGACAAAGTGTTGTTTAAAATGACAACATTATCGGAAGTGCTTTTCGTGCTAAGGTGTGTTTTCAAGCTGCTCTCTCCTCGTTACTGTGGACTATACTGACCTAATTTCACCCACGCTGCGGCCGACAGTTTGTGTAATTAACAACTGTTAGAACACCTGGGACACGGAGTGATACGTATAGTTAAAAGTCCCCGTGCCGTTACTGTGTATTATCAGCACTCATGGGAACTTGGTTAGAACTATTCATTGTATAATTGAAGATAAGAGATTAGAGGTGAGGAGAAAGTAAGGAGAAGAGATGAGAAAAGTGAGAAGAGGCTAGAAGAAGCGAGAAGAATACAGGACATAGGACAAGAAGAGAGGGGACGAAAGAAAAGGGTAGAATAAGAGACAAAAGAAAACGAGAGGATAGGAGAGAAAAGGTAAAGGGAAGGATGGAGAAGAGAGAAATGAAGACAAAGAGACAGGAGAAAAAAAAGAGAGAAAGTGTAGAGGAGAGGAGAAATGTGAACAGAAGGGAGAAGAAAAGAAAGAAAAGAGGAGAAGAATATAGAGGAGAGAAATTGAGAGGAAGAGTAGAGAGGATAGGAGGAGATAAATAAAAACTGAAGAGAGAAGAGAAGAGAGGATACGACTGAGGAGGAGAGAAATGAAGGCAGAAAGGGAAAAAAGAAAGAGAAAGACGGAGAAGAGTAAAATGAGAAGAGAGAAATGAGAGGAAGAGTGGAGAGGAGAGCAAAGAAAACAAAAGGGATAAGAGAAGAGATCAAAGAGGACAAGAGTAGGGAGGAGAGGAGAAAAATGAAGACAGAAATGGAGAGGAGAGAAAAGAGGAGAGTGGAAAGAAGAGAGATGAAGACGGAAAAGGAGAAGTTTGGAGAAGGGTGGAGAGGAGGGAACAGAGGAGAAGAGTGGAGAGGAGGCCACAATCCCAGAATGCAACCTGGTGTACACACACACGCACACACCTTCAGACTTGATCATGACTAGACCTTCAGGATCATGGGGGAAACCAGCGGGGAACAGAGAGAAACATAAACTCTATTAAAACCACTGAAGTCATTAAGGCCTCAGATGACGGATAAATAGAAACAGCAGACAGGATAAATGAAGGGAGGGAATTTTCGAAGGGCAATGAGAATCAACATACTGCTGCTTCAGCTCCCAGCGGGGTGGGGTGGGGAGGTAGAGGACTTCAGGTGCTGACGCCCTTCTCCATCTTCTGTCCCGTGCCATATGCAGGCTTTATCAGAACTATCTGCAATATCCCCGCCTGATGTTTCTGTCTCTCACTCGAGGGTGGGATTAATATGAACATGCATGTGCTCTATCAGGATGCCTTTGTATGTCATTATAGACACACCCCTAACATCCTTTCACATCTTCGTTAATAATTCTGAGGTAAAGTTTGATCATTCTGAGGTAAAGTTTGAATGATTCTAGGGGCGGGGCTTGGTATACATGGAGGAAAATGTGGACCGGATCTCACACACAATTTTGCGCAGCGTTCAAACAAATGTGACTTCCGCTGAAATCAGTAAAAGCATGCGCGTGTGTTCTGTGTGGAGGATTTCTTTCCTGATGGGTTATTTAGGCAGCTCAGACATCTCGAGTACAGAAGCACGCGGCTCAGGGGAGGAAGAGGGGAGGGTTTTTACGTAAGAGCTGCCCTACTTCCATGATTCAGCAGTATATGTAACATCGCTGAAGCCCATCCTTCTCCCCAGAGTCTCTGCATCTCTGTTTACGTCTCAGTTCGCGTCTCTGAAGATCAGTGGTCTCCTAAACCTGAAACAGAATTCAGAAAAACCTCCCTCTCGCCAGCTTTCCATCTGTTACGTATCTCCTTCTGTCTCCCATTCACTCCGTCTCTCCTTTTTACGCTAGCACTGTCGTAGCACTGCATCATTACTATTTCTCTCTCTCTCTCTCTCTCACTCTCTCCAGCTCTACTTAGAAATCTAAGATATTCTGTTCACATCCTGTTGCCGGCTGATGCTTGAGGCTCTAAGCATGAAGGTAAACAACCCATCATCTGAAGGTATATCACGCTCTCCAATGGCTCCTCGAAACCCGTTATTTCCACCCAGTGAATAATGGCTCTGAATAATTTAGCAGATTTTACGACACAATGCGCCGGCTTCGAGAGCAGGCCGAGCCCACAGCGGGTTTCATCTCCTGGAGTACAGTAAAAGCCCGACGTGCATACAGACACTTCAGCAAAATGAAAATAGCGTTCATGACACTTCAAATAAACAAAACTGAAGATTCATGAGGAGGGGAAAAAAGCTTAGTTTTATAAAATACTGTTTATACTGTCCTTTCTCCCCATTGACAAGGTGCAAAGGAAAAAACAAACAAACACAAAACAGGCCTAAACTTTAAGAACCAAACTGTTACATAATCAAATGGGGGTGTTTCATGATGCATGGCGGAGAAATATAGAGTTTGAGTTCTTCCACAGGGTTTGGGAATATTTCATTGTCCAGAGATAAATCTTTCGGGCTTTTTACTCTGGAAATAAAAGAGACAAATCAGCCTCGTGTTACACAGATTTCTGGCCTTGAGCTTCGGAATATTAAAGGTTGCACACTGATTCGCTCTCAGCATATCCATGAGCTGTTTTTAGCAGAAAAATATGAAAGATTTCATGGTGGATTTTAAGTGAGTCAAAGAGAAGAAGAAGAAGAAAAAAAAAGAAACATACTGTACATTAAGGGCAGGGGTAGCCAAGTGGGAAAGGACTTGTAATACTAATCGGAAGGTTCTAGGTTCAATCCCCAGCAAACCCTGAGCAAGACCCCTTAACCCTCAACTTCTCAGATGTATAATGAAATAAAAATGTAGGTCGCTCTGGATAAGGGCGTCTGCCAAATGCTGTAAATGTATACAAACGTAATTTAATTGTCTATACAGACATCGCGTTCCATTCTCGGAGCACGTTCGTAAGTCGGATTTGTTCTTAAGTCCAACAAAGTGAGTCTTATATGCCTTTGACACGAATATACAATTTAAAGCATACCAATCCACTTGACTAAATCTCTGCCCCGTTTTCCCCCACACAAAAACTGTAACCGCGCCTAAGGAAATGAATCTCTCACATGTGAAATGTAACAGTGTTGTCTCTGCGCCTTTAAATCACGAGGGGAATCCCGGACACCATTTTATCTCAGAGCTGTTTTCCACTGTATTGAACTCTACTGAAAATAATGTGACCAAAGGGACATGTTAATTCAAGGTGTGTTCACTAATTAGCATCACAGGTGTCTACAATCTTGTAATCAGTCAGTGGGCCTATATATAGGGCTCCAGGTAGTCACTGTGTTGTTTGGTGACATGGTATGTACCACACTCAACATGGACCAGAGGAAGCGAAGGAAAGAGTTGTCTCAGGAGATTCGAAAGAAAATTATAGACAAGCATGTTAAAGGTAAAGGCTATAAGACCATTTCCAAGCAGTTACATGTTCCTGTGACTACAGTTGCACATATTATTCAGAAATTTAAGATCCATGGGACTGTAGCCAACCTCCCTGGACGTGGCCACAGGAGGAAAATTGATGACAAATCAAAGAGACGGATAAGCCGAATGATAACAAAAAAGCCCAGAAAGACTTCTAATGAGATCCAAGGTGAACTTCATGCTCAAGGAACATCAGTGTCAGATCGCACCATCCGTCGTTGTTTGAGCCAAAGTGGACTACATGGGAGACGACCAAGGAGGACACCATTGTTGAAAACAAATCATAAAAAAGCCAGACTGCAATATGCCAAACTACATGTTGACAAGCCACAAAGCTGTCCTATGGACAGATGAGACAAAAATGGAACATTTTGCCAAGGCACATCAGCTCTATGTTCACAGACGGAAAAATGAAGCATATCAAGAAAAGAACACTGTCCCTACTGTGAAACATGGAGGAGGCTCTGTTATGTTCTGGGGCTGCTTTGCTGCATCTGGCACAGGGTGTCTTGAATCTGTGCAGGGTACAATGAAATCTCAAGACTATCAAGGGATTCTAGAGAGAAATGTGCTGGCCAGTGTCAGAAAGCTGGGTCTCAGTCGCAGGTCATGGGTCTTGCAACAGGACAATGACCCAAAACACACAGCTAAAAACACCCAAGAATGGCTAAGAGGAAAACATTGGACTATTCTACAGTGGCCTTCTATGAGCCCTGACCTCAATCCTATTGAGCATCTTTGGAAGGAGCTGAAACATGCTGTCTGGAAAAGGCACCCTTCAAACCGGAAACAACTGGAGCAGCTTGCTCATGAGGAGTGGGCCAAAATACCTGCAGAGAGGTGCAGAAGTCTCATTGACAGTTACAGGAATCGTTTGATTGCAGTGATTGCCTCAAAAGGTTGTGCAACAAACTATTAAGTTAGGGGTACCATAATTTTTGTCCAGGCCTGTTCCATGAGTTTTTTTATATTATAATTCAGTTGAAGCATGGTTGAAAAGCAATGTTTGACTTTCATTGGTTAACATTCATAGAATTCTTATTTATTATTACTTTTGTCAGATTAAAGTTATTTCTGTGACCATTGTGAGTTTTTCTATCATTGACCGAAGGGTACCAACAATTTTGTCCACGTGTGTAAATGTTAAACTCTTGTGTTTGAAGTTAGTGTGTATTGTTTAAATGCTGCGCTTGTTTTTTTTAAATTGAGAAAACAAATGTTATAAGGAACGGGCTGTTGAATAAAACTAAGATATGAAACTAAAAAAATAAATAAAAAAATGCAATATCCGATCGGGACATTTTAAAAATCATGATACTTATAGAATCGCAATATTAATCAGACTAAATACTAACAGTAACCAGACATGCATATCCTTCTCAGTTTATTTTACTGAAACAGTTCCAGCAGCACAATCTCACATTTTTTTTTAACACTGATTTGTTTTTGTATTAACATTGACTTCCACATATTTTAAAAAGTTTAAATGGTTAAAATCTTATTTAATTGTGCGCAGATCACTGATTCGCTCAGCCCCTGTCTCCTTCTCTCTCAGGATAACAGAGATGTGTATGTCAATAGCTCCGCCCCTCCACACGTGCACCATTACGACGGTTCATTCTGCTGAACGGTGGGGTTTTAGTAAGGATTTGTAATATACCTAAAGTTAGATTACAGTCAGGTTGCCATGGTTACCACGGCGCAGAAAACAAACCCCATCAAAGAACCTATGACATTTTTAGTCAGTTAAATTCTTAACTGCAATTAATCAATTCCCAGATCAAAGAGCATTTCTAAACCATGCCAATGTGCTTTCACATTAGATTCATGTTACTCCCCATGATACCTTTGTTTTCACACACACATCACACATTAAAATTCGCACTCCCTCAGGTGGAAATATGACCAACACTTCCCATGTTTCTGCAGCTCAACATCGATATAGGCTATTTGCCAACCACAACATGCTGCTTCAGCAGTTATCGTCTGCATGAACGCGCACACACACACACACACACACACACGCGCATACATACACACACAGACATAGACAGGATGCAGACTCTGTTTTATGCGCACAAAGCAGCACCGCACACAGTAATAAACCCAGCTCGCCTGCCGTGCCAGACTATTTCATAAGCCACAGGTTATACAGAGCTATCTCTGCCTCAGCATGTTCATCTCTCATCTCACTCCAGCTCTGATTAATCGTCTTCTGCATGAGAATCTCGACAAACAGCGGCTAGTTTGAGTTCTCACCGTGCTCACGCTGCGCGTGTGGAGTACTTAATTGCCGGTTCCCTCATTTTCCACGCTTTCGGCTCGCATCCGAGTGTCGACTTAGTGGAACGGACGAAAATGGATTTTTAAACATTTGACAAAACGACGGATTCATGAACTAATGCAACGTGTGAGATTCTGCAGGACTTTGCTTGCGAGCCGCTTGACATGTTAATGTAATCTCTATCTGGATGCATAAAAAAAGGAAACGTCTCAAATAGATCGATTCTCACACTCGCCAAATACAGGTCTGAGTTTATCTTTTAACTTAAGCTCTGCTGAAAGGCATACACTCACATTTTACTATCAATCCCCAAAAAGAAGACTACTTAAAACTGAATGCCATATCAATGACATCTTTTCCACAATATCCTTACTAGATATCTTCCAATCTGTTTCTGACGTCAGGTTAATACCACTGAGCACTTTGTTTCTGCTGTTGTAGAAGGTCTCACAGGGACACCTTAAAGACTCACGCTTCCTTAAAAGGTCACGCCTGAAGATCATCTAAGCCTTGTTTCAGAGGATAATCTTACCTGGATATTAGAACTAGAACTATCGACATAATGATACCTCCATGCTGATTCCATCTCTATTGAGATTTTATAAATATTTCAACATTATTATTATAATTTTTCTTTAGATTTTGTTACAATTCTGAACAAACTTAGCAAATTATTCGCTCCTACCACAGGATGCTGTGCTGCCAGCTAATGTCTGAATAGTTTATAGTGCATCCATCAACACTGAGGAACTCCAACATAATACCACCTCAAATGCAAACATATATAAATTATGAATCATGAATCGATATGTGAATTCCCAGACAAAAAAAAAAAAAAAAAAAAAAAAAAAAACTTTTTTGGAGCTGCGGCTGTATTTCTGTCAAGCTACTTTGTAAAATTATACATTGTTAAAAGCACTACAGGTTTGTCAGATTTTAGTCTATTTTCTTATACTTTTAATAATTTTAATCTAGCCTTACTAATACATCACATTATTATTATTACTAATATTCTTCTACACAGTGTGTGCTTATACCTCGTGAAATGGCTGCTGGTAACATTACAATTTCCATTTGGGGTTAATAAAGATAGATAAATCTATCTATTTATCCACCTGTCTATATATCTGTCTGTCTGTCTGTCTGTCAATCAATCAATCAACCCGATTGTCTGTCTATCAACATCACATGTTCATGGTAGAAAAATCCAAAGGGATAGTAATCCAGTAGATTAAAACAGCGTCAGATTGAAGACTAGGCCAGGCTGCGGGCAAATCCGATATGTTTCACAGATCTAATTTTCAGCCCTGACTGTCCACACTGTTATGTAAAAGCCTTCAGATCAGATTTGGCTCTCCTCAGACCAGCAGTCCAAATCTGACACCGTGTCAAGTCATATTCACATTGATCGTGGGGACTGCTGCAACATGTGACATGGGACGTTAGTGACAGTTTGAAATCTGATTGAATCGGTTAGTGCTTTCATACTGAGATATGTCTTTAGGTATCATATTTGAAGCTGATTTCAAACCATCTCTGTATGTGGTTCAGATTGGATTTGCAAAAGTCTGATTTTTGACTGTTCTAAACATGACTAGATGAAAGCAATCAAAACTGATTCCAACTGATTCTATTAGTTTTTGCACAAAATGCCACTTATTTCACTACCTGTCACGGCAACAGAAACACTGTAATATAGATTTGCAGTATTACCTGTAATTGTACGAAGGAAATTTGTAGCTTTCCCTCAAAAGCATCCGATATAGGGACAACACCTGCGTTCTGCCGGGCGCCGCCATCTTGTCTCACTGGCAGATCAGGACTTCGGAATGCCTTCTAACACAGTGCCTGAACAAAATTATTACGGTTTTTATTATAAAGAATGACTATAAAGAGGAATAAATTTTTACAAAACGTCATATTAAAAACCTTACATTTAAACTTTGATGTATATATAGAGTAACAAAATATTAATCATGAAAGTGTTTATAATAAACTTCAGGCGGGTGAATGGATGTCTAAAAAAACACCCGGCTGGACTCTATAAGAGGTGAGTGTCTTAGATTCACATCCAGTGCTTAAAGAGAGGGGTTTAAAGTGTTTTATACTTCAGATCTTTGTTTCTAAGAAGAAGATGGTTTAGTTATTGATGTAGTAATCCTGTGCATTGCATTTTCGCTTTGTTGTTGAGTAAATGTGTGTGTTTGTGTTTGAAGTGTCCTTAGCATGCTTCTGTGCTGAAAAGAGATACAGTGAAGGCAGTGCATCAGGTGTATCAGGCAAACTGTGCAGTGAAGGTATACTCTATATAGACAAAAGGATTTGACCAAACCTGGTAATTATTGAAATGTATTTTTCAGTAATGGTTCTACAGGCATTGCATTCTTAAAAGAATGGAAAAATCACAGAAATTCTCATAATTCTGACTTAATATCTCATAATTATGACTTACTATTTCACAATTGTCATTATCTCATAATTTTCATGTACACTTTGGTTTAACTTGAAATACAGAGTTTCACCAGCTGGATCGTTCACTATGAGATATTAATGTCATTGAGTATTTTGGACGGCATTATCATTAGTATAGGACTGTTCAGGAGGAAAGCACATTCTGACCACCTGGAAATTGCTCTCTTTAATTATGAGATAAGTTGTAATAATGAGATAGTAAGTCATAATTATCAAAAGAGTGATTTTTTTTCATCTCATAATTATGACCATAACTATGAGATGAGTCATAATTATGAGAGAACTTGTATGATTTTTTCCTTTCACTTTTTGAATGCAATCCGCTTCTTTAGGGCCCTTAATCCCTAGTGAAGGGCAGTCTTAATGCTTCAGCATACCAAAATATCTTGGACAATGCCATGCGTTTGATTTCATGAAATGACCGTTTTCTCTTCATACAATCCCTTATACAATTAAAAATACACATTTGGAGAGGTATCAGATAAACACTTTTGGGAGACACCCTTATCCTGAGATAAACCCGTTCCACCCTTGAGGCAGATTAACGACAATGAAATGAAATGACAAAGGTCCTTTGCCTCAAACCATGGCGTTTTCACATTAAGCGCGACTGATTTAAACCATGCAGAGGAACATTTGCCTCCCCAACCCACACGCACCCCCAGTTGCCAGCGTTCACATTATTTTTTCTCTCTGTACTCAGGGCCAGTTGCATTTTTATCCTCTCCGATTCAGCAGGTGGCAGTATTAACCAACTTGGTTTGAGCTGCCATTAAACACAAGACGACGAGAATGAGGAAGTTAATCTTCACAGTTTTCCTAATATTATTGATATTTGGGGAAAGAATGTGTAAAGCAATGATCTCTCATGCCTTCCTACTTTATCAGCTATGGATTTGTAGCCCAGAGGGTGAGCTCGCGCAACCTGAGATTTTGGAGGAGACTGATGACACTGATAAAATCATCTACACTTCCATTCTCAGGTATGAGAATCGGTGTCCCAGTACACTGTATCTTTCTCAAGACCACTTTTTCCAGCAGACTTGGATTCCCGAGTACAGAATGATTGTGCCCTCACTGATCAAAATGAACCAGACTTCTGGGTCAAGTGGTCTCGGAAACGATCCTGGGCCCTAATGTGAAACACACTAAGTCAATCCGGACCTCGTCTACACCTTAAAACCTGCGGGCACAGAACAGAAAAACTTTAGCCTCTTCTGTCAGACGCTAAATAATCACATCCTGTGTGTGGTGAGGATGTCACGGTCCAAATACACCTTTTTTGTGTCAGTGTTTAGGCAGCTGATGGCAGATGTCAGACTGTGCCATTTCTCAAACTAGGCTGCTGTGTGTTTTTACTGTCTTTTGAAAACTTCACATGCTCAATTTTGTCATTTTAAATGGAGATGCACAACAAGTTCGCTCTTGATGTTGACATTTTCCATGCACAACCACTCCGCGGCGAGTTGACGAATCTCAACTACAGAATCCTGCAACCGACCAGCTTCACTCTTTGGGTCCTCTTGGATCAGCTGGTGAAATTCTGTGTTCTCTCCATGCTTAAAGGAAGAGAAACACTATGGCAGACGTCTCGGGAGAGCAAGCTAGCGACTGCTTTGGAAAAAAGGAGAAAGCAGCGTGGCTCATGTTTTTTTTTTTTTAGACATGACTTGTGAGCGGTCCGTTAGGGCACCATGTAAATTTTACTTCTTAATCATTTTGGTGTCGCAGTAACTTGTTGTGTTGTCCTTTAAGGTCAGTTTGTTTAATCGGTTTATTCAGGCATAAAAACTAATACACTTTGCTTTTTCAGTTTATTTTCGGCATGAAAATTTATCATCCATAGTTATTTTTTGTCTTTTAAAACATCTGTAAACTTTGTAATGGTAAAAGTTGGAGTTGTTTAGGTTCACAAGCAACAATTTGCAGGCAAACAGTGCTGTTACTTTTGCGCTAACTTGGAATCTTTCTGACACTTGATGTACAGGGGTTGGACAATGAAACTGAAACACTGGCCAATTTAGTGTTGGAGGTTTCATGGCTAAATTTGACCAGCCTGGTGGCCAGTCTTCATTGATTGCACATTCCAGCAGTAAGAGCAGAGTGTTTAATTAGCAGAGTAACAGCACAGTTTTGCTTAAAATATTGCAATGCACACAACATTATGGGTGACATATAGTCAAAAGAGGACAAATTGTTGGTGTGCGTCTTGCTGGCGCATCTGTGACCAAGACAACAAGTCTTTGTGATGTATCAAGATCCTCTGTATCCAGGGTAATGTCAGCATACCACCAAGAAGGATGAACCACATCCAAGAGGAAGCTGTCTGAAAGAGATGTCCAGGTACTAACCTGGATTGTATCGAAAAAACATAAAAGCACAGCTGCCCAACACACTGCAGAATTAAATGTGCACCTCAAATCTCCTGTTTTCACAAAAACTGTTTGTCGGGAGCTCCACAGGGTTAATGTTCATGGCCGGGCTGTTACAGCTTTTGGTCACTCGTGCCAATTCCAAACATCGGTTTCAGTGGTGAAACATGTATTGTTCTCTGATGAGTCCACCTTCACTGTCTTTCCTACATCCAGGAGATTACCGTGTGGAGAAGACTGTTGCATACCCAGAGTGAAGCATGGGGGTGGATCAGTGATGGCTTGCGCTGCAGTATCATGGCAGTCCCTAGGCCCAATACTTGTTCTAGATTGGCATGTCACTGCTAAGGACTACCGAACCATTTTGGAGGACCCTGTGCACCCAATGGTTCAAACATTGTATCCTGAAGGCGGTGTATCATCAGGATGATAATGCACCAATACACACAGCAAGACTGGAGACAGAGTGGTTTGACGAACATAAAAGTGAAGTTGATTTCCCATGGCCTGCACAGTCACCAGATCTAAATATTATTGAACCACTTTGGGTGTTTTGGAGGAGCGAGTCAGGAAACGTTTTTCTCCACCAGCAACACGTAGCCACCTGGCCACTATTCTGCAAGAAGAATGGCTCAAAATCCCTCTGGCCACTGTGCAGGACTTGTATCTGTCATCCCTAAGACGAATTGATGCTGTTTTGGCTGCAAAAGTAGGCCCTACACCATACTAATGAATTATTGTGGTCTAAAACCAGGCGTTTCAGTTTTTATTGTCCAACACCTTTAAGGTTAGAGTTTCTTTGGTTTAAGCATCCGATTACAGTCAAACAGTGCCATTATTTTCCACTAGGTTTGAATGTATTTTGCCTCAGACTACATTCACTGCATGAATGGACGTTGCTTATAATTTATATATGACTTTCACAGATCCTTTGACTTTGACTAGAAATCAGATTCAGACTTTTTTAAATCAAATTTTTGCTTTGAGACATAAAGCAAACATGTAGTGTGCATTTCAAGGCACACTTGTACAGTACACTTGTACTGTATTTATAAACCCCTTGCAAACCTCTACACCCCCCATATTTAAAGAAGGAAAAGAAAGAAACAAAAACATGGAGCTGGATGTCTTGGTTTTGTGTGTAAAAAAAAAAAAAAAAAAGAGGAGGTAAAAAACCGACCACTCAAATAAGAACTAAATTAATTAAGTGTACTTCAGTTTTATTCTCCAACAAGTGTTGTGTGAAGAACCCGGTGTACAGAGCTTCTGTTCTGAAAGATCTGTAGAGGAAGAACATTTCTGTAGTTATTTTTTTGGCTTAGTGGTCTGCACTGTTGACTTGCACTTCCAGCGTCCGGGTTCGATTCCCGCCTCAGGTCTGTGTGCATGGAGTTTGCAATTTTCCCTGTGCTTGGTGGGTTTCCTCTGGGTACTCCTGTTTCCTCCCACAGTTCAATGACATGCAGATTAGGCTAATTGGTGTTCCCAAATTGCCTGTAGTGTGTGACTATGTGTGCGCGTATGTGTTTGCGTCCCCTGTCCAGGGTGTACCCCGCCTCACACCTTAAGTCTTCTAAAATAGGCTCCAGGCCCACCCCCACCCCCTCTTTATTTATTCTGGTCTGGGCCATTCTTGCTATGGAGACTATGTTGGGAACACTGGGTGTGTGATGTTAATGCAGATCTGATGTGATGCTAGTCTATCTCACACTCACACATTCTTCCATTCAAACCTATGGACAGTTTAGTGTGGCTAATTCAGCGTTTATGACATGTATAAGGAAAACTTTGAACCTTGGAGATTCCCATAAACACACATAGAAGACAAAGGCGCAGGTTAGGCAGGATCAAATCGCTAACCTCTGAGCTACTCACGTTCTGTCCTTACTGTCGTCATTTTATCCAAGAATACTGAGACTACGCATTAAGAAAGGTTTTGAAATCCAAAGCTGAGATCAGGACCCTTAACCCCCTGCTCGGTTGTATTCTGTCCCAGTTGTACACGACTCTAACAAAATGACTTACATTAGTCCATAAATGAGCAAATGTTTAAAAATGTTAACCATTGACAAAAGGTTAGATGACTCTTGAGATCTGAAAGTTTAATACTGAAACATGCATATTAGCTTCACCGGATGTCTCGCTAGATGTCCCGTGTCCATTTTAGAATAATTTAGAATTAGCATACACACTAATTTGCCCTGCATCAGTCCACTTTGTGATTTTTTTTTCTTTTCTTTTCCCCACTGTACTATTCATTTCCCAGACAAGGCCAAGCCTTATCAGCTTTATGAAAAACACAGATCTGCTTTTCAATCGCTGTCCTTTGAGCACCGTGACTCTTTACCGGTGCCAGTGCCGCTCAATGAACGGATTGTGCTTTGACCTGTGGAAATCGGTGTCGTGTTCATGATACATGATTGTCATGAGATGCGTTTGGTGAGATGGAGGTGGAGAGATTTAAAGGCTGTGCGCTCTCTTCGGCTTTCGCTGGAGAAAGGTCACAGACGCGTCCTGTTTGCAGAAGCGCTGCCTTTGACTGGAAAGGTCAGGAGCAGCGGTGGGTCAGAGCAGCGAGCTGTGAAAGAGGTCAATAGAGCCAATTGATTGCTCATTTAGAGGCCCAATTAGCAGGAGGGATGATGACCCGAGTTAAGATGTCAGAGACTAGGAAAAAATACACTTGCTAAATAATGAATGATAATGCCGCCGACTGGAGATCGTTTGTTTGCTATTTCTGGACATGTGGTTCGATCAAGAGACGACTAAAAAAATTATGATGACTTTACATGATGCATATGCATGCTAGCCGGAACAGTCTACAATTTAATCTGAGATCGCATTTCGTCCATGTTAAATAGGTGACCTAGTTTGCCCGGGAATTAAAAAACACATTTTTCTACAGATTGTACGTTTGAATGGTAATTAGGTTCTTTGCGGGCTTCTGTTCATGTTCTGCTTTTAAAAGAGGATCTGCTTTATTATTATTTATAAGCAGTATGTTCTATTCAAAGTTTCTTACAGGTTTAAAGTGTACTTGGCAGAGCAGCACAATTTAGTTTGATTAAAGAGAGTTTCAGCATTATTCATAATAAGGCATCCCACGAGGTTCTATGTTAGGACCATTGGTGTTCTGTCTGTCTTTATATTAAACATGTACTGCATAGGCATTTCTTGATGATGATGATGATGCACAGTCATCATTTTAGTTTGGGTATATTGAGCAGCATGGCTTAATACTGTATGAGGGTGAGTCAAAAATTATCCGCACTGTCGAATTTATTTTAATTCACTTTTAGAAAAGACAAATTAATCATTTTAATTTCCTTGCTTTTCGATTCATTTTGTCCATCTGTCAACAGGTCTTTCGTACCCACTCTTGGGTACTGTCTTAGGCTGTCTTAGGCTGAGCTGCGAGCCATGAATGCACCGTTGTCCGCACTTCTTAATCAAAAGACCTGGTAGGGCAGCTTTCAGGGGTTCAAACACGTGAAAATTGACAGTGTCGACAGATGCAAGATCACAGCGCCCATAGATAGCAGTCCTCTTCGTTTAATCTGAAGTTTCGGCTACAGCTCTTTAATAAGCATCTCACTGTAATGAGAATGTTGATTGCTGAACCTTTTTTCCTGATAATGTTCCAGTACTGGCCCTTGATGTTTTGTTTGCAGATATCCAAATGCTTCTATTTATGCTTTTCTGTGAGTTGGTTCAGCACCAGGTACACCCTCAGACCACAAAATAACTAATCACTGCATGCTGTTCTTCTTTTGTGCAAATCATAAGTGATAAGACAGTACGGCCAAAACAAGTTTTTATATAACCGGGGTGCTGAAATTTCTTTTTGCTCATATGACTATACTTAGCAGCAGTACAGTAACTAAATGCATTCGAGAGCTTGTCAGACATGATCTTCTCTAAAATCAAAAGCTACATGATGAATGGCTGGCCTTTAGAATCTCCTGATTGCATCGCTTTATTTCACAGTTATAAAGTATTGTATTTTGGATGTAGAAATATTGCCAATATAAGGTAGGAACAAAACCATGTTGTTTTTTTAATGAATATCACTAGAGATGGGGGGGAAAAATGTATTTAGCGATGTCGCGGTGTATTTGCAATTCTTTTGTGGCAAATCATGTATTGACACACTGACTCCAAAATAAAAAGTTTTTTATATATGCTTTGTGCCATTCCATTATAATCCTACAGGTGGCGCACTCTAAACTATTTACACATTGGCAGGCAGCACAACATCCCTTGTGGTAGAAGCAAACTAATTGCTTAATTATTTGCGAAAATCACATAATTATGTAGATATTTGCCGCGTAGTAAAAACTTTTTAGGTTTGTTTAATATATTTTGCAGTTAAGTTGTTGTTTAACGAGTCAAATTTTTAAAATTGTAACAAAAATGAACAGGTTAAAAATTAACCTGTAACAGGAAAACATTAATTAAATGGGGATATTTACAGAGGTTTTATTTGTCACGTACACAACCATACACAGTATCACGTTCAGTGAAATGCTTATGCAAGCATATATGCGTGACCTAAAGAGAAAGATTTCTTTACGATTAAATAAATTGCAAAATAGAATTTTTCAATGGAAATTGAATAAGAATTAAAAACATTATACATTATAATAAAATTTAAATCTAATCACCACTTACTGAAGGTATTGTGATTATATCATATCGGGTGGTCCCTGTGGACGGCACAGGGTGCATGTTCAATTCCCGTTTCACGGTCTGTGTGCATCAGGTTTGCATGTTCTCCCTATGCTTTGTGGGTTTCCTCCGGGTACTCTGGTTTTTTCCCACAGTCCAAAGACATATTAGATTACCCTAAGTGGCGTTGCCAAATTTCCTGTAGTGTGTGCCCTGCAATGGATTAGCACAGTGTCCAGGGTATTTCCCGCCTTGTGATTAGTCTCCTGGGATAGGCTCCAGGCCCCCCTGTGACCCTGAATACAGGATAAAGCGATATAGACGATGAGTGAGTGGTCCCTGGTGATTTCCATCCCTAAACATCACACACTTAAAACAATTCATATCGCATTTCTTTATTCTCTCTCTCTCTCTCTCTCTCTCTGACACACATAAACACACTCTCTGTTGTTAAATCTGATGGCTCTAACTAGTATTTTGTAAGCGTGCAGAGGGACAGTTGATCCATGTCTCCTGGCTATAGCGTGGGTTTGTTGCTTGAGAGTGGGTGTGTGTGTGGAAGAGGCGAGAGGATGAGCAGTTAAGCATGAAAGCCACTTATTGATTTCCATTGCCGTTCTTGTTACGAGGATGTAGGTGCGATTTGTCTTGCAGTTAGTGAGGCATTAGGTCCAAAATAAAGTGCTGCCTTTAAGTGACACAGATGACTCGCGGAATTGGAGTGAGGCCACGATTTCTTTTAAAATGGAAAAAGTATGTTCTGAGGATTACATGACAAAGTTTAAAGGCCTGAATAATACCAATAGTTTATCAGGTTAGGCTTTATTTTTAGTATTATATTAAACTAATTATCACTTGACCATTTTTTGTTGATGTTTATGTCATAGCATTGCATGTCATTGCATCACATCTGCAGATTTAGTTTGGAATCTTCTCTACTATCACATCCAAAAGTCCACCATTGGATTCGGATCTGGACACCAAAGTATCTTGAACTCTTTATTGTATTCATGGAACCAGTTGAATTCTAAGTTAGAGGTGTAAATGGCCATACAGTGATGCACAGGGTCAGGAATAGCACTTGGATCAACTGAAACATATCTCATGCCAAAGTACATAAAGTGAGTGTGCATGTTGGTGCAAATGACAGTAGTGTACATCACATATGATATTTTTCAAAGACTGTTTGTACACGATGTGTGAGTACATGATGTGTTACAAGATATGTAACACCCGCCAACGTAATAACAGCCAAGAAACATAATGGAACAATAAAGCTAAAACAAATCTGCTGCCTTTAATGTAATAATATCTTTAACATAATACATTTCATATTACTTTGGTGGAAAGTTTAACAATTTTGAAAGCTGAAGTTTTTTACTTTCCCAACTTCCACAAACGTAATAACAACTGTTATTATTATTTTTGTGCGAAATACACCAGACAATAAAAATGTTCCCAATGATGCTCTATAAACAGCTTTTCTTTTGCCATTATTATGATTATGATTTATGATTGACATGTAGGATGTGCTCTGGTTTAAAAAATGGGTCATAGTTAAAAATCCCATGGCTTTGTTTCATTACTTTTCATAAATATTATACATATTTAATGTAAGTGTATACTAGTGCTGTCAGTCGATTAAAAAGTTTAATCTAGTTGATCACATTCACAGGCTGTGATTAATTGTGATTAATCACAATTTTATAATACTCAGATATACTTGTATTATAAACGTTCAATGTTGGAATAAAGAAATGCATGACAGACAGGTTAGAGGAAACAGATTTTGCGGTTTAATAATATCTAAAACATTAACATTTAACAAATTACATCCTCAGATCTGAAAATCAACAACCTAGAGCGTTAGTCGCCTGAGCCACCACTCCCACATCTTACATTTAATGTATTCTTGTAAAAATATTTCTCCTTAACGGTAGCTCGAGCCCACAACTTTGGTTTTGTTCAAACTTCCATTTAGAAGCTTTTTAAAATGAAACTTGTTGTTCAGCACACCTGGTGATGTTTTCTCAGTCATCTTATTTATATTATATATTATCACACACAGCTGGGTAACTGCGCTGCAGTTATGGGAAGCCATTAGGGTCAGACTTGGTCATACGATTAACTTGTGTTAAAGAATAGTAATGCGTAAACACGTTCATATCAACAGCTGTAGTATTTAATTATAAATATTTAATAGTATTTTGAAATTATTTCCCAAAATGAACATTGCAGGACCATAGCAGTACATGTGCAGTACCATCATGGCCCACCAGGGGGTGGGTCCACAATTTGGAAAACACTCCAGTAATAACTTCATCTTCATCATAACCCCATCTTGCAGTAACAGCATCATAAATTATGTGAAAATGCTTTTAATAAAAAAGTCTCATTTAGTATTTATCATAATCTGAAAGTAAATGATGAAGTGCAAAGATTCAGATATTTGAAAGCACACTCGTTTAATGAATCCTTGTATGACTGATGGAAATGTATATGCATATGTTGGGAATGTATGAGTGACACTGACACAGTAGTGTGTGTGAAGTTCAGGGTTTATCGGTGGAACAATGGTCCATGATTTGGGTTGATCCCATCGTGTGCAGCTGTCCTGTGGCTGTCCTGCGTCACTCCTGAGTGCCATGCTGTCAGTCACCCGACTGACCAGTTTCCCAGAGATTGACATGTACAATGGAGTGTTGGAGCCCATTAGTCACAACCAGTAGCCGGAGCTCAGGACAAAACAAGACTGGATGAGCTGTCCAACTTAACAGAAGCTTCACTGGTATACTGAAGTGTCTTCCTCATATGTGCAGTTAAAACTTGGACTGTGAGCATAATTAGTTCCAGAACGGTGCTTGCACTTGTATATCAAAGTAAATTTCAACATAAGAAATAAGAGAAGTCAGATGTTTCCTTCCCCAACCGAAAAAATGTTAAAGTAAAAACAAAACAAATTAACTTGCACTTTATCTTGGAAAATAATCGTTGCTGGTGTGAGACGAGAGAGATGAGAGGAGGAGGATTATTGTGTAGGACGACTTTCACACACACGCACACTCACAGAATTACCACTTTCTGCTGGAATCTTTTTCTTTTTTGTGCGTCTTTAACAAGGAACCTCTCTAATAACACTTGCTTTTGCCTCCTTTTGAGGATTTCGCGGAAATGTGACTTTGCATTGTTGTTAAATGGATTCATCTCCCGCTGTGCTACAGCCCACTTTTTTTCTTCCTGGAGGCCGTTGTTTCAGTACATATACTAAAGAACTGTCACTCCACTTGGACACAAAATTATAAAATGCTTTACGCATGTGATCACGATGTTATAGTAAACAGTATACATGCACACCGATGTTGATAATACGAGTGACGCGCACGCACTGTGACCGAGCATGGGAGACCATTACCCATAATCCCGCAGAGCGCGATAGAGAAGAACCATTGACTCGGCTGTCACCACGTGACGCCCGCCGGACAAAACGTATATGTACCACTCATAGTGCAAAACCTTGCTCGTTTATCGAGTTAAAATTTATTAAAAAATTTTGCTTCTCTTGCCAAACGCTTGCAGACCAAGCTTCTCGCAATCCAAGGTTTCACTGTACCATTATTTTGTTCCTCATCATCGTTTTCTTTACAACTTTCTGCAAAGTTTTATACAGTATAGCCTTTTTGTCCCCCCTCGGTCATGTTGTTCCTCCTCGGTCATGAGTATCTTAGTAACTCTGCAGCTTGAAATTCTCTCACGGGTGAACATTTACCATGTCCTCTCATAGTCCGTAGTCTCCTATATGAGGTGAATTTCCGGTCATTCCTTAGGAAGGCTGGAAGGATTTGAGTCAGATTCAGGCAGTCGGCCACAACCACAACACAAACTCGTATTTGCTTCTTCACGTCAAGACAAGGGACGGAGATGTCTGTTCACATTCTAGCCCAGTACGCCTTTGTGTCATAATTCCTTTCATTGAACATTGTATTGATTTTCTTTCTTTCCTCGGTGGTACTAATATTGTTGTTTCGTTCGCTCAAAGGGAAATCTAGTGTTTAAGGTAGAAGTGGCTAAAAATTGTTCCATGATGATGCAGACCTCTCCCTGAATGCACTCGGGGGAAATAAGCAAAGACTTGTAGATCGCCGAGACATGTCAATCTCTCAGCCATTAGTGTCAGCGTCTCACACGGCTGGGTGGCCTATCTGTCCCTCGACAAGACCAGATTCTTTTTGCACGTTGGAGTCGGCAGAAGCAGAAACAACTCCCTACGAGGCACTGGGGGAATGCGGTGCCCATATTAGCGCAAACCTGGGCTTCTTAGCTCAAATTAAACCAGTCCATCTTCACCCTCCGTCCCGTGGCTCAGTCTATCAGTGCGGTGTGCCGAAAAGCTCAAAGCTTCCTGTCGTAAGTGGGAGCCGTATGCAGCACAATCATTTAGGATAAAGAGATTTCTGCACATATATACTGTAGTATTATTATTATTATATATTTTTTTATTCCGGCGTGCTTTTTAGCTCAGCTCGGCGGCCGCTCTTAGAGAACGTCTTAATGCTTTGTTCCTCTAATTACCAGGAAGGAGAGCCCACTGATTCAGCAAACAAATGAAGAAGTGAGAAAAGTTAATAAGAAGCGGTAATAAGAATAGCTGGCGAAACCATGTGCGACGTGTCCAATTAAGACCGGAGGCTACCGGCTGATCTCGGCTGAGACCGTGTCCTGTAGATGAAGCCATAATGAACTGAAAATACTAATGAAGAGAAAGATAAAGTTTCCCACTGCTGCAAATAAACCAGTAAATCAGAAAAGCTGAAAATCTCCTCAGGCTGAGTATATTTTAAGCCTGTCATTTAACCACAGTAAGGTGCTAAAAGAAGACGCTGTTCCTGCTTGCTTAAGGTTACACGCCTAACACTTACTACATATCTATAGTCGCTTTTTATTTCTTCCTACCACATTTGCATCGAGGCGGTTTGAACCTCAGTGAATAACATTAATTTATTATTTGCTTTGTTACACACTGCAGTGGATATTAAGCTCCAAAGTGGCTAATCTCGTAGCCCGGAGCCTTGATAAACATGTTTTTTTTTTTCCCCCGTTGTAGGTGTAACATGGTAGAAGTAAACGCATTAGCCAGCATTTTCTTGGTAATGACTTCGTATTGGAGTTGCACCATTTGTTTGGCTGTCTCTGAGACAAATCGGCCACCGCGCTAATTGTTAGAAATTGCTGAAGGTGTCCTGCGGTTGGAAAGGATCAAATTGCTCAATGCTTCACAGCTGGAACTTAACCTGGACCTTTCTCAGCCTAGAATAATGACTTTTATAATGATTAGCGTCATTCACTTTATGTGGCTACTTTTATAATCTAATTTTCTTTAATATTTCTTTTTTTGTATTGTTCCTTGGACTTTTAATCTCCCCACCTAAAGCGTATTAACACATGATGTTTGTGCCCATTTGGGCTTTTTAATTAATTTTTTTTTAAAGCATCCCATTCCCAATTCAGTTGCTTCTTTAATCTTAGAATATCTTGCACTCTTCTGTGAAGGGTGAGGTCTGGGCTCTGTGCATGATACTGGAGTTCTTCCAGATCAACCTTGGCAAACCATGGAGCTTGCTTTTGGGCACAGGGGCGTTGTTACGGTGGAACAGGTTTCTAGTAATGAGAAATTTTAACGGTACGTCATACCCAGACATTGTTCATAGTTGGACAGAACCTGCTGTCCACATATTTTTGACCATTTCCTGCTTGAACATATTGTCTTATATATTGTATATATTGATACAATAGTATAACGACACCCAGGTGGTGATACTATTTGTATTATAATTCTGTAATTGTGATGGGTCGTTCATGGATGATTTGTTCTTTTTGAACGAGTCTTTAATGTGACTCTGAAGAACGAGTAGTCTAGGAGAGCGATTCATTCATTTTCTATTGGGCACCCATGCACAGAGCATCTCAAAAACTCAACAGGTTATGTACAGGAAACAGAAATGAGTAGTTACCTCTTGAGTCTCTTGGTCCGAATCGTTTGTTCTTTTGTCACGTGACTCCCATAGACACTATGCAGTGCAATAGATTAAAAAAGGATGAACGACTCGGACTAGAAGACTCATGAGAAGATCCTCAAATCTGTTTCCTGTGTAATGCACGGCATAGCGTCTATGGGAGTCACGTGACATAAGACCGAACGACTCGGACCAGAAAATATGAGTGATGAGCTGCTCATTCTGTTTATCATAATATGTCCTTAGGTGCATTGTAATATTTTTATTACTGGAACTATAGCCAAATTTTTTGTATTTACATGTGTTATGGGTCTGTTTATTGAAAATGTAATATTTTATTTCTGATCAAAAGAACAAAATGAACTAAATGAATCTAAAAAAAAAAGATTAGTTCATTTTGATTAACGAGATTCAAAGAACCGGGTCACTAAAATGCTTCAAACTTCCCATCACTATTCTGTAATTATTATTACGATTTTATACATATTGTGATTCGATGTTAAATGTTTTTTTCAGGTTTTGTAACAATTCACATAAATTTAGCAAATAATTCGGTCCTACCACACAGGTGCTTTCTACCAATTTGTGAATAGTTTAGATTGCACCCCCTGTAGGATTATAAAGGAACTGCACATTTTGCTGTCTTTGATGAAAACGTATTTTTATTAGAAATTTATTTGTAAAACAAAATTGTTAAGTTAGTGTGGCGATACTTGAATTGCTTCAAGAAAGAACTGCGTAATACGTGTGAGTGGTGGCTCAGGTTTGCTAAGGGTCTAAGTCATTGCTTTTTAACCTCGTAACCCAGTGTAAGGATCTATCCAATGACAGGAACTTCAAAGCACTTTTGCTATGGATAATAGCGTCTGCCAAATATGTAAATGTAAATGAACTGAAACTATTTTTCCCCATTTCTGTTGTCATGTATGATTAATTGCTTTTTTTTTTTTTTTTTCCTTTGTATTCTTGATTAGCCAGGTGTTGGTGTTGGAGATAAGATGCTCGGAATGCTCAGTTCCCATTCTTTCAAATTTGCACTCACTATGCCAGTCAAAAGTTTGGACACCTTCTGGAGACCTTCTAATTCCGATTGATTTTTATTTCTATCTACACTGTAAAACAATGCTGAAGGCGTCCAAAATATGCAATAATCTCCTTTGAACAGTTGATATTGAGATGTATCTGCTACTTATGCTCTGTAAAGCTTTATAACGGCTCTAATGTGAGGTACTGATTGTTAATTGGTGATTTCTGAGGCTGGTAACTCTAAATGTACTTCTCGTCTGCAGTAGAGGCAAGTTGTGATCTTGCTTTCCTGAGATGGTCTTCATGAGAGCCAGTTTCATCAAGAACTTTTAAGAACTTTCCAGAACAGCTGATGTTCATCTTAAAATAACTGCCCAGTGTGTCATTGTTCTCACTAATGCCATATGTGAAAAAATCCAGTATTGTTCCTGAATGTAAAATAAATAAAAAAAACATTGGATTAGAAGGTGTGTCCAACATTTTGGCCGGAACTATAGATGGAATCTGTGTAATCTATCTATCTATCTATCTGTCTGTCTGTCTGTCTGTCTGTCTGTCTGTCTGTCTCTTTGTCTGTCTGTCTGTCTCTTTGTCTGTCTGTCTGTCTCTTTGTCTGTCTGTCTGTCTGTCTGTCTGTCTGTCTACCCTTCCTTCCATTTCTTTCCCGTCCTCATCAGGAACCATACGATTGCGTTTTCATACATAATATCACACACGGTGATGCCGTTTGTCCACGGCTGTTTGCTAATATGCTGCTAGCGCTAGCTCTGTCGTATATGGCAAGCTCTCAACTCTAGGCCTGTAACACTGCAGGACTCTTCCATCTGCTCACTTAAAGCTCTTCCTGGCCCTGCTGGTCTTCTGTATTAAGCGGTATCTGCCAATATAGGCCAGCACAGCCGCCACGCAGGCCTCCTCGCTGATGAAACGTGGGAAATTCCCCCCTGCCATCCCTTTATTCACTTCCTGTCAAGAAGGTGTAGGAGCGAGAGAGCGCTCAGAGTCTGGTATTGTTTGTCCATTACGATTTGTTTAAGCACTTTAATGCAGATTTAATTTCCTTTTCCTGACAGCACTAAGAAATTCATGACAAACTGGTTAGAGGAAACAGAGTATCAATGTTAATAATATCTAAAACATAAATGTTATATAAATTAAAATCTCTCGAATGGGACCGGCACTGCATGCAGTGACTGGGTAGAATAGGGGTGTGGCAACCCACCAATGGCGAGGCTCGAACCCTGATCCTCAGTTCTCAAAATCAATAACCTAGAGCCTTAGCCACCTGAGCCACCACTCCCTCATCTTATATTTAATGTATTCTTGTAAATATAGTTCACCTTGTAGGTAGCTTGAGCACACAGCTTTGGGTTTATCCAACCTTCCATCTAGAAGCTTTTTATATAGAAATTTGCCATTCAGCGCACCTGGTGTTGTGTCCAATCATTCATGTTATGGGAGGCCATTAGGGTCTAACTTGGTCATGTGCTAAATTTTCGTAAAAAAAATAGGAACATGTTAAGATAAGATAAGTCTTTATTAATCCCGAAGGAAGTTGTTTCTCCAGTGGCTGCATATTCAAAAGATACAAATACAATAGGATAAGAAGAAAATTAGAATGTACTATAATTTTAAAAAATAGATATAAATAGAATAAAAATATATAGAAAAACTAAAAAAAAAAACTACCGACTGTAAAGACTAAAGACTGTTAAAGTTTCTAGATTAATCACATGCGTTAACATGTTAATATTGACAGCCCTACAGTACTTAAAATACAACAGATATAAACTCTCATTCCTTTACCATTCTGTCACCCATGTACACACATACATTATTAATAAAGATATATAAACGTGGGAGAATTTTCCTCTAGTAGTGCTGCAATAAATCGATCGAAAATCGATTTGGGGTTCTATCGCGATTCTTTTGTGTGAAAATTCATGTGTCGCCACACTTTAAAATACAATTTTCGATACTGTATGTTTGCATTAGAGGTGGTAATGCATTGCAGTTCCTCTATAATCCCTGCAGGTGGCGCTCTCTAAACAGCGTCCTGTGTGGTAGAGGCAAATTATTTGCTAAAGTTGGTTAGCGATATTTGAAAAAACGTTTCCTATGAAATCGAGATATTTATAAAATTGCGATACTTACAGAATGGCAATACAAATTGAATCATCCCTGATAGAATCTGTCCGATATAGATTTCCAAAGGCTTAACCTTAACATATAACGTTTTATTTTAGATGAAGCACAGCGGTGCCCGTGTGTTGTTTTACTGAGAGACAGATGAGTCTTCTGTGTATCAGCCTCTCTTCCCAGTCTCATAATTGCCTTTTTGTTTGTGCTAATTAACTGGACTGGTGTGTTAATCTGGTTTGTCAGTTGTCATCAGTGTTTCGGTCTGATTGTTGTACTGTGCTTCGGTTCATTAAGGCCAGTCACAGGCAATCTTTCTTTTCAGGGTTTGTATTACACCGTACGGACAGCTTGTCATTAAACTGTGCACGCTGTTGGTAATTGGACAGCGAAACATTTTTTATTAGTTAGCTTCTTGTACACTGGCCCATTAGAAATGAACTAATGATGAAACCGCACGCTGTCAGCAAGTGGATTTGTATGTATCTATATCAGGCCAGATGGTTTAACTACATCTATATAAACATGCCTGGATGGAAGACTGTTAGAGTAATTAGCAGGAATTTGTGTTAATAAAGAGTTTTTAGTTTTTTTTTTTTACATATATATATATATATTATTGGAGGAGAATAGGTTCATGGGGAGAAAAAGAAGAACGCCCTGAACAATACATACAACATCCAGTACTAATCATTTCCAAATCCTCCTTTTCTCCTCAGTCCTGAGTGTTTTATTAAAAAGTATAAGTTCTTTTAACGAAAAAGGAAGAGTTTATCTGCCACGGGGGTTTGAGCACAGACTGTAAATCTGTTGACAGATACTATTGCTTTTATTGCGGCTGAGAGTTATGGTTTGAAGTCAATTCCCCAACAATGCAATATTCTTTGTAAAGTTCCAAGCCTGAGAAAGAATGCTGTGTACAGTTGAAACGTTTTAAAAGTATGGCTCTCGACTATGGGTCTTTGTGTCTTGTCTTTTATTTAAAAAAACAGAATCATAATGGTGTGACTGCCTTTGAATTAAATTCCAATGTTTTTGTGAAACAGTACGGCCACCCAGGCTAGATCCTCGCATTGTGATAAATGAAGGCTCTTTTTCAGACTCAAAGCCCTGGCACAGGTGGGATACATCATAACAAATGGCCTGTAGGGTGTGTGCTTGTGCGTGCGTGCGTGTGTGTGTGAGTGTAGAAACAGGAATAGACTTGATAGAGATTTGTTAGGATACAGCATCGAGGAACTAACTAGTCGCCTTACATGAAATCTAATTGTATTAGTTGGTCGTGTTTCATCTAATTTTACAGTATTGTGACATTTGATCGGTCTCACAAAGCCAGGAGTAACATTCTTGCCTGTTGTACTGTACCGTCTGGATTAATTCAGGGCTGTGAATCATGGGTAGACTGTGAGTTCAGTTTAATTTGATTTTTTTTTTTGTAAGTTGCGATTTTGAGTACAGTTCTGTCTTGCAGCTATATTTCTTAGTATTAAAAAAACAAACAAACATAAATAATCCTTAAAATGCGATAATCCATAGAAAGCTCCAGTAGGTGGTGGTATTGTACTAACTGCCCGTAAACTTAAAAGATAATGTAATGCTCTTGCAAAACATGAGTATTTGTGCAAAATTTTGTATTTTCAAAGAATTTATCAATTTTAGATTACAGTGGAACCTTGGATTACGTGCATAATTCGTTCTGGAAGCGGGCTCGTATTCCAAAACACTCGTAAACCAAATTTTCTCACAAGAAATAATGAAAACTCAAATTATTTGTTCCACAGCCCCAAAAAAATAAATGCATAAAAATAATTAATACAATATATAAAGTAAAAATAAAAATAAATTAACCTGCACTTTTCTTTTTAAAAAAAGTAAAAATAAATCCTGACAGATAATTGTTAACGTTAATGCGCGCAGGCGCTGTGTGTGTGTGTGTGTGTGTGTGTGTGTGTGTGTGTGTGTGTAATGTGCATGCACACACAACATAAGGGGGGGTTGTAAAGGCGAGAGAGAGAGGGGGAGAGAGTATGTGTGTGTGCGTGTGTCGTGTCAAATGCACACACACACAGGACTAAGCTGAAACAGAGAGGGAGATGTTGATTATACCAGTAAGAGACGAGTACTAAGACCCAGCAGGGGAGACGATTACCCACAATTCCGCAGCACAAGAGAGAGAGAAAACCCATTGGCACAGTTGTGATCATGTGACGCTCGGTGTCAAAAGAAGAAGCGCATGCGTGATACATGATACTCAGTACTCGTAAACCAAGACTTGCTCGTTTCTCAAGTCAAAATGTATTAAAAATTTTGCTCGTCTTGCGGAACATTCGCAAACCGTGTTACTCGCAATCCGAGTTTCCACTGTACAATACGCTCACTGTGCTTCCTGATTTCTTGTATGGTAACACGTCCTATAGCCTGTATCCAGACGAATATACATACAAATAGCTCGTGTCCGCTGGACCCCTTTTTTTTAACTGGCAAATGCAATTCCTGTATCGTCTGTCGGTCTCCCGGTCTCTCTATAACTGACATGTTAATGACTGGTTCTTTTGATGCGCTGCATATCGAAGTGTGACGGATTCATCCCAGCAGTACTTCTTCTGCTTTTATGTTATCTTAAAAAGTTGACAATATGGGCACTGTAATGAATCGGCCAACAAAAGATTGCATAATTGAAAAGAACTGTATAAAACACACTCTAGTGTAATAAGACTTAAAGGGACATTCCACCAGCCATTGGTTTATGATGTATTCAAGCAACTCTGGTGTAATATGATGTGAATCTGTATTATATATCATTAGTATTATTGTCTGTTCTAATGTGACTGGTCAGAATGTGTTGATTACAATTTGTTCTATGATAAACTATTTGTTCTAACAAGAAAAACACAGACTTGTATGGTAGATGCTGGAGATGCACCGATCGATTGTCCCTGTGATCGGTATCAGCTGTTTTTTTCAGCTTGATTGGCCGTGTCCTGTGATCGGTCCAACCACCTCGGATATAATAAATTCTGTGCCGATCACACACAAACACACACACACACACATTCCCCGAATGGCACTACAGAAGCTCGTTTGGCCTGTGACCAGGAGATCGCTAGTTCGAATCCCGTTAAAGCCATCTATAACTCGACAGCTCTCACATAAATCGCAGCAGCACTAGTCAATCACCTGCGTCTAACGGTGCATGTAAAGCTTGTATCTCAAAGGACGCATGTGATGGACTTCAGCCTCCTTGTTCTTTTCATGGTTGGATTTTATTTGTACAGTAAAAGCTCAGTAACCTGGAGAAAGTGCTGTAACTTCGTGCAGTTTTTTCTTTTTTCCAAAAGTTATGTAATATATGCTTATGCTTTATTATATAAACCTAATTGAACTTTTCATTAAACTTATGAAGATGTTTTACTTATTTAGTGGGTTGACCGCGCAATATACTCAGACTAGATCCTCTGGTCCACGCAGTTGGTTTAGGAATGCTGACACTAGTTTTAGGAATAGTTAATAGAAAATGTGGCTTTAAGGTTGTCATCTCATAATAATCACTTTAATAATAATAATAATAATAATAATAGTAATAATAACAACAACTACATCTTAAACAGCTTCCAGTATTTATTTTTTATTATTTGTGCTAACTGTAATGACATAATGTGTACATGAGACATTGATGTTTCTGGCCACGCCCCCTTCTGTTTCCTCCAATCGGCACAGTTTAGGGGACTTGTTTGATGAGTGTGTAATAGAGCAATATCCACAGTCGGTCTTCAGTTCTCTGCATGCAACTGTACTGTAGTTCTTACCTGAAGACAATTTACCATTTCTGGCACAAATTTGAAAGAGAATTGTATAATATACTGTACAGTTCTGCTCAAAAGTTTGCATATCCTGAAAGAATTTGTTAAATTGCCATTTTTTCAGAAAATATGACTGATAATGACTGATAATTTTTTTTTTTTATGTAAGGATTGTGGTCATGTGAAGTCATTACAGATAGTCCCTGTACCGAACAAATTCGACTTACAAACATGCTCCCAGAACGGAACTCGTTTGTAAGTCGAATTTATTCTGTCAAATGGAACAGTGTTGTCCCTGTGCCTTTAAATTGCGAGGGGAATCCAGGATGCCATTTTGTCTCAGAGCTGTTTTCCACTGTATTGGACGGTGAACTCTGTTTTGTTGAAAAAAAAAAAAAACACACACACACACACACACACACACACACACACACACACACAATATACCAGGCTTTAGACATTTTATACATTCACTTACACACTAAAAATACTATATATAATTGTATATATTGGTATCTGGTGCACTGTAGTGTCTATTTTTTGTTTAATACACATGAGCTACTTCCGAGATTTGTTCACATCTACGAATGTTCGTAGAACCGCGGTCCGTTCATATCTGCGGAAATTTGTAACTTGAATGTTCATAAGTCGGGGAATATCTGTAGTTATCACATAGTTGCTTGACTCCTTTCTAAAACCTAATGATAACTGAAATCAACCACACAAACCTGATCAAAAGTTTACATATCCTTGAACATTTGGCCACATTATAAACACACATATACACACAGGTTTAAATGGCTATTAAAGGGAAGTTTCCACACCTGTGACTCATTGTAATTAGTGTCTGTGCATTAAACAGTTAGTGAGTTTCTCAGCTCATGAGGTGATGCACTGACTTGGCTGGATACTGCACCACGGGGAAGACAGAAGAACTGCCAATAGACCTGCGTAATAAGGTAGTTGAACTTTATAAAGCAGGGAAAGGATATAAAAAGACAACTCAATACTTGAAAATGTTCAAACTCTGATAAAGAGGTGGAAAATAAGAGGTTCTGCTAATACTAAGCCACGGTCAGGTAGACCAAGAAAGATTTCACCCGGTACTGCCAGAAGGATTGTCGGGCTTCGAGAGAAATACGGCTGCTCTGTAAAAAAAGAAAAGTGGTGTTGTTGTTTCAAGGAGCACAATAAGAAGGTACTTGAACACAAATGACCTGCGTGGTCGAGTTGCCAGGAGAAAGCCATTACTGCGCCCATGCCACAAAAAAAGGCCCGCTTGCAGTACACCAGACAGCACCTAGACAAGCCTCACAGCTTCTGGACAAGAGTCATTTGGAGTTATAGTTACAACCATAAACACCATGTTTGGAGAAGAGTCAACGGTGAAAAGTACACCATCCCCATTGTAAAGCATTGTGGTGGGTCGCTTTATGTTTTGGGGCCGTGTGAGCTCCAGTGGAACAAAGAAGCTATTCAAAAAAAAAGGTGCGCATGTGACATTTTTGGATGCTCCAAAGCACAAGGCCAAGTTGACCCTCCAATAACTAGAGCAGAAGAAGGTGAAGGTTCTGTCCACCAGTCTCCTGACCTTTGACCACTTTGGGAAGATCTCAAACGTGCAGTTCATTCAAGATAATCAAAAAAGTAACAGGAATTAGAGGCATTTTGCCTAGAAGAATGGGCAGCTATACCACCTGAGAGAATTAAGGACCTTACAAAAGTCTGCATGACATCATTGATGCTAAAGGAGGGAAATATGCAATATTAAGAACTAAAAGTATGCAAACTTTTGAACAGGGATTAATTCCTCATTTTCTTTATTGCCATGTTTTGTTTGCTGATTGTGCCTTAAATACGAAAAATAAAATAAATTAGTTTTGCCTTCACACTCATGTTTTCTTAATAAAAATGGTACACATTTAGCAAATTCTCTCAAGGCATGCAAACTATACTCCCTTCTCCCAAGTCATTTGTGCTCCTAAGAAATTCTGTACATAACATAATACTTTTATGCTCCCGTTATAAAAATCATTCGGGTAATTTAGTAATCTATTAATAAGTCACTTACTAGCTATGCATCTGAACGATATTGGGTTAATTTCTGCATATTACATTTATCACGATATTTTGCATTCATTCATTAGCTTTATTCACTGCAACTTCTCCAACATTTACCAAAAAAACAACAACCTCAAAGCACCTTGAAACCTGTGGTCGCCTTCTCCTCCAATCACACGCTTCCGTGAGCACAGGTCCGGGATCTTCGCCAACGTGATCCCGCCCACCCAGTTCTTCAAACACACCGTCTCACACAGCGCTCCAAGGCGCTCAGGTATTTTTGCTCGGCTTCTCCTCGGCTTTTCCAAAAAGTCTTGAATGGACGGAGAAAGTCTTGAATGGAAGATGTTCTTGTTTTTTGAATGGAGGGAAGCCTAATTTGGAATTTATTTACAAATAAAAATAAGACCAAGGAAAAAGATTTTAATGAAACATGACGGTGTAAAGTAAATAAATATACAGAATAACTATTTTATTTGTTCAAATTAAAAAATTTTATTCGTCATATACACAACCGTAAAAAAGGAAGTGAGGAGGCAAAATGCTAATAGGAAAAAAAAAATGTTACAATAAAATATAGTATACAGTAGAAATGTAAAAAAAGTTGTTATTAGGCAACATTTTACTATAGTAAAATAATTTTTTTGTTATCGTTTCTATGGACAAATGTCTTATAGATAGTTTAAATTTTCCCTGTAGAGTTATTGCCTCACTGACTCTATAAATAAACAGGGAGTAGAGGCAGGAGGTTCACTATTTGACGTGTTAGGCATCACATCCTCTCTAATAAAGCTAAACTAGCATTGATGCTTAAATTCTTAATCAGTCTTCCCTGCTGTTTGGCTTTGAATCCTCACATGAAACGGAGAGACCCTTTGCAGACCTGCTGACACACCACAGCACCGATACTTTGATCTTCACTTGGCTAACGATGACTGATCGTTGGATCTTTGGTGGAAATGGCTAAACGGACTACCAGATGTGAGGCGAAAGTATCACTGATGGCAAGCACTTCTCAGAACCTGACTTCTGTCGAGCTCGGTTGAGCCCGTTTGGGGGAAAAAGAGTCGGTTTGGACGCTCTGAAGGTTTATAGACTTTAACAACTCTGCCTTTCTCCAAACTTGCTGCCTGAATAGGGAGTCAAATATTGTCATGACTTCATCTTGTCCTTCCATGTAGGATGTAAAACCTATATCAACTCTTAATGAGGACCACCGTGAGATGGATGAGGCGCAGGCGTAAGGGCCATCCTCTATGACATCTGAGAAATAGCCGGGCTTATTCGTCAGCCTCGTTCTGCTCCTGTTTCATCAGCGAGCCTGTTTGTGTGGCACAGATGGAGCCAGCTAAACAAATAGAATGTGTTTGGCCCCCGGGAGCCGCAGGAAGTGACTGGCACTGATGCTACCGGATAAAAACACACACACACACGCACACACATACAGACACAGGAGAGGCAAATTGAACATGTGAGTCGAGGCAGGCAAGGTCCATGCAGCGTCCAGGAGTCCTCCTGACACTCCTAATCGTTTATATCGTCGCTTGTGACTCTCATTCATTGTTCTGACAGACGCTTTGGGCTTTGCTCCTAAAAAGCCTCTTTTATTGTGTTTTTATCCCTAGAAGAGCAGCTTCAGGACACATCTCTTTATGAAACTTACTCAACATCACTGTTTCGGTGGAAAACAAAATTAAACTCAGCCCTCACTGAAACCCACTGGCTACGATTATATTGGTGTTTAGTGCATTATGGCGGTATTGTGTTCGGAATTCCGGGAAACGTTCACAATTCCGTGTTATTCAAAGAGGACGCGAGGCAAATAAGGATTCACGGGGAGCGACCGAGCAGGCCACAGGAATTCGGTTATTTATTTATTTATTTATTCGTCGCGTAGGAGGAGCGAGCAGCTTTGGCAGAAGCCACCGAGACACCATTGAGCGTGTGGGCGCTGGCGGCACTCCCCTGCGTTGCCGTAGAAACAGGGTGTCAGCCATGAGGAGTGGCACCTTTTGGACTGGCCAAAATCCCAGCATGACTCCTTGAGCCCGGCTTCCTTTAGGCGTAGTGGCTCTCAGTTTCCTGTGTTCAGCCCGTGGGTGACGGAGCGTGGGCTGACACGCACGGTATGTTCCCATCTCCCTCGGCTGCGTGAACCTTCTCCTTCCCTGCGTGAAAGCCGTGACGAGGGTCGTGCCGCTCCGCATCGCCGAACTTATGGTGGGGAAACACCTTTCTCACACCTTCATTCCCGGTGGAAGCAGGAAAGATCGAGAATAGCCCAAGGCTGCTACTTTTGCCTGTTTCAGCAGATGTGTCCTCCGTTATTGCCAGATTAGTCCAAGATTCAAGTAATTGGACCTGATTTTAGCAGCCCAGAAATCGTAAAAAAAAAAAAAAAAAAAGCCCCTGAATCCAGTACATCAGGGAAAAGACATCTGACAGCACTAAATCCTGCCTTATCACACCTCCGAATTTATGCGGGGAGCTAAAATTGACAAAATGTTCTGCCTCGCCTTCCTAAAATCGATGGCCCAAGTTGAATCATTTCCAGACATTGCTCACCTCCAAGGTTGTTAGCTCTAGCAACGGTGCCATCTTCTCCTTTCCCAAGATTTAACTCTGTCCTTTTGTTTCATAAGAAGTCCTCATGTGAAACACCAACCGATCATCTAACAACGACGGTGCGATAGTAAACAGCAAGAAATCAAAGGCAGGATGATGTTTTTAGTGTCACCTTATTGAGGTGGATGATGTGAGACCGTCTAGTGGCAGCTATTTTTACCCAAAGGTTTTAAATTATGGATAAGCTAAGACATGAATAAGAGCTTTTTGAATTTTACTCAGACTTTGTGTAAAGTGGTCGTATGACTCAGCTCGAACCTTGTCCATAGCTTAAAGTTTGCTTTATAACTCTGCTGTACTCCGAGTTACTCTACAGAAAGGTCTCTGTACTTACTTTACCTGAAACAGCTAGAATAAGAAAAAATGGCTCCGAACAACTGATAAGTAAAGAACAAAACACATCAGGACTGTGTTTTGCCTCCAGGTAAAAGTATAACAGTTTTTTTTTTTAGTAAAGAACAACACATCATACTGTATGTTTTTGCTGCACGATTAATCGCATAAAAATCGAAACCATGATATGGACATTTACGCTTATGGCTGTACATTATTACAGGTAATATACATACAGTCTGAAGTTCATCTAGAGTTTGTCAATAATTTAAGAATGTGCTTTTTTTATATACACACGTGGACAAAATTGTTGGTACCCTTCGGTCAATGAAAGAAAAACTCACAATGGTCACATAAGTAACTTTAATCTGACAAAAGTAATAATAAATAAGAATTCTATGAATGTTAACCAATGAAAGTCAGACATTGCTTTTCAACCATGCTTCAACGGAATTATAAAAAAAAATGAACTCATTGAAGTTCATGGAACAGGCCTGGGCAAAAATTATGGTACCCCTAACTTAATAGTTTGTAACCTTTTGAGGCAATCACTGCAATCAAATGATTCCTGTAACTGTCAATGAGACTTCTGCACCTCTCTGCAGGTATTTTGGCCCACTCCTCATGAGCAAGCTGCTCCAGTTGTTTCCGGTTTGAAGGGTGCCTTTTCCAGACAGCATGTTTCAGCTCCTTCCAAAGATGCTCAATAGGATTGAGGTCAGGGCTCATAGAAGGCCACTTTAGAATAGTCCAATGTTTTCCTCTTAGCCATTCTTGGGTGTTTTTAGCTGTGTGTTTTGGGTCATTGTCCTGTTGCAAGACCCATGACATGCGACTGAGACCCAGCTTTCTGACACTGGCCAGCACATTTCTCTCTAGAATCCCTTGATAGTCTTGAGATTTCATTGTACCCTGCACAGATTCAAGACACCCTGTGCCAGATGCAGCAAAGCAGCCCCAGAACATAACAGAGCCTCCTCCATGTTTCACAGTAGGGACAGTGTTCTTTTCTTGATATGCTTCATTTTTCCATCTGTGAACATAGAGCTGATGTGCCTTGGCAAAAAGTTCCATTTTTGTCTCATCTGTCCATAGGACAGGTTTGTGGCTTGTCAACATGTAGTGTGGCATATTCCAGTCTGGCTATTTTATGATTTGTTTTCAACAATGGTGTCCTCCTTGGTCGTCTTAGTCCATTTTGGCTCAAACAATGACAGTTGTCTGACACTGACGTTCCTTGAGCATGAAGTTCACCTTGGATCTCTTTAGAAGTCTTTCTGGGCTCTTTTGTTACCATTCGGATTATCCGTCTCTTTGATTTGTCATCAATTTTCCTCCTGCGGCCACGTCCAGGGAGGTTGGCTACAGTCCCATGGATCTTAAATTTCTGAATAATATGTGCAACTGTAGTCACAGGAACATCTAGCTGCTTGGAAATGGTCTTATAGCCTTTACCTTTAACATGCTTGTCTATAATTTTCTTTCGAATCTCCTGAGACAACTCTTTCCTTCGCTTCCTCTGGTCCATGTTGAGTGTGGTACATACCATGTCACCAAACAACACAGTGACTACCTGGAGCCCTATATATAGGCCCACTGACTGATTACAAGATTGTAGACACCTGTGATGCTAATTAGTGGACACACCTTGAATTAACATGTCCCTTTGGTCACATTATTTTCAGTATTTTCTAGGGGTACCATCATTTTTGTCCAGGCCTGTTCCATGAGTTTATTTTTTTAAATAATTCCGTTGAAGCATGGTTGAAAAGCAATGTCTGACTTTCATTGGTTAACATTCATAGAATTTTTTAAAATTATTACTTTTGTCAGATTAAAGTTATTTATGTGACCATTGTGAGTTTTTCTTTCATTGACCGAAAGGTACCAACAATTTTGTCCACGTGTGTATATGTACTGTATATAATTTTGAGTTGATACATCCATATTGGCAAACATCCTCTTAATAAATCACTGTCGCCTTGCACCTGCAGGGTCGAGGGTTCGATTCCCGCATGTTCTCCCCGTGCTTGATGGGTTTCCTCCGGGTACTCCCATTTCCTCCCACAGTCTAAAAACCTGCAGGTTAAGCTGATTGGTGTTCACTAATTACCTAAAGTGTGTGAATGACAATGAGGCATCGTGCTGGCAACCCGACCACTTACAATAAGTAACTGCCACAGAAATGACAAATATATCTCCATGGTGGGGAGTATCCGTCGCTCTAGGTGCCGGATGGCACTTAGACAAATCCAAATGACCAAAAAAATGGTTACATATGACAGTTTGAATCATAGTCACAATATTTGTCAAAATAATTGCAATGTTTATTTTTATGATCCAAACAAGCAGCCCATAGTTTTTACCCATTTATAATCACTGATGTGGAACACGTTAATGAAACAAAAAAAGTTCCTGTTTAGAGAAACATCATTACAATTAGAGTAAACTGTCACAAACTAACTTTCTTTTGAAGAAAAAAATGGAACATGTTACCAAGAAACAACATCTACATCTAGGCATTTGGCAGACGCCCTTATCCAGAGCGACTTACATTTTTTATCTTATTATACATCTGAGCAGTTGGGGTTAAGGGCCTTGCTCAAGGGCCCAACAGGGACAACTTGGTGGAAGTGGGACTTGAACCTGGGACCTTCCGAACCTTCCGAACCTGGGACCTTCCGAACCGTAGTCCAATGCCTTGACCACTGAGCTACCCCTGACCCCCAACAAAAATGCAATTTCCAATAACAGAAAACAGCTTCACTGAGGGCTGTAAAGTGCTGACACTCCCTCCATAAATATTAAATAAATCTTCTTAAAGACTTCTGGTCTTTACCATATAAACAATTTTTTGTTTTGTAAGTTCTTTGTTAACCTTTTGTTCATGAGATTACATGGTGATTTTTGTCACGTAAGTCCAAGAGAATTAGCTGCTATTATTATTAGTAGTAGTAGTAGTGATGCATTAGTAAAAACTTGTAGTGTTGTCAGAGCTCCTGCTCTAGTAAGTTAACCAACACCTTCGGATTACTGTGGTATGAGATCTACCTAATGTAGACTCGGTTATAAGTAGTTCTCACTCACTCATCATCTATATCGCATTATTCTGTAAACAGGGGCGGGGGGCGAAGACTTGCGGCACTTACACCTTGTACAGGGTGCCAATGCATCTCAGGGCACACACTCATACTCTCACTCACACGCTCATTCTCACAGTATGGGAATGGCAATTAGCCTAATCTGCATGTCTTTGGACTTTGGGAGGAAACCAGAGTACCAGGAGGAAACCCACCAAGCACACGCAAACTCAAAGCACAGCACACAGAGGCATGAATCGAACCCGTATCCTGGAGGTGTGAGGCAACGGTGCTATCAACTACGCTACTATGCCGCCTGTAAGTAAAGCTGTGTGATTTAATCAGTATTTTGTCGGACAAATTAGTTGCAAATGTTAAGTTTCCTAAAATGTACCACAGCTTTGCAGAAAATACCCATCTTCCACAATCGCTCGCATTTTTTGCTGCCTTCTTTTAGAGTTTATGGGTGACTTGGTGCATTAATGCCCCCTACTATATTGGGGTGTGAAGTAGGACAAACAAAAAAATCGTTTATCGCTTTGTACGAGACATGACGTTTAAACAATCGACAACACAAGTTGCACAGCATTTCAATGTTTTTTCCTATGGTTTTTAGCTTTTAATAAATGAATACCTGTATATACTGCATAGTGGATGTCGAATCGAAAATGGAAAAGCCAGGAAATCTAATTAAATAGAGGATTCACAGCACTAGTTGTGAACATGAATGAATAGCAAGTTTATCAGTGCCGCTCTGCGAGTAAAAACAGTTAGTTAGCCACAAGCTATGTTGCTTAAAAGGAATGCTTTGATCTTTGTACTGAAAATGGCCTAAACTTCAGTGGCACTTGTGCGTGTCGCTGCTGCAGATACGAGATAAACAAGTCTGAGGAGATGAGATGATGCTCATGGCAGTTTCTGCTCGGGTTCGACACACTTCCTTTCATTACTTTAAAAGCCTTCCAAAGGCCTGTTAACCGGCTTTTCAGTCCGTTTCATTTTCCCTATTGTTTATGTAGAGGTCTGTGTTGTCTGGAGGGCCAGCTTCACTGGGAAGAAAAATGCTGCGAACAAAAGATGCGAGGCAATTAGGCTGAGCGTTTTTTTTCCATTGAGAACTTCAGACCCCGTTTTCGTGTTGGTCATGTTTTCGTATTATCGCCTGCTTGACCTTGACACGCCTTTTAGTCTGCTATTAATCTGTGTCTCGCTCCTTCAGGAATGCCACTCCTCCTCAAACCACTGCTGTGCTTGATTTATTGATGAAATCCCACACACAGCATGCTCTCTGAAGAGCTGTGGGACTGAAAGAGTGCTTCTGCATGCTTCATCTCACCAGAGTCTCTTCCCTGCTTTTGCTTTGCTTGTACTCCACTTTGAGATGGCACTTTTCTCCAGAGGAAACACATGGGGGGTGGGGGGGGGGGGGGGATTATATTGTGATACCAGTGAAAACAGTGATCCTAGTGCTTCATTTAGCATAATTATAGATCCTTCAGTAAAAACTGTGTGTGTGTGTTTGTATATATATATTTAATATTATGAATATATACAAGATGTATTATACACAAGATATATATTAGATATATACACACATGGACAAAATTGTTGGTACCCTTCGGTCAATGAAAGAAAAACTGACAGAGGTCACAGAAATAACTTTAATCTGACAAAAGTAATAATAAATAAGAATTCTATGAATGTTAACCAATGAAAGTCAGACATTGCTTTTCAACCATGCTTCACGGTGCACGAGTATTTAAATTTTTTTTCCGTCCAAATACTTATTGCCCTTACTGCATAAATGATACGCTTTTTCACTTGTTCATTCATTGCTATAGTACCTTTTATGACCATGCTCTTGGCTTTAGCTGCATGCATTATGCACGACCATTCATATGATCCCAGTCAGGAAATGGTGTAGTTATTACAATAATTAAAATAGGTACGTGTTCCAGATGCCCCTTGGTGTCCTTGCCTTGTCTCTCATCCCGTTTGACCTTCTTCCCGTGCAGAGAACAGCCAGGGACTGTCAGAGTCCCTCAGTTAAGGGGAAGGAGCATCGTGTGTGCCTTTGCTCGGAAGGTTAATGATTATTATAGACCTTAGTCTTCGAGGACATCTTCAGCAGTTCCTAATGGACTGTGTGGAAATTTCACTGTACCTAGGCATGACTCCGAATACGTTTCTGAATATTACACATTTCAGTCTCTTGTCTTCAGAGAGCTAAAGGTGGGGTCATGTGTGGTGCGATACTGAACTGGTGTTTATCTACAGACCTAAAGCGCGGCCGCTGTAGTGGCTCGGCTGAGAGAAGGTCGAGAGCAGACGCGATATTCATGAGCATTCGGAGCCAGTGGAGGTCATTTCGAATTTTTTATTATTTTTTTTTAATGCTGTGACTGTGTGATGGTGTGGGCACATTTTCCATGGGTTCACTATGAGGGCATCACTACATAGGGAAATAAATAGTAACCAGTCATGACTACATTATCTGACAGTCATATTCGGAAATAAACCATTGCCACAGAGTGCAGCTCTTATAGATCTTACCTGATACCAGGAATGCTTCGTTATGCGAATGCCTGATGTGCATTTGAGTTTCCTGTTTTGTTGTTTACTTTGCTTGGTTTCTGGCAGCAACTCGATCCATTTCGACATACAGACACGATAATGACGATCTGCTAAAATGTAAACTGAGCATCAGAATGGGGAAGAAAGTCGATTTAAGTGATTTTGAATGTGGCATGCTTGTTGGTGCCAGCTGGGCTTGGTCTTAGTATTTCTGAAATTGCTGATCTGTTGGGATTTCCAACATCCCAACCATCTAGGGTTTACTCACAACGATCTGAAGGAAAGAAAATATCCAGTGAGTAGAAGTTCTCTGTGTGGGGGGAAAAAAATGGCCTTGTTGATGCCAGAGGTCAGCGGAGAATGGTCAGACTGGGTCGAACTGATAGAAAGGCAACAGTACCTCAAATAACATCTCGTTACAACCGATGTATTGCGAAGAGCATCTCTGAACGCACAAACTGTCACACCTTGAAGCAGATGTACTACAGCGGCATAAGACCACATCAGGTGTCACTCCTGTCAGATAAGAACAGAAAACTGAGGCTACGATTCACATGGGATAACTAAAATTGGACAACAAAAGATTGGAAAAATGCTGATGAATCTGGATTTCTGTTGCGACAACCAGATGGTAGGGTCAGAATTTGGCGTAGACAACATGAAAGCATGGATCCATCCTGACTTGTACTGTATCGCCGGTTCAGGCTGGAGGTGGTGGTGGTGTAATTATGTACGGCGGTATTTTCCTGGGACACTTTGGGCACACAGTACTGATTGAGTATGGTTTAAATGCCACAGTCTACCTGGGTATTGTTGCTGATCGTCTGATCATGTCGATCCCTTTATGATCGCCGGATAACACGCCATGTCAAGAAGCTAAAATCATCTCAGAACATGACCATGAGTTTAAGCGACCTCCACATCTCAGCACCATTGGGATGTAGTGGAACGCATCATGTTCTCCGCACCTCTTGTTGAAGCCATGCCGTGAAGATCTAAGACAGTGCTGAAGGCCACAGTGGGTCCAACTCAGTACTAGCAAGTTGTACGTAATGAAATGATTGTACTGTATATACAGCAGGTGGCACGGGTGTAGTGGTTGGCACTATCGCCTTGCACCTCCAGGGTCCGGGTTCAATTTCCTGGCTAGACTCGATTCCTGTCTCTGTGTGCATGGAATTTGCATGTTCTCCCCGTGCTTGGTTGGTTTCCTCTGGGTATTCTGGTTTCCTCTCTTAGTCCAAAGACATGTAGATTAGGCTAATTGGCGTTCCCAAAATTTGCCGTAGTGTGTCAATGAGTGTATGCGTGTGTGCCCCGCGATGGATTGGCACCCTGTCTTGGGTGTACCCTGTCTTGTGCCCTAAGCCTCCTGGCATAGACTCCAGGCCCCCCTATTACCCTGAATACAGGATAAAGCGATATAGAAGGTGAGTGAGCATATATACAGCCTTGTCCAAAAGTATTAGGATGACATGCAACATAGCGAGTCCACCTCTGCACGGTAATGGCGAAAACTAGAGAATTCTCAAGTGAACTGAAAATTTCTGTACATGACATTCAGGCAGCAATCGAGCAGCCATGGATCAAGTGAGTGACACCAGATTTTTGTAGCGCAGCAACCGTGTTGAATTTTAAATGCGGCTACAGTCTTGCTAGGCCTCTATTAACAAATACAAAGTGAAGTGAACATCTTGTGTTTCATGAAAGTGTCCTTATGTATCTTTATACCGTAGTTCGAGTCTACGCTTCTGCCACTTTTCCAGTAGATTTTATTTAATTGTATGATTATATTACCGCTTCTGCTACACAGTTGGCTAATTTGGTAGAAATTTGCATGTGCGCCGAGATTATAGTGCTCATTAGCAATAAAATAGCAGCATGCTCTCATTTGCATAAGCACTTGTGTATAAATAATGTGACAATCTGTGTTTATAGTATGCTTTTGAGTGCAGTCGTTAAGAAATGGAGGATTTAATGCTGTACTGATGGATTCCATTGTGTTGTTCATGCTATCAGAGGCGCTACTAGAGCTGTTGCACTGTACATGCACATTTATGGGTAATAGGTCATATGGTATAAGGGATCATGAGGGATTATTATCATTATCATTATTAGACTATACATTGTCAGCTTTGATTTCTTATGACTTGGACATGAGGTACACAAACGGCTTGTCTTGTTTAAAGTCAGTGTCTCTTCTCTGAAGCAGCAGTCTACGTACATGTTCAGTCTGGTATAAGCCCTAGAGGTCCATCCACACTAGTTTGAGTATAAGTGGCTGGCACCACTTTGCTCCGTGCCCACCAGAGCTCTCGCTAGGTCTTGGCAGATCATCGGGTCACAAACACACACGTTGCCCAACCATCCCCGAGCACACGATTTGTATGCCAAACCCTCTGAAAATAGCACTAGGAGAGTGGTCCTTGGGAGAAAAACACAGAGAGCGAAGCGTTCGAGCAGTGTTTTTCATGCTCCGGCATGTTCCTGCACACTACGCTGCTTTGATGGTGTGAAAGAGTGTTTAAAGGCAAACTCACAGCTCCTGCTTTGAGCTCGCTGTGTATCAGTGCACACTGTCCCTGTTCAAGCTGTCACACTTATTTACTTTTGTCTTGATGTCAGGCTGGTTATACGAGAGGGTTTTCTTTTTCTTTTCTTTTCTTTTCTTTTCTTTTCTTTTCCTTTTCACCCCATAAGTTACATGCTGTTTTATAGAAAAGTAATTTAGTTATGCTTTACAAAATTAATTAGCCTGTGCATGGTCAGTATCGTGTTTTGTTATGTAATAATCCTTTTGTTCTTCTTTTATCTTGTCTTTATCGTAAATTAGACAGCAGTGCATTTTGCACTGTATACTTTCTATGGAATATTACAACCATATAATCATGAGCGCAAATCTTACTGTTAAAATAAATAAATAAATAAATGTTATTATTCATTGATCTAATAATCATCCTTCTGGGATTATGGTTATAACTATAACTAATTGTAAAAGAATTACGATTATTTCTAGACATTTTATCTACTTTGTATCTTTATATAATCTTATTGCCACAGATGCGTCTTTTTTCAAGAATTCATTTCTAGGAAGAAGCAATCGGTTGGAATGAGAAATGTCTCGAAGTAGGCTTAATACTTAATCCTGTATCAGATACTCATAACGACTTTATCATTTTCTCATACTAAGGAATGTTCCGGTATCATCTGTGTTTTGTTGCAGTGTTTAACCTCCTTCGCATCTCAGTTCTTCAGATTTAATATAAGGCAAAATGAAAAACTTATAGTACTCTCAGTTTAAAAAAACACCATGATGCAGGAGCTTTTCGTTAGTCGTTTGACCATTGGTGTTGATTTGTGGTCTCGCCTAATGTAATTATCAATAGGGAAACGAATATTAGGTCTGAGTTATGTAACGATGCATCGCACTGTGCATATCGGTAATGAATATTATACATCATAGTTAGGACACCAAGGCAAGAACAAGCAAAACAAAACACAACTGCAGATGTATGAGTGAGGATGATGGGAGTGACGGGGTTTGGGATGTGTAAAGCTACGGCGAGGCAATATTAATTGCATGTGATTTTGTACAGGTGTTCCTGATGAAATAGGCAACGAATGAGTGTATATAATTTGTTAATAATGCCTAAACACATTCAGATTGTGCCAGTTTCATTTTTTAACACTAAGATGTTGAAGTAAAAAGCAGACATCTAAGTAGCAGCTGGAGATGAGATAGTAGTACCAGATGTACATTGCATTGACTACATTATCCCTAAGTGTAAAAAAATAAAACAAATATCTAACTTAAGCTTTTTATTTATTTAACACAAGAATTTCACCTGCACCTACAAAGTCACAACTATACAATATATGCAGCTATTCATTACTAAAACTGCTGTCAACGTCATTGTGAGAAATGTCTATATCACATTTTTAGCACAGGAATGACCAGACGAAATTTGAATAGTGTTATTTTCAGCACGCCATCTAGATGCGTTTTATGTTCTACTAATAATGTGAATAACAAATCATGTAACCACGCCAGAACTGTCTGACCCGATCCGGTCTGATTAGAATGTTTTTTCATAGTCGGACATGACATGAAAAGTGTTTGAACCTAAAATTCTGGTCAGTTTTGGCTTCGCTTCTTTAACACTATAAACTTTATCATGGCTTTACTTGAGCATATAAGGATTATTGGAGACTGCCAGATTTTTTTCATAAATTATTTTACAGTGGAACCTTGGATTACGTGCATAATTCTTCCGGAAGTGGGCTTGTGTTCCAAAACACTCGTAAACCAAATCATCATTTCCCATACGAAATAATGAAAACTCAAATTATTCGTTCCACAGCCCCAAAAAATAAATACATAAAAATAATTAATACAATCTATAAAATGAAAATAAAACAAATTAATCTGCACCTTACAAGTACAAATAAATCCTGACAGATAAATGTTTCCGTTGGTGCGCGCAGGCGCCGTGTGTGTGTGTGTGTGTGTGTGTGTGTGTGTGTGTGTGTGCTCCCTCTCCCTTCCTCGCTTTTTAAGTTTCACAACAAACACACACACACACACACACACACACACACACACACACACACACACACACACACACAACGGAAACACCGTTTTAACAGGAAAAAAAGACATCTATCTGAGACTGGCATGAGCGCATACTAACGGAATCACTTAAGTTTCACAACAAACGGACATACATATAAACACAACGGAAACACCGTTTTAACAGGGATAAAAGAAATCTCTCTCACCTGGCATGAGTGCATACTAAGGGAATCACTGCTGTAAAGTAAAAAAAAACAAACAAACAAATGAACCAGCACCTTACCTTTGAAAAGAATCGCAACAGAGCAGAGTTTCTGTGTGTTCTGTGTGAAGCCGGGGAGGGGGTGAAAAGGCGAAAGAGCGTCAGGGTGTGTGTCGGTGTCAAATCACGCGCGCGCACGCATAAGAGACGAGCAGAGTTTCTGTGTGTTTGTCGAAGCCGTGGGTGGGGTTGGGGGGAGGTGAGAGAGTGATGCTCGCTCGGTTTCAAAATAAGAGTCATATGCATGATACATGATACTCGCGCTCGTAAACTAATACTTGCTCGGTTTCCGATTAAAAATTTATTAAAAATCTTTGCTCGGTTTGCGGAACACTTGTAAACCACGTTACTCGCAATCCGAGGTTCCACTGTATTTTTATTTAAGATAAATCATATTTTATCTTTATTTAAGATAAATCATATTTAATGCATAACATTCCTGTAAAATTTTAAAAACACTGTTTAGCATGTTAACCTGTAATACGTTACTTATGTATGACGTCTATAGCACAACAGCAAATGGCAGAAAAGTCAAGTCAAGTCAAGTAGACTCAAAGATCTCGGAGAGAGTTTAAGGGGCGTTCAAGTCAAACCGGGACTTTTAATTGTACTAAATACATTTATGAGAGTTAAAACTACCTTTATTTCTTTATATAATGCCCTGCTACACTAATGTACAGTACTTATCTCAGTGTATGAGTAGTGCTTGGACACCGTCAAGGTAGAAAATTTTCTCAGTACTCTGGAGTATAATCGGACAGCCTGCGTCTGCGACTTCATGTCTGAAATGCTGGCCTCCCAGGAACTCCTTTAATGGCCCAAACATGTGGAAATTGCATAGATTTGGCCCCAGCGTACTGAGAAAAATCTTGATGCTATCCAATCTAATTCACATAAATAAATCACCAGTTCTGTAAATACCTTTTTTGAAAACATGATTGATTGGGGAATAAATGGAAACGTTCAGGGAATCCAAGAATAACATTAACTGGTTCAACAAATATAGTGATTGAGGGACAATTACGTTCTCCTATTAACTTGCTCGTGCTGTGTCAATCAGCACGCCTTAGTCGAACTCTCCTATTCCACACTTCTTTTAACTAAATAGAAAAAGCATTAGATAGCAAATGCATTATAGTCTGCAGACCAAAAAATATATACACAGATTTGGAGGAGCGACACATCTACTACTTTTGCTCTCTCCACAAATTCTTTCATTAGTTGTTCCAGATAAAAGAGAAGATAATTTGGTTGACTGTTAAAAAAAAAAAAAAAAAAAAGGAAAAGCCTGAGGTATGAAAACGGATATCGATTGGAACAGATATAAACATTTGGGCTTCAGACTGATCTTCAGAGAATTTAATGTTTTCTAAAGAGACAGTGACAGAGCAGAACACATTTTAACATCCTCCTTGCACTGGTTCAAGTATACATGAAATTCTTTTCATATAAACAGTAATATGACTTCATGGCTTGCACTCTCAAATGATTTTAAAAAATCAACTGACAGTTTGAAAAGAAAGTCAGAGGATTATTATGTGTTCTCAGTAGTGCAGAGAACTTAATCTTTAAAAGACCTTGTTTTCACTGTAACAAAACAGGAAACGTCAAGCTAATTTTAAAATAGTTGTGTACACTGTGTATACAGTCATGTTTAAAAGTTAATACCCCTTCTTTTAAATCAGTTTTTTCTTTTTGGTGGAAAAACAATAAATCTCATCTGATCATACTGGAGGAGGCATGGTGGCTTAAAGGGTAGCACTGTCACCTTTCACCATCAGGGTCCGGGTTCAATTCCCGACCAGGTTCGTTTCCCTGGTTCGTTTCCTTTGGTTTTCCCCCATAGTCCAAAGACATGCAGATTGGGCTAATTGGCATTCCCCAAAATTTGATTAATTGAAAATTAGCAGATGCACATAAAAGCAGAAGTTTTGGCAGTTTGCTGGTCTGGAGTATTCAGGTGTGTGTTGCCAAGAGGGAAAGACATAATCAATGGTCGTGGGGAAGTAATTATTGCTGAAAAGGGTTATAAAACCATTTCATTTCAACCATTTCTCATTACAGTGAGAAAGATTATAAGTGGAAAGTATTCAAGACAGTTGCCTATCTTCTCAGAAGTGGACGCACATTAACCCATAAGGTCAGATCATGCAATGCTCAGAGAAATACAAAAAAACCCCCAAAAGAGCTACATCTCAGACCCTACAATTCTCACTGCTCATGTTAAATGTTAAAGTCCATGACGGCACAATTAGAAGAAGACTGAACAAGTAGAGTTTGCTTGGAGGGGTTGCCAAGCGAAAGAACATTGAAGCACGCCTGCCTCCGAACAAACAATTTCTGGGATCATGTCCTGTTTGGCCTTAATGTCCTGTGCCCAATTGATTGTGCGACCTGAGGAGGAGACACTACAACCATATTTATTCTCAATTCATTCATTTATTTCTTCAGTAAAAATCTGCGTATAAGATCTGAAAGCTCGCCTTGGCTGCAGATGGACTAGAAATGAGTCGCATCATGGGAGCTGATGCGTCTCCTGAGCTGGATTGGGAATCCTGTGTCATGCTCTCCTCAGCTCACTTCATTAATTACTTACTGTCCGCCTCCATGCACGCGGTTCCCAAGGTGTCTGACATTGACTGACACTCGTTCCGACGGGCATGACGTGCGAGTGTGTGTATTTAAAGTGGCACTCCAGTGCCATGGCGATGCTGGCCGTCTGTAGCAGAGAGCCGTGTGAATTATGACTCCACAGAGAGTTCATCCCAACTCCGCTCATTGAGCACACATCTACAGGAAAAGGCCAATCTAATTCTCACCATCAATCTCTCTTACACACACACACACACACACACACACATTTTACTGTCCCATGCTTGGCTTCAGATCTTGCACCGATTCCTTGCATGCTGTGGATTGGAGTGAGTGCACAAAGCAGTGTGTTTGCTCCTTCATCCATCTCCCTCTCTCTGTTGTCCATGCATGCTGTTTAATCTCTCTCTCACTCATTTGTCTTCTACATTTTTGCATCAGCCCCTTTTCATCTTTCTCCTCTCGTTCTTTCCTGGTCATTTATTTACTCCTTCTTCATCCATATCTCCATATTCGCATCTCTTTTATTCTCATCTTGCCTTCTGTCTTTGTCCTTTCTTTTCTTTCTGCTTTCGTCTGGATTTCTCCGTCTACGTACATTCATGTCTCTTTTGTCTTTTAGTATCATGATCCCCCACCCCACCTTAACATGCTTGTCCTACTAATGCATTATTGTTAATATGCATTCCCTGACTTTATTTATGCGCATGCTTTGTTTCTTCCTCCCTTAACTCTACTGCTTGCTTCTGCAAATGTAATGTCAGGAGCTGTAGATATTAATTTATGAGATCTACAGGTGGGCCATAGAGGGGAAAAAATCACATCACAAGAATTTAAATACATTTCGAAGAGGCACAATATGCATGTCTCTTGCTTTGTCTCTATACCTACCTACCGATCTATCTATCTATCTATCTATCTATCTATCTATCTATCTATCTATCTATCTATCTAAATAATTTTTTTGATAGATAATATAAATAAATATATAAAGAAATTTGTTTTTGTACATTATTTATGGGTCATTGGATATTTGATTAAATTCATTAATTTTACTTTAACGTGGTAAAAACAAAACCCAAGCCTGGTAATATTTGGATACAGAAAGTGTGGTATATTGATGCCCCACCACGTAATCTACTAGCAGAATATTATATACAATGTCGTGCAAAAGGCCATATTTTTTATACAGTCATGGCCAAAAATATTGGCACTCATGCAATTCTGTTAGAAAAGACTTTTGGGGTGCAACATGGTGGCCAGTGTCAGAAAGCTGCATGTCCACCAGAGGTCATTGGGTCTTCCAGCAGGACAATGACCCGAAACACACTTCAAAAAGCACTCAGAAATGGTTACAAACAAAGAGCTGGAGAGTTCTGAAAGGATCGGCAATGAGTCCAGATCTGAATCCCATAGAACACCTGTGGAGAGATCTCAAAACAGCAGTTGGCGGGAGGCATCCTTTAAATCTGAATGACCAGGAGCAGTTTGCAAAAGAAAAGTGGTCCAAAATTCCAGTAGAGATGTACAAGAAACTCATTCATGGTTACAGGAAGCGATTGATTTCAGTTATTTTTTAAAAAGGGGGTGCTACCAAATATTATGTTGAGGGTGCCAATAATTTTATCCAGTGCATTTTTTGGGTTCTGTGTGGAATTGTGTAAGATTTGACTTTTTTTCTCTGTTTTTTTTTTGTGTTATTTCAATGCAAAAAACAAACAAACAAGTGACTACCAAAAACATTTGCAGCTGCAACAATTTTTTAAGAGAAGGGTTGCATTTTTTTACAGAATTGCAAGGGTGCTGATATTTTTGGCCATTTTTAACATTACACAAAAATAACCCGAGTAAATAAAATGAATAAAAGCTGTGTAAACTCGCCTGGCCCTATGTGAAAAAGTAATTCCCCCTAAAACGTATAACTGGTTGTATCACCCTTGGTGGCAGCAACTGCAATTAAGCGTTTGCGATAACCAGCAATGAATCTTTCACATCACTGTGGAAGAATTTTGGCCCACTCCAAGCCCCAGTGGAAGGTTTTCGAACATGAACGGCTGGTTTAAGGTCACGCCACAGCATTTCAATCTGATTTATATCCCGACCTTAACTCCATACTTGTGCTCCTGGAGTCATTTTGGTGATGGTGGTGATGTTTGGGGGGGTGCTGGGGTGCAATTACTTTTAGACATAGAGCCAGGCAGGTTTGGACAGCAAGCCCACCCCCCCCCCCCCCCCACCCCTAAATAAATAAAATCATCATTTTTAGAAACTGCACTTTGTATTAACTCGGGTTATTTTTTTTTATGTAATATTAAAATTTGTTTGATGAAAAAAATCAGGTAAGGGCAAATACTTTTTTATGGCACTGTGCATATTCATCATATTGAGTGTGATTGATTGATTGATTGATTGAAGGTACAGGAGCGTAGTGAACACTGTACTGTAGCTTTATGTAGGTTTGCAGGTTTACTGGTTTGCATCTGATGAGCGTATATATTTACGCACACTCCTGACCATGCATTTGCTAAAGGACGTTGTTTACCATATACGGCAATCTGAGGGCGTTTCTTTATGCATGCAAGCTTAGCTGTGCACAAGCACATTAATTTAGAAGTATGTGGGATTTATCAATGTCCATTTCTCATGTTTTAATTAGCAATTTTTTGGTGTGTCCTGGCAGCTCTAGTGCACAAACGTACTACTTTTTTGTCTTTTTTTTTTTTTTTAAACACTCTTTGATAAATGAGACCCCTGGTCTTTTGTTGCTTGTGCAATCCTTCTGCATGCCTAAAAAACGACAGAATGGGAGGAAATTGTGGCGATAGGAGCATCATGTTATTTTTCACAGCTTATTTACATTTTATTGCTTAGCAACTGCATTCTCATATCTTTTTCATATCTCCTAGGTTATTAAAATGTTATTATTTTGAACAAATCTGTCAGTCATGTGGAGTATCTGTCATGTCTGGTTTCTCACTGTAAGTGTCAATAACAGCATTCACCGCCGCCACTGCTCAGGCAGAACATGTGATTCAGACCTGAAGCGGTTTAATGAATGATGTTGTTTTGTAGTCGTTGTCGTTTTTATGATGCACAGAATTTGCCTTTATTTCTTTATAGGCATGTGACCGTACATGTGATTCGATGTTCCAGGTCCCCGTGTCTCAGGCTCAGTCGAGAGGGTTTACATTTCACGGTCATGAATTCTGTCCATCGCTAATGATAGTGTTTGTAAAGTTTCTCTCTCTCTCTCTCTCTCTCTCTCTCTCTCTCTCTCTCTCTCTCTGACTGTCATACACTGACCGTGTTATAAGTGTTTGTACGATATTGTACCTTTCTATCTGTCTGACTACCTGTCTGTCTGTCCATCTGTGTATCTATGCATATCCGTCTATCTGTTCATCTGTCTTTCTGTCTCTTTTGGTATACGTTCCTTTTGGTACCTGTCTGTCTACTCTCTCTCTCTCTCTCTCTCTCTCTCTCTCTCTCTCTCTCTCTCTCTCTCTCACTGTCTGAGTGTCAGACACTATTTTTCTCTCTGATGTTTGTATTTCTATCGATCTATCTATGACTCACTCTGTGTCACTTGCTGTGTCTGTCTATATATCTATCTGTCCAAGACTCTTCCTTTGTCATTCTCACCGTATATCTAACAATCTGTTGATCTAAAACCATGTCTGTCTGTCTGCCTCTCTATCTGTCTGTATATCCCCTCTGTCTGTCTGTCTAGCTGTCATCCTAAATCTTATTTATATTTACCTATCTATGAGGGGCGTTAAGTCAAACTGGGACTTTCGTATGAATGAGGCAAAAAAAAAAAAAAAGTCATCTGTCTGTGTTTTTGGGAGGCCAACGTTTCAGACGTGAAGCAGACAGTCCGACCATGGCTTTAGTGTACTGAGAAAACGTTTTACCTTGATGGTAGATCTATCTATCAGGCTAGCTAGCTGTGACTTGTTCTGTATATCTTTGTCACTATCTATATCTATCTATCTATATATCTATCTATCTGTATGTCCGTCCATCCATCCATCCATCCATCTATCCACCTATCTATATAGCTAGACGCGCAGAAAGATGGAAACCTAATTGCAGAGCCGAAACCCGCGGTGAATCATGATGAACTGTACTTACGGCCACCGCACGAAACCGCGTAGGTGAGATAGGGGTATTAGTAGTTAAGAGATTATGGGCCAAACTTCGCTGAGTGATGATGGTAGAATAATTATAAAGGTCTTGACTAAAACAACATGCATGAGGAAGCACAAAGGAGTTTTTATTTACTGCAATGGAAAAATACTCTAACTAGTTACTTTTATCAGAAAGTAACGCAGTAATGTAACGGATTACTTTTTGAAGACAGTAATTTTGTAAAGTATTTAGTTACTTTAAAAAGTAACGTCCCCCAACACTGGCAATAAGGTATTCAGAAAGTTTACTGTGCAATATGGTACTTATTGTTTTAGGACTATTTTTATTTTATTCTATTTTATCTTATTTAATTTTTTTCCCCTTATTTATTATTAATTACTTTTTCCTTTTCTACTGGGTAACAACTGTGAGCAACTGTAACCAAGAATAAGCAATTTCCCTTTGGGAATAATAAAAGTTCTTTGAATCTTGAAACTTTTTGTCACCATCTATAGATCTATCTATCTAAGATTTTTTCTGTAAACTAGCTGACTTGTGACTTGTGCTGTAAATCTTTCGCACTATCTATCTATCTATCTATCTATCTATCTATCTATCTATCTATCTATCTATCTATCTATCTATCTATCTATCTATGACTTTTTCTGTATATTTATATATATATACATTATGTATATCACCAGATAGTACAGTAGACAGTATATCCGGTTTTCTTTCTTTTGAGTTTTAGCTAAACTTTTTATTTTGTTCTTTACCGTCACAGTGCAATGAATCACACTGAACATGTTTTTCTGTCTGTACTAATTGTTAGTTCAGTACTGATGTAGTCCATATGGAGTCTAAGCTCAGATTCTGAGAGCTTTGTAAGTTGTATTTCACCTAAAAGTTGCGCACCTTTGGATCGTAGACGTACTGTAAGTTTAAAGTGTGTGTGTGTGTGTGTGTGTGTGTGTGTGTGTAGCTTGAGAGAACACATGATGCTTCTGCAGTCTATCAGAGTGCTGTGGTGACATCATTTCAGCTTCAAAGCTGTGTGTCAGCCGGCAGAAAAGAGAGGGAGAGAGAGATGTAGAGATGGGGAGCACGAGCAAGGGGGAGGACGGCACTAGGCCGTTTCACATGAATACCCAGCTCCATTGAGAGCAGCTTCAGACGACCCTCAGTTCTGTCACGGCTCCCACACATCTTCAGATCTGCGGGGAGAAATCCTCAGCGTGATACTAATACGGTGTGTGTGTGTGTGTGTGTGTGTATCCTCTCGCTGTTTTAGAGTTCAACTTTGTTGGTTTAAAGTCTTCTTAGGGCTCATGGGGATGGCAGAACTAAATATAGAAGCTTCTGCCATATCCATGCTGAGCTCCACGAGGTGGACTATCACCTTCGACCTTTTTGGGTTGCGTGCACAGCGGGACAGTCTCTGTTAACTTCTGGGAACAGTCACAGAAGTTAACGTAACTGGAGTAGTATTTCCAGTGCCTGTAAAAAAAAAAAAAGAAGAAAATAATTGTACGCTCCAGCACAAAGATATTTGCTGCTTTAAGCAAAAGCTGCCTGATATTCCGTCTCCGAATTGATTGGTTAAGAAGCAGGTTTTTCTTGCTGTGGCTGTAGTAATTGAGCTGCTTAGATATCGACCCCCCGTCTTATGTGTTGCACGTAACTGAGAAATTGCTCCACGGTGCGGTAACAGACCTGGATAAGCAGTTGCATTAGGACCCACGTTAACTTTGAGGTGATGGATCGACTGCAGCCTACATGTACCCAAAGACTGCAAGGGGGAAAAAAAACGATACATTGATGTAAGGAGCGCTGCTGTGATAAAAGTCTTCCTGATACGCTCACATCTCTGTGCGCTTATGATCAAGGCTAAACACTCGTCTAGTACATGCGTGTTACATCAGCTACCTTCATGCAAATCGAGATCTGTGACTCTAACGATTTTTTTTTAATAGCTAAGCGTGTGCTCAATTCATAAGTACAATTCTAGGAACGGGTCATTAAGTGGCAAATCATCCAATTTCCAGGAAAGTTCCCTGGTGACCAGCTCAGATTTTGATTAACAAACTTGCCAAAATGAACCTTATTTGGAGTAATGGAGACCCCTAAATTTTCATCGAAAAAAATTCCTTTTATTTCCAGGAGTTATGGCAGCTTTTAATTTCAGGTGTCACGCACACTTTCTGCACTCATGTATCACATCGACGGTTTGTGAGGGCTTTCAAAGGGCCATTCCTTCATTTCCAAACAAGATGGGAAGCTGAAAATTGCCATCCTGGCTCACTTGGAGTCAGTATGGTGTCAACAATGTTCAGGGGTAGCTCAGTGGTTAAGGAATTGGACTACGGTTCGGAAGGTCCCAGGTTCAAATCCCACGACTACTAAGTTGTCCGTGTTGGGCCCTTGAGCAAGGCCCTTAACCCTCAACTGTTTAAATGTATAATGAGACAAAAATGTAAGTCGCTCTGGATAAGGGTGTCTGCCAAATGCCTAGATGTAAATATTTTACTTCATTATTGTTATTTGAGGAAGACACTGTAGACAAATGTAAAATCAGGCAATATATGTCGTAGTTACACATATAACATTTGGCAGATGCTTTTATATGGATCAAATTACAAGTTTTTAAAATTTATCTTAAACATATTATACATTTGAGTAGTTGAGGGTTAAGGGGACCAGGGACCTTCCGATCAGTAGGCCAATGCCTAAAATTTTAACCTTATTCCTGATTAGTGGTTTCCTTCTGGCCACAAAGCGGTTTAGTCCCAATCCTCTAAGTTCTTGTTGCATTGTGTGTGTGGGAAAATAATCTTTCTTTCACTATTAATCAGTCACAGCTGTGATTTCGAGTTCCATCCTGAGTAATGATAATTATAGTAGTGGTTAACACTGTCGACTTGCACCTCAAGGTTCCGGGTTCGATTCCCGCCTTAGGTCAGTGTGTGTGGAGTTTGCATGTTCTCTCCGTTCTTGGGAGCGGGGTTTCATCCAGGTTCTTCGGTTTCCTCTTGGTGTTCGCAAATTCTCCATAATGTGTATGTGTGTGCGTGCCCTGCTGTGGATAGGCACGCCATCCAGGGTGTACCCCACCTTGTGCCCTAAGTCCTTTGGAAGAGGCTCCTGGCCCCCTGCATCCCTGTAAAGTATAGAAGATACACTAGATGAATGAATGAATAATAAATATGATACAACTTCACCAAGTCTTTGAGTCACCAATCATTTTGGATGGATTTTTTTAAAACCATATTTCTTCTGTGAAGTTGATGGTTCAGCACTGTCCGTTTCAGTTTTTAAAAATATGTTGCACAGTTGTCAAATCCAGTCTTTTTAGTGTTTTCTGTACTTGATTCAGGCCGATTACATGAGCCTTCTGAAACGGTGGCTTTTATTTCCCCAGGCTGTGTATTTAAGCATGCATTAATGTGGATGACCTGATGGCTCAGATCCTTGCTTCAGGAACGGTGAGTGTGTGACAGGGAATCTCATGTCTATCTCAGAGTTCTCCTTATAGCTCAGAAACCATGTCTCAGTCGTAAGGATTTTGTTCAAATTGAAATGAGACTTTAAAACTCATTCCTGTATACATCTCTTACAAAAATATATTTCATTTTTTAAAGATATGTAGGAGATTAGTCATATCACTGACATATTCCAACACAGTATTCACTTTAGGATTCACTTTAGCTAGTCTGAAATAATTTCCCAGACTTTTTGACATCACAACAGCGGTGACTAGTGAATATATTAGTCTATGCAACCAGCTATTAGAAAAAAAAAATCACATTATGAACATTTATTTATTTATTCGTTGCACTGGCACCAAAAACTTTTACTTTCGGAGTCTTTTTCCTGTTCCAAAAAGATGTCATGCAGATTCATTGTTAATTAGGAAAAGTCACCAGACCTGTGGTACCACGAGTCAGCGTTCCCATTTACCTGGATTTAAACTGCCTGCTTGTTTTGCTACTCATTTTCATGGTATGTTCCCATTTGATCACCCAGTGAAACAGATTTAATTTGCATCTGAATAATGCCGTCCAAAGGGGAGAAGGCGGATTCAGTTCAGTGATGCAGTACATCCAGACATTTCTCTCCTGGTATTTTAGATGGAAAAACCTAGAAGCACTTCCCTGTTAGTATAAATACATATTCCAAAGTCAGAAACCACTTGCAAAAAAGTTATTTTTTAAAAAAATCTTCTTTATGATACGTTGATGCAGATGGCAGTGTTGGTGTCTCAGAGCTTCAGGGTTCTGGGGTTCAGTCTGGGATTCTGCTTACTGTTTGTGCAATTTTCTGGCCTGTTCTTTGAGTTTCCTCTGTATAATCAAACTTTCTCCTTCCTTCCAAAAAAACATGTCTGTAAGTCAGTTGTCTATACTACAGTCTTATGCACTAATGCTTATGAGCACTACACCCTTATGAATGGATGGGTATGTGATCCTTTTAGATAGACAGGTGTCAACGAACAGGATCCTCCATAACCTTTATTAGGATCTTCCATAACCATGACCAGGATCCGATCAGGATCCTCCATAAGCTTGGCCAGTATCTTTTACTACCATGGCTGGTATTCTCCATAAATATGATCAGGATACTCCATAAACATGGCCGTGATCCTTTGTAACCATGTAGAGGATCCTCCATAACAGTAACTAGGGTCCTCCATAATGGTAACCAGGATCTTTCATACTGTACCTATGGCCAGGATCCTCCATAACCGTGATCAGGATCCTCCTTAACCGTGATCAGGTTCCTTCTTAACCGTGACCTGGATCTTCCATAATGGTAACCAGGATCCTCCATAATGGTAACCAGGATCCTTCATAATGGTAACCAGGATCTTCCATATCGGTGGCCGGGATTCTCCTTTACGGTGAGCAGCATCCTCCATAACCATGGCCAGCATCTTCCACAACCATGGCCAGCATCTTCCACAACCATGGCCAGCATCCTCCAGAACTGTGATCAGGACTCTCCATAACAGTAACTAGGATTCTCTATAATGGTAACCTGGATCCTCCATAACCATGGCCAGGATCCTTCATAACCATGGCCAGGATCTCTATTACTGTGGCCAGGATTCTCCATTACTGTGATCAAGATCTTCCCTTACAACAACCAGGATTCTCCATAATAATAACCAGGATCTTCCATAACTGTGAGCATGATCCTCCATAACAAGTAACTAGGATTGTCTATACCACTAACTAGGATCTTACATAATAGTAAACAGGGTCTTCCATAACTCTGGCCAGAATGTGATTTGGCTTAAAAATGGTTATTTTGACAGGATGGTATTAGAATAATAACAAACCCTGTTAAAATTAACCCTATATGACCTGACTTATTTGTATAGTATACTTAACATTTGCACAGGCCAGTGAAAATTTTAATCAGCCCCTTGACTGGATCCAAACCATGTGCCATGCTAGCAAAAATAGAACCTACAGCACCCTGTTGACAGATATCAGAGCCTGTAGTGCAGTGATCAGTGCTCATGTGGAAAGTGAGTATAACCATCGAAAGGGGGCCGTTACAGGAGCACCACTGGACAGATATTATTTTGGTGCTGAGTCATTCTCAGCACAGCAGTGCCACTGACACGGTGCTGCTGGTAGGAGTGTACCCCTGGATTCAACGAGGTAGACTAACAAGGCAGGAGTGCCTAAGAAAGAGGTGCTGAAACACATGTACCTCTCGGACTCCACACACTTTTACTTCGGTGTCACTGCTGCGCTGAAAATAAACCAGCACTCATGTCTCATCTACTCACCGGGGGTAATCTTTCGGAAGAATGGAGCGCGTTGCTCCGGCACACTTCTAGACTCTTGTAGATTTGATGCTAATGCGCCTTTGCGGCTGGCTGTTTTTGGGCCGGGTAACTTGTTGACTTGGAAGCAAACAAACACCGGTATGCATGTTTTAGGATGCCGTGACAGGCTTCATCTTGGTGGCTGTGCTGAGATGTGATGTGACACGAGGACGGTGAGGAAGCGAGTGTATTTTCCTCGTATTATTGCGAGAGAGCAGAGAGCATGAGCAGCCCTCGCTTCACTCATAAACCCTGCAGAGTGAGTGTGTGACAGACAGAGTGGCTGAAAATCTTATATCTATATGCAACGTACAGTATACTATAACGCTCTGAGAATTTTATATTACGCATACGTAAGCATCTCCTCGCTGTGATCTCACGTCCTTTGTATAGTATAAGAGATGGCAGCGTTCGGTGGGGCTGGAAAGCAAAGAATGGAAGAAGAAGAAGAAGAAGTGTCTCGCCACTCTGAGGATCCTGGCTGTAGCCCGCTGTGCTGCAATGCCACTGCAATGCAACACTCTTTCTCCTTTGTGTCTAACACCTTTCACATCACTCTTTGCTGTCACTCTGTGTCCCCATGTACATTGAACTGAAATGTGCCCATGGTCTCATGTTGTGTACTTAAGAGAGGCTATACATGACAAAAGTGAGTCTGTTGTATCTTTCCTTTCCTTAAAACATACAGTAGTTTATTAAGCTTGGAGACAACCTGCTGCCTTACAGTATAAACTCTGAGATTAAAAACAAGTTAGGAGAAATGAGGAGGCAGAGTGAAAGAGATGATGGCACAAACAGGATTACCTGTACCCGATATGACCCGAAGAATGAACTGAGCGAGACGGGCAGAGACTCTAACAACGTTTAGCGCTGATTCGATAAAACGTTTTTTTTTTTTTTTGTTCTCTCTTTTTTTTTCGTCTCCAGCCCAGATTGATTTACACTTCCTTTCACCTGTATATGACGTTTGATGGATATTAAACCGTTTTCTGCAACATGTAAATTGTGCCTGCCGGCAAAGACGACCATTTCAGCAAGCGTTTCTCCGTTTCTCTGTCCTGAGTGCGTGGAATCACTCCTTCTCTCTGTATGCATCCATTAGTCCTCTCACGACTTCGTTTACATCGCCTCCACCGTTCAGATCAGAACGCAGACGTTTGATGAGTCAGGCACCTCCTGGAGCGTCAGCCCGGAGGAACTACAGTAGTATGGGTCATTTCAAAATATGCTTGACATGCTGCGTTTTCATTATAGTTTTACTTGGCGTGTAGCAGAAAGTCACAGGAAGTTGTTGGGAAAAGTGGGAATAATGGGAATACCCAAGGCGTAAAATGACGTGAAGGGGCTAGAACTAAGAATGTGCTTTTTTGTAAAAGCGATTAGTATGGGGCTAACCGGGGCAGGTGGTTAAGGTGTTTGACTACTGATCAGGAGGTTCCCGGTTCGAGCCCTGCCGTCGCCAGGCTGCCACTGTTGGACCCTTGATCAAGATCCTTCACTCCAAAATGCTCAATCGGACATCGAACTGACAACCCGACCATGTTGGTACTGTAACTGCCAAAGAAATTACTGATATATCTCCAGGGTGGTGTGTATCCGACGCTTGATGTGCCGGATTCCATGTCGACGGACGCCTTTCATCTTCATGTGGCTAACCAAGACAGAGGAGACATGGAAATATGTACAGTAGAACCATATTTCGGGGGCAGTTTCCAATATTCATTTATTCTGTAGTGAAAAAACAAACAGCCAGGTAATGAAGCAGGGGCCGCAACCTTATTCCACCTGCTTAATCAGTTATTCATGGTTGTTGTTATTTGGAATGCAAACTTGCATCCCTTTTGCACATGAAATAAAGCCTTCTGGCATGTTTAGATTCATAGATTTCCTAATACTCTGGGGATCACTGCGTAAACATCTGTAACAGATATTACTGAACTCTTCCAGTACACGGAATGGACGTTATCAATCTTTAATATCCTCGAGCCTTGACCACCCTTCAGTACATCATTTTGTTTTGTTTTTTCGATTTATAATTCAAGACTTGTAAATCAATACTCAGTCAGTGTTTCAGAATAATTTCGTGTTCCTTTTCTTCTCTTGTTTCACTGAGCGTTGTTGAGGAACTAGCGGAGGTGGATGTCCATTTTTATTGCTGAACTCCTACGCCAGTGCAAAGTGTCAAGATGGCAGAAACGACTAAAATAGCACACAGCCTTAATTTAAAAATGTGGCTTGATGGACCTTGACTCCCACTAATCCATACACACACACACACAAGATGCATCTTTGTATTCAAAGCGATTGTGAAATAAATGCACAATTTGTACTTTGTAAACTAAATGAACAAGTAACAAACACGAGCCTGAGATTTTTCTCTCATTATCTCGTCTGAATGTCGGTGGAATTCGAGGTCTATGGAAACTGGATTTTTACTCACGATCACATAATTCACAGCCGCGAGTGCGTTTCTTGCAAGAGTGCTTATTATAAAAGCGTTTAAAAAAGATTGATGTTAATAAATCCATTGTAGGTTTCTTCATTAAGAGAGAATGCTGCCTTCACCTACATCTTGTAACTCTGGTTTTATGACCCCGAGCTAGGATTAATCAACATACAGTACAGACACATTACGTGATTAAATCCATGACATTCACCCCGCACTCTTGTGAAGATTACACGATTAATATTTACATCAGCTGTAAGGTGGTGCACCTCCGGGGTCCAGGGTTTAATTCCCGCCGCTGCATGTTTTCTCCGTGCTTGGTGGGTTTCCTCCGGGTTCTCCGGTTTCCTCTCACAGTCCAAAAACATGCAGATTACTGTAAGTTAACCCTCGTGTGGTGTTCAGTGTAGCCAACACATCAGGCCCACTGAACACATTGCCTTTTCATACCAGCCTATACATCACATGAGGGGCGGAGTTTTACTGTGTATGTGGTGCATATGTAATTCTTGATGCATGTATATAGTGTTTCTCTGTCCATCTTGGGTCCACACATTTCATAGCACTTTTGTGTTGTTGTTGCTGTCCAGTGTTGTAAAATAAGAAGAGGCGGTGCACCCACTTGTCCCACACTGTCTTGATGGCAGCTAGCTTGTCCCTCTGCCGTCAAGCTGGTCTGTCATCTTGTTTATCAAAGTGGATAATCCTGGAAATGGTATGGAAGTTGCCGTTCCCGGGACCTTGTTTGCATGGAAATGTTATCTGCCAGTTTCTGCATCCTACCAGGATTCTGTGGATTCCCCCTCAGACCTGAGAACTCCAGCAAGGATAAGAGCCTCAAAGTGGGCAAAGAAAGTGGGCGTTTCAAAAAGCACGTCTTCCTTCTAAATTATTGCAATCCAGAATAATTTTTTTTTGCAACTAGCTGATGCTCAGTCTCAACCTTTTCTTCAAAATCACTGTCAGACTCTGAAATGTAATCATCTCTCCTTCCAAATTCAATTGCAATGTCTTCTGAACAGAGAATCTTTTCGCCGTTGTGATAAGGAACCACAAAGCTATATTTATTGCATCCAGTCCAGTTGGGATGTGAAAAATGCGATAGAATGGGAACAAATAAAGATTGGTTCCCACAAGACAGAGGGTAGTGCTGGGATGTGAGAGCAGACTGGTGTTGGTGCTTGAATTTTACCACAATGTTGTACGACAATGTTTGCAACCAATGAATACGAGTTCGAAAAAATAAATAATTGTATAATTTTTCCTTTGAAAAAACATGAAAACGGGTTCCACAGACCTGAAGATCACACAAGGTTTAATTGGCGTTCCCAAATTGCGTTCCCTAGTGTGTGTTTTGGATTGGCGCCTTTGGAGGGTGTACCTACCCCACCTCATGCTCAGCGTCTCGTGGGTTAGACTCCAAGGCCCCTGCGACCCTGATACAGGATAGAGACAATAAATAAAAGAATATAAAATAGAAAGAGAATTCGTTTTTTTTTTTTTTTTTGCAGCTCAAATGCTCAGACGTCAGAAATGACGTAACTCCAAACCTGTTTTAGGATTGTTATTAATAATGAACTGAAACTGGTTGGAGTTACTGTTTAATAAACCCACTGTTTCTATTTAATCCATCTGTTATTTACTGTAATATTTATTCCATCCATTATTTACTGTAATATGTTTAATTCAATACGTAAACACACACCAGACAAATCGCGCATACTCCGAAGCAAACCTGAATAATAAAGCTGTCAGTAAACAAATTTTGTTCTAATCATCTTTGCGTAGTTTGCTCAGCCATGTATTAACACTTTTTAAATACCATTCTTTTAAATTAGCCTAAAAATAAAAAAAGATATGAAATTTTCATATAAAAGTTCTAATTCTAACTCCTGTTTTCCTTTGCAGGCTCACTTCCCAGCCATGAGGCCTTACTGTAGAAGCATTCACAATTCCCTGTCCATCCTTAAACTCCTTGAACCCATCTCCTACCGATGGCCCATCACCTGCCTCAGGTCTGGTACATCTACTCTATCTCAAAGACTTTACCTCTCCACACACAAACACTCCTCCTCCCAGCCACAAATCAGCCCAGAGTCGGTGGAAGTTCTCGGCCGTACCTATCCGAGAGATGACATGACCAATGTGACGGCTAAAATCCTTTCCATGGTGGGTTGTCAGCTTCACAACCAGACTCATCATCCGCTGTGGATCATTAAAGAACGGATAAAAGAGCATTTTTACCGTTCGTACACGAGCCGAACAGGAACGCCGATCTTCTCCGTCCATGACAACCTCAGCCCGGTGGTGACGGTGGAGCAGAACTTTGACAGCCTGCTCATCCCCAAAGACCACGCGAGTCGGAAAAAGGGTGACAACTACTACCTGAATCAGGCGCACATGCTGCGCGCGCACACCTCTGCCCACCAGAGGGAGCTAGTACTCTCCGGGCTCGATCGCTTCCTGGTAGCTGGGGATGTCTACAGGAGGGACGAGATCGACGCAAGTCACTATCCCGTATTCCACCAGATGGAGGGAGTGCGACTTTTTACCAACCATGAGGTCAGCCATCTCGACTTCCAGTTTGTTATCAATCAATCAATCAATCAATCAATCAATCATATTAAATGTGTAGAACATGAGATATTTTTATGCTTAATTTCAATGTTGAATTCTTGTCTGGTCTGGACAGCAATTGGGGTTGAAATGTCTGTAGCCTTCCTGAAGTTTTTGATAATGAGATTAATTAGCATGTTTGGAAGGAGTCTCCAGTATCAGTGCACAGTGAACACCAGAACTAAAGGCATCTCAGGATGAAATTTTAATCCTTTATTTATTTATTTATTTATTTATTTATTTTAAAAATAAAGCACAGGCTCAATGATTATTTTCCCAATAACACGACACCTAGTCATGTTTTCTCCCTTACTTGATGAGTGCACACTTCACATACTTTCTTTTATCGCTGAAATGCTAAATCATTAAAACGCAGCGTACAGTAGATCTTCTTCAGCCTTCAGCCAAAAAAAAAAGATTGAAACTTCCTGCTAAAGCATTCACACCTCTTGATTAGGTTGTCAGCTTCTCGTACTGTAACCGTGCTCAGCGGCGAAAAACTAACTTTAATTCTTGAAATCAGGATTTGAAATAAGGTGGGGTAAATAGGAATCATAAATAGGGTGCGAATACGAATAGCATACGGTAATAGCATTGTGATTGAAGACCTGGGGGTTTTGCAGTATATTAAATCAAACTGATGGACCTGGTTCGTTTCGCCCTTTTTCTGCCTAGTTTGTCATCTGCTTATTCTTACCCCTAGAGAGGGTGCAGGTTAGTACGGGTCTTTTCAATCTGCTCCACATGGGGCATCACAGGGCACCGTAACGCCCTCAGAGGAAATCAGAGGATTGGCTAGTGGCACAGCTACTGTAGGATTAAATTCTTTTTTGCATTTTGGCAAACCCTTTTCTCCTGCGCCAATCAAAATTATGTAAACTCAAATTTCACATTTAATTATGTCAATGCTATGATTTTCGTACACACTCATAATTATCACAGAACTCCTGACAACAAATGAAACCTATAGTAAATTTATTGCAGAGACCACAATAGGAACAACTAAAGAAACTAAGTAATCAAGGTCAGGTTGATGCCAGGCAACCACATTGTTTGTTTTCCAATACGAGCATGTCCCAAAATGTATTTTTTCCCAAACTAGCAGTATTCGTGCTAAAAAGTGTCTTACCTAGGTAAAGAGTGAATTTTCAGATAGCATTATATGCAATAACACCATTTTTCCATAATAGTTAATGCTTTTTATCTCTCAATTCATGCTTCGTTTTTTTTTTTTTTTTTGTAAATATGCATACACATTTATACTGTTAACAGATTAAAAGAAACACATTTGCTAAGTACAGTTTCATGCACTTTCATGTAGTGTCTGTAACTTTTTTTTAAATTAAAATCTTTCAACAATCTTAATTGTCATTCAGGGGAAACTTGGCCAATGTACGTGGATTTCACATGAAAAGCCATAAACCTAAAAAAAAAAGTAATAAAAAGTATATTATTCTAAAATGCAGTACGATACAGTACACATATTACAACATGAATGTGACATGGTTACGGACACTACAGATTTTTACGGACATGCAAAGCACTGACGTAGCTGATGGTATACAGTATGCGTTAACAATAATAATTGGCCAGATTACAAAAAGCTATTTTAACTGAATAAACCATAGTTTTCTGTGGTTTATGGCCACATAACATAAGGTGTGTGTGTAATTTGGAGTGTTTAAACAAAACCATTGTTATTGGGAGAAAAAATCCATAGTTTAGTACGGCGTGCTTTTAATTTTTTTAAATTCTTTTTTCAGGTAATATGTTTCTAGAAGCTTCCACCAATTTTAGTATTAATACTCAAATAAATATGACTAATTAGCATTTTAAATTATTATTGTTTGAAGCGAGACAGTATGAAAACTGCTGAAAAAACTGCTGAATTATATTGGTACATATAAAATCATCTCTCCAAAACAGCTAAAGTTAGCAAGTAAATTTTTTTTTTTAGAGAAGCAGGATTGGTCCTGTGAAAATTTTTACTTTCAAACAATTGAAACTTTTTTATTGTTATGTAGCATGTTATAACATCTTCGAACTGCACACAGCGGTAGCTCAGTAGTTAGAGTCATCGGGCTACTTGTTGGAAATGTGTGAGTTCAAATCCCTCCACCATCGCCAAGCTGCTACAGCTGAACAATTGAGCCTTAACCCTCACTTGTACTGTTGTATCCGGTCTCATTTGTAAGTCACTTTGATTTAAAGATTCAGGTTAATGTAAGCAATAAGCACATTCATATAAACCTGAGATTTTTCTCTGTGACGAGAAGTACAGTTACAATTACTGTTCTAAAATATGAATCAACCAATCAGATTAGAGGATTCGCAGCACTATGGATGTATTCATGTTTAACGTATGATTCGTCACGCATCTTTGATGTCTTATCTTTGATGTCGGATAGTTGTTTGCGCGAGTGGAGAACGGAGAGGACCTGTCGCTGTTTGAGCACAGCAGTCGCCGCACGCCGCAGAAGCAGGAGACTCATACCCTGGAGGCCGTGAAACTGGTGGAGTTCAACCTGAAACACACCCTCACACAGCTCATCAGGCAGCTCTTCGGGGAAGGTAGCAGTCCCTCAGCGTTCGCGCTTCATTCCAACTTGGTCCCTGTCTACATCTGTGTTTCTGTTGTTGTTGTTGTTGTTTTTTTTATTTTTTATTCTGCCCTCCTGTAGAGCTGGAGATCCGCTGGGTGGAGTGCTACTTCCCCTTTACTCATCCCTCCTTTGAAATGGAGGTGCGTTTTCAGGGCGACTGGCTGGAGGTGCTGGGATGTGGTGTGATGGAACAGGAGCTGCTGCACTCAGGTGCTTATTCACACCCGAAAAGATACACACACACACACATATACATACACACACAAGGGCATATGCTTACATCTAAACCCTGCTGTTCTTCCCGATTCTGCACTTTGGTTGTGTTTTGTTTTGCTGATCTGCAGTGTGTGAATCCTCGAGGACATAACGGTGTAAAAATGAGCACTTCATGACCAGAAGTAGCATTAAATTGTGGCCTTGATTTATTTCTCCGCACCGTTCCGCTAGAGTTTGCACACAGACCCCATTGCATAGATCATTGCATTACTATTTCCCTCATTACAACATGAGCACATGCAGGCATCACGAGTGCACTATAGTAAAAGGGAACGAGTGTTAGGAATTTTGAAATAACCTTTAGGAACGACATTGTGCTGAAACAATGCAATGCATGCTCAGTTTCACATGCTGAATATTTCACTCCTGTTTACTGCGTGCATTTATTCCGACCGATTTATGATGATGTGTTGCTTTTAGCTGTTGAGCTGCTGTCAGTTTTGGGTCAAAGACTACCACTGAATCTGCAGCATGTGCATCAGTTTTGCCCTAAGGAGCCTTATTGGTGACAAGAGGGAGCGTTTTAAACCCCAGCTAGAGAAATAGGACACTCCTTGACCTTGTGGGTTTCAGAAGCTTTTACAAATAAGGATGCGAAACCGCAAGTGCTTTATTTGTGCCAGTGAAGAAGTAGATCGTCTGTCAAGAATTGTGTTTATTTAATCTTTGAAAAAATTATATGGGTTGTTTCATTGAGTACACCAATCAGGGTACTGGGTTCACCCACATGGGTTTTGGGTTCATCTTGTGCTATTGGGGCGGGTCCTGCCCATCTGGGCATGACTCCACTGGACCTCTGCCATCTGGGCATGACTCCACTGGACCTCTGGTTGCATTCAGGTATCTGGCACCAGGTAGTTGGCATTGAATCTTTTGGGTTTTTTGGTGGATCAGACTTATTTGCCAGCGCATCCCGAGTGATCTTGATCATATCAGGATCTGGTGCATCTTGGGCTGTTTCCCCGCTAGGCCCTGTACCCTATACACGGTAGGCTGTGGTGCTCTGGGTGTTCTGGTGCCTTTCCATCCTCGCCAGTATTGACCGCTCTGTGGAATCGGACTAGACGGACCAGCCTTTAGTTCAGAAGCATGCATGGGTGAGCCTTGTGATCCTGTCATGAGCTTACTGGTACAGTGGAACCTTGGATTACGAGCATAATTCGTTCCGGAAGTGGGCTCGTATTCCAAAACACTCGTAAACCAAATCATCATTTCCCATAAGAAATAATGAAAACTCAAATTATTCGTTCCACAGCCCCAAAAAATAAATGCACACAAATAATTAATACAATCTATAAAATGTAAATAAAACAAATTAATCTGCACTTTATTTATTTATTAATTAACAATTTAATATTAATAATTTATTAAAAATCTTTGCTCGGTTTGCGGAACACTCGTAAACCACGTTACTCGCAATCCGAGGTTCCACTGTATATACCTGATAATCAAAGTTAATGTTATGGTTGATTGGTGTATAGGCAATATTGATTTTTATTACACAATACGGTATATAAAGTACACAGCCCTTCTAATACTGTATAATGAAATGGTGGATTATACAGTTTTTCTGGCAGATATGCTCACATCTGATTCCCCTTCTGTGAGTCAGGAACACTTAGGCGACAGTGAAACTCACGGACTGAAACAGAACAGATGAACACTGGGAGAACATCACATACTGTAATCTTCAACTGTCCACTTCCTGTGAGTCTTTGCCCAGTGTAGCCTCAGATCTTCATTCTCGGCTGACGTCAGCGGAACCCGATATGAATTTCTTTTGTTCTAAATAAAGTAAATTTATGTGTTCTGTACCGTATGTGTACTGTAACTGCGTACTATAAAGTACTAACTATATATATAATAGCAATTTCACAATCCTGAGGTGATGTAATGTGATACATAGTATTTTAATAGGATAAGATGACTAAAGAATAAATGACACTGGTACTGTACATATTGGTCCTATTGTTCTAAGAAGTAAATCTGTGCTGTGATCATAAGGTGGTATACTCTTATCTGGAAGGAGACCATGGATGTCGAAAAGCTTTGCCCTAAATGCAGAGCTTTCTGTAGATCTGTCCACATAATGATTAACTTCATCAATCAGAACATTCTCTGGGAAACCAGTAATGCTTTTGTTTCACCTTTCCTGGCACCACAATGTTCTTTCAATCCTAGTGCTTAAAAAAAAAACAAGAGGCAAATGTCAGACCTCAGGGACAGGGCATGAAGCCTTTCTGCCTCTGCCAGTAGATGGCGGTGTTGTGCAGCTCTGTGTATTAATACCCTCCTACTGCAGATGGAATTTTTCAGCGTTAGAGCTCTCGGAGACATCCGCTCTCACAGGGAGGGCGTGGGTGGATACGCTCAGCTGCCCAGACAAGACTCTTCTCTCTGGGGACGAGTTCAGGATGAGCGTCCTGCGACCCCCCCCCCCCCCCCCCCCCCCCCCCACACACACACTCCCACCATCCCTGGTGTTGTCTCCTCCCTTCCACTTAACACACTGCTCTGCGCTCCTCACTCCTCACTGAGCCTGTCCATGTTAACCATCACATTAGTCTCCACAGGCGGCAGCTGGCCAGCAGACCCAGGCCACTAAATGCGCAGCGGCTAGTCATCAATAGTGCATCCCCAAGCCACCATTACAGAGACGTAGAGCTGATAGCACAACATTAGGAAAATCATCTGGATGAATTAGGATGCCAGTGCTCTACGGTGTCCTCAATGTATTGTATTTTTAATGCCGCTAGGCGTTCTGCGGTCAATAATTGATAGCTTTTCTATCTGAAAACCTCGCGAGGCCTCTGTCTCTCTTTTTTCTCCTTCTATTTTTAGCTCTAATTTCCTCATGTGCTCCAGAACAGGTCAATCTCAAACATGTTAATTGAACTAATTAAATTAAACTTTGACCTGAAACAACATAAAATACCCTGTACCCCAAAAAAGTTTCATAGTCTAATAATTTGTTTGAGCTCCTTCAGCTTTTACGGCCCAAATCCTGACGGACTTGATGACGAGTGGATCGAACTACTCGTCCCAATCTTCTGGAGCACATCCTTAAGACTTTCACTGGAGCTAAGATCAAGACTCTGTGGTGTCCAACTCAAAATGGTCCTTCATACTCGCAGAACCACTCTCACAATTATAACCTGAGGACATAAAACAATCAATAGATGTTACGACCTGGTCTTTTTTTATGTTTTTTTATGTCTTCATTTTAAGTTGCTGACCGACTTTAGGGGCGGCGGCTCAGTCTGTTAAGGGCCTGAGTGAATAATGGGAAAGTTGGCGGTTTGGGCCCCAGCTCCACCAGGTTGCTTCTTTGGGTCCTTCATCAAGGCCCTTAACCCTGTCCGATTCTGGGGCGCCATATAATGGCTGACCTTGTGCTTTGACCTCTGCATACTAACAAGAAGCTGGAAAAATAAAGAATTTTACTATGCACTAATGTATATATGAGGAATAAAGGCAGAACTTTTAGAAGAGGCTTTGTACGGAGGCTTGTATAGTGGACACTATGCATAATAGGTGCATCACTTCATGCTCTTCCCTTCTTGACACGCCCATCGCTCTGGAATAAGGTCAATCTGGACTCGCCAGACCACATGACCCTTTGTCCATCGCTCCAAAGTCTAATCTTTATGCTCCACAGCAAACTGAAGCCTCTTTCCTGATTATTCTCACTAAGAAGTGGCTTTCTTATGACCACACAGATGTTTAGTCCCAATCCTGTTTAGTCCCAATTACACTGTGTGTGTATGGAAATACTTTTACGTTCACTATTGAACATAGCTGTGATTTCTACTGTTGTTGTTTCTTTTTGTTTTTTTTTAATAATAATAATATGATAACTAAATGATAATAATAAATGTTTTTCCAGTCAAGCTAAAAATAAATCCAATGCACTGTAGAATTAGTAAAGACAGTCAATGTTAAACACGAAGCTCTTGAATCCACTCACTCACTCACTCACTCATCATCTATACCGCTTAATCCTGTATTTAGGGTCGTGGGAGGATTTAGGGCACAAGGCGGGGTACACCCTGGACAGGGTGCCAATCCATCGCAGGGCACACACACTACGGCCAATTTGGGAACGCCAGTTAGCCTAACCTACATGTCTTTGGACTGTGGGAGGAAACCGGAGTACCTGGAGGAAACCCAGCAAGCACGGGGAGAACATGCAAACTCCATGCACACGGAATGCACCGCGAATCGAACCCGGATCCTGGAGGTGCAAGTGGACAGTGCTAACCACTACACCACCGTGCCGCTCTCTTGAATCCATTGAAGCACTATTACATAGTTGAGACCCAGCTTGGCAAGTTAGTAAGATACAAGATCGTGAGTGGCCTGAGAAGAGGGATTACTATGAAAGATGATGCTTTGGAGCTTATGGCGTTCGGCTAGAGTAGGACAAAGAGAGGACAGACTGAAACGCTAAAGTGCTGCTGCATCACTTTCTTAAGTTAGCAATGAAGCGAGGGCTAAATCGCATTGGCACCTCTGTCATCATTTATTCAAACAGCATTGTGGCTCATGTAGGAAATTTTTGATAAAGAAAGACCAATTTGTCAATGACGCCAACTCAGAATTGCATTACAGTATAAATCTTGCACGTCACTGAAGATCATGCGTTAATTATAAAGATTAATATGCAGGTTTTCAGGGTTTTTTTCCCACCCTATAAGCCTAGAATTGCAGGTGTCAGCATGACTGCTGCGAAAATTGAGTCCTGATTTGCGTCAACACATTTTCAACCCTGGGTACATCTGCATAAACTCATATTTAGTCCTGCTTGAACAACCCCACTAGAAGTCTAAATGTGTGTGTGTTTTGGTCCCTCCTCTGTCTGCCATGAATACAGATCAGTGTCGTGGCATCTCTGGTGCTCTAGCCTGGATATGTATTCAATCAGCGCTTTAGCCCTCTGTACACACAACTGAAGTGCTTCTGCATATATGCAACTGAATAAACAACGGCCTTCTGTCAGGAGACAGCTGTCAACAGGACCACTTGTCCAGGACCACAAGCCCACTGACTGTCTGTGTGTAAGCATGTGTGTGAGAGTCTTTGTCCATGTCGCAAAATGTTTCTATTAGGCATCTGCGACAGGCCTGTACTACTGGCTGTGAATTGATAAAATTCAGATAATTGGCCACTCACCACAAATACATTTTCAGGAATTAAGCAGGTTTATGATCCAGATGTGCATGCATGCACAGCTGCTAATTCATCACACCAGCCAGGATGTGCTAGTAGTTAGGATCTTTGCCGGTGGGCACGGTTGTCCGAGGTAAAACAGGTGATTATGTTTAATGAGCCTAATACGATGAGTGCTTTGGGTATGAGGGGTCAGTAAATGGCAGCGACTTTGGATTTCAACAGGATACAATATCGATTTAATTCAAAGGGCTGCTGGGAGAATGTTAAATATGAAGGTTCTGTGCAAGTTCAGATAGAGTTGTCCCTGCGTTTGTTTGGTTATTCAGGGTTGGAGGCGGGGCTGGAGTCTATCCCAGGAGACTTTGGGCATGAGACGGGGTACACCCTGGACTTTGTGTATAAACGAGTGTGTATACACTATGGGCAATTTGGGAATGCCAATTAACACTACCCGGAGGAAACCCACCAAGCAGGGGAAGATCATGCAAACTCCATGCACACGGACTCCGAGGCGTTAATCGAACACAGACCCTGGAGGTGCGAGGCAACAGTGCTAACCACTAAGCCACTATCCCACCTGCATGTGTTTTGTGATTGATTTAAAAATAGTATAGTAATAAATCAGTTAAGGATTTTATAAAATTTTCCATTTTGCTCATTTGTTTAGTACCTCATTTAGTTTACTTTTCCATTTCTTTACCAAGGCCTCAGAGCTTCTCTAGGCGTGTGTTAATGTTAATACTTCAGCCGGAATACCCCTCAGATACCTTCAACTCCTTTATTCCACTCCTCTTCCAAATGTGCAGTTTCAGTGTCTGTATAAATGAGCTACTGCTGAGCCACGCCCTATCAGAGCAGAGCAAAAAGACGTTGGAGGGTCTCTTCTTATATGAGGTCACAATAGATTGTTAGTTTTTGTTCACACACACCCACACACGAGACCCATCTGAATGTCTAACTGTTGCCAAATTTCTAAATCCTGCCAAACAGCTTGTTTGATGTGCTCAAATTATATATATATATATATATATATATATACTGTATACTTTTGTACAGACCAAAAGTTTGGACACACCTTCTCATTCAAAGAGTTTTCTTTATTGTGTTCTTTAGCCCAAACAAGTCTCTTCGCTTGATGGTTTTGTGACTGCACTTGGGGACACTTTCAAAGTTTTCCCAATTTTTCGGACTGACTGACCTTCATTTCTTAAAGTAATGATGGCCGCTTGTTTTTCTTTACTTAGCTGCTTTTTTCTTGCCATAATACAAATTCAACCTCTTTGAATGAGAAGGTGTGTCCAAATTTTTGGTCTGTACTGTATGTATATATAAATCCTGATTTATCGACCAAATGTCAAACAGGAGCCTTCAATTCAGCTCGATTTTATTTATGTAGCTCTTCTCACGGTAGATATTGACACAAAGCAGCTTTGCAGAAGTCAAGGTCAAGTAAAAGACGAAAAATAAACTCTCCCTAAGGAGTTTTTAAAAATGTATTTATTATTATTATTATTATTATTATTATTCTATCAGTGCAATACTTATACTGTGTGTAGAGCTGCATGTATTCCGAATGGTGATAAAAGTAATTTCCCACCCGTGACCACGTTCTCATTACCGCTGTTCCTGGTGTGGTGTGTATTAAACACTGCAGCCTTCACTCCCCCGAGGCTTCCGTTTGTACCCCATTAAGGAGTATTATGTCTCTGTGGTCTGTGTTGCTTTTCCACCTGAAGAACCCGAACTGATATCCAGATGTGCTCAGGTGCTAAGCTTCGATTCTGCAGGAAGAATGAATGCCTGGAGATGTTTTACTAGCTTTAGTGTGTATTCTTACAGCTGCTGTCATCCTGACCTGTCCTGTGTCGACTGTTGTCTCACACACACGCGCACACGCGCACGTACACACACACACCCTCGCGTTCTTCTTTTGACTTTGTCAGTGTCCCAGCTCTTTGCCTTTTCACTGCAGGAGTTCTGACACAGTCGCTCCACTACGAGCACTCACTCTCCCTCTCTCTTTCTCTTTCTCCTTCTTTCTCTTTCGCTCTCACACACACACACATACACATTGATGTACACTCTTCTCGCTCGCATTCTCATTTTCACTCGCAACTCTGTTGCTCAGTCTCTCTCTCTCTTTCTCTCTCGCTCTCGCACACTCTTCTCTGTGTCTCTTCCTCTTTTTCTCACTCCATCCCTCTCTCCCTCCCTTTTTTGCACTGCGGCAGAGCAGTGTGGCTCCGTTGCCAAGGCAACTCCTCATTCGCAACCCCCCTTCCCACACACACACACACACACACACACACACACACACACACACATACACACACGTATACACATACACCCTTCACTTCAGACCAGCGAGACAATAAAAAGCTGCCAGCAAGACCGAATTAAATGTGTGGTAGGAGCTCCATGGATAGGAGGCAGCGACTGGGATGCCAGGGGGGGGTACAGTGGAAAGCGGGAGAGAATATCAATGAGAGGCAGAGAGCATTAAACAGAGGGATGAGGGACATCCAGAGAGGTGCAAAGGTTATTTATTTGTCTCCGAGCGAGCGCGCCATATGTGGAGCGTGGCATAAGTGTGCCAAAGGCGGTGCGTTTGCTTTAGGGGAGGAGGGAGCCTAATGAAAGGAGGGAAATTAATGAAAGCGAGGAGGGGAGGGGAGGGGAGGAGGTGCAGGAACGAGGGAGACTCCTCACTGACTGCTGGTCCACTTAGTTATTCATTGGAGCGCCGCGTGTAATCCCAGCATGCATTGATTCTACACTGGACCCAGAATGCAGCCCTGTGGGACTTCGCCATAGCCCAATGCAGCATATGGGACCCAGTGTTAATGATGGGGTGGGGCGGGGCCTAGTCACGCCCCGAAGGACCAGGGGGGCCTTGCATTGTGATTAAAGCCATGTTTGGAGACAATTAACGGCCCTTCAAGTCACGCGCCGCGGGCCCCTGGGACGGCGGGGGAGCAGGGAGTCGCTGGTGGGAGAGTGTGGGGTACCAGCTGAGCTCCCGTTCTGGTTCAGGTGGCACTTTCAATCTTAATCTTAATCCTTAATACCACCTCCTGTCCCTCCCCCAACCCTCCCTCCTTTTTCCACACTGAATAAATCATGTGCCAATTGCGGGCAGCTCCTGTTAGAGCTCACACACACACACACACACACACACACACACACACACGCACACAGATGTCTCTGGCCTCATTACAACACTTCTGTTGAGATGCTGAGATTTTGGCGAGCTGGCGTTTTTTTTTTTTAATGAGATGGCCTTACCTTCGATCTGTCTATTCATCTGTCTATCTGTCGGTCTGTCTCTGTGTGTATCCGTCCGTCTGTCTGTCCATGTGTCCATCTATCCAGTTAGTCCCTTCGTTCATCCTTTGTGTCAGTCTGTCTGTCTATCCATTCGTCTATCCTTATAATATAGTATATACAGATTATATTGTGTATAATATATAATGTTTAGATAAACCTGTATATAGTAAAAATCTTTGTGATGGAAAGAGAAGACGCCAAGAGATGCAAAATAAAGACAGGATAAAGTAACGCGAGGTAAAAGAATTTTGAATAAAAAGGAGAAAGCAACAGCCGTCTTCAGTCTTGACCTCTTGTAACGTCTCCTCCCCCTGCCCCCCCCCCTCCCCCCCCCCTTCCCTCCAGTCTGCCCTGGACATGCTCCCAGTGCTCCCAGTGGAAGCAATCACTACTCAGAGATGAGTCTTCACACAGCTGCCCCCTCTGTCCCGTTCCTTCTGATACACACACACACACACACACACACACACACACACACACACTCACGCACACATACACACTGTGTACATATCGGTGTTCCTGCACTCTTAAATATACCCCGTGTGTACATAGTAGCATTTGAAATTCTTGTGCAATGTTTCAGCCTGCCTCATACTCCCATTCAGATTCTTTGTCTCACTGGTCCTCCCTCCCTCCCTCCATCCTTCTACCCACTCTACACACACACACACACACACACATGGCAGCCTCCTCCACCACCTCATCGTCCCCCGGGTTTGCAGGTCCAGAGCAAATATTTGTTTGTGCAGCGTTCCATTTCAGCCGATTTAAAAGGGTGGGGGTAAACAGAGACAGACATTAGAGCAAGGAGTCACTGAGAGGATGGAAGAGAAAAGGGAAGAAATAAAGAAGGAGTGAATGGCTGCGTTTATGTACCGCGCCATCTCCTTATTTGCACCGTGTAGCGTATTGTAATGGGGCTGGCCTAGTTTTAAGCCTTGGGCGATGCAGCACTGCCTCCAGCTTGCAGTGTGGAATGACTTCGGAGAAAATTACATCATACTTATACAGGAATCTGTGCTTACCAGTCATGTGTGAGTGAACAAGCGTGTGACTGTTCACTGTTCTGTGTGTGCACCAGCATGAATTCACATATGTTATTAGACCAAAGAAAAAAAAATACAGGTACCAGATGTTTCAGTTTGGCAAAGTGTATATTTTTTGTCATTTCTTTGGTTTTACTTCATAAAAAAAGACACCTTATGCAACAGAATATTAGCACATATTAGATAATGCTAAAGGACAAGCGGTAAAGCATCAGGACAAGTTTAACACAGGGTTTCACACTAATACTGTATGCTCAGGTAATTCGGATTTCGAATTTGTTACAAAGACAGCAGGGACAGACGTCAGGCATGGAGTGTCGGGGTTTTCAGTTTCATCATCAAAACTTGCTGGTAGGTGTTTAAGATGGGAGAACAAATCAATTCAATCAATTATGTAGTGTGATTCTTTTGTGTGGCAATTCATATATCGCTTCAAAATAAAATAAATATGAATCCTTTTTTTAATTGGGATATGTTTGGTAAAGTGCTACAGTTCCTCTATAATCCTGCAGGGGGTGCACTCTAAACTATTCACACATTGGCAGGCAGCGCCGCATCCGGTGTTGATGTCTGTCTTTCGGCTGCTCCTGTAGAGGGGTCGCCACGGCGGACCACCCGATCCATACGCACAGGTTTTACAGGTTTTTACACCGGATGCCCTTCCTAACACAACCCTCCTGAACCAGTGAGAATCAGGTGCAGATGATGGCTGATGATCAGGCTGGTGATTAGTGTAATGGTGACGAGAGGGGAAATGAGATTGCTGCTGAGGTTGTTTCAAGCTTTAAATGGAAAGAATTTTGAATGAGTGTGGCTCTAGACGTTTTTTCACAAAACTACATGGTTTTATATTGTTTCTTATCTTGTGCATGTCCACGGCATTACTAAGCATTATACAGGATGTCCCAAAACATTTGACATCATTTGAAATATGAATATCTGAGTAACTACTGTACATGCCCTAATTAAATAGGCTTCATGTTTAAAGATGTATTTGTCAAAATTCCAACAACATATTCAAACGGATGTAGATGTTCTAACCGATTTGACCGACTGTGACCCGACACACGTCAAGTCCGACACGTTCGCTTTTTTTTTTGCTCAACTGTAGCGTGGGGATTTTCTTTCCTCCCAAATGCGAACATTATGCTTGTTGACTTTGGCATTCGTATGAAACGTGGCCTCATCACTGAAAACGAGACACTTTTTGAACTCCTCATCTTCGAGTTTCTGTCGCATAGCAACACAGGATTAAATGTAAACTTAGCTTTTACACATCTTGTTAAAATCTGAGATAATTTGAGTGAGAATTGGCTACGTAGGACACCCTGTATTTGTATTATTATACAAGAATAAATTATTTGTGTTAAACTTTATAAAGAAAGCCTAGTTCTACCCCCTCTCCTCCACTTTATATATTTATAAAGTCAGATGACTGTCTCAAGCTGGACGTGTGAGTATAATAGAATTATATATATATACTGTATAGTGGAGGCTTCCTTACGTCACATAATTTTGCATCATATTTTGGGGCTTGTATATTTGGGGTGATGAATGTCTAGCTGTGCCGAAACCCAGAAAAAACCCTCCATCCTCTGCTTTCCCATACTGTACTTCCTCTCTTAAAAGTGAGAACTTTCTTTTTTGGAAGATAACGCAATGTGTGTATCCGAGAGGAAGGAAAGGACGAGATCTTTTAGTTCACTGTGATTAGTTGATTTGTTTCTGCTCTGTTGTCTTTAAATGTTAAAAGTGGAGATTAATGTCTCGGCTCATCTCTACCATCTAATTAATCAGTCGTCGGTACATTCTGTTTTTCTCGTGTTTATTAGTAGATGATGGAAAAGTCTGAAGACGCATACAGTTTGCATGAACTTGGTCATGAAAGCATGTTAACATTACTTATTTCCACGAAGCAAGCAAGTGAATGAGAGACATTTAGAATTGTTTATTCATTTCTACACAAAGATTCCAAGATGCCTTTGTGAAAGCATATTTTCATTTCATCATTTCACATAATGCACATGAAGTCTCCTATTTCATACGGCTTTTGAATGTAACCTACCTACTGTAGAAAGCAGACCGTCGATAAACTAGTTTCTCAGAGGAAGAGTAAATTGTAAATGCATGTGCTTGCATGGTTGAGTGCTCTGTGTGTGTACGTGTGTGTGAGAGCTTGTTTGTGCATGCTTGTGTGTATGTATTTGTTTATGAGCACTGGGATCCAGCACCGGCTGACTCAGCTGTCGAAGTGGCCGGGGCACGTATGACGAACAGGACCTGCTAGCAGCTGGCACACTGCCCCAGTCCAGAACGTGGCCATCATCCGGCTAGTAAGACAACTGAGCCACAGGCTGTAGGGAGGCAGAGATGAGGAGGATAAAACACTGCTTAACTGCCAAGAGGAACTCTCAGCAAAAAAAAAAAAAAAACGGAGAGCATTTTGTCAGCAGAGTGCTGGTGAGGAAAAGAAATGCAAATGGTTTTTACTAGCCGGTCTGGTCACTCATAATAACCTCCTGGCGGCAGTGAGACTGAAGAAAAGCTTCATCAGTGGATTATGACTTTCACTGTAGTATCTTTTAGTGGTTTAATGCTGTAGATTTAGTATCATATCATAGCCAGCTTTAACGGTTTCATCAGTTTTGTGCTACAGACGATCAGACCAGACAGGCTAGTCTTCCTTTCCCACGCACAACAAGAGCTGCTTATACACGGAGCCTAATATTTCACCAGCGATGGGAATAATAGCCCATCGGAACAATCTGACCCGATCCGGCCCGATCAGAATGAACTTTTAACTCTGAATCGAGGGGTGTTGGGAATCTTTAATGATGCAGTCGATTGGTAAATATTATACATGTAGACACTTTATCTGATCATTTCTCTCATCCATCCTGTACATATTGTGCCCTACATCAGGGTAACATTAGTTTAATGGGATGAGGGGAAATTGTGCTTCCAGTCCTGATCGGTAAACTGTGTGTGAACAAATCTGTGTGTGGGTCTGCGATGGAGGAAGAAGCACTGACCGACAATAACTGATCATAACTCCATAAGAATGTGGGATTTGTTCAACAACAACAAAAAAAAAGAAGCCTAACTTACCTCGAAGTTGGAGAAAACTTCTGCATACTGGGAACACCTGACAAGACCTGTTGTTATAGATGCTATACTGTATATAGTTATATATAGATCAGGACTGGAGTTTCCTACAGTCTACTCCAATAACAAACTGGACTTTATATCAACTTAAAGACATCTCCTGCTATACTGAACTTCCAGCCTCCTAACACACAGTATGACTGCAGATCAATTCCTGTTATCCGTTATCACCTAAATGAGGATGGGTTCCTTGTTGAGTCCAGTTCCTCTCAAGGTTTCCTCCTATTTCCATCTCTGGCAGTTTTTCATTGCTCATCAGGGACTATCTGATCATTTTGGGTCATGCACATGTTCTCACACATTTCATACACATTTCCATATTTTCCTTTGCTTCTGTAAAGCTGCTTTGCAACAATGACAGTTATTAAAAGCGCTATACAAATGAAATTTTATTGAATTGAATGTACTGTATATACACTACCGCACAAAAAGTTTGGGAACTCCATGGTCGTTCCTGATTTCTATTTCTTTCTACACCGTAAAACGATGCTGAAGGCGTCCAAAATATCCAATGATCTCCTTTGAACAGTTGATATTGAGATGTGTCTGCTATTTATGCTTTGTGCAGTCTTCATAATGGCACTAATCTGAGGTGCTGTTTGTTAATTGGTGATTTCTGAGGCTGGCGATTATGAATGAACTTCTCTGCCGTAGAGGTAAGTTTTGGTCTTCATGAGAGTCAGTTTCATCATGGAGCTTGATGGGGATTGGAAACACACTCCACAATATTGTTCTTGTAAGAACTGTTCCAGAAAGGATGACCTCCAGGTCTAAAAATAACAAATGACCGTTGTTGTTGCTTTTGTTACGTAATTCCATAATTCCATTTGTTATTTCATAATTCATAAAAAATTCAGTATCGTTCTAGAAAACAAAAACGAAGCAATTTGCAAGTGATCCTAAACTTTTGAGCAGTAGTGTGTATATATACAGTATATATCCTGTCTGTGTGTGTGTGTGTTTGTGTGTGTGATCAATCTGTGGTTCAGAGAACTCTCTCTGAGTGAAAACAAACCTGAGATGTCTGCACTTTCCTCCACACGACCTCAAAAATCAATCCTACTCAGACTCAAATATTTGGGTCAACTGTAAAAATTCCCCTGCTCTCCCTGAAATTTAGACGTTTCAGATATTTCCCCAGGATATCTAATTAACGTTCTCACTCATGTCCTGATTTTGCATTTGTAGAGGTATAATGATTTTTTATCGATATTGACATGACTGAAAACCACAAATCTGTCCTCAAATAAATGATGTGGACACTAAAACAAATCCAGAATCTAACCTTTTTTCCCCAGTCCTGCTAAGTGATTGCTTCTTTGTCCGAGCTCAGATAATGAAAGGAGCGGCTCAGGAAGGCTTCAGAGGCTTGGGACTTGACCTGTCACTCAGCTAATCCAGAGCTTTAGGAACTCGTTACAAAGGCGGCCTCTGCAAGGAATTGAGCATTTGAGGCAGGTTTGCCAGTTTGTCTTAGAAGCTGCCGACAGATAAGTTGTCTATGGCTTTCTGAAGCACTGTATTCTACATTTTATCTCTAATAGTTATTCGCTGAAGGTCGGATTATTTGCTAAATGTTAATGTCTTCCAAAAACAGTGATTTTCAATACCTTTCCCTGAATCAAGCTCGATGTTACCCAGACGCATAATGCACAGCACTCCTGATATTTTTTTTGTGCACTTACTGTATGTGGCTGGAAGCTTCCGAATCTTGAAGGTTGCACTTTTATTAGGTCTCTATGACCACGTTTAGTCATAACAAAGGCTAGAAATCTGTTCGCTCACCTCAACGTACGCTTAGGGTGTGATAAAAAATGAATCTATAAAAAAATATCGCTTTAAACCAATGAAGCAAGTGACAGGAAATCTAAAACATAAAAGCACAGTCATAATATTATAATAACAAAATGAACTATAAGCAGTAAAACTGTCAATAAAACAATGAAACAGGGGTGCGGCAGACAATAACAAATCACGTCATCATGCCTTTATAAATAAATAAAAACAACGTAAGTGGTGTTGCACAGATACAGATGCCGGTAATGAAGGCGTTAGGAAAGCGACGAATTGAGGATGCTCGTTATAAGTCGTCAGTATGATGGTCACGGGGTGTAGGCCTTGTTTTCTCACATAAAAGTGTTCCGTATCAGTATCAATGAGTGTCACTGAGCGGGTTTTACACAACAACGAGGACAAGCCCAAGTTCTGCATGGAAATTTTGCACATGCAAAAAGTTTGTTGGACTGTTTTCCTTTTTCTACTGCTGCTGGGATTATTACCTAACAATCCCTCCTCCCTACTTGAATGGGTATGCTTGATCATTCATGCATCTATCCAATCAGCCATTCATGTAGCAGCAGCTCAACACATTAAATAATGCAGATACAGACAGATACAGTAATGCAGATACGGTGGCATAGTGGTTAACACAGTGGACTTGCACCTTCCATGGTTGAGGGGTGGTTTCTGCCTCAGGGTCTGTATGCATGTTCTCCCCGTGCTTCCCCATAGTCTGAGAGTGAGTGTGTGTTCTTGTGAGCCCTGCAATGAATTGGCACCCTATCCACCGTGTACCCTGTCCCGTGTCTAAAGTCCTTTAGGATAGGCTCTAAACATCCTGCAACCCAATACAGGATAAGCAGTATAGAGAATAACAGAGGTACTGGTTAAAGCCGTTTGTAAATGTTTACATTCCATATCTAATGTGATCTTGGTGGCCAGAAATGGTTGAGGTCTGCGGCTTAGGGGTGCCTAGTGGTTAGCACAGGGTCTTGCACCTTCCAGGGTCCGGGTTCGATTCCCACTTCAGGGTCAAACTCCATTCCCACTTCAGGGTCATGGAGTTTGCATGTTCTCCTCGTGCTTGGTGGGTTTCCTCCGGGACTCAGATTTCATTCTTCAGTCTAGAAACATGCAGATTATGCTGATTGGCATTCCCAAATTGCCTGTAGTGTGTGAATGGGTGTGTGAATGTGTGTACTATCTGTGCCCTGCAATGGATTGGCACCCCATCCAGGGTGTACCCCACCTCGTGCCCTAAGTCTCCTGGGGTAGGCTCCAGGTCCCCACCGGCCCAGTATACCGGATAAAGCGGTATAGACTACTAGCGGTATAGGATTTTCAAATGCAACAGTCTTTGGAGATTATGCAGAATGGAGTTTGGGGGGTGGTACTGTTGGTCTGTAGAATCACCATGATGGTTCAAGCTGACCAGAACGCTATAGAAAGTAAACTAATCAATCTTCCCAGCCATAATGAGAAGAAAAGCATCTCAAAATCTGCAATGTACAGTACAGTACATGGCTACACCAGCAGGAGAGCACCCTGGGTTCCAGTCCTGTCAGCCAACACTGACTAGACAAAGACCAGCATGAATGATACAGTATGTTTATAAACATATCAATTATAAAAAATATGCTGCAGATAGTCATGTTCATTGAGATCTACATTTGTAGTGCGACGTCAGATACAGACACTACTGTGTATTATGCATTCAGCCATGTCCGACCCTTGGAGATTTCATGCTTACGCTCTGCATGCTTTGCGATCTTGTGCCAACTCCTTCATTTCACTCATGTTCTTGCCAGTGTCTGTCTAGATGGTGTCGAGCCAGCGAGTCCTGTGCCAGCCTGGTACCACTGACCATTCCTAGCATGAGGTCTTTTTCAAAGTGAAGCATTATGTTTCTGCTTCCAACAACATGGTTTTCAGGTTTTCATTTCAGGCAATCTTGCACCTCTTTTGGCCTTTCCCCAACATCAAAAGCCTCGATTGTCCTTCTGTCTAACTTTTTAGTGACCAGGTTTCACGGCCATAGGGTGCAATTGGGAACACTATGGTTGTGACGAATCTGCATTTCGTTGCGACGCTCAAGTCTTTCGGGGTACCTGAATCAGATGTTTGCAAAGTTCAGATGTTGTTCCTGCTTTCTACGTCGCATCACCACACTGGAGTTGTACAGCTGAGGACTTTTGCTGGTGTAGTTTTTCAGCCACAGCTTCAGTTTGAGAGAGCATTACAAAACCATTTAGGAGAAAATCAATTTGTCGACCTTGTCTCCTCCACCGCAGTGCAGTCCTAGTAACAAGTTTCCACAAGTAATAAGAAGTGCTAGGGAAGAAATCTCAATCAATAGCCTTTGTCTTGTGTCATCCGTTTCTCATCAGAAAAATGACGGTGAAGGAGTTTTGGATGGAACTGCGAGGAATTCGTCTGAAATTACATACATTTTGTGCATGCCTTCATTAATATGGATGATTGGTGGATTAATAATTCAGCCCAGGTCTGGTAATGTAATTAAATCCAATTTCACTTAACAATAATCCACCTGCACTGTAATTAAGTGAACGCAAGTATTATGTTAATGTGTATTTAGGGTTATATTCAATTTCAATTCAATTTTATTTGTACATTGTCGCAAAGCAGCTTTACACAATCAAAAGGATTATATACGTTTCTTATGCTTCTTGAATTGTTGCATTATGTTTATTTTTCCTGTGCCATTTTAACACATTTTATAATGCTAATCTATTGATCAAGACATTTTCTCTCTCTCTATTACTTAGTTTAACAATCAGCACAAATCACATTACTTTGCATATAACATTTTATAACAGTAGCATAAAAAGTTCTAACTGAAAATATAAATAGGTCCTGAATAAAAGGGGTGATTATTTTATTTTTTATTTTTGACAGCTTTCTTTTTTAGTAGCCCGTAATTGAGGCCTGAAGCCATCCAAGGTTCTATCAGAGTGTAGGAGAGTTTGAGATCTGAAAGTTTAAAGTTCTCGGTTGCTTGGTGATGTATCAATGACTTAATCGTCTACGAATTGGTTATGCATGACCCAGTCAAAGTTATGTTGTACTTACAAATCACTTACAGTGTACTTTTGACCCTATGAACCAAGTCTATTCTGAACCTCCATGAACTGTCTAAAAACTTACCTAGGGAGTTCAAACAGCACCTAGCAATTTGCTATGGATTGCCCATTCGCTGCAATTTGTCAATACTTGCTACATTTAAAATAAATAAATAAATAAATTTGTAAAAGGCAACCCATTTTCTAAGGATTTCATTAATTTCCTGTCAGCTGACCCATCAACAATGAACCGTAGCCCTCTGTTTTTGATGCCTACTAATTATCATTTACATCCAGGTGGTGCAAAATTTTGTGCATTGATCTCAGCATAGCTAGTGAAAAAATTGCACATCGCAAACGGTCTGTGGTCGAGTCTCAAATCGTTTCATTCTCCGAATTTAAGCCGACTACGTCGTTGGTGGAAAAATAAAGCATTCAATAACTACATTAGCTAGCGGCCGGCTAGCAAAAACAAATTTTGTTTTTTTTTTATTCTGAGTTGAAATGCTGACAGTTTGTGAAGGTTTGTAGTTAGCAAATTGTAGCAATTGGCTAGTTTTTGGCCATATAATGAAGAGTCAGTACAGTTCACCTACAAATAACTTGCACAAGATTTTTATTTATTTCGACGGCTATGATTTCGAACTCTGACAAGCGTCCAGGTGATCTCCCCAGGGATCTCCTCTACAATCTTGACACTGTACTGGCATCACAGTCAGAAACGTGAGAAAACCACCTAAGAAAATGGTCTGACATGATTCTGGTCTGAGATTCGAACCATCACGTCATTAGAAACAAAAATACATACAGTACACGTTTGTAAAAAAAAACAACAACACTTTTTTCAGAACCTCTCTACAATACAGTACGTTCCATAGAGACGCTTGACTAAATTTGTTTTGCTCTTATTCAGCTGTTCAATCTCAAAGTCCATTGATCTATTTATGCATTGATGCTGTATATTTATGAACAGGGACTGTTTCCACAGCTGCAGGACTAAATGAATCAATTCAGTCCATCATGGTGCAGTTTTTTTTTTTCGTATGATATCTTTGAGCGAAATAGCCTGATGCTAAAAATAGAGCGATATTTCACTTTAAAACAAAATCAGACACAGGAACGAGAGCTCCGAACAGTCTATATAGACTAGAAACAACAATCTTTATACTACTCTATAACACTCAGAAGGTGTTAAGTAGGGAATAAAACATGACCAGCCATGCCGTTATTGGAAAGTAGACAGGAACGGGGTGGTGTGATGAATCCTGATGCGAAGGGAATTCACAGCTACTACACTGAAGCTGTCTAAGTTTCAATAATCGCACATTCCAAAGTGTTTATTCCTCATATACCACACTGATTTGCCAATGATTAGCATTTCTAAGTTAGTAGTGATATACATACTGTATATAATAACATGATTTGGAACTTTAATGAGAAAGTTAGTTCATATTAGTACTTACATTCTGACACATCTGTTTTTATTTTCTCTCTATTGAAGTTAATAACACAGCAAAAAACACCACCAACCCAGTGGCGGCTGGTGCAAAAATGCTAAAATTTAACTTACTAAAGTTACTCGCCTGTAAATAACTATTTATCAGGTGATTAAGCATCATTACTACTAGTATAAATTAAAGGCGTGACTCACATCGCATCCAGTCAGCAGCTCCGCTTCCCGTACGAAGTGCTGGAAAAGACTAGTTGAGAATGGTCCAATCACATGAGCACAAATATTTAAAAACAATATTGATTGGCTAAGAACAAAAGTGGGAGGGTTCGGGTCGCCCCAAGGATGATTTGAAAAGATCCAATCAGAGCTCAGCCTCAAGTCACATGCTTTTCCAAAATTTACGTGCCTACATAGACACTCGTTTGTCCGGCGCCCCGCGTACAAGAAAACAAATGAACGTAATAAATAGCAAATAAATTACAATAGCAAAGAAATACAGCGACGTAATGTGATTAAATGACCTTGCCATGTCACCAAGAACCCGGAAAGAGTAACGCCCGATACTGGAGACTCCTTCCACAAGTGTTCCATCATTTCAATAAATTCACCTGCTTGACTTGTTGAATAATGTTTTTTTTTTATTCGTTTATTTTTAGCTTTAGATCATGTGAAGCGCCTGCCACACACGTCCCCGGTAATGATTAGCTGGTATAGGAACGCAAACGCATTAGACGAAGAGTGTTAATTTAAACCTCATTACTACTGTCAGATGCAAAGTTATAGAAAATTAATCCGCTCTTCAGAGTGATTTAAGAATTCACCGGCGCTCATCTTTTCCTACAAAAGCAGCTTTGACAGTAGAGCCAGCTGCAAGGTTTATATTAACACTGTCGTTCTAATACATTAATGTTTCTATAGTAACATATTACACAGGATTGTTGTGACGGATGCTTCTCATAAATAGATTTAAATATAGATGTCTGTAGTTGTTGACGGCATGATGGCTCAGTGGTTGTGGTCTTGCACCTCCAGGGTCCTGGTTCGATTCCCACCTCAGGGTTTGTGTGCATGGACTTTGCATGTTCTCCTAGTGTTTGGTGGGTTTCCTCCTTGTGCTCTGGTTTCCTCCCACAGTCCAAAGACATCCAGATAAGGCTATTTGGTGTTACCAAATAGTATGTTAATGGGTGTGTGAGTGTTGACCGTAATCACCATTGGCCCCCACTGTGCCTATTTGGACTACAAAGGTTCCTAGGTGGATGTAATTGTTGGCTTAGTGTTTTTCCCCCTCTGCATTTACATATATACAGTAGCATTCACGGAAGGAGTCTCCAGTGTCAATGACACAAGAATGTGGTTTCTTTGGAAAGTGCTTTGTGGTTTCTTGGTAAAATGACAAGATGCGTATTTTTGTCTTATTAATATTATTATTAACTCTCTTCTAAGATGTTCAACAGCAGGTTGCTGTAGTATAGGAGTAATAAAATACTTTTTATGCCCCTTCGTAGCAGAATAATCCCACCTGTCATGGATAACTTGATTATAACCAACCAAAATCTGTTGTGTTTTAATCCTTGCGTAATACCGCGTAGACGATTGAGAGCACGGATCTTTTCATTTTCTCACAGTCTGCTAGTTTCCATGACAGAAGAGCTGTTGTGAGTCATCTCTATCCAGAACACACAGCTACAGCTATTAAAAATGCAAGAAATTAATTTTGCATAATAGTAAAGACTAATTGTTGTTTTTTTAGGTTCAACCCATGGCCATACATTATCAGTAGAATAAATAGATATTGATAATATATACCAGATTTGGTTTGATAAAAGCAAACAAGCAACCAACCAAAAAAAAAAAAAAAACAGAATGGAGATCAGGAAACAAGGATGACTATTGCAAACTCAGGCAAGGCCTTGCACAGAACAGTAACACTAGAGGGGCTATATATACGCCGACTGAGGTAACTTGACAGGATGCAGGTAAAAATAATGTTCTGGGAGTCACACTGAGCCAAATACGAACTTTTAAGGATAGAGGAATATAAATTTCATGTTACGTAATATTTTGTATTTATAACAAACTGATATTGAGGCCCTGGGTATGTGCCAATATCTTCCACTGACTCGATACTGTCACCTTTCTAAAGACAACAGGAAGCAGAAATTTGAACTAACTTTTCTGTTTAAAATGCACAGTAGTTCCGGATAAAACAGCATATGTATGTGGGAATTGGCCCAGTCCATACATATATACATACTGTACATGGGTTCTTTCTTCCTTCTTGCTTTAACACAACTTATGTCACACTCTAACATCAAACACCAGAGATGCAGCGCATGGCCTTCTAAGCCAAAAACAGCTTCTATTTTTCAGTCCCGCCTTCAGGTCTCAGTGTGCAGGGAGTTTGCATGTTCTCCCTGTGCTTGGTGGGTTTCCTCCGGGAACTCTGGATTCCTCCCACAGTCCAAAGACATGCAGATTAGGCTAATTGGTGTTTGGCATTGGATAAGGCATTGGACTACGGTTCAGAAGGTTCCTGGTTTAAACCCCACTAAGTTCCACTAAGTTACCACTGTTGGGCTCTTGAGCAAGGACCTTAACCCTTAACTTCTCAGATGTCTAATGAGAAAAATGTAAGTCGCTCTGGATAAAGGCATCTGCCAAATGCCTAAATGTATGCGCTTATGCTCTATTGGCACCCTGTCCAACATTGTACAGGATAACCGGTATAGAGAATGAATGAGTGAGTTTTCTTGATCCAATTTTAGTAATTTCATGTTTTTTTTGATTGATGCAGACAAACATTATGATCCTACTGGAATGGTCTTTTTTTGTTGTTGTTCTTTCAGTGTCTCAGACTTCTGTGTTTTTTTTTTTTATTATTATTATTATAAATTTTTTTTGTATAAAGATGCAAAAACCAGGAATTGGTTGGTTTTTAATTCACCATGTGGGTTAGTATAATATAGTATTTGGCTTCAAAATCAGTTTTGCACAGCTGCATCCTGATATTTCTACCTATTCTTTTGGCAAGTTGCTCAAGCTCCTTGAGATTGCATAGAGAACATTTGATTAACAAATTTCAAGTCTAGCCAAACAGTGTAAATCAGGTTAATGTCTGGGCTTTAAACTACTTAGAATTATGGGGGCTTTCCAGATGTTGACATGGACAGCTTTTAACCCTCACTATTATGTCACCTGTGCACTAAACTACACTTGGGATGCTCTGTAGATATACTGTACTGCACATGGTGACATCTAGTACAAAAAGTGCCGTTTCTACAGTATAGTCACAGGTATTCATGGAAATGTTTAGATGTACAGTATAGTCTGATCTGTTGCATTGCTTAGATGATAATTGGTGTAAAGACAACTTTTAATCTCCTGTGTTTGTTTCCAAGGCATGGTTTAGATTTGATTTGAAAACTTTCGGCCCTGGTTGGTACTTTGGCACTTTAATGTGAAGGAAAACAGTGCATGACCCAATGACTGACCCAAGAAACTTGATGTAGGCTGTACTGTAATTATATTATCTGTCTGCGGTGGAACAAAAGGTGCAGATTTTATAATTACTGCCTTATTGGGGTTAATACAGATGAATTCTAGTAGCAAGCTAACAAATGTTCAGAGATATCGATCAAGGACACTGTAGATAAAATTACTGCAAGCTCCTATTTGTTTGCTCTGATGTTAAGGATGCTGTTCTTTTAAAGTTTCTCTTTTATCGACTGTTGTGTGTTTTTTCAATTCCCAAACAAGCTTAACAGCAGGAAGACTTCAGCAAAAAAAAAAAAAAAAAAAGCGATGAAACAATTTGATGATACTTTGTACTAGTCATACAGTATAGTTAGAAGCTTGGTGAAGCAATAACAGCATCGCTTGCAGTATGCTCCAGTGTTAATTAATTAATTAATATTGCCTTTTATCAGCTGTGCGCTAAAATGATCCTAATTTGGTTTATAAACCCACTGGGATAATAAGCTTTGTTTCATACAGGGTTAATTCATATTTCTATTTATTTGATGGTCAGTGTGCAGAAATGAAGCGTTGTGGCTTCCAGACACGTCTCCTGTGATACACACAAGACTTTATGATGATTGGTTCCTGACGTGTACCTCTGATGTAGAGCAGCCTGGAGAACTGTTCCTCAGGACTGCATTAAAAATACAATAATGTCTGGCTTTTTGGAAGCAAAATATGAAGAAATGAGGGCTCAAGACTTTTACAGATTACCGTTCAATTAGAAGAATTAAATATTCACGTATGCTTTTATCGTCTTTGTTTTGATCAGTAAGTGCATTTACAGTAGTTCTAAAGTTCTAGTTTTCATCCATATGCATGATCTCCGTTGTGTACCTGTGAATTCATCACATTAACAGTGGTGATGTGTCATTTGTGAATGAGTCTAGTCTTTGATCCAAAACTGTGCTTTCACACTACGTTCTCGGTCACGGACCTAGACACGAAGTAAGGCTTCTGTGCAGTCTTGTTCTCTTGGCTCCCAAATCATCTAGGTGCCATCTATTGTATTGAAAAGCGTTTATACGCTGGTGTACTCGGGTACGAAACAGTATTAATAATGCAAAAGTTGGCCAGAGGGGAAAAGGGAGCATTCGAGCATGGGGAAGCAATTGTGTATAAAGTCCCCTACATACAAACTTTCGAAGATACAAACGCGCTTTCTCGCATCCCAGGATGTCCAGAAGCGGTGATGAAGCTGGTACTGCTAAGAAGCATTAAGTAATAATGATTGAGACGAAAGTGAAAAGAATTGAGAGAATGGAGCAAGGTGAAAAGATGGCAGACATTGTTTGTTCTTATAACATGAATCGCTTAACCATCGGCTAAGCCATCGTTCCTAAAGAACAAAGACAAGATCATGGAACATGTTAGTGTTATACGGTGCATAGCTAGTTGTGTTAGTATCCCAGTACCTGGACAATGTTTGTTGGACTTACGAACAAATTGGACTTACAAACGAGCTCTCGGAACAGAACTCGTTCGTATGTAGGGGACTTGCTGTAGCCCAAGATAACATTAGGAGCTGACTTGGATATCTGAAGTTACACAGTGTTTTCACCAAAATGCATTTGGATCTGGTTTGATGGTAAAGAGAAATATAATTTAGAAATATCTCGAGTGATTTGTCTGTAAATGAGGTAATGTGATGTTTTAACATCGTGTTAATTGTGGTGTTTGTAAAGTATATTTAGAAAGCGGCCATCAGGATAAGTTCTTTGAAATTTGAACGAGTTACTTTTTTTTTGTAATTTAATAAGTAGGACACAGCAGGCACAATAATAGTAATAATAATAATACGTAATGATTTTTTTTGTACTGTTTTTGCCAAAGCGGTTATGCAAGATGATGGTTTCGCATTTGTTTTTTTTTTAAGACGAGAATGTTTCAGAGCATAATGTTAACTTATATTGTAACTCAAAATCTAACATTTGGTCAAAAGTCTAAGTGAAAGGAGAAGATTGATGAGTCATTCATGAGGCGAAAGATCCGGTTTAATTGCATCGATCCACTAACAGAGAGCGGACATTTGCCTCAATATAGGAAAACTCAACACAACTTTTGTTGCTAGAATAGGACTCGGTAATAAATAAAGGAAGACCTTTGAGTCATCAAAGCCCACCGTGAGCCACAAAACCACAACCAGCAGGCATCGTTCCCAGGCTCCATACAACACAACAGCATTTGTTCTGAAAACTTGTGCTGTTCATGACGTTTGACCCTGGAAATAATGAGGTCTTGCACAGTAGCGCTTCTGCTCTCCGGACTGAGAGCGCACACAACGCTAACTGTGGCAGTGTTTCTTAAAGACTTAAAGCAGAGGAACAAATGGACGTGTCATGGGGAATGGAGGGGAAACTCTGTCCCCAGGCAGCTGCTGCGGTGGGACCGGAGAGCAGCATGACTCAACCGAGCTGCACTAATTGAGACGTAATAGCTTCCTAAATTAGCCTGGCATTAATGTTTATCCATTGGAGGTTTGCTTTCTGTCTCATTGATCAAGGGATCGCTGGAGTATACGGAAAGAATAAATACATCGAGTCATTACCGAATCATCCTGTAACAACCAGGAAGTGCTGATCTGGCACTAGATCTCCATCATCTTTAAAGCAAAGACTGATCCGATTAGGAATCAGTGATATAAAGATTGATTAAAAAAAAATATATATATATATTATCTGCAGGAAAAATGAACCCTATATCACAAGGCTAAATTTTATGTTTCCTCCTGTTCAGACTCTTGTCATTTTCATCCAGAGAGTGCCATTATTTTTGAGCATTGGAGTGGAATCAGAAATCAACCATGGAAAGCAACCTTTAATTTAGAAGAGATTAAATGCAAATGGCAGCCGGCGCTGAACCCGGCGGAGGTTTTAGCGAAACGGAACGGTGTGCTACTTAGATTTTATCCCGCATTAGGATGAGGTTAAGCCACCTCGTCAACCTCTGATGAGTAATTAGCTGTACTTGCTTGTGTGGTTGTCGCGGTGTTCCGAGACAGAGGGTGAAATAACGTTGGGAGAACAAAGTGCCGTAAACAGCGATAAACGCGAGCTAGCTCAGTCGAGGTCCCCGTTTGAATTCCGGAGTGAATTGAAGGTTGGAGTGAATCTTAAAGCTGATTAATGATCGCGGCTCCGTTTTAATCGTGTTATCTGGTTGGTTTAGATGCATTCTGGGATGTAAAAGTTATACGAGGGCCATTTAAGGATATAAAAATACGAGGGCCATTCAAGTCAATCCGGGGACTTTGATAATCAAAGTCGTAACACCAATACCACTTGCACGTTACAGGAACTCGACTGGGAGTTATTACCTGACCTCATCCTGACCTCGTTTCAAGCCATTTCCACGTTTGGGCCTTCAAAGGAGTTCCCGGGGTTTCGGACATGAAGCAGGCAATCTTATCATGGCTTTGATGTATTGAGAGAACTTTTTAACTTGATGGTATACAAGATAAGTGCATTAGTGTGGCAGGGGATTATATATCATTATTATTTTTTTGGAACTTTTGTAACTGTTTTCTATCATAATGCATAATCAAAAGTCCTGGTTTGACTTGAACGTCCATCATATTAATCTGTTTGTATAAGAAATGGTTGAAGAGCCTGACACTGGATGTTAAACAACTTTATACAGACAATTATTCCTTATTAACCTTTTTATCGTGTGTAAGGTTACAGACACTGGAATGTTATCATCCGGTACAACATGAAACAAGGTGTGTTAGTTTTGGTGTAACTGACCTACTCTACCTGGAGTGAGTTATTCCACTTGTACCACAACACAACATTTTGCGAAAGATATATGATGTATGGTCTATTGACGAACAACATGTTGCTCATTTTACCAGTTTGTAGTTTTAGATTTAATGTCATGGAACATCTGAGAGACAAGTTAGTTACGGTTATCACTTACGTCCTACAGTGGCAATGATAAACAGTCATTTCCTTTTGCTCTCCCTCTTTCTTTCTCTTCCACTCTGTTCCTGAGCTGGTACTATACCATTGAAACAATAATGTCGTAGGACGAGGACATTAATATAAAACGTTATTATATGGAACGCACGGTGGAATTACTATCCGATCCAGAATAATGGACGTGTTCTATCCGATCAGATTTGATGCGCTATAAAGATCTAGAGAGAGTAGTTGAATGCATAGCTGCGATTTGTCTTGCAGCCGTCGTGGCGAATGTTAATTGCCTGACCTGTTCGGTGTAGCTCCATGTGCCGCGTGACTGAGTGCAGATCTGTCATCTGTCATTAAATATTCAGGATCATATACTGATGGGGTCAGTTCGGCGTGCTCACACACTCCTGGACCTTACAATGCATTAACATCTCTTAACTAAAAAAAAAAAAAGAATAAATAAATAAAAATGGAGGAAGAAGAAGCGGCACACACCATACAGGCGGTTATGTAATAGGAGTCACGTCAGTCAGCCTGTACATTATGCATGGCAAGTGATGAATGGTTCTTTGCATCTGTTCTCCAGGGCTAAAGTTAATTTATTAACCACTGAGCTGTACAGCACCTGGAGAGGAAACAGTTCGAGAGGTATATTGAGCTGCACACACAAATGCATGAGTGTTTTTTTTTTTTTTTTTCCCAAGTCCCTAAGGAGAGTGCTGTCTCATGTGAAGTGACAGTGGTGAGATATTGCAACTGGAGAACCCTTTTAAATTGAATTCTTCTTTCATTGTGTGTGACAGTAACCACGAAAAATATCAGACTTCTTATTTTGCAATGGTTTTATTTCCATGAACGAACGTGAGGTATATTACTATTTTTTTTCCTTGTTAATACGCATCCCTCATTTCCTGCCGCGCCGACTCTTAAATCCTGAACCAGAAGTACAGACGTCGGTCTCGTGCACGTATTGACATACAATAATGCAACGAAACCATTGGGCTCCATTACTAATCAAGTTGCATAATTTATGTTCCAGCATTACTTATTCATTACTGTGGGTCTGTACGGAGCGACGGAACGCCTGTGCCAATACGCTCCTGGGAGGAAAAAAAAAAAATCCATATTAATCACGGCATGCAAATTTGAAACTGCTTTTCCATCGGCTTCGCTTTACTGTTACCAGTGACTACGGGCTGCTCATCTTTTCTTACTTGCTTGCGTGGATACGATGCGAAGCAGGCCTCAGATTCATGCTCAAGGAGTTAAAAAATTTGTTCTTTAAAAATGATTCTTAACCGTTCATTGTGTGTTTATGCTGTTAGTTTAAATTCAGATGAATTGGTGTTTCAGATAGGATAGAAATCAGTAAATGGACCTCGTGTCCTCGCGCATGGTTGCAGCTACTACTGTGAATCGTACTGTAAGTCTTTAATCTCAAAAATCGGAGGGAAAATCTCAATCTGGAATCAATGGATGACATTTTTTAACTCGGCTCTGGGTTTCCCTGCTCACTCTGAGCGTCAGGGCTTCCCTCACACTGTAGGTCAGCGGTTTTCCTAGTGCATCGTGATGCCCTTTGAAAATAGTTTTGCGCTGTGTGGAAATAGTTTCGGCATCTGAGTGTAAAAAAAAAAAACACACACACACAACAAAAAACAACCGGGAGTGGAATTTTGATGTGGATTTTGATTTTGTATTTGAATGGGTGATTACATTCAATCGTTCCGTCTGAATGACATTTAAAACTAGGAAGCTTATTATTGTGTCTGATTAAATACATGAATAAAATTATTAGGTTTTTATACATATATTTTTTTTTATTACAGAATTTGGAGTCAAGGTTTGAGTACATAACTTTTCTTTGCCATTTATTGTAAAAAAAAAAAAAGAAACATAATCTGATCGGAGCAGGTTTTATCACCAACAACAACATAAAACTTTTTTCATCATGCCAAAAGATTTATCATCATATTTAATAAGAATGAAGTCAAATAAAAAAATTCAATAGCATTTAGATCCATTTCTTGAAGCATGTTGAAGTCATAATTTCTTCATTGTATGACAGTCTCTCACATCATTGTGGAGGAACATTGCTTCAGTTCTTTGAAGTTGCACTCTGTTAAGGTCCCACCACAGCATTCCAACTTTGATGTGGTCTGGACTTTGACTACGGCATTCCAAAAGCTGGATTCTTATATCATTCAGCCAAATCTGATGCGTGTGTGTCGGATCATTGTCCTGTTGCATGACCCAATTTCAACTAAGCCTAAGCTTTATGTGTCAGACAGATGGCCTCACATTTGAATCTAGAATATTCCGGTATACAGAGGAGTTCATGGTCGACTCGGTCACAAGGTACCCAGGTCCTTTGGCTACAAAATTAGCCCAAAATCATTACCTCTCCACCGCTGTGCTTGAGGTGTTTCTGCTGAAATGCTAGTTGGTTTTTGCCAAACATGGCACTGGGTATTACGGCCAAGGAACTCCACAACAATTCTCCAAAAACTCTATAGGATTAATGAAGCTAATAAACTACTACTTTGCAGTAGTTAAAGCTAGACCGCGTTCACTCCGATCGCAACGTGCACCGAACCGAACATCCTGTACCGAGCGGTTCGCGTACTGTATGTGAACATTCTATACATATTACTGATGGGTCGTTCATGAACGATTCGTTCTTTTTGACTCGTGATTTGTTCATTTTCTACTGGGCGCGCATTTGCAAAGCATCGCAAAACTTCCATACAGAAGGTTATGTACAGGAAACAGAAATGAGTAATTACCTTTGAGTCTTCTAGTCCGAGTCGTTCGTTCTTCACTTCACGTGACTCCGTGACGCAACTCGGGCTTAATCACCAGCGTTTGTGTTGCTACAGTATATATACTTCTCATTTTATGAAGAATTAAAGTTTAGAGACTGAGATAGATATGACTCAATACCAGAGTAATTGGTAGTAATGTTGGTTCTGTGGATTATCTACTACTACGAACCCAACTAATTCTGTTCTGTGATGCATGACAAGGAAGGTTTTGGTGTTTCATCAAGGGCTTTCCGGTATTCTGTAAACTGCTCAATAATAATAATAATAATACAAATATGACAAAGCTTTACATCGCAAGAGTCAGAAAGTTCTTTCAACTAATTACCAAGATTTTAAAAGGTTTAAAGAAAGAAAACCTTACATCTTGAAAAGACTGTGCTCCCTCAGAACTTTAGTTTGACATCCCTGAGTCATATGGAGAGATGGATAAAGTGGTACACGAGGGTGCGGATATTGACACGGAGCAGTGCTGTAGCTCGAACAGCGGAAGCTCGACCTGGAAGATAGGTGATGAAAGGAAGGCGAAAAGAAGGAGAGGGATAGGGGCTCTGAAAATGAGCAACTGTCACAGGAAGGGGAGGAAGGCGAGGAGAGGAGAGAGGCTGAGGGAGAGGATGTGATGAGTAATGGAGGGATGAGAGATGGAGATGAAGGGAGGGAACCAGGGATTGGCAGGGAGGGAATGGCATAGAGGCGTCAAGCTGTGAAAGTGAGCTCTGCCAAGGACTGTTAGCCGTGCTGATGTCATCGCTGATGTCAGGTGAGCAATGTCAGACGCTAGCTCCCGAGCCGATTGGCCAGAGAAGGAGACGGTTGTCACACGCAGACCTGGACAGAAATTTGAGGGCGTCAGAATGCGTCGCTTTTTCTGATGACTATTTGAGGTCATCACTGATGTCCGTGATGCGTATTGCCAAGCACGATGTGTGTGTGTGTGTGTGTGTGTGTGTGTGTGTGTGTGTGTGTGGTAGTACACATCTCTATGCCTCGAACTTGCTACGCTGTTAGCAATGTCACACAGCTTCATGTCTCCCTTTCATCTCTCTTGATGTGCTCGTTTCCTGCAGTGGCAGCTGAGTGATGGCAATCAGCTTATCCATCAATCCGCGGCCCGAATAAATGGTCGGCCATGTTACTCCACGTGAAAACGGCAAGCCGTACCCCACGCCAATCACGGCACATCACCAACCAGAAGGCATGTTATGTTATGAATATAAACGCTTAGGAAGCAATTAAAAAGTTTGATCTAATTGAGTGCTTGTGCATTTTGATGTATCACTTGTGTGTGGATGGGAATAATTATTGTAAGGTGTATAGAGGGGGCTTGCAGGAGGGGTGGTCTGATTGATCTGTGCGGATGAGCATTGAGATTTATTCATATCTCTGTGTTCCCTGAGTTCTGTGACCCCAGAGTTCCTCCTTCATTACCATATAAAGCAGATTTTTCTCAATTCTGAAGGAACGCAACTCGGGCTTAGAGAGAGAGAATGACAGAGATGAAAAGGAGGAATGGATGCATGAAAGAAAAGAGCTTAATATATATGGTCACCTTTCCTCCCATCGTCGACTGCAAAGCAAATCATATTCATAACAATCGTAATTGTGGCCTTGATAGCTCGGTGCTGTTTAATGCAGCAAACCAGCTGAGCGCGGTTGCGGACAGGTTTCCTGCTTCCTGTCAGTCAAAGGAAGATGTCGTGCTCTCAAGCCTATAGGATTCTTAATCATGTAAAGCGTAAAAACACCTACAGGCGCGGCTTTGATTGCGTGAAATTGCTTTTTTGTTGGTAAGTTGTACTTGAGTTGTAGTTACACAGCACTGTTCAGTTCAATTTGCTTTTACAAATTGAGTCTGGGGGAATTCTTTAGCAAAATGTAATGTAAAATTGAACGTTGAACACTGTGATTTTATAGTAAGTAATGTCAATTAAACAAAAGTCAGAAGAGTCCCATTTATTCCCTTACAGCGGGCGCAGAGAACAAAATCGGCTGGGCCTTCGGCTTGGGTCTGGAAAGGCTCGCCATGGTTCTGTTCGGCATCCCGGATATCCGACTCTTCTGGAGCAAGGACGAGCGCTTCCTCAACCAGTTCCGTCTGACTAACATCAACGACCCTGTGACCTTTCAGGTAGGACCATTTGTTCTTTAAATGAGTGTGTGGGAATTTGGGGTCTGGTGATAGACCTGTATCACATTCAGGGTGTCTCCTTGTCTCATGCCCATGTTTCTCAGGATACCCACTGCAGCTATAAGCAAAATAAAGTATAAACACCTCTCAAGCAGTACTGTAGCTTTTTGAATTCAGGCCAGGTTGCTAACAGGCTAACGAATATTAGGCTAGCAAGTATACGATTAAATGTGTCTAAGGAATGCAGACATTGCCATGAAAATATATGTACGTAGGAACAATGTTGGATTCTTACCTACTGTATGTAGCTTTTATTACTTTATTCACCTATTATTTTAATTCAGACACTAAGTTAGCTAATAGTTTTACTTTGGACAAACTTGTGTTCATGGTTGTAAGCAAGATGCACTTAAATAAATAAAATAATGATAAAAGTCGCCATTTTAGAAGGGTCAAATTATTCGGCTGCATCAAGCAAAGAAAGCAACTAAGGAACTGGGGAACTTGAAATTACTGGAACTGGGTCAAGTACCCGGAACCGTCAAGAAATTTGGACAGAAAAAATCATGAATGGACATCATTTAAACACTTGAAGTTGCATGGTAAAAAAAATCAACAGTAAAACCCGTAGCCATGTTTAATAGTAAAAGGAAGACAATTTCCATACACACACCATGTGATGAGAACTCAGGGGATTGGAACTAAACAACTGCGTGTCCATAAGAAACCCACTTGTTAGTGAGAATAATCTGGAAAAAAAATCACCACAGACACAAGTCATGTGGTCTGATGAGTCTGGATTGACCCTATTCCAGAGTCATGGGCGTGTCAGGGTAAGAAGGGAAGCTCATGAAGTGATGAACCCATCATGCATAGTGGAGACAGTGTGGAGACAGTGTTATGATCTGGTGTTGCTTCAGTTGGTCAGGTCTAGACTCAGCTTTTCCATCAAACTGCCTAATTTTAAGATAAACATCATAATGTTTAAACCAGTAGCCAGTAATATGTTAACAAGTGTTAGCCCTGACACTCACACAGATTGATAAATGTAGGCAGAGTAAATTGGGTGCATTGAGTTCATTTCTGTTTCCAACCAAGTGCATTTCATTTTAAATACTATGACAATGTTATAAATGTGAAAGGCCGATGCATTCATCTGAATTAAATATAATTTAACATAAAAAAATTAAATGACAGGCCTAGTGGGAATTGCTGAATAAGGGAATACGTTCTATTGATCCGCTGCGCGTGCACCGAGGATAAGCCTAAGCTCTTTTGACATTTACCAGAGGAATGAATGTTCGACACAATGTTCAGTCTTGTTTGACCACTGAGAAATGAGCAAATGGATCAGTTTGAAGCTGTGGTATAATTTCCAGCTTTCCCCCTGCAGACCGGAGCTTTGTGAAACTCCCTCAAGCTGCCGGCACAATGAGCTGTTTACCGCTACACAAAGCTCCATCAAGTGTCTGCCGGGTCGCGTAATGAGTTTGTGTACCGTAATGCGTGTGTACTGTCGAGAAACCTTTGGCTGGTGTTTATGTCAGTTCCTCAAACAGACTCAGACTGTAGATCCAGTTTATATATAAACCACAGTAATGCTTTACAAAACGGTTCTCTCGAAAACTATTATTACATCTCAGCATGGTTTGTACAGTAACTCTGGCTGTAAGATGAACCGCAGGTTAACGTTAATGTGCTTATTATAATCTGTTGTTGTTTCTATAGTGACAGCTTGTACTGTATAAGGACTTGAATGTAATCTAGGCATGGGTAATAAGAAGATTTTAAAACATGTTGTTTTGCAAGGAAAATTTTATTTAAAACTCACATTGCTCCTCACTCTGCTCATCTGTGTACAATTCTGCTTCCGAGTTCGAAATGGTTACTACAATACGCACATAGTCAAAAGTTTGGACACACATTCTAACTCCATGGTCGTTCCTGATTTTTATTTCTTTCTACACTGTAAAACAAAAAATATGCAATAATCTCATTTGAACCGTTGATTGAGATTGAGATGTGTCTGCTACTTATGCTGTGTAAAACCTTCATAACCGCTCTAATCTGAGGCGCTGTTTGTTCATTGGTGAGGTTTTCTGAATTGGTTATTTCTATCTAACTCTAAATGAACTTCTCCTCTGCAGCAGAGGTACATTTTAGTCTTGCTTTCTTCATAAGAGCCAGTTTCATCATGGTGCTTGATGCATTTGGCAACGCTGCCTTGATTGAATTAAGTGTGTTTAGCACTTTTTGGAGATTTCTGGAGATTGTTGAAGTCAAGGAAATGTCCATTTACACTCTGTTGCTACTATTCCAGTTACCCCAGCATTCATGGACTGCAGGTATTAACATTCACAATACGCTCTGTGAAACAGCAGGTTAGGGTAATATTTTCTAAACGAAAACTAAAGTACGTAACTAACACTTGTGGTATTTTTTGAAACTATAGACAATAGACTCAGCCAATAAATAATCAACACCTGTATAAACCATCAATATGTACAGTACATATCATCAGTAAGTAAAATTAAGCCAATATTAACGCATTATTGTACGTTGGAAATGCATTGGATGACCGCTGTGTCAAAACGCAGAATTGAAACTGAAAAGCAAGCCTTATGTTTTACACTTGGAGTTATTAATATTTTAGGAATGTTATGTCTCTTTTATGTCATAATGTATGCAGTTTATGTACGCTAGTATGCTAGTTATCTATTGATTGGATTAAATAAAATTTAGTGTGGTTCTACTTCATTAACATTTTAAGAAATGTAACTTCAAAAATATTGTGCCAGACTATTAAAGATTGCTTTTTTCTTTTTTTTGTTAAACTGGTGCAATAAGAATTTTTCAATGTGAGCACTCCAATGAATTCTACTAGGGGCTTTTAATTATAAAGTTGGAAGAGATTTTAAAAATTGGATCAAATTTCCCATCCAAAACTCCAAAAACTATTTTGTAAGATTTTTGAGTTATTTTAACACTAAGTTTATTGCAATATATTATATATCCATCTATTTGATAAATATAATATTAATATAATATGCATGTGTATAATGTGTATATATATATATATATATAAAATACATATATATATATATATATATATATATATATATATATATATATATATATATATATATATATATATTTTTTTTTTTTTTTTTTAAAATACAAAAATAAATTATATATATATATATATATATATATAATATTTAAAAAATATATACTGTATATACTACCTACTTTAAGTAAATAAATAAATATTTCCATCTGAGCCAGCATTACTGAGGACATAAAGTTCAGCAGACTGCGATGCTTTAAGAATTTTTTTTTTAATTATTCACCATATGAATTAATTCAGGCATTTATCATTTTAACTACTGCAGAAAATAACTTTCATTTAAACCATCCCCAAAAGCACTGATGCTACACAATTTCTATATACAACATGATTTATATCTTACAAAAAGAAAAGAAAAGAAAAAAAACACTGTTGCTTTACTGAGCAGACACTTGCTCATTAAACATGAAAGACGAATCTGTTCTGATCATTCAGCGTTAATCATAATCATATTTTGCAGAACACCATAAAGACAGTTATATTACAGCACACAGATGTTAGATGCGCTGTAGCAGAGATTTCATCCATCTCTCTTCTCAACTATGAAAGATTGTATTCCTGTGTGCTAAAAGCCTGCAGAGCATCTAATCATTGGCATTCCTCCTCACACCTCTGTTTGGAATTTCCCTCATCCTCAGTGGTTTGCTCCTTTTCCTTTCACAATTATTTCTGAGGTCATGAGAGTACCACACACACACACACGCACGCACGCACGCACGCACACACTAGCCTGCAGGGTCAGGAGTGTGAATCCGTGAATGCAGCTACAGCCATCTGTTATTCATGCCAGATTCCTACTGTGATGTGTGTTGCCTTTTTTTTGGCCATGGTGCTTTTCATGAAAATGTGGTTATTACAGCAATTGTTGTAATTAATCAGATTCATGTAGGTGCAAAAGATTAACACATGCAATCCGTTTCAGAATAATTTTCCAGGCTCATAGTAAAGTTAAAATAATCTCATCAAGATATGGTATCTTTGCTATCATGATCTCGATCTTATGGGTCAGCTTTTCTGCCTCTGTTGTACAGTACATAGAAAATATCTTTCCCAAAAACAATATAGAAAGGTTTTTGTTATCTTTATAAACTCAGGATTGATGTAAAAATATGCATAGTTATCCTGAGCATCTTTTTTTCAAGGAGTGTTCAAGTCAAACCAGGACTTGTGATGAAATGTCTAGTAAATGAGGGGGTAAAAGTGATTAAAATTTATTAACATCAAGCACAGTACACTGATGGGACGCTTAGCCGCAGTTAGATATTTGAACGGTGCGATATTTGAACGGTTTTAAAGAAGGCCTTACGTCCATGTATAACGATCCCAGCCGAGGTAGCTCGGAGCCCGGTGCAGCCGTTCCCATGAACACTCAGCGAGTGGAACACCTGATCTTTGAAAATCGACGGATAACCTGTCCCTAACTTGTGAATGAGACTCCTCCGTCTGTGTGAACTGTACACACAATCATTCACCAATCCTCCATATAGTCCTGATCTTACTCCAAGCCACTTCCATTAAAGAACGTGTTTGGGCTGTTCTTGGAGTTCTTGAGAGGCCGGCGTTTTAGATGTGAACTGAAAAAACTTTCCACATTGACGGTATCCAAGCACTAGTGAAACACTTTGATGAGTGCATTAGTGTAGCACAGGATCATGTAGAGAAATAAAGCGATTTTTATTTATCCCTTTATAACAAAAAAAACAATGCAGATTAACTTGATAGTCCTACCTCAATATTCTTTTCAGATGCCGCTTTAGAGTTTGGAGCTCACAGCTGTTTTGTAATGATTGCTGACGTTCCTATTTATTACTTACTTATTACTTATAACTACTACTTACTTATTGCTTTTAATAATGGGTACAAACTGATGAATCGGATACGACAGGAAGCTCATAGTTTGTTCTCTTGTACGTACAAGCTGAGAGACTTTCAGAGGTCTGACACCTCGTACCTTATGAGTAGACAAATTTCATTCCAGCCTGCAGGTTATCGTAGTGGACTTTATTGAGGTAAAAACATGTTTAATTGGCTGTTTATGAATAGATAAGGTGCTGATATCTTTTTCAACATCTGTTTAAAGTATGTTGTGGCTCAGATCCACCTCAGACTGCCTTAAGCTGTCAGTTTGAACCTTCACCTTATATGGCACGTAACCCCATGTTGCTCTATTTTTCCAGACTGCCTTGTTAGGAGTGCGAGGCCAGCTCTGTTAATGCCGCCTGATTGTCTGATTTGTATCTGTAAAGTATTGTAGAAGTGCAGATTCATGAACACAAAGGATGAAGCGAGAGTTACATCTTGTGCTCTCATGTCTTCCACTAATTGCCTTGTGTCCCTTTCATACTGTTTTTTGTTACAGTGATTTTAATATCCCTGTGCTTGTCTTGGAACTTTATATATACTATATAGTGTGTATACAATGTATTCAGTATAGTGTGTGTGTAGATAGATACACACACACCTTTAGCACCATGAAATCTGGTGCTGTAAATATTGAACTTTAAATGTTTTTGAATGTGACATTTTAAACCACCGAAATGATCTATATGTAATCATTTTAATGCCTAAGGGAAAAAACTCAATAAAACTGTTTTGAACTATACATGTGGATGAATATGCAATTTGGAAATGTCACCTGTGCAATTCATGCGTAGCAGCACCCAGCATGAATAGCTTTGCTTTTTTATTGGTATTTAGTTCCTGTCACATTTTGTTTATATATATATATATATATATATATCCACATATTTTTGGTTTCTCCTACTTCCTATGCCTGTTTGGTCTTTTGCACATCTCCAGATGTCCCAAAAAAATTGCTTTTGTTAACAAATTAAAATTATTCTGTACGTAAACAATGATCAGCCATAACAAAACATTACCACTTGAAAACTGATGACAATTATATACCAGGAAACTGGTGACCAGATCATGGGTACCCAAGGCTCATTTATGGCAGCGGTCCAGTCTAGTCAGATCCCAAAGAAAATCCAATGCAGCACAAATCACTGAAAAAAAGTCATGATAGTAAGGCACCAGAACAACCAGTGCACCACAGTCTGTCGCTCATGGAACCACTAGGCAAAGAGCCTAAGGCCGTTGACTTGGCCTTCAGAATCTCCAGATCCCAGTCTGGTTAAGAACCAATGGGATGCATCTGACAATCAGGACTAATCCACAGATACCTCACCCACAGCACTTCAAGGATTTGCTGGATCTGCTGGCAATCTTCAGGTGGCCTCAGCTACCCAGGGTGGCCTCTCTCTCTCTCTCTCTCTCTCTCTCTCTCTCTGTGGTTTGCTTAACAGTCTTCTTGATTTCCTGTTATATTAGAAAGTACTTCTTATGGTTAGCTCAGAGTTTTCAACTTGAAATGCAACCCATGGCAACAATCACAATGAAAGTTTTAAGAGATAAAGATCTATATCCAGGCGTAATGTTCTGCATTGTAATGTAATGGCTGATCGACCCTATATATCCTACATCCCCAACCCATTTCCCATAAACAGTTCTTCTTGGTGTTTATTTGATTATTAAGTATGGAAGACAGCATTTTATTTTATTCCATCTACTGTATTTGCATATTGCACCATAACAGGCAATGTTCAATTTTATGATGCAATAACACTTGCCTTTCATGTGCTCTGTGATATTCAGCCCCTCACCCTTTTTTTTGTGTAACTCGTTGTCACTTTAAAGAGACTTTAAGACATGAGTGATTTTTTTTTTTCCATCCAAAAACTGATCTGTTAAATGTATAGAAATATGCATGTTCTTACTAATCTACTCAAAGTAGTGCTTTTAAAATGTGTGCGTGATGACGGTGGACCTCAGCAGGTGTTCGGTTCACCATTTATTCCTGCCAAACCCTCTCAATCTGAGCCAGCAGTACTTGTACGACATGATGGACTACGCACATGAAGTTGGCCGAAATCCATTTGTTAGTTATTTTATTAATCGTAGTGAATCGTGCGAGTGTGTGTTGCTGTGTCGGAAGAGCGAGTGTGATCCAGGCAGTGTAGCGGTCTTGCAGAGGAGAGTTGGATGTGTGTGAGTGATCACCTTTGGTCTGTAGCTGCATGTCATTCTCCAGCTCATCTCGCTCTCTGCCGTCTGACCATAAGAGAAAGAGAGAAGGAGAGAGAAAGGATGTACTTGTCTGCTTTTCTGATTCTTTCATTTATTTATTGTTTCCACTTTGTGATTTTTCTGGAAGAAACACACACAGAGGAATAACCAGCGGAACAGATGTGTGATGTGTGTTGTGCATCTCCTTCCTTCCCTCCCTCCCTCCCTCTCTCTCTCTCTCTCTCTCTCTCTCTCTGTGGCTTGCTTAACAGTCTTCTTGATTTCCTATTAGATTAGAAAGTACTTCTGATGTTTATAGCTCAGAGTTTTCAACTTGAGATGCAACCCATGGCAACAATCACAATGATTGCTGAAAGATAAAGATCTCATCAGTATAAGTATAAGATAATTCTGTATATAATTGCCAAGCATTTTACATTTAACAGTGGAGGACTTCTCTGTTTCTGACATCCTCTCTAGCACTGCTGCTCGATTAAAGCAACTATATTAGTCAGTATCACGATCCTGCTTATTTAACATGAGTACGTTTTGATTTGGGAAACACCATGCATTTGTGGGAATTTAAAAGTGAATAATGATGTGAATAATATATTATAATATATAGTATAATTCAACTATAAAGACAAATAAAAGAAAAAGTAATGTTAAAAAAGGTAAATTTCCCATCATTGCTTAGACTAAGTTTAGTGAAAACTTTTTTAAAACAGAACGCAACACATTAACCGTTTAACCATGATTACCTTGTTATTGTTGTTGGAAAGGCAGCATGGTGGTGTAGTGGTTAGCACTGTCGCCTTGCGCCTCCAGGGTCCGGGTTCTATTCCCGTCTCTGTGTGCATGGAGTTTGCATGTTCTCCCCGTGCTTGGCGGGTTTCCTCCAAGTACTCCGGTTTCCTCCCACAGTCTAAAGACATGTAGGTTAGGGTAATCGACGTTCCCAAATTAGCCGGATTGTGTGTATGTGTGTGTCTGTGCCCAGCGATGGATTGGCACCCTGTCTAGGGTGTACCCTGCCTTGTGCCCGAAGTCTCCTGGGATAGACTCCAGGCCCCCCCGTGACCCTGGATATAGGATTAAGCGGTACAGATGATGAGTGAGTGAGTGTTGTAGGAAAGCCAAAATCATAATTCAGAAGAAATTTTGATTTATTGCACAGCCCTAGTGTCTAGTAACTCTGCGTTGTCAGGATCTCCTTCTCCGACAACATTTATAGACATATTATACCTTCTTTTTTTTATAGTTAATAGCCATACTGTTAATGTTTCATGGATGCATCTTAATGTCCCTAAAGTTCCTTCAGATGATCCACCTGACTGCACTAATGTTATCATGTACATCCATTCATTTAGTTAATATTCCGTTTTATTAATCTCTTGCCAACACACCTTAACCTACAGTTATTTATTATTATTATTATTATTATTATTATTATTATTATTTTAAGTATCCACACATTAATGTACAGTTCTTAGATTATCCACCCGTCTGCACTAATGTACAGCATGTCATATCATTCTATACATATAGTATATACAACGGTATTTTTGTAGGGTTTTATTGAATTATCTATTTCTGAGTCATTTTAAATTTAACCATAGCCATGTAATATTCTCGCTTCACCTTCCACCCCCCCCCTCCCCCCCCCCCCCCCCCCCCCCCCCATAATTTACGAACGGTTTGAATTTCCCTTCGGCTTTAATAAAGTATTCTCATTTTCTATACCGCTTATCCTGTACACCGGGGGTACTGAATTAAAATTTAAGGAGTTCCGGTCAAGAAAATGTTCTTCGAGCCGAGGTCCAAATTTCAGATCTCTGTACATGCAGACATTGTACTGTACTGTAAGTCTATACAAAATAAGCCATTTTAAAATTCAATAATATCTATTGTCAATTTTCAGTAACTACATTAACATGTGGAGCGTTTGATCTTTGATGCCCTTACATGATCCTTATATGGAATACAAAGAACAATCGTTAACCAGTGTTTAGAGACTCTTCATCTGTACATGAATGTGAGAGGACTCTGGTTGCTCTGTCACACCTCTCTGTTCTCTGTTCATTCATCTTTAAAGGTTCAGTTTTTATAGTCTACTTCTTTTCTTTTCTTTTCTGTGTCGCTCTTCCACACACGGAAAACTAACGCATTTATTGGCTCTGTTGAGTGACGCGTATAGCCACGCCCATTTCACTCTGGTCCCCGACCTTGAAACAATATTATTGGCTGTTATTTCGTCACATTCTCAAAACCTGTTGCTGATTTGGTCATGATTACTGCACCGGTCATTTCCATACCGCAAGCACTCACAATCTGCTGATGAATGATTTCGTCTTTGGCACAAATCCTCAACAATCCCATCATGTCTGAATCAGGGTTTAACAATAAAGCTGGCCGAGATCAGACGACCTACTTTACCATTCTCAAATAGAAACAAACTGAGCATTTTTTTTTTTTTTGCTTTGAAATTCTTAATTAGATTAATAATATAATATAGGGCAGTATTAGTAATTATCAAAGAGCAAAGCTACAGTAGAAGTACCCCCCAGTGAGGAGTGGGCGGGGCTTACTAGGGTGATATCACATGTGATGTATATGGTTAGCTTAAGTGACTAGGAACGATATTCATGAACTGTATAGAAGTCAGGTCTAAGGATATTTAACAAGTTAACTGACTAAGCAGCTGAGTTGATTGTTTAATTTGTTCAACATTTATGTCTTTAATCCATCTGTTATATAGTTCTTATTTGATTCGATGGCCTGTCAACTTAAGGTTACTGTCTGCTGCTCTGTCTGCTCTCTCTGACACCGACTTAAAGAAAAGAAGAAAAAAAAAGAGACTGGAAAACGTGGCTCGTGTGAAATGAATGTAAATGAACTTGTGCCACTGGCAGTGGAGGTTATCGGGTCGGTGTCAGTCGGATCTTTATCACTGATTCTCACTCATCCTCTTTACTTTGATGAGCTTTGGCATTTCTCTTGGTGTCGTCATACCAGAAGGAGCCAACGGGACACCGGGACTGTACAGCTTGAATTTTCTGAGACTGTAAAATGCAGTAGGAAAGAGCTGGTTTCTCACTAATATTTTATTTCGCTGATATTTTACAATTTTTAAATTAATTTAATTACTCACTCTCTCGCTCTTTCTTTATACCTCATATCCTCTATAGGGTCATGAAGGGCATGAGGCATGGTGCACCCTGGACAGGGTGTCAATCCATCGCAGGGCGCACAAGCTCACACTCTTTCACACTACGGGCAATTTGGAAATGCCAATTAGACTAATATGCGTGTCTTTGGACTGTGGGAGGAAAGTCCACCAATCATAAGGAGAAACGTCATGCACACAAACCCTCGACCCAGGAGGTGTGAGGCCACAGGGCTCGACATACAGCTCTAGATTAGATATTAAAGGCAAAAAAATGTAAAGGCCTCCATCTCTGACTTGTACCTAAGCACGCTTTAATACCGTACCATATGTTGACCAAAAACATTTTGTTATTCGTTAGTCATTCATATCATGACTAATTTATAATTAGCATTATACATGTTTTTTTTGTTAGATTTTGTTTAGTTTATGCTTTGTTTTTATTAGTTCATATGATGCATTCATATGATGTTGTTCGAGCTTGAAAGGCTGCGTTCAAAGGCTATCGCAAATGATTCTTAATTCACATATCATAACATATACTGTACGTATTTAATATACCTTCTAAATGCATTCATTTAGATATGATAACATCATATCTAAATCTAAACTCTAAATGCCCTCAGTGTGTTAATAAGGTAACCAGAAGCTACCGTTCTGCTTAGCACGTGTATGTGTGTGTGTGGTAAGATCTCACAGGAGTGAAGGGTTTATCTCTTCACAGAGGGACTTCGTGCTCTACAGGACATTGGCCCTGAAGCACAAGTACAAATTTAACCCCAGGCTTAGGAACGGACATGGAGACGCATTCATCACAGCCTGTACACGGGTTCACTGAGCCTGAACTCACTGATCTCAAGCTTCTTATACAGAAACGTAATAATGAACTTGATCAAAAAATTATTATTATTAAGGTTTGCTTCTCATTGCTATTTATTCAGGACTGCTTTGTGTTTTTAAAAAAAAGTGTTATTTTTATTTGTGTGCCTTGGAGATAAATCTCACTCTCATTTAAAATCTTAAATCTGATCTCTAATTTTTTTACACTGGCCTCTTATTCTCCCCTCTCTCTCTCTCTCTCTCTCTCTCTCTCTCTCTCTCTCTCTCTCTCTCTCTCGCTCTCTCTCTCTCGCTCATTTCTTTTGCTTTGATTTTTTTAATTGCTCTTTGTTCTGTTTGTTCTTTTTCAACCCCCCCCCTAACTTCCTCTCCTTTGGAAACATCTCATAATTCAGTACCATGATCATCTTTCAGGCCTTTTATGGCTGCATTGTTTTTCTTCTTAATGCCTCTGTCAGAGAAGTGACTCAGAACAAACCTAATTGTCTCCACCATTATGGTATGTTGTTTTTTTTTTCTCCCCCCTTATGTTCCAGATAGACAGTTCTTTTTTTTTTTTTTAGTTCCATAATTTGATTTATTCCTGTATATCAGAAAAAAAATGTGCACTGAGCACTGATGTGATCAAAAATGTGCACTGAGCACTGATGTGAAGAAAGTGCTGCAGATGTTCTGACTCTTTTCCAGATTCAGATGTAAGGACACGCTCGGGCGCGGATTCGAAGAACCAGGCATAAACGGCCATTATAACAGAACTCGGCCGGTCGTTATGGTCTGCTGTTGCCGACGTATTTGTGGTTTTGTCAATATTTGTGTGCAGTGCCGGACAGTTTTTCCGTGACTTGGAGAAAATATGTTGGCAGGCACCAGAGGAACTGTTTGCTGGTCGTTCAGTAAGACCTGGCTGTTGTTCAGTTATATAAAGTTAGCAGATGGAAAGATTGAAGAATGGCTGGATGGATGGGCGGATGGATGGGTGGGTGGATCAACAGTTCATTTAATTAATAGTTAAGCTACATATTGTATCTCTTATTGCTGCATTTATTAGATGTGTTCACAAAATGAAATTTTGGATTGTTGCATTAAACTTGTCGGCACAGTGGCCTAGTGGTTAGCACCACCGCCTTGCACCTCCAGGGTCCGGGTTCGATCGCCACCTCTGTGTGCTCTGTGAGTTTGCATGTTCTTCCCGTACTTGGTGGGTTTCCTCCGGGTACTCCGGTTTCCTCCCACAGTCCAAAGACATTCAGATTAGTCTAATTGGTGTTCCCAAATTGCCTGTATTGTGTGAATGAGTGTGTGGACAGTACAGTACGTGTGTGTGCCCCGTGATGGACTGGCGCCCTGTCCAGGGTGTACCCCGCCTCGTGCCTGTCTCCTGCGACCCTGTATGAAGGATCAAGCGGTATAAACGGAGTGTGAGTGAGTGAGCGGATTAAACTTTGTAGCGCTGAGTCACGTGACTTGCTAACAGCATGCTTTTAAGATGTCTGATATCAAGCAGATTCATATATTCAGACTCATATAAAGCGATACGGTATGAGGTCTTTTAGTTCATCTTAGAATTAAGTGCTGATGATTACTTCTTTCCTTTCACTGTGATCATCGTGTGATCTTTGTTAAATCTTTACATCCTTAAATCCTTACATCTCTGATCTAAAATTATCACAGATGTAAGATATGTATCTCAGAGTGTACAGTATGAATCAGCACTCTGATTATATTTCTGTGTGTTTCTCAGGCCCTCAGTAAATTCCCTCCGCTCTTCAATGACATCTCCTTCTGGGTGCCAACCGGAGGCTACGTGGAGAACGACTTCTACGATTTGGTGCGTAGCATCGGAGGAGATCTGGTGGAGAAGGTCACACTGCAAGACCACTTCACTCATCCGAAGTAAGAGCACAGTCTTTTGTTTTATTGCATTTTTGTTGTGTATGGCGGGATTGTACCAATGCTCAGAAACTAAAGGAGCTCAAATCCAGACGAAAGCAAACATTTAGTAAAAATGTTCATAGTCAAGTATTCGTCCAGCAGGAACTTTGCTTTCAACCGGAATCAAATACATCCGTAGTTCCACTAGTATCAAATACATCTACTGTATTCTTATAAAACAATATTTCATCTAGCTCCTCAAAGTGATTTTTTTTTCTTTAGTTTGACCGTCTTGGACAAACGTTAAAGTTAGAACTCCTGGATTTTCACCCGATTTTCTCCCTAAATTCCTCCCCATCACTAGGGGGCTCCCACATTAAGGCTACTACTACCAGTCAGTCGTGAGGGTCGAAGACTATCACGTGTTTCCTCCGAACCACGTGACGCCAGCTGACTGCATTTTTTCGAACTGCTCGTTCACGCACCGTTGGGGGCGGTGTAACACACTTGGAGGACAGCGCTATCCGCTCCTTCCGCTTGCGTGAGCTCACAGACGCCCCTGATTGGCTGTAGAGACGTGATTAATGTGGGAGCACTAAGTACTGTACCTCTCGTCCCTCCCCTCTGAGAGAGCTCGGCTAATCGGCTCTCTCTAGACCTCCAGCTGTGAGAGGTTAAAGCATCACCCGGTAATCGAACTCGTGATCTCCGGAGGATAGGGCGAGCGCTTTACCACTTTACCAAGTGCTTTAACCCTTAACTGTCTAACCAATGGATGGGAGGGTGGATGAATGGATGTATGTGTAGAACGATGTACTGTATACTGTATGAATGAACAAAGGAAGGAAGGTGCGAGAGTGATGGTTGGAGAAGTACAGATGTGTTGGATGGATGGATGGATGGATGGATGGAATATAGGGATGGATGAATGGTTGGGTGGGTGGTTATATGGGATAGTGGATGGATATGGATGCACAATTGGATGGATGGATGGATGGATGGATGGATGGATGGGTGGGTGGGTGGGTCAGATGATGTATGGATGTAGGGAAGGGTAGAAGATAAATTGATGGATAGACAGAAATGAAATGATGGAAATGATGAATGTATAGATAAATGAATGCTAGGAAGGATGAACTGATTAATGGATGAATTATAAGCAGCATAAATTGATAATTTAAGTAAGAATGGATAGATAAACTGACTTTTATTATTTGTTCCTTTAAAGCGGGATCCTTACCTACCGTTTTATTTTTTGAGTTTGTTCCTAGAAAAGCTGTAGGATTCACAAAAAATCATTTGAATTTTAGACATTAAAACTGATCTTGACAGTTCATTGTTATTTATTACACACATTTTGCATTCCTGCGCACACAGGATACAGATCACATTCAGTTATCATTCCTCCGAGGGGGAAGTAAAAAAGATTGCATAAAGGTTTTACACATCGCACATAACAATGCCTTTACGACTCTGTATATATAATAAGCCCACACTGGAAGAGACTCTGTACTCACTGGGTCTAATTAGGAGTCTGGCCTTGAGTGTCACAAAGTCAGGAAACGTCATTAGAAGTTATGTATCTCATCGAGATCGGTGTAGGAATCTGATGCCCACTAGGGCACATAAGTGCTGATACTTACACGTCGTTTCATCAGGTTTACAGAACGCCTTTCATGTGTGTGGATCATTTTATACAATATTTTGCACAGTTTTTTTTACGGCAAAATATACAATCTGTGGATATATTCAAAATGCACAATGATCTCCTATGAACACTTGATATTGAGATGTATCTGCTACTTATGATCTGTAAATCTTTCATAACGGCTGTAATCTGACGTGCTGTTCGTTAATTGGTGATTTCTGAGGCTGGTGATTCTAAATGAACTTCTCCTCTGCAGCAGAGGTAAGTTTTGGTCTTGCTTTCCTGGGAAGATCTTCATGAGAGTCAGGTTCATCATGGTGCTTGATGGGTTTTCCAAACACACTCCACAATGAGAGCGTATTGTTCTGTATTGTTCCTGACCTTCATGTCTTAAAATAATAACTGACTGTTGTTCTTAAAGCCTGTATGTACAGTAGGACCCTGATACTGGTTTCCTTTCCAAAAAAATTAAAATAAAAAATGTTCAAAGTGGAACGACTATGCAAAGCTAAAAACTTTTTTTTTTTTTTTCATGAGCACATATGACACACTAGCCAATTTAACCATTAACCATCTCTGTTCTTAATCTTGTTCCGTCTCGCTGCTGCACGGATATGAGTATTATTATTATTTCTTTGTTTCAGGGTCTCGAAGCTGGTAGTTATTATGCCGTCGTCACCACACACACACACACACCACCACTATACCATTTTTGTTGTTTGGTCTATTTAATATTATGTTTTGCCTTTAATGTGTTTTTCCTCTCGTTATATTTATTGTATTGCACATTGAACACTGTTGTTTTGTCTAACTCATTAAAAAAAAAAGAATTCCTTGCTGTAAGCATCACAGCGTGCTTTAAATCTGCGATCACCTCTCACTTTGTGTTTGATTGCCGGTCTGTGTCCTGATCCGCTTTTTGAGCTAACGGTGGTGGCATTAGGGCACGTTGGTGTTGTGGAGTGTAAGTCTATTGTGCAGTTCAGTTCAGTGTTAATGACAGGAGGAGGCGGGCTTAAGCGCTCTCAGTGGCACCATTTTGAACTTTCTAATGTTGCAGATATCACACTCGGTTTATTAAGCACCAAACACATTAGCTCTCCTGTTCTCCCTGCTGTCCTTTTTTTTCTTTTTTTTTCTTTCTTTTTTTGCTTTGACCCTGTTTTGCACCTTTGATATCAATTCTGATGGGGAGATAGAGTTCACCCATGGGTGTGTGTGAGTGTGTGTGAGAGAGAGAGACAGAGACAGAGAGAGAGAAAGATCTAGGACCTGCAGTGCGTAAAAAAAAGACTGCAAGCATTTATCTCTGTCCTGTCTTAATCTTTTTTAAATAGCAGCTTCTTTTCTTCCCTCTGCCTTAATGACGTCCATGAATAAGAAGGCAAACCGAGGTGATGAGAGTCCACGCTGGGTCAGTGAGAAGCAAAGTCATTATTACGCATTTGTCTGTATAAAGGGGTTCTTTCCCTGATTTCATTTTCCTAATGTGCTTCTTGTGTATCCGGCAATGTGCGAGGCATTCCTGCTTTTTTTCTTTCCCTGTCTGTATAATCACCTCTTCTTGTTTTGCACTTGTGTGAGAGAGTGTGAATAAGAAAGCTACTTAGGCTTCTAGCCGTGTGCTCTCCCGCAGAACCCTGCATTATCGCGTTTGCCCGAAGAGGGCGGACATTTCTGCTCGTTCTCACCTCCGTCCTCTCCGCCTGTCCTCGAAAAACCATGAGTAATGACGGAGGACGGAGCGTCACGTCTCGACTGGGCCTCTTGCGCATTGACCTTTGGAGAAATGTCGTTTTTTTTTTTTTTTGGAAATAAAACAACTCCCTGATAGCAGCATTTTTTCCTTTTTTTTTTTTTTTTTTTTTTGCTGTGCTGTATCGCAGTGATGCTGACTCAGCACTTTTGCAGCTTGCTAATAGAATGACGAGGACGATAAAGACAGCACTCGAACCCGTCAGTGCTTTTAAAAGAATAATGCTCGAGTAACGGTTGAAAGTTTACGGACATCTGACGGTCACACTCGCTGTTGTCTTAAGGTTCAAAGTACACAATTGTGTTTTTTTTATTTGTTTGTTTTTTTTGTGACATGACACTTAGCCTTCACCTCAGCTTCCGGTTCCAGCATGTACTGTATATAAAGCAAGCTTCATGAAGACATGGTGTACCAAGGTTGGAATGGAAGATCCTGAAAGCTCGAACCTCAACTCCAATGAACATCATTGGGATATACTGGAACTCTGACTGCATCCCAGGACCTCGCTAATGCTCTTATAGCTGAATGATCACATCTCCACAATCTAGTGGAGCGCCTTCAGAGAAGACTGATGGCTGTGCCATGTTATTCCGTATACCATGCTCATACTGTAGCTTTTGGAAAGTGCTGTTCAACCAGCACATCTGCTTCTGATAGAGAGGTGTTCAAATGCTTTTAGTCATATAGTCTACGTTAACGTTTGTTTTTTGTTTTTTTTTACTTTATAGCAGTGATTCCGTTAGTCTGTGCTCACGTGAGTGTCATTAGAGAGATTTCTTTTTTTCCAGTTAAAACAGTGTTTCCGTTGTGTGTGTGTTTGTTGTGAAACTTAAAAAGCGAGGTGGGGGGAGGGAGGAGAAGTTTTACTGTGTAAGACGAGGCGAGGGAAGTCTAATTACACACACACACACACACACACACACACACACACACACACACACACACACACACACACAAATACATGGCGCCTGTGCGCACAAACAGAAACACTTATCTGTTGGGATTTATTTAAACTTTTTTTAAAGGTAAAGTGCAGGTTAATTTGTTTTATTTTTACTTTATATATTGTATGAATTATTTTTCTGTATTTATTTTTTTGGGCTGTTGAACAAATTATTTGAGTTTTCATTATTTCTTATGGGAAGATTTGATTTGGTTTACGAGTGTTTTGGAATACGAGCTCGCTTACGGAACGAATTATGCTCATAATCCAAGGTTCCACTGTGTGTGTATGTCTATACTGTATCTACAAATCAGCACCAACACTGATCAAAGATTTTCCATCATGATCATGAATACCTTTAGATGTTTCCTGTAAGAATAATAATAATAGAACTTCTGTACAACCAAACACACTTTGCTTTGTCTCCTTTATTTTATTCATTCGTGTTCACACATTAGCAGTAGACCGTATGTCTAGTCCAGGTTGCACTGAGGCCTTCTTTGTTCCTGGTTCGATCCTGAGATCAGGTTGCTGCCTGTCTAGAGCGTCACTTGTTCTCCCTGAGTCTGAGTGTGTTTCCTCCGAGTTATCTACAAATATGCCAGTAGGTGGATTCACAAATCTGTACTGGCCGTAAGTGTGTTTAATGAGCGTCTGCTGTGAGTCATATCCAGAGTGTGTTCAAATCTCATGCCCAGAGTTCCCAGGATTCCTAGACCCACCTGAATGCTGACCGTAATAGAGGCTCCTGAGAGTGAGTAAGCTCATTTTTATAAATTAGAATGCATCCATCCATGTTTCTTTCATCTACACAAAGCCACATGCTCAGAGAAAATCCGGTAACATAGAATCAACTAATTTAACGATAGTATGTGATAGTATGTTGGGGTTGAAAAGAGTTTTGGCTTGCTTTGTTTCTTCCTTTCTGTTTGTGTTTGCTTTAAAAAAAAAAAAAGTTTATATTAACCATGACACAATTATGTCAAGGAAATGCATTATGTCTCCATACACGTGTGCTACTGTGACAGCCTTCAGATGCTCAGCTGCCACTCCTGCTGTGACTTAGATTTAATAAGGCACTTCCCGGAAAACAATCAGCAGTCACGCCATTTTTATGATTATTGTTTGCCATTTGTTATGATTATCATAAAGAAAGTTGCATTAAGGGCGAAGCGTGGCACATTTTTCTTTTAAATCTCAGGCATAAGAATTACTTACACATAAAAAAAAAAAAAAACTAATGTTTGTTCTGATGCAGTTTTAATCAGTTTTATTAATTAAATATGAAACAGTTTGCTCTAATGTTGTTTAGTGCATCTGTTATAAAAAAGAAGTGGTATTTATGAAAGATTTTACAGTGATAACAAAAGTTAAAAACGCAATGAAATATGCTTAGATCCATCCATCCATCCATCCAGGAACCTCTGTAATCCAACTAGGGGCCGCGGAGGCCAAGGGTGACCATTGTATTTATTTCCATTTTCACAACCGTGGTAGGACCTCTAGTCAACATTTACACATGCATTCACACACTATGGGCAATTTGGGAACGCCAGTTAGCCTAATCTGCATGTCTTTGGACTGTGGCAGGAAACCCACATATTTAAATGCTTTATTTAGTTTTGCATGTATCTGAAATGGACCTGGTGTTACAGTACGTTGACTTAGTGGATAGGGCTGTTGCCTTGTACCTTCAGGATTGGGGTTGGAAAATTTTCGTCAGGAAGGGCAACGGGCTAAAAGCTGTGGCGACCCCTCGTCAAGAACAGCCGAAAGACCACCAACACCAACATTCTGTTATTTGATGGCAGCCCTGTTTGATGTGAGGCAAAGTATTCAATGAAATGCCTGTATGCTGCAAGTGATTGAAGTTCAGGAGTCTTGTAAAATCAATCGGAGTGAATTGAGTATATAGTGAGACCAATCTCCAGTCTTTAAAATGTTCCTAATCAGCTATTATTCCTTGAAAGCAATTTTATTTTGAAATGAAAACCCCTGTTTGGTGGCAACAGCTAACTATGCGGAAAATTGAATTATAAATAACTTTTTGTTTAAAAAACAAAAAAGAAAAATCATTGGTACGTTTAGATTCTTGTGTTTGTATTAGAAGGCGCTTTTTTCAGTTCACAGCAATTCAATTTGTCACATTTCATTTCACATTCTTTTAAGTTTTGTTAGCTGAATTATTATACATAGTTAATCAGTGCTCAGTATTTCGTACAGTATCTGACCACTCATACTCATGCTCATTAGGGGCTGAGCTTTCCTGAAGCACAGTGCTTGCCAAGCCTAGCCATAAGTGCATTCATTTCCTCCGTCTTATTTCTCAGTGTGTGTGGACAGTTCCTCAATGTGGCAACTGCAGGGTTCGCTGCTTGCCGTCGCTGCTGTTAGCCTCGAACGCTCGAAGCAGGTGAGAAACACCATGAAGCAGATTTGCCACAAGCGTTTGTCTTTGAGCAATGTTGGATTTTAGCGCCTCTAACCAGGTTTCTGCACTTCCGAATCAAGTTGTAATTGCCTGTAAAATTTAACTTGCATGTGGCCCAAATAGACATGAGCCAAGTATGGAGAGCAAGCAGCTTGGTGAAACAGCCAGTCCCCGAGTCAGTCATAGTTAGTGTACCAGATATTTGGATTTTTATAGGCTTAAAATGAAAATGGTCTGGAAATTGGATGATGCCTTGTTGTACTGTAGGATATCAGACGCTGTGTGACCTGTGTGAATGTAGGCAGACCATCTGGGGTAAATCGAACAATGCGTGGTATGTATTTCACAGTTGCAGATTAATTGTTCCTGGGAGACGAATGGGATACTGTGCTTGTAGATTTAGATCCCTAGCCAGAAGACCTGAAGAGGGAACCTGAAGAGGAACCTGACTCAAAGGAGAGATCATCTTCTTCTGAGTGAGACTAGTGCGATTATAAATCATTGTAGTACAAAAGTAATGTTTAGAATGAGCAGATCATGAATGAATCAAAAGCCTGGGATGAGAACAGGACAGTCTTTATGGTTACAACAGTAGTTCTTAGAAGGCCCAATGGATGGTGATCCCTCAAGCCAGACTTCTGGCTTTCACCAGTGAAACATTTGATCAGGTAAATTGAGCAAGAACTGCCTACTTTTCAGAAAGACCTTGCCACTGGACAGTCCCCGCACTTTCACTCTAGAGGTTAAACTTGAAAGGTTGAGAGAACTTATGATCCCACCTGGGGGTAGGGATGGCTCGATGGTTAAGGTGTTGGACAGCTGATCAGGAGGTCTTTGATTCAAACCACCATTGGACCATTGAGCCAGGTTCTTCACAACCAAGTGCTACAATCGGGCGTCAAGCTGGCAACCCGACCCCATAGGTAACTGCAAGAGAAATGACGGGGATATCTCCAGAGCGTGGTGCATGGACCCTTTCACCTCTTTCTTTCACTTTCCATCATCCTCCATTTAGTGATTCTATCTTATCCTTAAAATACTAAGCCTCGAAGCACCAACCAGATCATGACCTTCAACATTCTGAAGCTTGTGGCCCAATTATCCAACGTGCTGTGTTCCATGGGCGACAATTCCGAGGCCAAACCAAATGGACGTTATCATCAATTCCGAAACCTGTTCATCAGCTGTAATTTGATGACGGGTGAGAACTGTTTTCAAGCTAAACTAGTTGGAAGAGAACCACAAAGGTGTGTGTACATATTTCAGCAAAAACATAAACTCAATTTCAGATGGTGAAATTGTATCTTCAGTGTTGAAAATGTCTAAATGTCACATTCCGAACTTCAGACCGGCAAAAGATTTCACTTTCAACTCATCTTGCCGTGACGGGCGTCCTGAAGGCTTAGAAATGTCAGTGTATCACGAGGATGCCCTTCAGCTGTAAATTTCTCCAGTGATGCTCAGCTCATGACATTCACACCATCTGTAGCGAACCATGGGCGCCGTCGTCTACTAATATAGGAAGAACTTAATCAAAATGTCAGGAATTCTTCACCCTTCTCTCAACGCAGCAGCATTTTATCTCTTAACATGGTTTACAAATCCTGCCTGATGGAACCTATAATTCAGCGCAAATCTGCGTTCATCGCCGCGTACCGCTGTCGGACGTAATTGGTGAAAGAATTAGGGAAGTGGACTAAGCTGTCACTCAAGCTGACAGGTGCGCGAGTGAGAGCGCAGGCGGCAAGTTGATAGGCAGAACGTGTCACGCCTTGCTGGAGGAAACCCATCATTTGGAGTCTCTGCAGGCATGCTAACATCTGTCAATACCTTTTTTTTTGTTGTTGTTGATTTGCAGGTAGAAATTGAGTTACAGGACATGTGCCGCTGTCTGTCTTCAAGCAGTGTCTGCTGCGGAGCAGGATGAGGTGGTTTTGAAAGAGGAAAGACCTCCAAAGTAACGTGTCTCTTATCAAAACCCAACATGCGTCGTCAGACTCTACGTGAGGCTGTATCCGCTTCGCTTTGATGTACAGTGTCTTGCTGCAGAGCTGTGTGTGTGTGTATCAGGGAGGTTTTTTTTTATTTTTTATGCCATGCAAAAAAAAAAAAATTTCATGAGACATGGTGTGTATCTGTCAAATAGTTTAAATGCAATGTCTGAGAGAAAACCTTTCTGTGTAGCTATTGGGTTGGAAACTGTAAAGAGATATGGGGAGTGCTGAGTCTGTTCAGACCTTTTAGGGAAAGCCCATGTAAACCAGGTCACTGGTTTATATCTTATTTAGTATGAGATCATAAGCAGTAGCATAACCATAATATTATGACCATCCTCAGGATTATAAACTTTCAGTACTTCTTAAAAATCATGCACAATTAGTCACTTTCCTGGATTACACAGAAAAAACGTCCTCCAAAGATGCATAATTCATTCTTCTTATCATAGCTTGTTGCTTTGGTATGAAGGAATCCTGATACAAACACAAAACAACTTACAGGGAATAATAATGAACACAGTTACTGTATGACTGTAAAAACGTCTTATGTCAAATATTTCTTTATTTCTCTATATAATCCTCGGCTACACTTATCTCAGTGTTTCACTAGTGCTTCGATATCATCACGGTAGAAAGTTTACTCAGTACACCGGTTTCTCAGAACCCTGGCCTCCCAGGAACTCTTCGGAAAAGTGGGTGAAATTTTCCACCAAACACAATCAGTGTATTTATCGCAGGCTTTAAAAATGAGCTTCACTAGAAAAACACGTTTTTCGATGGTTAACATTTTCACACAAAAATATGCGGTATATTATATTGTTATACATTATTATCATGATATTATTATATGTATATCAATATATAACGTATAGCAATAAATTTACAGTAGTAAGTGCGTATACATTGTTTTGGCCGACTCTGTATATATACTGTAGATGGGTGGATGGATGGATATAGTCCATGAAAAAAAAAAAGATAATTGACAATTTAATGGAAATGGACAGAAGTATGCGAGACCATGATGCAGTGTGAAGGCCGGCATAGTGAAGATGTGAATGTATCTCTTTATCAACAAAGAGCTGGGAAAAGCAGACTTGTTAAAATCTGGCCTCTTTGTTTGAAACCTCGGGGGTGGGGATTATTCAGAGGAGAATTCTGGACTATTGGGGTAACGCGGGCTATCGTCACTCAGCCCTAGTGGAAGAGAGAGGCGGAGGAGGAGGAGGAGGAGGAAGACGAGGAGGAGGAGGAGGAGGTGGGAGTGTGTATAATGGGTCACAGCTCGCAGATTGTCAGACAGGCGCTTGTGAATAATGGAGTGTTACTGAGGAGGCAAAACTGCGCTCTGAAAGATGCTGTGACTTGCAGGTCGTCATTTCATTTTATCCTCAGCTGTGCCAGTTTCCTAGACGGTAATTTACTGAATTTGTGTAAATCATCAAAGTTTTACTTGCCCATTTTTTTTTTTTTTTGTCACACTGTTAAATTAGAGCTATTATTTACGAAATCACACTAACGAGCAGTGGGTTTCTTTAAATCAGCCTGTCGTGCATCTTGAGCATTCAATTCATCTTCTTCAGTCTTCTTCACTCAGGCCCACACTTAGAGAGCACCGATACCTGGGCACCGAGCCCAAAGAGCGAGATGAAGGATCCGTCCGCTTTCCTGCTCCAGATCTCAAGCTGTGACTGACTCAGTTCTTTGACTCAGTGTGTGTCAGCTTTGGCACAGAGGCCCGAGCGAAGCGGAGGCAGCAAGGACGCTTAATTACTCTGCCGGTAGCTGGTCGGAAAATAGAAAAGAATTCATAAAGCATGGATGCTAGAGACAGCTGTATATGACGAGACCGCAGAATAGAATTTGTTTGCTTAACAATCCGTGTTAAACATTAATACGCCGCGGTATCGGTGTGACGTTTTGCCCGGGATGGCATTATCATTCTTTAAAAAATTTTTTTAAAAACACAGTTGTTTTTTTTTAGGAGCAGCTGAGTGAGCGGTGCTCCATCTGTATATATGTCTCATCCCTGTCTCACTCTTTCACTCTCACTCTTACAACCACACACACACCCTCCCATTCTGTCAGAGTGTGTATTAAGTGACAGCAGTCTCTCCTGTGTAAGGGAGCAGGCAGTGCTTGATGGTATTAGCAGGCTGGAGTGTGCGTAATTGTGTCGCCTGTAGATTTATAGAGGCTGACAAGCCACGGCCGGGGCTGCTGAGTAATCTCTGTGTAATTGAGAGTAGAGGTCACCAGAGGGAGACCACACCGCCTCCCCGACAAATCCCCAAGGCACCGCCGCATATGAGATCGTGCATGCGTGAGTGTGTGTGTGTGTGTGTGTAAGACAGAGATAGAGACACAACATTTACACTCATGTATTCACATTCCTAAATCGATCCTTTTGTAATTCTTCATATCTCCCCAGCTATACGGATACCTTAGGTGTGAAGCGAGGGTGTGTATGTGGAGGAAGAGAGTCTGGAAAAAAAAAAGGTGAGAAATATTAGTCAAGCACAGAAATATCCCGTCGCCTGTTTATATTCTTGACTGCTACCAAACCTGTTCCGTGTCGCTGTGAAATTGGCCCACATGCAGCTGTGCTGGTGTCAATCTGCCTCCGCTGCCGCAGACTCGCCCGCCAAAAACAGGTGCACAATCTCATGGAGACGAGCAGTCAGGCCCAGTCCTCATCAAACGGGGCTGTCAGCGCGGCGGTTTAAAGGACAGAAAGAGAGGCAGAGCGCAGCAAGGGGTGGAGAGGGAGACACGGTGAGAGGAGACTGGGAGTTAGACACAAAGCGAGAGACCGGGAGAAAGGGACACGCTACCACCACCACCACCACCTGTCACAGTCACTGCTGCATCAGATGAGTTCCTGCTGTAGAGACGTGCTGATGTGTTGTTATACACCCTCATTTGTGATGGATCAGGTGTTCATTGAGGGACTGGAGATTGGGGGTAGGGGAGGCAAGGACAGGGAGAGACGTGTTGAAAGGATTTTCTTCAGGTCAGATCAAGGACACTCCAGAAGAGAACCGCCGTGTCCTCACCATGGCTTTCCCAAAAGAGGATTGTTGTATTGCAACATCAGAGACAAATTTATATTCGTATCCATGTACATCTGTGCGATATTTTTGTATGGTCATGCGATTAAAATGATGTCTGTTATTGTACATGATGTTGGTAAGACCCACATATCATGTACGACTAATGAATTTAAAACAGATGCTTTTGTAAGTTAGGAATAAAGCACAAGATGCCGTTCGAGGAAAAATAATCAATAATCAGCAAAGTTGTTGTTATTATTACCACGCCAAAAATGAAATTGATTATTTTTTTAATAGCAACACATACAGTACCAAAGTGTCTTATTTCTCTAATTTCACAGCCAACAGTAACAAACTTTAATGTTGTGAAGAATGACAAACTTTTAAATCAATTTCATATTCAAGTTTAATGTCGTGTTGGAAAAACACGTTCACATGTTGAGTTACAGCTTTTGCATTTGACACACACTAAGATTTAATTTACTCTCCTTTAGCTTTGATTACAGCACACACAATGTGGAGGCCAGTTTATGTGTGAAAATCATTCCTCATCATTTCCTCCCAGAAACACTCTTGAGTCCTGGAATATACAGTACTCGTGCCATCGAGGAAGATAAATATGCATAGATGTGATAACCTGGTCATTCAGTACATTCAGGTCGTCAACTGACTTCATTTTATTGCTGCATAACATTGTTGAGTCTAGACCTGATCAAACCGAAGTAACACCAGATCATAACACTTGCTCCAAGGAAAGGCTTGTACAGTGGACACTATGCATGATGGGTACATCACTTCATGAGCTTCCCTTCTTACCCTGACACGCCCGTCATACTGGAATAGGATCAACCTGGACTCACCAGGCCACTTCGCTTCAAAGTACAATATTTATCCTCCTTGGCAAAGTTAAGCCTTTTTTCTGATTATTCTTACTAACAAGTGGTTTTCTTATGGCTACACAGCTGATCAATCCCAATCCTGTGAGTTCTCATCACATTGTGTGTACAGTATATGGAGATGCCCTTACTTTCACTATTAAACATAGCTCTGGTTTTTACTGTTGATTAATTTTTTTTATCAAGTGTTTTTTTTTTTTTTTTTTGACCACATTTATTCTACAATATTGATGGTTCAGCACTATCCTTCCAAGTTTTGGTACCGAGTTGAAGGGTTCTTAACCCAGTTCCAGTAATTTCAAATCTCCTAAGTTGTTTTCTTTGCTTGGTGCAGCCCGATAATTTGGCCTATTTGAAATGGCGCAAGGCAAGGTAATTTCACAGTATTTTATTATAGAGATGACGGGGATTATGATTTTACAGTGTAAAGTTCATTAAAATGTATGATCTTTTTTTCCCCTTTGTAAGTGCTGTCCTATAATGTGTCTAGTTAAATCTGTAAGCCTGTCAATCGTTCAGGCTTTTTTTTTTTTTGCTGGCTCTCTTTCTTGTTCTCTCTCTCTCTCTCTCTCTCTCTTTCACTCACTTTCTGCTCAGGTCCAGTATCTCTACAATTCATTAGTCTCAGTCTAACATAAAGCACCCCAAGTATAGATTCCAGTAGGGAATCTTAAATGACAGGGCAAGTTGTCTTTAGACAAGGCTTGATCTGATTTCTTGAAAAAGCTCGTAAATTTCCTCCACTACAGCATGTCACCATGCATATCAGTTTTACATGTTCATTTCTACTCAGGACTACATTTATAAATCAGGCTTGATCTATCTGGACCATGGTTCATATATCAGTGAGGCAGCGTGCAGTAGGTTTGTTTTCGTGTGTAGGCTGAGAGGAAACCGAGGGTGAAATGTGATGAAAGCCATGGTGGGGGAAATCGATGTGCGAGACGGTGGCTTAAGAGATCACCCCAGGAGGAGGGCGTCTCACGCGGGCCAGCAGGCTGAGAGGCATATCGATTCCTATTTCTCCATTTTTTTTAATGAGAACATTTGCTAATTAGTGAGCAGCGCTGTAGATTGTGAGGGAGAGCGTGCGTTAACCTTCACCCTGCACAGATCACGTGGTGTAGTATAGAGAATTAACTTAATATCAGTTATTCTACATCTGTTTTTTTTTTGTACCTATAAATAATCTTTGCCCAATTATTTTGCTTTATAAGGACCTTTGTAGTTTCGTAGATGCATTCGATTTTTACGATTTATACGTAATTATGTTTGTAACCAGCCAATGAGCCGAGTCCGGGTCAGGGTCACAGCAAGGTCTTCAGTAGCTTTCTTTTTTGTTTGAAGTATATTTTAAGAGCATTTCAGGAATACAAATTAGTAACAGTAAGGACTAAACTTGTGGGTGAAAACATCGCTGTTGGCTTCGAGTTTATAGTATTTTATTGTTGCTGAGATGACAACCAAATTTATGGGAAATCGATATTTCCATCATAAATAAAACATGACCCATAAAGTGTTTGTTGTTTGAGTTCTAGGCCATTTGCCACATTGAATTTTTGTCATACTTGTCAGGGTCAAATGTTAATATTTAGAAAGTTATAAAATTCACAAGTTAGGTCTACAGGAAGGGTGAAAGGAACTAGGCATTTAAAATTGGTAAAAAAAAAAAAGAAAACAAAAAGTTGTATTTTTAATACAACTTTATTAAAACAAATTGTACATTTATTACATAGGAAAATAAAAGGAAATCTTAAAATTTCTTTACATTTCAATCTAGGCACTGGACGATTGAAATTATTAAAAGAGCTATTCAGGCAGGCACAAAACACTGGAAAATGTAAATAGGTCTTGAAGTCTTGAAGCTTCCATGCTTGCAGATGTTATCCCTTCAGACTGACTGCCCTTCTCCAACTCTTTGCTCCTCTTTTAAAGCCCTTTCCTTACAACCATCTGTCTCTGAGTGCCCAAGGTAGCAGCAGCATTCCTCTGTTCATGTAGCACCCAAAGTGAAGTTCACACACAGATGCCTTTGAGAGTTTAAAATGAACACTTGAACATATGGCCATTTTATTTAAAACCAGTAATAGTCTACATTTCTTTGTAGACCGACCATTAAATTATTGAAATTAAAGCAATGCCAGCTAAAACGTAGAAAGGTAAGTTATAAGTCAAATAACGTTGCCCAAAAGATTTGAATTTCCAATTCAATAGAAGCATTAACAATTATTAGTTCAAACTCTCAGTCACACTTTCCTGACTTCTCATTTTTCAATATGGTGGAGCTCATAAAGGTGTGGTTTCTGGTCAGAAGTCAGTGCTAAGGATAGTGATGTCATTTCTGTTTTGCAGAGGCTTTTCAACAGGATAATTTTGATATTTATGACAGTTTTGCCTTTTGTATTGTGTATATATGTTACACCAATCAGCCATAACCTTAACAACATTAACAGTGATTATCAATTATGTAGAAACAAACTGGATCATGACAGATTCATGGGCATCCAAGGCTCATTAATGCCTGTGGTGAGCAAAAACTAAGCTGTTTTCTCTGATCTCAAAGAAAAGCCAATGGAGCACAACTTGCCAAAAAATAACTATGATAGAAAGGTACCAGAACACCCAGTGTACCACAGCTCACCATGCACAGGGCCCGGCAGGCAAAGAGCACAAGACTCTCAACCCAACCTCCAAATTTCCCAGATCTCAATCCTATTGAATGTACCGGACATAAAGTCTGATCCACAGACGCTCCACTTTTCAAGCCACAGCACCCAGAGGATCCAATGCTAATCTCCTGGTGTGAGACTATACAGCACACCCCCCCCCAAAGGTTTTGTGGAGTCATGGCCCGAGGCGCCAGAGCTGCCTGGTGGCACTATACAATATTGAGCAGTGTAATGTTATGGCTGATCAGTGTACAGTATATTCATTCATATTTCTTAGCAGCCCAGTTACAATGTTCTCCTACTTTAAGCACTTGAAAAGCAAGAGTATCATGTGTTCACCATACACTATTGAAAGTACGAACTGAATGACTCTAGAAGGCGGTCCTGGCCTGTGAATGGCCGGTGCTATCTCAATTCTGATTGGATGAAAACATCTGCTAGCATGAGGCAGGAATGAAGAGGTGTGTATAATTCTCACAGGAATAGTGCTAACAGGGCATTTAGGTTTTATCTGTGAAAGCCTTACTGCTGTTAGTGAGACGGAGAGTGAGTGAATGAGGACAGGCAAGTTTCGGCATGTCAGTCTGAGTGCTTACACCGCTTCATATTCTGACAATTTGCTTTCTTTCACCTTGCTGAGTAAACTGCAGAATAAGGTCATGCACAAAGTTAGGCTTTATCTCGGACTCCTTGCGCTAAAATTAGATTCACAGAATATCTTAGACACTAGAGTTGATCAGATAAAATCTCCCATCAATGCTCAACACTGGCAATCATCATTTAATGTACTAGGAACTGTGGGAAATGTGTTTAGACCCCTCCCTTCGTCAAACACACACACGTACAAGTCTAGAGTGGCAGCAGCGAGCCTCTGCTGACAGAAACTAAACAAACACTAAGCATCATGTTGGTGTTGTCAGCCAGACTCAGAGTCAGAGGTCAATGAGTGAGCGACAGGGCTGTAGAGATTTACACCCGCAGAGAGGTGGAGGAGGAGGCGCATGGAGCTGTCGCTTTCACTCAGTAACTTGGAGCAGAGCCAGTCCACTAAGAACAACAGACTCAAATATACATAGTGTGATATTAACAAAAATGCCAGAATGAGAAGATGATTGAGGAAAAAGATGATGGTGGGTTTCCTGTAGGTACTCATGGTTTACTTCCATAGTCCAGAAATATACAGATTAGGCTAATTGGCTAATTGCCTGTAGTGTGAGTGTGTGAGTTTTGACCGGAGGTCCTACCATGGTTGTACAAAATGGGAATAAATTCATTGGTCACCATTGGCCTCCAAGGTCCCTAGTTGGACTACAGAGGTTCCTAGATGGATGGATGGATGGATGGATGGATGGATGCAGATCGCCCATAGTGTGTAAATGAGCGTTTGAGTATGTATATGTGTGTGTGCCCTGAGATGGATGGGCACCCCGTCCAGGGTCTACCACACCTCGTACCCTACAATGAGAGTAGGTACAGTAAGAATTTAGATAGTACATATCAACAGCATTCCTATAGACTGTTAAGCTTCTTTCATACTGTACATACAAGAGTCTAATAATAAATCTTGATTTTGGCGTACAGTACTCCTGGAGATTTCCTGGAACTCCCAGGCTCTCATAGGGCTCTCCTCAAACTCCCCAAGCCCCTCTTCAATCTCACCAATCTCTACAAAAAGCTGTGGAATCACTAAACATGGCAACTCTTTCCACAGACTTTTCATGAGGGAAAAAATAAATCTATAAATTTCTTCTCATAGCATTCTCCCGGCACACGTAGACTCCCTCCTAAAGCAGTCCCCAAAGTCGCAGGGTTCTCATAGTTCTGGACACAGGACACTGATGGAAAAATTGAGGAATGAATGAGTAGATCAAGGAGTAATCAGCAAGAACGTGTTTTTGTTGGGGAAAGTTCTAGGAGAGTTGGCGAAATCGAGGAGAACTAGGGGTCTGTGGGGTCCATGCAGCGCTAACATTTTTTTTTTTTTTGTGCCTTGCTCGAGATACTCTACTCCATCTCTCCTCCTTTTCCTACAAGTGATCCTCATTCTCGCTGGTCACAAAATGGTTGTTGCCCCCGTTGTACACTAGCTGTACACTCACAGAAATATCCTTGTTCTCGTTAGAGTTCTCCTCAAAACCATATACAGTGGAACCTTGGATTACAAGCATAATTCGTTCAGGAAGTGAGTGCGTATTCCCAAAACACTCTTAAACCAAATCGAATCTTCACATAAGAAATAATGAAAGCTCTAATAATTCGTTCCACAGCCCCAAAAAATAAATACAGAAAAATAATTAATACAATATATAAAGTAAAAATAAAACAAATTAACCTGCACTTTACCTTTAAAAATAGTTAAAATATATCCCAACAGATAAGTGTTTCCGTTTGTGCGCGCAGGCGCCGTGTATTTGTATGTGTATGTGTGTGTGTGTGTGTGTGTGTGTGTGTGTGTGTTTAATTAGCCCCTTCCCTCGCCTCGTCTTACACAGTAAAACTCCTCCTCCCTCCCCCCACCTCGCTTTTTAAGTTTCACAACAAACACACACAACGGAAACATTGTTTTAACGGGAAAAAAAGAAATCTCTCTAATGACACTCGCGTGAGCGCAGACTAACGGAATCACTGCTGTAAAGTAAAAAAAAACAAAAAACTAATTAACCAGCACCTTACCTTTGAAAAGAATCGCGACAGAGTTTCTGTGTAGAGCAGAGTGTGTGTGTCTGTGTGAAGCCGGGGAGGGGGGATGTAAATGCGAGAGAGTGTGTGTTTGTGTCGGTGTGTGTGTCGGTGTCAAAAAAACTCTGCACTTGTAAACCAAGACATGCTCGTATGTCAAGTCAAAATCTTTGCTCGTCTTGCGGAACACTTGTAAACCGAGTTACTCGCAATCCAAGGTTCCACTGTACCACCAAGGTAGCACTTTTTCTAGGTTACAGAATACGCATTTCCTTACCAAGAATTTCTTTTCGGACTCCTGTATGTATGAATGAGGCTTTACACATTAGTCACGTGACTGACATCAACCAGCTAAGCAAGAAACTTTTAGCAATAAGGTACCAGTTTATGACTTTTTATGTTTGGTACATAATCCATGTCGAAGGGCTTTTATCTGTCTACACATACACAGACATCTGTATGAAAAAAACAAGAAAAAACAATAGTCGCTCAGCTATGGCCAGGATTTTTTCCCCCATATTGATCAGTTCTGCTATATAATTTTTCAAGCGCTCAATTGGATTTGAAGACCTGCCGTGTGTCCATCCAACTCTGATCTATAAACATATTAGACTAACAACTTATCCCTTTTATCTTTCATTTTATTTGAAAAGTTCTCCAGTTTCTAGTATTGGTAAATCACTTGTAGACTATCATCTTAACCTAGTCTTACGTTTTAAATCCGGTCCACATGAACACTATTAATACACTGGATGGCAAGTTGTTAAAAGGTATATCATCATTTGATATGCTGTGAATGAAGTAATGGGCTGCACCGTGACAGACTATAAATGTTTCATGAGCAAATAGTGTTCAGAAAGGAACTCAACAACAATATGACGTGGAATAAAGACTTGTATAAAAAACGAAACTAACGGAAGGGGTTAGCAGGAGAGACAGAAACCTCTCCGATAATGAGAAAACAGTCCTCAGAACAAAATTACCTCGGAGAGGGCTTCCACGAGAGTGACAGATGAGTTCGGATGAAGGGAGAGACAGACAGAGAGATTGGAATGAGGTAGAGAGGTGATGTTATGAGCTCACATCATGGAGCGGGTAATGAAGATGGCGGACACTCGGTGGCGACGCCGTTCTCGATGAACCCTCTCTGGATGGAGGGATGAGATTGAGAGGTTTTGTTGGGGGGGGGATTGTGTATGGAGGGAACGAGCAAGCTGACAGATTGATTGCATAGTGATTTGTGTTGTTCTCTCACTCCATCATCATTTGACAGGGCCTGCATTGTCTCGGGCCGCTCAAGCTTTCCGCCATTAAAAAGCATTTGCCTTCATGAATTGCGTAATTGAGAGGTATGATTGCACGGGCAAATTGGTGGCCTGATGCATCACCAGATATAAGGAAATTAAAACATTTGTGTGCGTGATTGTTCTGTCAACTTCACATGCCACACCACAGGAATTCATATAAGGGACATGATGCATATTGTGATTTTTTTTTTATTTTATTTTAATATAAATGAAAGTAAGTAAAGTAAATGAAATGAAACAATTTGGCAATAGGTGGTGTAGTAGTTAGCACTGTCGCCTTGCACCTCCAGGGTCCGGGTTCGATTCCCGGCCAGGTTCGATTCCGGTCTCTGTGTGCATGGAGTTTGCATGTTCTCCCTGTACTTGGTGGGTTTCCTTCGGGTACTCCGGTTTCCTCCCACAGTCCAAAAATGTGTACGTTAGGTTAATTGGCATTCCCCAAATTGGCCGTAGTGTGCCCTAAGTCCCCTGGGACAGGCTCCAGGCCCCCTGTGACCCTGAATACAGGATTATGCGGTATAGATGATGAGTGAGTGAGTTTGGCAATGGGACCCTCCAGGGTCCGGGTTCGATTCCCACCTTGGGTCTGTGTGCATGGAGTTTGCGTGTTCTCCCCGCGCATGGTGGGTTTCCTCCGGGTACTCCAGTTTCCTCCCACAGTCCAAAGACATGCAGGTTAGGCTAACTGGCATTCCCAAATTGTGTGTAGTGTGTAAATGAGTGTGTGACTCCACACTCCAGGGTGTGCCCCATCTATCCTGGGATAGGCCACTACCTCCCCCTCAGTATTGTATAAGCAATACAGATTGTACATCTCACAATGAAAGAGTGCTTACTGTAAGTAGTACCACTGTGTAATTGATTCCAGGTGCTTGTTGTGCTTCTGGTTCAGTGCAGGAATATTGCACTGTCATTGCGACTCTGCATCCTGTTTCTCCTTGTTCTCCAGCTGTTGTGCTTATTAAAAGCAGGAGTTTAAGATATTAAGTGAAATGCACACTGAGGTCAGGGCTGCTTCATGAGTTAATTTCTAAAAGGACTACAAGCGGAACCGGTGGCCGAGAATGACTCGGGTTTAATCTGGGAGCTGAGAAACAAGAGGGGTTAAACAACAGGTAGCAGCTAACACGCTAATAAAGTAGATCAGGTGTCCCTGAGCAATAAACTGCAAGATCGGCCGAGATAGGCTTTTATTTTTGGATCACATTAAAATGTTTAAGCGTTGTAAAGTTCAGGAAACGATATTAAGTGCGAAAGTCACCATGAAGATTAGTGATTGAATCAGTAGTCGGGTGTAACCATGGTTTTTTGGAAGGTGCAATGTACTGTACTGTATATTGATTTGGGCGAAGACGGATAGAAGGGAAACAACCTGGAAAGACAATCTGCTTGATAAGATATGATGGTGTAATTGCGCTTCATGTGAATTTAATCTCTTGGCAGACGTAATATACTCTAGGTTCTTGTAGCGGGTAGGAAATTGGTGAAAGGCTCCCTTTAACCAGCAGCACAACCCCTGCAGAGCCAACTAAACCGCAAGAAGATCTCTGTTGCAGATGTCATAATTTCGCTTGGCAGGGGTCAGTAACTGGGAGATGGAGGTGCACTGGGGCTTTTCTCCTTGGTAACAACTTTGCAGTGGATGAGTGTGTACAGAGTCCTTAAATCCTGTGGCTGTATGATCGAGTCCAGGTATATTCCTGTGCAGAAATAACTGCAGGGTTCTTTGTTCTTCAGTGTTCATATTTCTGACCGGTTCTCTCATATAAAAAAAACTTGCATATAAAAATTGCTACCCTGCTCAGAACATGCAAAAGATGTTAACTATAGACGTTCACTGGTGTTTAATCACCTGGATGTTCAAGCATGTCCTCTTTAAACCATTTTGGGGTTCACTTCTACACTTATGATGTTCTCAACTAATAAATCATATTAATGTAAAAAAAAAAACTGACACAAACGGGTTTGATTTGAATATTGGATTTGAGTAGTGCCTTAAGTGTACAGTACTGTGTAAAAATCTTCATCCACAATTCTTCATCTTAACTTATTTATATATACATATATAAAATAGACATCCTGTTTGGCTGGTGTAGTGGGCGTCCCTCATTGTTTAACAGTAGGTAACAGTAGACAGCGTCATAATCACCTTTGACCTTTCATACTGTGAGGTAATAATATATGAGGCACATGAGGTGCAGCAGCAGGTTGACTGCACTCTCCATGACAGGTAATGAGAGCACACGGGCATCAGTATCTGTATGCAAACCAGGCTGCGGGTACCATCTAATATAAAATAAAATAAAATAATGTAGAACAAATTATAGAAATGGGAACAAATTTAGTTTTACTGTGACAAGGCTGCAAAGCTCCTAAAGGTTCAATTTAAAAGCCGGTTGTTTATGTAACAACCTCAGCAGCAGCCACATTTCCCCTCTCATCAGTTCCAACCACTCAGTATTTACAGCAGCATCAGCAGTACATTAATCACCGGCCTGATCATCTGTCATCATCTGCACCTGTTTCTCACTGGCTCATGAGATGAGTAAGATGGTTTTTATGCTTGAATGATTCATAGGTTACTGTGTGGCTTTACAAAAAGAAAGCATTCACGTGAAGCTGCTCGGGGACTGGACTGAAACCGAGAGCCAAAGTCCTTCAGGAAGCCTCAAGATCACTTTAAAAACACAAGACGGACGTCTGACTCTTTGGAAGGAAAAAAGATGAAGAAATGATGCATGGCTCGAGACTTTTGCACAGTACTGCAGTTCACAATTTCACTAAGATATCAAACAAAGCAATCATTTCAGACTAATTAGAAACAAAAAAAAAATGAATGAATTCCTCAAGGCTTTCCGAAGCTGCGTTCTGCCCAAGGTCACCTCAGATTTTGTGACGCTGTTTGTAGAGCTCAGAATGACGCGTGTTTATTCACTGACCTTTCAGAGGTTGCCCGGTGCTGAAAAGAATTTGAGCGCAAACTCTTAATTTGATCTATTTTCTCCTTGTTCTCCAGCTGTTGTGCTTATCAAAAGCAGGAGTTTGATATTAAGTGAAATGCACCCTGAGGTCAGGGCTGCTTTATGAGTTAATTTCTCATTAATATGAGCTCAGTGGCTGCTGATGGCCTGATGCTCTAACAGTCCAATGTATCCTGTGTGTGGTTTAACTTCACTGCATCCATCTGTTGCTTTAAAACAGGCTTGGGAGTTATGCTTTTTCATGGTCGGTTATTCCTTACACTTAGTGAGCACTAAAACACACCTGAGCTGCTGCATGTTTATGGCCTTGTAAAGGTCTACACCCAAAAATACTGCCACGTGTAAACGCGAGATTGACATTTAAGAGCTTAGTTCTTATCAATGGATCAGAGGTATGCACCCGTTTATCAAAGTCTTCTTTTGAAGTTTGCTTTGTAATGTGTAAAATATGAACAAAGACTACAAGCAGCATGGTGTGGGCAAAACAACTGGCAATATGGTCCAAAGAAATAGAGGACAAAAGGATGTTTAAAGGATGCTTACACTGGATCTTCATGGCACATTCATAACAAATTCATTGCATTAACACCTCATAAAGCAATATTGTAGGAATTATGTAAGATTATCTGAAAAACCTGTGGCATAAATGTTTTCACCAAATATATTGCTTTGTTTGTACATAAAAACTAAAGAGAGGGAAATTCTCATTCTCATCATGATTCTCATTTTCTTCAAAATTGTTATGCTTGCTTTTTTTTTCTAACTTCAAGTTAGAAATTCTTTTATACAGGACAAATGCATAATGTTTTTGACACAATCTCCTTCCCTCAATTCACTTTGTCCATCTGTTAACAAACCTTCTCATTCTCTCATTAAGAAATATTTTGGGCTGAGCTACAGTATGAGGCGAGTTGGGTATAACGCATTACTGTCTAAAGCCTTACCGTAATCAAATTATTAATTGTTATTAGTTAATAACAATGTCAATAATATTATGATACTAGCGTTACAAATTGTAGTGTTTAAAAATTTATCAAAATCTATTTAAAAATCACATTTTGTGCAGCATCATCAGTTAACAAGCATGCGCTTCAATCAATCGTTGGAGAGCTTTGTAGTTTTTTTATATTTGACGTTGTAACAGGTTCACTCTTTTTTCACGGACGGCACCACAGACACGAGGCGAGGTCTTACGGGAAAAGGGGTGATTTTATTTAGAAAAAAACGGGGAAGGAGAAGGGTTAAATGAGGGAGGAAGGGAAAAAAGCTGAGGATTTTTAACCTTGCGGCCTCGCCCCTTCGTGCACCTGCAGGGGGGCTACATAGCGAGCCTACGGAGTGAGCGAGGAGCGACAACAAGTTGAGGCGAACGCCCATAACAGGCACACGCAGTGACAGTAACTTGAAAGTAACGTAATTAGTAATCTGATTACTTTTTACATGTAATAATCAGTAATGCAATCAAATTACAATTTTAAAGTAGTAATTAGTCATTTGTAGTAGATTACTTTTTTTGTATAATCCCAACACTGGCTATGAGCCAAAAATGCACGTCCGTTTTCACATCTTCATCAGAAGTCACTCTTCGTCCTCGTAGAGCTGCTTTCAGGAGGCCAAACAGGTGAAAGTCAGATGGAGTGAGATGCGTAACACCTCAAAACAAAGTTTTTGCAGAGTGTCGACAGTGTGTGCAGAAGTGTGCGGACGTGCATCGTCATGCAAGATCACAATGTAAATGCAAGATCACAATGCACTTGGATAGCGGTCCTCTGCGTTTAATCCGAAGTTCAGTCTCCAGTTCTTCAATAAGAATCTCACTCTAACAAGCACTGTTGATTGTTGAATCTTTTTTCCTGATAACGTTGCCAACAGTTTTACAGTAATATAACCGGAGTGTGGATAATTTTTGACTCACCCTCATACAATATTATTATTAAGAAATTTCTTTGCTGTAGTCTCTCGAAGCCGGGGGGGGCCTAGAGGGAGCTGATTGGTCAAGCTCTCTCAGTGGGGAGGGATGGGAGGCACTTTGTGCTCCCACATCAATCACAGCTCTGTAGATAAACGCGGGTGTCTGTGAGATCACGCAAGTGGAAGGAACGGATAGTCCTCAGAGTGTGTTATGCAGCTCCCAACAGTATATAACACACTCAGAGCGGTTTGGAAAGATGCAGTTGGCTGGGAGGAAATGTTATAGTGTCCAGCCCTCCCTAACTGGTGATTGTAGCCTTAATGTGGGTGTGCTCTAATGATGGGTGGGAATTGGATACAATTAAATTAGGGAGAAAATCGGGAAAAGTCCCGCCCACCCGCAAGAAAATGTATTAATTCGTACAATTCTGTTACAAAGCCCATATACCAGACATATCTGTTAGTGTCACTTTATTTGAAGTCTACCTAAAACCTGTTTACATATACTGTGAACTACACATACAGTATAACTATAATGTAATGTCTGAGGTTGTATAGATTACAATATGTCAATATTGAAACCTTGAAAGGAGTCAAAATTCCGTAGCAGGGATTATTAGTTATTCTAATACACCAAAGTTCAAGAGCAAAGACAAACAGTACTGAGTGTGTTGGAATGTTGTTCACATTGTAAAAGTATTGGGATGAGCACAGGGTGGTGTTTCTGGTTGCAGCAGAACCCTGCCCAGGGTGTACCCTACCTCGTGCTCCAAGTCTCCTAAGGCCCCCCACAACCCTGACTAGAGGATAAAGTGTTATAGACGATGATGAGTGAGTGAGTGTTTTTGGAAAGTAAAAATCCTTAATGTATCCATGTGGGACCATCCACCAGTAGCAGAAAGTGAGTGCTGGAGCGCCGAACAGAATTTCGCATCAGAATGAGTCAGGCAGGTCTGGAGCATGAGAGAAGTCACAGCAATCGAAGTGTGTTGAGATCTGGAGCTGGCATTAAGTCAGGCAACAGGACTACATGCACAGCTTGTGTACATCTATTGGCTCAGTATAAGAAAGTTTTTCAAAAAGCCAGCTGTTCATAAGAGAAATGTAAACCCGTTCTTCTGTTACATATTTGAGAGCTGTCCCGAAAGAGGGCCTAACAAAATTGGGTCGTTTAAATTGCACTTGTTGGTAGAGTAACTCTTCCTCTGTACTGTATAAAGGTCCTTCTCAACATCATCTCCATCACAAGCAATGCATTTGAACCATCGTGGAACCCAACTCTCCTCAAATCCTCTTTGAATCCTTTTTTGATCCATCTGTGCACATTGCTCTTGTCGATGGTGTCATCTCCATAAACCTTTCATCCATGAACTACTGTAGGATAAAGGGCAATTTATCCAATACGGCCAACTTGTGTCGAAAAATCCTTACTTAAAGCATAAGTGTGGTCTTTTGTTTAGTGTTGATAGACTTTATTCTAAGTTAGATTTAATATCCTGCGAATTAGTTTGTTCATATCTGTTGCGTTAATTAGAATATCTTTGCCATTTTTTTGTTAGTTTTTGTCTATTTCTTATGTGCGTGTGTGAGTACTGTAAATATGTACTGTAGTGAACAAAAATATTAAGCGGGTCATACAGGCTAGGTTATGCTGAAAATAATATACCAGGCACTCGCATTGCCTATATTTTTATGTATAGACAGAATCAAAGCATGCAGAACAGCCAACACAGTGCAAAGATCCTAAGGGATAAAATACATTTATATGTTTATACACATGTACAGCTCAATAAAATGTTCTTCTGTAACTGCTCTTTACCAATAAACAGTACATCTTCAGCAGTTACCCTTAGAGTTTTTTTGTGTAATTACTCAGACACTTAGCCTGATTAAAAGTCCCAGTGTGTAACTGTTTTTTCACAGCCACTGGCAACCCAGTGTCCCAGTTACTCCATATAAGTTATTCCATCACATATTAGTCCAAGAGTGGAATTCAGACCACCAAAAGGCAAGCGCTACCCAATTACCAGGAAAAAGCTGGTGTAGCAACAGGAACAGGATATTAAAATGTCCGAGAAGTGAGATTGCAGTGAATTGATGAAATTAGATGCACCACCCCTCACCAGCTGCCACCGAGTTCATGGGAGCTCAGAGTTGTCCTAAGACTGATCCTGCACAGAAGCTTGTCAGAAATCTTCACATTATTTATTGTACAAGTAACCAAACCTGAACTTCTTATCACTTGGAAATCACATTACCATTTAGAAACCGTGAAGATGGCTTTGAAGTGGACAATTTTGCAAGGATGGCTTAGGACTGCAATTGTGATAATAGGTTAATGACGTACATGGCCATAAACAGTTTTGCGCTCAAGAATAATGATTTTTCTGGGTACACAATGCCAACTTTTTCGCTATTTAGCACGCAGTTAGAGAATTTAATTGAATCGAATAGGAAAAGGTTCTGATTCAATCTTGGTGTGTGGGCTTCAATCTAGCACACCCCATTTTATAAAGAGAAATTCTAAAAATGTAACTTTTATGTTGTTAAGCTGGTCATCTCATACAAACGCACTTTCTGCATTGCACTTACTATTTTTACACCAGACCATAATGTACAGGCTGGATTAACTTAACCCAGCATTAGCTGTATTGATCAGCTCGGTCAGAGGGAAGGCTTGAAGGAAAGAAGGCACTCTCGCATTACCTGAGCAACCCGGGAAACGTCTGATTTAGCCGCACTCGGCTCCATCTTGTCAAGTTCACTCATTAGGACCGAGCACATCCATTTGGTGGCTTTGTTAAAAAAAAAAAAAGTTTCTTTTGTTGTGCATTTGTGGTTAAGATGGTTGGATTTAAAAAGGGATGCTACGGTCTTTAAAGCCGCTCCTTGTTTCATCAGTCTGTTTCAGCAGACCTTATCAACTCTTCATTTTCCAGTAATCAGAGGAGTGGCACCAGAGCCATCAGTGCTAGCGTGAATTCAATTACTTTCAGTACAAAGATTAGTATTGTAGAAGACAGCTGCATCCGAATATCTGACCCAATTTATACGTCCAGCGAGAAACATAAATAGATTTACACAATTAGACTTCATTCACTTTCAGTAAGCATTTTATCCTAATAAAGTTTCCAGTGGATCTGGAGCCAATCCCAAGAACACTTGGCATGGCCTCGGAGTGGCGCAGTGGTAACGAGCTCGCCCTATCATCCGGAGATCACGAGTTTGAAACTGGGGTGTAGCCTCTCACAACTGGATTCCTGAAGAGACCTTATTGGCCGAGCATTCTTAGATGGGATGGGATGCACTCTCGCATCAATCGTGGCTCTATAACCACTCTATAGCATGGACCTCGGAGTGCGTTATGCCATTCCCAATGGCGTGTGAGCAAGCAGTTCGAAAAGATGCGGTTGGCTGGCATCATGTGCCTCGGAGGAAACACTTGATAGTCTTCTTTGTACACTAATGATGGGTGGAACACTTGGCATGAGACTGGAATATGGATCCAATTCAGGATGTATCCCTGACCGTCCATCACAATGCATTCTTACTCTTATTCATTGCTAGTTGCAATTTACCTACAGTAGGAGCAGTTCACCTACCTGTATGTTTTGGGGGAAAAGCTGAAGAATCAGGACCTGACAAGAATGTATAAAACAAAATGAAGTTCAGTCTCAAACTGGGAATCATAGAGTTGTAAGGTATGCACCATGCCACTTGACATAGCTTATAATTCAAGACACTCATCTGGACAAAATAAATAACACAAAGAACTTTGTTATACTCGTTTCACAGAATCAAAGATTTAAAAGTTTGCATACTCTCTTGTGAATGCGGTGGAAATATTCTGAAAAAATACTCGCTTTCCAGCTTCTTTCATAGCCTGAGCAGCTTTTGGTTTCTCTCAGTACTATACATTATTCTTACTATTCTGCCACTGCCATATTGCTTGGTTTATCTTTGAACATACTTCTTGTGAAATCTGTCACATGTGATTTGATTCCACTGAGAAATTAAATTTTTCCCTGAATCGATTCCCTAAAAAAAAGTTCCCTGTATTTTGGGTTGCAGCGTTTTCCTGTAGAGAGCTGTTTAACCCAGCCTTGGGGTGCAAACTGATTAAAAGGACAGTTGCCTAATTAGCCAATCATGTGGCAGCAGCACAATGCATTGAATCATGCAGAAACAGATCAAGATCTTCATGTGATGTTCACAGCAAACATCAGAATGGGGGAAATTATGATCTCGGTAACATTAACCATGACGTGATTGTTGTTCCCCTGTGTGAAAAATTTTGTTTATGAGCCAGATCAGAATAGACGGACCACGCTGCCAGAAATGCGATAGTAACTCAAATAACCACCAAGTTGTCAATGTTGGACCCTTAAATGCCAAAACTGGGTGACTGCCAAATGCCGTAAATTTACAAAATGTACACAGAAAGGGGCGGTGCAGCTCTGACCAGTACATAGGTCTAGGTATAGGCGTTAATTGTGAATGAATAGTATATAGCATTACACAGTATTCAGAAGACACATTTATACGATATCTAGATGTAGTATTTATCATGGTCAATAACTCAATACAGTATTTTATTTACAGAGTTTTAGCAGCAGTTCAAAGAAAGACAGGCACAAATGGCAAATGGAGCAAAATGGATTTTTTCTGGGTTGAATATGAGAGTGTGAGAATGTTTGTGTGTGTGTGTGTGGAATGAGGAAGTGTTATGCATTCTGGCCATGAGGACCTAAATGCTCCTTTTTCCAGACAGCAGGAGGAGGGTGAAGAGCTTGTGTGAGGGGGTTGTGGTGTCATCCACTATGATGCTGGCTTTGCAGGTGCAGCATGTGGTGTAAATGTCTGTTAGGAAGGAAGGCAGACTCTGATGATCCTGACTGACTGAGGTCTCCTAGCTAAGAAAGCAGGGAGATGTTCAGGCCTAGCAGGCTCAGCTTTCCAATCAGGATCTGAGGAATGATTGTGTTAAGCGATGAACTTAAATCTTTGACCAGCATTCACACACAAATACATCTATTTTGTCCAAGTAGGTGAAGGCCAGATGAAGGGTGGTGGTGGTGATGTCTTCTGTGTCGTGGTTGGGATAATACAAGTAGGGTCCGGACCCATACACAGTCGAGGGTCCGGTGGGGAGGCAGCAGGGTCTTGATGTGCCTCATACTGAGGGCCTGTAAGGCCTTTACGATTATTGTTGAGTGCAATGGGATGGAAGTTGTTTAGATGGGCACTGAAGAGTTTTTCAGCCACTTTATAGAGAAGACTTTGAAAGCAGAACTCTATGGGCGATACCAGAAAATGCCAACCACTCATCAGAAAGCCAGATTGACATTCAAGGAGAAATTCAAAGGTCAGCCAAAAAAGTTCTGGAACCAAGATTACCTTCAACCAAAGTGATGGATGGAAAGGCCAAAATGAGGAACAAGGTCATGATCCGTACCACTTGTCAAGCACAGTGGATCATGGCTTGGGCTTGCATGGTTCTTCTGCAATGGGCTCACTAGCCTAATCAAATAGCCTACTGCAGAGAAATACATACATTTTAATCAGGTGAAACATGCAGCAAGTCAGTGACCCAAAACATACTGCTAACGCAACAACGAACTTCATCAGGGGATCAAAGGAAACTATTTAGCCCAACTGAGCGTGCATTTCAGATCCTGACAAGAGGAGACTAAAGAGAGAAGCATCCTAAATGAAACAACTGGACAATGCTCTTACAAGCCTGGAAAAGAATCACGAAAGAAGAATTCAACCTTTGATAGTGTTTATGGATCCGCGGCATTAATTAAGCCCTTGCAAGCAAAAATATGTAACCAAATATTAAGTTAACTTCATTTTACTTTGAGACTTTGTTTCAATACTTTAGCTCACTAAAAAGTGGGTGTACTGACAAAGGTGCCATGTTCCAAGTTGTTTAACTCATCCTGATCAAGAAATGAAAGCTGAAATTCTGATATCTTCTATTTGTCTTTTCATCTAAAAAAGAGGTCTTCAATAAAAAAATTAAAAAATGGTACTTGCATTATTGTTCCAATACTTTCAGAGGGGACCTTAAATCCCAGTCTGTTGATTTAGCTGGTTGTAGACTTTTGCTGAGGTCCAGTTCTTAGTAAATATCTGAAGATCAGTCAGAACCTCCTGACTCATCTTTGCTGAATTTGTAAAAAGTCTATCTACCCATATACATTTTCGTGCAATTCTGAGCACATGCTGTCATCTCTTTTGGTCTGGGTCACCTTATCCGGGGTACTTTCAGGCCATGTTGGCACACATTAGAGTAACCCTGTTGTTTCTGCTCTCGGATCCCTATCTGCAACCCAACCAGAACAGAACTGATCAATGAGGCTTCACTCTGCCAGGACAGAGATGATCATATACAGTGATGGAGAAAGTGCAGAGCCAGAGTTATGCCAATATTACATTTCAAGACCTGGCAATGTCTCGAGCTCATGCCAGAAGAGTCAGCATGATGATGGAAGGATTTCTTTGGGCTACTACAGCAGGATGTGAACAGATGGGACCACTCCTTTCCCGCTGTCCAGCAGCTGTAATTAGCCCTGAGATGTATGGATTAATGGACACCAGTGGATTACTGGTGCCTTACTGTCTGTACTTTCTCTTCCTCTCTTTTTCTCCTGCAGGAAATAATGACGTGTCATCTGAAAACTTTAAAATAGTCCACTGTGTCCAATTCCAAGGTGTCCGTCAGTGAGATGTATTGTACTATGGTGGTATAGTGGATGGAAATTGGCAGAATATTGACTCAGGTCCTTATTCCTTTATCCTGTTTATCTGCACTGAAAAAATAATGGTTGAGTTACTGTATGTTGGCGCTATAGGGCAGCCTAAGGACATTTTGAAATTTGCTCCTTGCCTCTGGTAGTGTTCTTTGTCTCCCTTGTGAAGGTGTCTGGACTTGTTATTGATTGCCTAGAGAAACTGAACAGTTAAATGGGTCAGACAGTGGAGCCCAGGCGCCCAGCATCTCAACCCAACAGACCTATGCAGAAAAAGTAGAGCATCAGTTCCTTCTTCAGAGACACTCGAGTGTAGAGTGCAGAGGTTGGGTCAGGTCAGGTCGTTGATAGGCCAATGAGACACCTTGCTGAAATCCTTACCTTTAGACATCTCTTGTCTCACAAGATCTGAGATTCAGACTGTGTTTTTGAAGTGGTGCTTTAGGAAGCATACAGGCCTGACTCGGGTGTTGCTTGGAGGTTAAGCATTACACAAAGTTACTAATTAATCAACATTTGTTGGTACTTATTGGTACCGGTAAAAAAAACAAGAAAAAAAGAGTAACCTATTTAGTATTACTTAAACATTTTATTTCCTGCTTTTTATGTCCGTAGCTGCTGTATGAACTCCTCGTACTTTTATAGTTTTATGTTTGAGGATCATCCTTAATAGAGCGTGTGATGTTGTTAAAAATGACCACGAGGAGCTCTGAAACGCACTTTGACCTTTTGGGTGATGTGTAGACCCTCGTTAAAGTAAGCATGCATGTTAAGAAAGCACATGTGCCTCAGTGCTCAGTGCTTGCAGAACTGATTTTTTTTCTCTTTCTTACTCACAGCAGATACAAATGCAAGCACTTCAACTTGCTCACCAGACTCTACACCTTGCTTAAAGGGCAAGGTTCTATTAATGGCGCCTTGCACACATTTTTAATGAGCGTGCTCGGGGGTCACTAGTGCTCTACACGCTGAGGTCACCTGTTCTCACTTTCTCTAGTGAAGACAGTGTTTAAAAACAGAAATCATCAGAAAATTTGTTTTGTGGGAGAATGCAGTTTGCAGCTTTGCTTCGATTCGCATTGGGAAATATGTCCGGGTTGTTCCTTTATGTTTATGGCAATTGACAGACACCCTCATCCAGAGCGACTTACTGTACATTTATCTCATTACACATAGATGCAGTTAAGGGTAAGGGTCATTGTCCAAGGTCTCAACAGTGGCAAATTGATGGTGATTTGAACCTGGGACCCTCTTTATTTATTTATTTTTTTAATTAATTTTTTTCCACGATTTTCTCCCTAATTTAGGGTCTCCCCGTCACTAAGGGGGCTCCCACATTAAGGCTACTACTACCTCTCAGCCGGGAGGGCCGAAGACTATCACGTGTTTCCTCCGAACCACGTGACGTCAGCCGACCGCATCTTTTTTCGAACTGCTCGCTGATGCACCGTTGGGAGCGGCGTAACACACTCGGAGGACAGCGCTATCCGCTCCTTCCGCTTGCGTGAGCTAACAGACGCCCCTGATTGGCTGTAGAGCCGTGATTAATGTGGGAGCACTAAGTACCTCTCATCCCTCCCCTCTGAGAGAGCTCGACCAATCGGCTCTCTCTAGACCTCCGGCTGCGAGAGGTTACAGCATCACCTGGGAATCGAACTCGCGATCTCCGGATGTGATAGGACGAGCGCTTTAACCACTGCGCCACTCGAAGGCTGAACCTGGGACCTTCTGATCAGTGGTCCAACACCTTAACCACTCAGCTACCCCGTCCCATGTTCCTTAGCATGACATCGTACACGAGGCTTCTTTAGCATCAGGTGTTATCAGGGATTGAGAGCATTTTTAATTAGTAAATGAGCTCACTATCAGACTAATACCAGTATTGGCATCCATGCACCTGTACTTATTTTGAAACCGTGTTTTAAACATAACTAAATACTAAAATCAGTGTTTGTACATTTTTAATAAATGCATTAATATAGCAGAAAATATTCAATAACATGAATTGTGGCCTGTATTTGCTTAGGTCTCCTCTGTGTCTAAGAGTCAACAGTGATATAATTGCACAGATTCTGGACCTTTTTGTACATCATTATTGTTGACACACATTTCAGCCCTGATAGGTTTGGCGTGTTTGTATTTCTCTGTGTCTCTGTGTGCATGTGGGAGTGCAAGAAGTGTTTTTTTTTTTTTTTTTTTTTTTTTAAAGACAGTTTCTCAAGATTGCATAAATTGGAGAGCAGTGTTTATGCAGCGCAGGCCATTAGAGCCCTCTTCTGCCGCTTTCCCACAGCGCAGCGATCACTTTCATTACCCAGGGACTTTGATAGACTCGCCGCATAATCGAGAAACGCACATTAAGGCATCCGCAAACTTTTCTCTGATTGCTCTCTCATTCGTTTATGCAAATGTGTCCGGCGTTATTCCTTTATGAGTCGGAAAAGCAATCGCATGCGCGCTTCCTCTCCTCGCCCCATTCGTTGTAGGTGCACACTGTAAAAAGCGTGACCTCAATAACCGCCTGCCTCTACAGACGACCATAAATCTGCGCTTAGCTTTGCTGGTCATTATGGACTATGGCAAACACCAGAGCGCTATTAAACATTTATGCCTGTGACTATCAACACTCACACCTTGGGGAGGTATAAAAGTGACAGTTGAGTGGAAACCTGAGGCAAAGGGAAGGGTGTAGAATTGATATGTGCAGGGTGCAGAGATAAGAAATTGATTGCAGTTTCAGTTTAGACAGAACCAGCCATTAGTATACCATACAATATGGCATCGTGTTACACTGGTGCCAGTTCCACATTTAATATCAGATTTACACCAATAATACTAGATGAAGAATTGCAGTGCGACACGGTATGGTTTATTATTCGAAATATATTACTGTATCAGCATGGTACGCTATTGTCTTGGTGCTTGGAGTGTTGGACAGTTTATTTCTAAAAGCCCAAAATGTGCTGAAAGAAAATGTTTATCAGGAAATCTCAACTATGCCGCTGTCATCCATGGCTAAGCATCCAAGAGAAAGGAATTGACTGTGAGTTTTGTTAGAAGAGGTGGTGTTAATCTCTCTCTCTCTGTCTCTCAATACATTATCTAATCATGGATATCTGTGAACTCATATAAGCAGAAGCGGGTGGATAGCGCTTTCCTCTATGTTCATAAGCCCTAACTCTACCCCTAAGGAGAATTGGCTTCCACACCGCCGTCCCACTCGGTTGTGTAGTGAAGATTTATCTGCAAAGTGATGTAACATGACTTAGTATGTTATTTCCTTTAAGACCAATTTCTCTGTTAGAGTTTCTCCATCCATTCATCCATTACCTGTACCACTTACCACATGCTGGGTCATGAGGGACCTCAAGCCTTAAGTAACATAGCGCACAAAGTGGGGTCGACCCTGGACGGTGTGCCAACCTATAGCAATTTGGGAATATCAATCAACCTGCAGTGCATGTCTTTGGACTGTGGAAGGAAACTGGAGTGCATTATTTTCTCTGTAGAATTTATTCTTATCAATCAAACCTGGTAACACCAGGTATGTTCCCCTCATACCTGGTGTTACAATAGCTATTGTTCAGTTCAAGACCATGTTTTTCCCCTACCACTAGTACCACTCTTTTCCTATATCACTATTCAAGTCCAAACGCATTTTTGATCAATTCTATTATAAAATAATACTGTACATCGACATTAACACAGAAATTACAATCAACTACAGCACCTCTTGATAACATTTCTTGCTAAAAGGTCAAGTGATGCATCAGTTCAAAAGGATGCCATTTAGGCAATCGGCAGCAGTAAAATAAATAGGCATAAATAATTAAGGAGAATAACAGGAACGAGTGGCCGTAATCTCAAGGGTGGATCGTTCGGCTAATGTCAGGCTCGTTCAGAGACCTGCTTCTCACCAGTCTCTCCAGTCAGAGTCATTACTCAGAAAGGCCTTTCCTGTAATGCGTATGATGGTTCCCGCTGAGAGCTCCGTGTCCCGCGAGGCCGAGCACACCGACCAAAGTGGCACTGTAAGCCAATCATCCATCATGTCTTCCTTTTTCCTGTCTTGGGTTTGCCTTTTGTTTCCTAGCTCATTCATTTTCTTTTATTTGTCTTAGTTCTTGATTTTTGTCCAGGGAGGTTAGGCTATTTTCATTTTCAAGGAGTGGAAACTCCTGTCCACAGTATTATATAGTTTAGAAGCAATTGCTTGGTTTGAAAAAAAAAAAAAAAGAAAAGCAATGAAAAGACTTCTGATGGATTAGGATGTTTGACTCCAGTGATTGTGAGAAGAAGGAGGAGGTTTGAGGTCGTCTAAGAACTTCTGCGAAACAAGTATAATGAACTGTAGTGAAAGAGCCTTATTGTGATTTATGCCACAGCTATGATAAGTGCTTCATTATGATTAGTCAGAGGGTGTGTTTCATTTTCGATAACAGCAGCTCTGGCATTACTAAGGCATGTATTTTTTGCACACAAGGTTTTTCCTGGCTCAAAGTGAGGCAGACATGGTACCATCCTGATCATGTGTATGCACATACTGTACTGTACATGCATGCGTACTGTTCCTTTCAACTGACTTAAGCAAACACTTTTTTGCAAGCAACATATTTTAGGAGTTTTAATCAACTACATGACTATCACGTTAAAGTATATTTTATCACAATAAAGCGTATAAGGCTAATTATTATTATTATTATTATTGTTATGATTATTTTTTCGTCTACTATACCGCTTATAATATACTGGTTCGCAGTAAGCCTGGAGCCTATCCCTGAAAATTCAATTCAGTTCAATTCAATTTTATTTCTATACCGCTTTTAACAATGGTCATTGTCTCAAAGCAGCTTCACAGAAATGAAAAGAATTTTTTTTTAAAAATCATGGAAGTGTATATATGTGTAAGAAAAATTTGTCTAGATAATGAGATTGTCCCTGATGAGCAAGCCAAGGGTGACGGCGACAGTGGCAAGGAAAAACTCCCTGAGATGTCAATAGGAAGAAACCTTGAGAGGAACCAGACTCAACATGGAACCCATCCTCATCTGGGTGATAACAGATAACAGAAATTGTACAACATCATGTGTGTTATGCAGCTGAAAGTTCGATATAACAGAAGTTATTTAAATTAACACAAAGTCCAGTTCAGCACAGGGATGAGTCAGCAGCTGCAGAGGGCAGATGGGGGTCTGGATCACTGGGAGCTCAGGAGCAGCATGTGTAGCTCCAAACCAACATGAAGAAGAATTCAGCTGGAGCTGGTCCTTCTCTGGATGCCTCAGGAACCTCGCAGGGTTGAACTCTGTCTACTGAAGCTGGCACAATCTCCAGATGCCTCGGGATGGGTGAAAACTTTGGACAAAAGTGTGGGGTACACCCTGGACAGGGTACCAATCTGATCACAATCACAGATACACACCCCACACACTCTCACACTCATTCAAACACTATGGGCAATTTTGGACCGCCAATTAACCTCATCTGCATGTTTTTGGACTATTGGAGGAAACCGAAGTACCCGGAAGAAAACCCACCAAGCACTGGGAGAACATGCAAATTCCACGCACACATATCCGAAGGCAGGACTCGAACCCTCGACCCTGGAGGTACGAGGCCGCAGTGACCGACTGTTTACTGTTTACATATTTGAATTTGAAATCGTACCTATAAGGGTCGACACACAATCCTTCAATATAACAGCATGATTACATTTTCTTTTCATCTCCTGGAAAATATTGTTGACCAATTCTGTATCATTTGCATTATACTGTAGACTAGAGGCTTTATTATCTTGGTTTCATTGTAATCATTTACACCATCAAACCCTCGACCGTGGAGGTGCGAAGCCACTGTGCTAACCACTACGCCGCCATAATAATAATAGTGGTAGTAGTAGTTTAATGTATGTCTGTCATACAATATATTTTACATGTCGAACAATAAAATAATAAAATGAAATGATCGTCAATTCCAAACTCCAAATTCCAGAATGTGCAGACTAAGAAAAAAAACAAACAAAACACTAAACCAGTCTCATAAACTCGAGTGAACATGCACATGGTCTAATAGAAACCGTTTGAGACATTGAAGTGCTTTTTATCCAGAAAATCCCCAACCTATGTACACTGTTTAATTGTGTTCATTTATAGGCCAGTCTTACCTTCACCAACATGGCAGAAGCTTCATCGTACGATCAGCCTCTGTGTACTAATGTCTGTGCTTTCCACAATCAGTCCAATCCACTTCTTGTAGTTTTTTGCACTACTTTTAGATCTGACAAATGCACATTATCTTGTCAGTAACACGAATGATTACATTTAGCTGCCTGTGAGATGATGCCTGCACTGTTTCACCTGCACTCGTGATTCTGCCTTCCTGCAAAATCACTTTGCAAAGTAATCACTGATTCTAATGGTCATAAAAATATCACCCTAACGGCATGTGGTGTTAAAATAGAAAGGCTGTTTATGAAACTGGGCGTGCTCGGATGGAGACATTTCATCAGAGTGCAGTCGGACATATTCCTGCTTCAAGGAAAACTCCAGCGCTTTTCTTTCTCTTTGGAAGTTTTGGCAGCGGCTACAAATGACTCATTTTAGAAAATCGTGCTGTCTGTACAGAAAGGTCTGTCAAGAGCTGGAGCTGGCACAAAAATTTGACAGAGGCTGCCACCTTATAATTCTTTATCCATGACAATCCCTGGCATCATTACCATTTATTATAAAGTTACCATTTACTTGGTACTGTATATAGCCCAAACTGGCTCTGTGTACGAAGGTTATATTCTTTCTCCTTTGTCACTCATGGCAGCGCTACCCAGAAATGGACATGTGAAGTCGGGTATGCAGAAAAGGACAGATAGCACTTTTCTTCATGTTGTGTTATTTAAAAAAAAGAATGGTTTTCCATCTTCGCGTGTCTCGGAGGAAGCGTGCATTAGATTAACCTTCACCCTTCTCAGATGGTACAGTAGGTGTAGAGCTGACTGGTGGTGCGAATTGGCAGGTAACCAAACAGGGCATTAAATTTTGTAGCACAAAAAAAAAAAAGCTACTTCAGAATGGTACCAGTATCTCTGCTTCACATCAGGCCACATCACATCACCTTGCTATTGATTATTGTTCTACAACAGCGTTCCCCATCGTGTTTAATTCTTCACGTGTTATTCAGCGTCGGCACAAGGAGTCAGCTCTGAAGCTGAGCTATCAATATGAGAAATACTTGCCTGACTTTGCTTTGAATACTCCACCCAGTCAGCGAGCACTCAAGCCTTGGGATGTAATAAATTAGAGCTGTCACCATCGCTCTGCTGCACCTTGCATCAGCAATTAATTGTTAAGCATGTAGCAGTGGCGACTAGTGCAACACAGCTGTCAAGCACACGGACCAAGAGGTAGATATTTAGAAAAGCAGACGCTTTGTTCTGAAGCCTAAATAAATTAAGTCCTAATTAAAGTGTATCGGAAAAAGGAGAGAAATATATTAGCCTGGTCTTTGTGCGCCATCAATGACTGACTGGTTTCATTTTGCTTTAATTGTTTCAGCCTCCTGTGTACGTTTACTGATCACTTCATTCAGTTGCTCATCACATGTACAGTACTATATTCTCCTTTGTCCTCCACTATAGATACTGTACATAAACTCACCATCTACGTTATTGGGAACACCCGTATACCCCTGCAGTTATCTAATCTTCCAATCATGTTGCACTTACACAATGCAGATACAAGTTAAGAGCTTCATAAATGGTCAAATCAGACATGGGAATGGAGGGGAAAAGTGTGATCTCTGTGACTTTCACTGTGGCATGGTTGTTGTTGCCAGATGGGCTGGTTTGCATATTAAGAAACTGCTGAGCACCTGAGAATTTTACATGTAACAGTCCCTAGAGTTTACAAAGAATGGGAGAGGAACAAAAATCAACCTGTGAGCAGATCTGCAGACCCGTCAGTAAGAAAGGTCAGAGGAACCAGGGAATGGACCAGCTCAAGCATCTACAAAGGATATACTGTAAGAGGATGAGTCAAAAATGATCCGCATTCTGGTTATATTAAACATTCCGTGCGATAGGACCTATCGGCGCTTTCCATTCAAGGCTACCGTCTCCCCTGTCACTGCTGTGCAGGTGTGAACATGTTACATCAGGTCATACATTCGTCACTGCGGCGCGACCAAATATGGATGTCCCACTTGTGATTTGTGTGACAGAAGAGCAGCATGCAGTGATTCATTTTTTGTGGTCTGAGGGTGTACCTGGTGCTGAAACAACTCACGAAAGAGCATAAATAGAAGCGCCTGGATATCTGCACACAAAATTTGGACCGATGCTCTAAAGAAGGTGAAAGTTTCTTAAAGGGAATCATTACCAGTGATGAGACAATGAATTATCACTACGAGTCTGAGAGTAAAGGGCAGAGTATGGGATGGGAGCATCGTCAATCGCCGACCGAGAAAACGTTCAAAAGTCAACCATCAGCTGGAAAATTCATCAAATGCTTACAGTTTTCTGCGATTCTCAAGGGCCAGTATTGGAACATTATCAGGAAAACAGGTTCAACAATCAACAACGCTCGTTACAGCGCAGTCTTATCGAAGCCTCCCTATAGTCCTGATCTTGCTCCATTGGACTTTCATCTGTTTGGTCTCCTGAAAGCAGCGCTATGAGGACGAAGATGCACTTCTGATGAAGATGTGAAGACGGAGGTGCGTTTGTGGCTCGCAGCTCAGCCTAAAACATTGTTTAATGAGGAATCTTGTTGACAGATAAGCAAAGTGTATTGAAAAGCAAGGGGATTACATTGAAAAATTATGTGTTTGTCTTGTCTAAAAGTTTTTTTTTTCCCCCTGATTTTCTCCCTAATTTAGTCGTGTCCAATTCCTCCCCGTCACTAGGGGGCTCCCACATTAAGGCTACTACTACCACTCAGTTGGGAGGGACGAAGACCATCACGTGTTTCCTCCGAATCACGTGACGCCAGCCAAGCGCATCTTTTTCGAACTGCTCGCTGACGCACCGTTGGGGGCGGAGTAACACACTCGGAGGACAGCTCTATCCGCTCCTTCTGCTTGTGCGAGCTCACAGACGGCCCTTATTGGCTGTAGAGCCGTGATTAATGTGGGAGCACTAAGTACCTCTCGGCCAATCAGCTCTCTCTACACCTCCGGCTGCGAGAGGTTACAGCATCACACGGGAATCGAACTCGCGATCTCCGGATGATAAGGCGAGCACTTGACCACTGCGCCACTTGGATGCTAAAAGTTGACTTTTTGAATCACCCTCATATGTACAGTATAGTGACTCTTTGAAACTATGGTGAGCAGAAAATGCTACCATGGGCACAATTCACAAAGACTGGAGAGTTGAAGATTTTTCCAGTCTTTCAACTGTCCAGTTTCTGTGAGTCTGTAATGATTGTCAGTAGATTGGATGATTAGAAACATGCACAAATCTGAAGGTGTACAGCTTCTCTCAATCAAGTGTATGGATTTTTACAGTAAATTATGCAACCTGTTGTTAAGAACCTGTACAGCTCGATGTACAGTACAGTACATTCGTTTGCTCAAGAATCAGGTTGTCATGCAAAATTAAACTATAACCGTCTTGATTGAAAGTGTGTTTGGAAAATTAGCTTTCAAAGCTTGAAATGATTAATATCGTGACATTCTTGCGACTGAAACCGACCAATCAAGGACTTGCGTTCATGTTGAAAATGATGAATGTAATTTTGCTCGTGCAGAATTTGGAGTGTAATCGAATGCTTGTACTGTAGTTATCGGGCACCTCCTGTGGATCTTAAATCGTATTTTCAAATGTCACACGCATTTATTTATTATTTACCTCCTTGTGTGGAAATGTGTGTGTGCGTGTTTTATTTCTTAATAGCCAGTGCACCTTTGTTATAAAAATAGCCCGACTGTAAATGAAGTGAGTTTGAGTGGAGGTCGCTTATCATCGGCTTATAAGGTTACACTGCCGAGGCAAAGTGCATGTTCCCAGGAGGAAAGGGTTTGATTAATGCTGTGTGCTTTGTGTCCTTGCTGTGTGTGTGTATGTGTGTGCATGTGTTTTGCATGAATCGAGGCCTAGCTGAGGCCTAGTTGAGCTTTGGGCGGATCGGTAGCGGGCGATCAGTGTGTGACCCGGCTCATATCCGCTGCCATGCGGTAATGCGCTACGTTCCGTGATGGGAGAATTCAATCAAACGGATGGAGAAACGGAGAGTTCTCTCTGCCCTCGCTGACCCATACACACCACACACACTCCATGCAAACGCACATAGGCAATTGAATATTCACACACGCCTACTGGAAAAGCGCTCATTCGCACTACTAGCATAGCAGAGTATTTTCACATTCGACTTTTACACCTTTCTTGACACGGTGGTGCATGCTTTCTCCCACATGCACATATACACGCATACACTTTGAAACTTTCTAAATCAGGAAGTGTTGTGAACTCCCTTGTCCGGGGCCAAAGAGTAGCTCAGCTTTCCGGGCAAGCTTTCAGATTTTCATATTCAGACTCATCAGGGCTGACCCATGTTTAAACTTTGGTCAGATTTAGATGTTTAAATCTGCATAAAAACTGCATGATCTAATCGATATAACTGTACTTAGTGATAACAGGCCTACATTTGGGCCAGAAAATAATCTCCTGAAGGTCTGGATCTGGCCAAGATCCTTTTTTTAAATTCCCAAAGTGTATTTATAGTACATTAAAGGCGCTGTCTGAAAGCGCTTCTGTATGAAATATCCGCCAAAACAGGAAGATGCTTGATCTATAAACTAGAGACGAGGGGATTTGGTCTCAATCTGCAGAGAATAATTTGGTATGGAATCTTTTCAGACATTTAGAGTTCTGTTATTTCATGCTGCTGGATTGAAGACCAGATGTAACCTAGTCTGATGAAAAGAAGAATAGAAAAGACTATTGGCTATCTTTCCTAGAGATCCATTTAACGTTTTTTTTTCCACCCCAAGTGTTGTTTTCAGTTAACCTTATTTAAGCCAGTGAAAACTTATCAGGACATCAGCCTGATGTCATTAGTGCAACAAGCTATAAACTGTTCAGGGGTAGCTCAGTGGTTAAAGCATTGGACTATGGTTCAGAAGGTCCCGAGTTCAAACCCCATGATCCGCAAGTTGCCTTGAACAAGGCTCTTGAACAAGGCCCTTAGCTCTCAGATGTAAAATGAGATGAAAATCTAAGTCGCTCTGGATAAGGGTGTCTGCCAGTTGTTGCAATGTTAAAGTCGTTAAATTTTAAATTTTATGTCTTGAATTTGAGCACACATTCAATTTTAATCGTATAGCACTTTTAACAAAGCAGCTTTACAGAATCAAAAGAAAACTATGGAAATGTGTATGAAATGTGAGAAAGTATGTATGATATCAGATTGTCCCTGATGAGCAAGCCAAGGGTGAGGGTGGCAAGGAAGAACACTCTGAGATGGCAATAGGAAGAAACCTTGAGAGGAACCAGGAGGAACATTCTGCTCCATTCAATTCTAAAAATATATTGTCCATGTCCCTGTCAATGGTTATGATTTTAACATTGTCTCACACCCCATGTACTGTATTTCCCAGCATGCACTCCTTCGAATGACCAACTACCCTCTGATGAACTAATAAAAGAAGCAACTAAAAATTCTTATTGACTTAAAAATAAAAATGAACCGAGTCTGTGTGAAAAAAGCACTTTTTGTTACTCACTCAAACACTTAACCAAATGTAATTGATAATTGGGTTAACATGGACTAAACACACCCAGACTTGATTACTGATCCAAACATCACTTGGAAATAATTTTCCAGCAATTGAAAGTAGGCTAATGTGTCTCGACCTAGAGCTACAGTCAAATTAAATTTCTGTCTAAAACTTGTTACAAGTGCATTTTTAGATTCTGGAACTCCAGCAAACAATAATGAGAGCCATTATCATAAAAAAAAAAGGAACAAGAAAACACAAAAATTGGAACGGAACTGCCTGGTCCACCAGAAGTCTTCTAAGGGCACGCTGGGGACTCATCCTGGATATCACAAAATAATCCAGACAAACATATAAGGACCCACTGGCCTTGTTAGCCTCAGATTAGCTCAGCATTCATGATTCCACCATTCTAATGTCCCTGAGTGAGAGAGTGGTATCCTTGTGAGCACTGCAAGGAAAACCCACCTCTAGCCAAGAGGAACCATACCACCTCTAGCCATACAAAAAAATAATAATAACTTGGTACAGAGGTTTCTGGCCTATGAAAATTCTTCACAGATGTCTCTGATGAAAAAATGGTATGTACAGTATGTGAGCATTGCAAGCTGACCAAAAGGAAATCAAAGTGGAAGTTTTTGTATGACCGTTCATTTTATATTTAGTGTTAAGCTGCATTCCAGAGTAACAGCACCATAAAACTGTCAATCATGGTCATGGTAGTGGCATGATGTTTGGATGCTTAGTTGCATCAAGGTCACAGTGAGTTATATAATGGATATTATAGTAAATTAATCTGCAGGAAATGCTAAAAAGATCTTCCAGGCATCAGCCTGTGGCCTGGAGCTCAGTTCCAAATGTGCAACTGGGGATCGAAAGGCAAAAAAGCAAGTCCAACTCTGAACGGATCAAAGGGAAAATAATAATAATTAAAGGTTTTGCAGTGCTGTTGTCAATGTCCTGACTTTAACCGTGTTAAGATGATCAGGCAGGACCTGAAATGGGCAGTTCATGCTTTGAAGACCTTCAATTAAAGTAAAAATTATTTGCAGTGATGTAACAGACTGATCTCTACTTAGTGGAGGTGCTCGCTTGGAGTAATTGCTGCTAAAAATGGCACAACCATTTATTAAGTTTTGGGGTCTTTAGTTTTTTTTTTTTTTTTTTTACTTTTTATAAGAGAGATGGGTGAAAGATTTGAAAGAATTTGTGACAAAAAAAATGCAAACAGCCAAAACACAGTATTAGGACTGATATATTTTATTTATTTATTTATTTATTTATTTATTTACATACAGTATAATACAGAAAACATGTGTGCCAAAGAAGCTACTTCTGAAGTTTATGCATCATGGAATTGACCAATCTTTCTTCCCTTAAAATTTCCAGTTGCTAAATTAAGCCGTTTTGGGGAGCTACCCCAATAATAGCCATTTTTCAACGTTATACTGTCTCACTTCAAACAATACTAATTTTAAATGCAAATTATTCATATGTCTTAATGAGTGTTGATACTAAAATTGGTATAAGCATTTATATGATCTGTAAACATTGTGGCTTAAATTGGTTTTCGGTAAAAACAAGAAATCTGTAGTGTCCGTGACCGTGTCATATTCATGTTGCAATATCTTAACAATTTAACATTTCAGAATAATACACCCTTTCAGGGTTATGTGAAATCTAAATTGGCCAAGTTTCATCTGAATGATAGTTAAGATCGTTGAAAGATTTACATTCAAAAAAAGTTATGAACACAATATAAAAGTGCAAGAAATTGTATTTAGCAAATGTGTTTCTTTTTATCTGATCAAAATATATATGTGTATGTATATTTACAAAAAACTAAGCATGGATCGGGAGATAAGAAGCATTAAGTACAGTATTATGAAAAATGGTGTTATAAGATCCTATCTGAAAATTCACTTTTTCACCTAGGTGAGACACTTCATAGCACCAATACAATGTTTTGGCTGAAAGCAATAAGAAATCAAGATATTCTTTATAAAGTGAAAAAAGTGCTGCAAATAATGTGCATGCTGATATTATTATTATTATTATTATTATTATTATTATTATTATTATTATTATTATTATTATATATCTTTTGGTAAGACTGCATCAAAGCAATAGAACAGATTAAAAGCAACTACAATCAGGCACATATTAGTGTTATTTATATTTCATTCATTAATGATATTTGATCATATTTTTAGCCTCACATGCACGTTGAAGTAGCAGTAAAGGTAGCCATGTTGTTATTTAAGTTATGATTCTTTGTAACCTATCTGTTGGCCTGTCATGGGCGTGTCATGGGCTTTATTCCATGTCCATTATTACCAGCTTGCTCTTGCTTTGCTCCATAAAGACAAGGAGATTATATCTCACATATGTCTTGATCTGGTCCATAAAGACAAATCCAGCTCGAGCCTGATCGATGCAGAAAAGTGAACTGCAATTTAACTCCTCCATCTTTTAGCAAGTGTGTTGAAAAGACCATTGTTGACTTTTTTTTTCTTTTTCTTTTTTAAATCATCATATTTACCCAGAAAGCTTCTAAGCGCTATGGTGTCATTCTTTTGCAGACTGTTGCTTTCCATAGCATCTGTTTAGAAAAATGACTCCAGCTATATGCTGTATGATTTCCAGCTTGAATTTTACGCAAAGGGCTCCCAAGAGGCTCAGCTGGAAAGCTTTTGCCCGGAGTTTTGGGAGATTGCAAGTTTGCATCTCGATGACACCACAGCCATCTGTGGCTGGAGGAAAGAAAGCAAAATTGATCATCGGTTGGAGAGATATTCTGCTTCTTATGTCAGTCAAAGCAAAAGTAGCCAGTTGTGGGCATCTGTGAGCTCATGTATGCAGCAAATGCATGATCGCTTATACATGATTTTCTCTGCGTGTGTCGTGCATGCTGTCTTGTGATATAGCATGAGCAGCAGTCTACAAACTGCCATGTGATGCGCCCATGAGCTGTCAGTGTTGGACTTTTTCCAGTATAACTCACAGGCGAGCTAAGAATGCAGCAGTTGCAATGATCTCTTACAGTATATCTTCTCTAGGCATAACATTACACCAATTAGACCAGTTAGGTTTGGGCTGTTTGTTGGTGAGCAGTATCACACAACAGAGAGTGCTGTTGTACTGAATATCAGCATGGCTGTGATGTAATCTTATACCGTGTATAATACACTGCCCGTCCAAAACAGGACACCACCTGGATTAAACTGAACAAATACTTCAGAGCCTTCCACTGGATAATTACTGCAGTTATTAATATGGTTCAGCTGGCAACAAGTTATATAACCCTAACTGACGCAGTGAGTAGCTGCCAGAATCATGTCAGAAGATCTAACATCTGGATAGCAAAGATGTTAATCTCTTTCAGAAGGGTCAAATTATTGTCCTGATTAATTTGTTTTACCTGATGGCACGGCATATTCCAAGACACCAATGCCAGGATTCATGAGGCAAACATTTTTGGAGAAGGCTTTAACTAGCGGTCCGATTCTCACATCATCAATACAAGATCTTGGAGAAACATTTATGTGACTCTGGATGGAAATAAATGTTGTGACATTGCATAAACTTACCAAAATGATATCAGCCATAATCAAAGCAAAGGGAAATACAATGAAATATTAGTGTGTGCGACTTATTTATTTACTTTTTGGCCAGGCAGCGTACTAAATAATATTGAAGGAGGGCTGTTATTGCACAGTGTAAAATTAAATTGATGTTATAAAACTAAGTAGTTAGTCATGTTCAGCATTTTATTTGATATTTTGGCCAGTGCTAATTGGGTTTTATTCCTTTCTGGGGACGTTTTTGGTCAGTGCTAAAGGCTCTGGCGGCACGGTGGCTTAGTGGTTAGCACTCTCATTTTGCACCTCCAGATTCTGGGTTCGATTCTTGCCTCTGAGTCTGTGAGCATGGAGTGGAGTTTGCATGTTCTTCCCCTGCTTGGTTGGGTTTCCTCTGGGACTCCGTTTTTTTTTCCTCTCACAGTCCAAAGGCATGCAGATTAGGCTAATTGGCGTTCTCAAATTGCCCGTGTTGTGTGAATGTTGACCGGAGGTCCTACTGTACCACGGTCGTAAAAATGGAAATAAATGCAATTAGCACTGATGACCATTGGCCTCCACGTTCCCCAGTTGGATTACAGAGGTTCCTAGATGGATGGATGTATGAATAGATGGTAAAGGCTCTAGGCTGTAACTTGGAAAATTGAAAGTTCAGCTCTTGCACTGTCATGCTGGCTCATTTACTCATTCGGTTTGTTTGAAAGTGTCCACCAAATCGAAGATTGAAAATGAAATCAAGCTTAGACATTTGAAAGCACAGTTCACATCACCTGATCATGAACTCATTTTAATCTCTGTGTGTTAAAAGTTTTATATTTTTCCATTGTCCAGGTGGGTTTTATCCAACATCCTAGAGGTATCTAGAGTGACCAGGGTGGACTCCAGAACTGATGATGACACTACCAGTATAAAGGGGTTATTGAAGATGAAATGCTATGAGCAAATGAATAATAGTTCAACATTTAAGTTGAAGATAAAGTATACAGTAGGTAACATATGAAATCACGTTTTCCTCATGAATAAATGAATCAGTTCCTGCTGGGGAAAAAAAAAACATGTAACAGCTTCTATAACAGTGACTTATTAACAAGTAGTAGAAGTATGAAAAGGTCACTCTCCATTTAGTGCCATTGCTACAGGGCCGTTACTTGTCCGCTTTCATCCACACATGGTACTGTACATTTCAACACATCCCTCCTTACTGTACGATTCCCACAAAAGACGGATCGGCCGCTCGCTGGCAGAGCAGATGGTGAGTGGGCGACTGTCATACGCTCTAAGGAGCTGCTTCATATTGACAAATAATTGATAGCCTTTCGCTGAGTCTCCGGGTGCAGAGTCTCCACGGTACTGTCAGTGTGCGCCCCGTGATTTCTGCTAACTCCTAAGCTTTATCCAGTAGTAAGAGACAGCAAATGCTATAATAGGCATTCTACTTACGGCCTCAAGCCCTGCAGATAGAATAGTGTCTAAATTTTCAGTTATGAAAATTTTTATTTTGCTCATAATCAATATAGAAGTTTTTTTTTATGTTGTTTTTTGAGCTCACAGTCCAATCCTGCCCTGCTTGTATTAAACTATTAAATCTGAAGCTCTGTCCTTTCTCTGTCTTTTGGATTTTTTTTTTTTTTTTTTTTTTTACGTATAATTGCTTTGAGAATTTTTTTTTTTCACTCCTTGACTCTCCACATTCCAGCAAAGCAAGCACTTCCTTTCCATCATTGAGTTGCCTAATACTTTATTGCAAGTGCTTGTAATTTTTCACAGTCGCCAAACTTTCAGGGCACGGTGCAAAGACTTTTTTTATTTTTTTTATTATTATTATTATTTGAACCATCCATTCTGAATATAGCATCATCTTTAAAGGCTAAGCTAAGCTTTATACCTTTACCTTTAAGCGCTGCACATAACTCATGATTCAGACCTCGGGAGATTAGAGCAGGTATTAAAAGACAGCACTGCCTTCAAATTAATAATGTTTTTTTTTTTTTTTCAATTACCCAGTATAAAGTGCAGGCGAGGTAAGGTGAAATATAAGTCAATCACCTGTGACGTTGCCCCGTGGCCATCTGAGGCTATTTTAGTTTGGTCATCAAGCCAATACACTTCAACATAAATGAGCACTTAACAGAGGTTATGCATCAAAATGTGTTGATGGCTTTGGAGGAGCCTGAAACATAAATTTGAAAAATCAGTCTGTGTAAGTAATTGACTAGACTTATGGTTTTAGCTCTATTAAAGATCAGTTAGGATCCTCTTGAAAGAAACTTCACTTGAATGAAACGCACCAATTCACTTAACTGACATTGTTCTTGGCCCAATCGAACGCACCTTAAAGGTGGCTACATACACACTAAAAACTTCCTAAATGGTCCATACCTCTAATCATCATCACTGTAAATGCTGTATGTCAGATGTCATTTTTTTTTATCATTTAAACAATGTATTTCTAGAACAAATGACTGCTTTAATTTGGAATAACATGCACCAGGCTGCTGTTATTTAAGAAATATCGCACTAGAGGAAGTGCTGTTGTATTGAATATCAGCATGGCTATGATGCGTTTGCAGGCATAAAGCTGCAGGCTGAGAAGGTATCATAGCCGTGCTGATATCCACCACAACAGCACGACGTCATGTGCGATATTGCTTTTATACAACATTTCCACAAACAGCATTTATTATCAATAGAATATGAGTTGTATATTTTGTTTATTTATTTAACCAGTTATTTTGCTCCACTAACACATATCCTTCCATGACTAGTGGAACTAGTGTTGAGCTGGCAAGCGACAGTTTAGTGTACTTAACCTAAAGTAGTTTTAAATTCTGACTTGTACTATGTAGCCAAAAGGTGAGGGGAGTGGTGAGTCAGGCGGCTAAAGCTCTAGGCGATTTTGATTTGGGGATCTGAGGATCCGGGTTCGATCACCACTGTTGGTGGTTTCTACACACATTGCTAAACTTACTCACTCGTGTCGATTTCTTCTTTACATCAGAAGAATCCGCCCATTTCTTTCTTCACAGGCTACTCAGGTGCTTGTCCAGTCCCTCGTTATTTCAAGACCGGACTACTGCAACTCACTCCTGGCAGGTCTGCCCCTGTCCAGCATTCGTCCTCTGCAGCTGATCCAGAATGCAGCCGCACGTCTCGTTTTCAACCTTCCCCACTTCTCCCACACCACCCCACTTCTCCCACTTCTCCACTCCCTGCACTTAGGCTTCCTGTAGTTGGCCACATCAAATTCAAAACCCTGATGCTTACCTACACAGCTAAAAATGGCCCAGCACCCACTTACCTCTCTGCTCTAATCACACCACGCACCACACCACGTTCCCTCCGATCCTCCAGCCCTGCTCGCCTGGTCCACCATCTCTCAGGATCAAGGAAGACAATCATCCAGACTCTTTTCTGTTCTGGTACCTATGTGGTGAAATGAAGTTCCTCTAGATGTCCAAGTCCAAATTTCAAGTACTGTGTGTGGACTAATTCCGAGTGTGCGGATCGGATGGTCTGCTGTGGCGACCCCTTGACTTTGGCAGCCAAAAGAAAGTTACTTACTATACAAACTATATTTGCTAAGGCTATATCCCATAGCCTTAACCGTTTGAGCCACAACTTGCAACCATTTGCACACTCCATAGCAATCGACTCTGGTGGGACTCAAACCATCAAGCTCCACTGCTGAGCCTAGAAGTCCAATGCGTTCTCTACAGAGCCCACAAACAGTGTCTACTGCCATGTGTTTAGTACACTCAAACAAATGAGCATCACAGGTTCTTTGCAGTATTCAGATTACCACGGATATTGTGTAGTATGTTTGCATTGCAGGGTATTTTGTAATAATTATTTTTTGTCTTGTTTTGCCTTTAATTTATCATACAGGTGCTATTCTGATCCTAATAATCTTTTCGATATTATCAGCCAGATTTGAAACCCATAAGCAGTAGTTAGAGCCTCAGGTTGTGTGCGCACTGGGAACAGATTGAAGCCTATTTTAGGCCCGGTTAGCAGATGCATAGGAGAACGCTTATTATCGTTCCTCTTTGAATCCCTCTGTTGATTAAGGTGCTTTCCCAATTTCATGACGGAGATGTTAATAATTCAGCAACTTCATCTCCGCCTGGAGACTTCTCTTCATACAGGAATTTTAATTGGAGCTCCCTAAAGTTTTATGTGTATGTGTTCCCTTTCTTTCAAATTATTTTAGCCACTCTTTCTTTTAATTAGGTTTATTATTTTGTCATGGTTGACACACTTCTTTTATTTGTTCCACTTTTTTACAGAGGTACAGCAGTGTCTCTTAGGATAAAGATAGGAGAAATGTTTTCACTAAACATCATTAATTGGAGTTTTTATTTTAATGCGGTGTGCAGTTAAAGTCTTTTAGTTGATTTATTGTTTTTGTGTCTCCTTTGTACACTAACAAAGCGTGCCTGGTCAGATGAATCATAGTGATAGATAGCTCAAATTTTAGCATGAGCAACATGAGCCTATGGAACCATACTGTTTAGTTTCAACTGGTGTGGCAGCAGGATGGATGTTTTTCTCAGCCCAGAACAAATGTTGTTGCTGATGATTATTTGATATTTATACTTGTGCAAAATATGTTATTGGTGCTAAAAAGTGTCTCACCTAGGTGAAGAAGTGAATTTTCAGATAGGATTATATACAGTATATACAGTAACACCATTTTTCATAATACTTAATGATTCTTCTCTCCCGATCCGTGCTTCCATGTTTTTTTTTTGTAAAAAATATACATACAGTACACATTTATATACATACAATACACATTTTTTTGTAAAAAAAAATATACATACAGTACACATTTATATTTTTATCCGATAAAAAGAAACACATTTGCTAAATCCAGTTTCATGCCCTTTTATGTATTGTAATTGTCCATACCTTTTTCGAATGAAAATCTTTCAATAATCTTCAGATTATTCAATAATCAGATGAAATTTGGCCAAAATAGATTTCACATAAAAAGACATGAACTTGAAAAAGTGTATTATTCTAAAATGCAAAATTTTTAAGATATTGCGACATGAATTTGACAAGGTTACGGACACTACAGATTTTTTGCACTTTAAACTTTTAAGTCCTGGAATTTCAATGATATTTTTTGTTAAAAGTAATTATTGGGTAGATTACAAAATAATTTTAACTGCATAAACTACATATTTTTCATGGCCACATAACATAATGTCTAGTTTGGAGCATAAACAAACACATTTTTATTAGTAGTTTGGGGAGGGGAATCCTTAATTTTGCACAGAATTATTTAATTTAAGCAGCAATTGTTACAGGTCATATTCTTTTAGAAGCGTACTCCAATTTTAGTATAAATACTCAAAGAAGACAGTATAACACTGAAAAAATACAAAATCATCTCTTCAAAACGGCCGAAGTTAGCGAAGTTTGAAATTTTTAGGGAAGCAAGATTGGTCACTTTCATGTTGCATAAACTTCAGAAGTAGCTGCTTTGGCCTCACACATTTGCTGTATTATATGTATAACATAAAAAAAAAAAAAAAATCAGCACCAATACTGTGTTTTGGCCGACTAGGAATGTCACACATAGTAGGAGTTTACATTAAATTTACTTCAAACTTTCAGACAGTAGCACTGGACTACATGATGTTCCGCGCTCAGTAGCGCTGAAATCGTGCATGCTTAACTGTTAAGGTCAGAATCATGCCCGTCTGAAATGCGCCTCTGTTTTTATTCAGACTTCAACCCACATGCATAACACTTATGCAACTTCTAAATAGAGCTTAAGTCTGTAGTTATGTCTGAAAACTGAATATTGACGTTCTGTATTAAATCCTCACTACAGGCATGCTTTACTCCACTCTGAATACCTGCCTCCCTTTTATGGTTTATCCATTTAAAGCCATCTATACTGTAATGTACAATATCGGTTGTTGATGTATTATGGTTTCAGAAGGCTTATGGGAAATGACAGCATTTTTTTCTTACTTCCAGCCTTGCACAGGTCATGCATTGTAAACGTTTCAGAATGAGGCATAAAGTGTTTGCAGCAGATATGCAATATCATCTTTTATGCATGGTATACCGTTTCTACACAACAGTTCCCAAATCGTACCAAGATAAAAAGTTTGAAATGTGTACGTCTTTGAACATTTGTACAAATGTTCAACTTTATCTTATAATCCCTGCGGTGATATTTGCCAATCCTGACATTACAACAACATGAACAAATGTTGGTTTAAGCCGTGTTAAGATGTGCTGTAGGTGTTTGTCTGATTTGAAGCGCACTATCACCTTAACTCTTTAGAAACTTCTGTGGAGTCCCTTTAATCAAACATGATCGTTTGACTTCCTTTCATCTCTGAGTAGACGCAGTAGTTCCCATGGCGAAGGTTGGTTCATGTTATGTCAGTGTTTGTCAGCTTGTGTAACTTTCAACCCAATAAACCCCTTTTAAACCTCCTTCACAGAACCTTCATCTACGCAGCCGGCTCGAAATCGCTGCACTCCGTTACCCTCCTTGTCCGTCAGGTATAATTAGAAAATAAATTAGTTGTTGGATTAATACGACGGGAAGAACGTGTGCAGTGACTTGAGCCGCCCAAGTCTGTAGCTCTTAATCAAATGTAAATCGATTTTTGGGGTTTTTCCCATCCACACCGGAGAAGCGAGAGAGGCTGCAGATAGAAGAACATCCCTCATCTAACGGCAGGATTTAATCAAAAACTCTTAAAATAGAACTAGCCAAATTGCTTCACCAAAGAATTCTTGCTCTGCTATTCTTCGGCTGTATTAACGAAAACGTGTGTGTGCGTGCGTGCGTGCGTGTGTGTTTCGGATAAACCCTCGGAGTGATGAAACTTTGTTGGTTTTTTTTGCCATCTATATGAAATTCTGAAAATGAAATTTTCCTCCAGAACTTCTTAGTGACGTTTCAACCACATTCACAGTTATGGCATGTTGACATTGATTTCCTTCATGTAACCATTTCATGACCATGCATATGCTTTGCTGGACCGCTGGCAGGTGTACATGATAGGTGACTGAATTAGCTAGAAATGAAGAAAAAAAATCACAATTATTCAATGTAATTTTGTTTCAAACGTCATAATTAGACAACTACAGTAGGTTTACATTTATTTAGAATCAACAATGGTGATTAGTCTATTTATGCCGATAAACACTTGCTACACTATTACTTAATAAATGCAAATGACAAAAATATGAATTCCATGATTTTAACATAAATGTAATTTTTTTATGGAATTGGAGGATTTTACAACATCTGTTTGAACCTTTCCGACCAGTCCCTTTTTTTTGTCCTGGTCAGTCCTAAATAAAAACTCTGGCTAAGTCACTCTTTTCTGTAATAATGTAGCATTGCCACCTTACAGCTCCAGGGGCCCTGGTTTTGAAAAAAAAAAAAAAAAAAAAAACACCCTTCCTCTGTGTAATGTGTATTCTGAAAAAGCCGTGCAACATGAGTGTCAAAACATGCAGTTCCTTGAATGACCACCAGGGATCCAAATGTGAGTCAATCCCCATAGACCCCCATGTTAAAATACCCGGCTTTAAAACAGAGATAAACATTAACAGCCTGGTACAAATAGTTTTGGTCTCCTTAGCTAGATTTCCCATTCATGACAACTTTACAGGGCATATATTTTTATTTAACTCATAAGATAAAATTATATTAAGCCATAAAATTATGCAGGTGTAGCCAATGTGCGTGACAGCTACATCACAGGTGCCAAATCGCTAGCTGTCTACTATGCATCACTTTAGCTAACTAGCTAACTGGAATTGTTATGGTTTAACTTACCACAGGAAATGTAGTAGATGACACGAGACAATGTTGGCGGATGACGGCATTCAATCAAATGCATTAGCATATACAGTAAATGATTGTTGGCCACCATCGAATTTAAGCTAAGCTAAAGCAAAGCTAGCTAGCTTGTGGTAAGTGAGGTAAGTTGGCAGATTCCAGCCAGTATCCAGGCTCAATTTGTTCAGCCCTTTTGCCCATTTATGGATTTACCAGGGATTTTTTAGGTCGGAGTCATCTCCTGCCAAGATGATGAGCTCTAACAGTTGAGCTTTAAAACCGCTATTTCTTAAAACCTGTGGGTGACGTCACAGAGGGTCTGTCCAGTTCTTTTACGGTCTATGGTTTCCTGCAGGTTTTCCAGTTTCTTTCCACTTCCCAAAACATTCCAGTAGATCAGTTTTACCTACTGGAATAAATTGCACTTTGTTGTGAATGTGTGTTTGTGTGTGTGGTGCTTTGCAACAAACTGGTGTGCGAAAAGTATTCCTCCTTCTCTCCAAGTGTTCCCAGGATAGGCTTACTATCTACTTTACCTTTAACCAGGAGGAAGCAGTTACTGAAAGCGACTCCAATTAATATAGTGCTACCTATTGGCGGTTAGTCAATATGTGGTGAAATTTTTTTTAAATTGCCACACAGCTTTGCTCATTGTGCAGTTAAAGTGCCTTTTGAGCAGGGAATGGAACTGGGTCATATATTGTATTAACATACACACACAGGAACATTTGTTGGTGGAAATAGCATTTGTTTTGAAGTAAACTTGTAAACTTTAGTATGGATTTGACCTCAAGGTCAGTTTTGGTTCATAAAGATCAGAGCTTGCCTGATTACAAGAATAAACTTCTGCATTCTTTTGTACAAGATTTACCGTACACTCATCAAGCTCTGTATTAGTAGGAACACCTGTACACCTATACGTTTATGTGATTAACTTTGCAGATATGGGTTGTTCGATTCAGGCAATGGTTATATACTTATCAGAATGAAAAGTGGATAAGAAAAGTGGTGGATGAAGCAATGCATCCATTGCATTATATTCAGGGGTTGCTTCAGTTGGTCAGCTGACGACCTGAATGTTCAGACTTTTCCCATCAATAGATTTTTACTATGCCTGGCACGGGCATATTCCAAAATTAAAATGCCAGAATTCATTTTCATTAATTCAAATTGTGAAAGAATGATTCAGGAAACATGAGAAATTATTTAAACATATGGATTGCCTACCACAGAGTCCAGACCTTAACTCCAGTGAGAATCTTTGGGATTTGCTATAGAAGGCTTCATGCAGTGGTCCAATTCTCTCCAATCTCTCCGATACAAGAGAAATTAATGCAACTCAGGACGGAAATAAACGTTAAGACCTTGCAAATGTTTATCGAAATTATGCTACGGTGAATACATGCCATAATGAAAGCAAAAGTCAAACAAACTGTCACTTTTTTTGGGGCAGGCGGTGTATTTTTGATCATGGAATTGCTAGAAAAATTTAGCTTAGTCAGATGTATTTTAATTTCTCACAGATGATTGGGTCAGAATTTGACATCAACACCGTGAATCCGTAGACCTGACCTGCCTCGTGTAAACAGTCCAGCAGACTGGTGGAGGTGGTGTAATGTGTGGGGAATTTAGACGACACACATTGGACTTGCTAATATTAACCAATCATCTCAGCGGCCTTTAGAGTGAGAAGGTCTGAATCCAATAGAACACATGGGACTTTTCAGTGTTAGTACAGTGTTTCTAATAAGTGTATAATTCGCGCAAGCAATGATGGATGCAGCTTTATAGCTTTTTTTTGTTACACGTAGTAACTCGGACCACGATGCATTAATGATATGGGGGATGTAGTGATTTAAATCCTATGATTGGGTCATGTGTATGATCTGAAAAATCCCGTTAGACACTAAGATCCGCTGACGTTTCCGCCATTATATTTTCATTTCTGGCCAAGTGTGCTTTCCAGGAAGCTCGTAATGGAAAGCTCAGGCTGCCCCTTCAGCTTATTATCACATTAGAAAACAACAATGGTTCTCACTTCACAGAATATCACGTTGCTTGAGTGCCTGAGCTGTTAGTACCACTCCCTGTTGGAAATCATTAGGAGCCCACTGAATGAATTTTCCCCGTCTACTCGTCTTCCTTATGTCCGAGCTGAGCCTGTCGGAGGGTGTCAGCTTGCACGGTTGGTTTCCTCTCTGAAATGCAAGCACACTTACTGGATGTGTTCCTGTAAGTCAGCCTTGTGCAGTTTATATGAAAGAAACTTTGAGTTTATTTGCCAGTGGCCTCCATGTGATCCCTTCAAATGAAATGGCACCATCATTTTAGTTTCCTTTTCACACTAAGGAGTATCTAAAAGGCATCATAATATGGAAAAATGGTTCACCTCAAATACAAATTACAAAAAACAAATCAGCTCTATCAGCACCACACTTTCAACTAATTTCTAGGGATGAGGCTGTGAACTCAGAGTTCTTCACACTGAGCTTTGCCAAGACCTTTATACTGCTGCAAACCACAAAACATGATTAGGTCGGGCATGTTACATGCACCATTTATTATCCCAGAGTTCAATCCGGTTTACAATTGACTACGTACTAAATAATTCTCTCACAGCGCTGTTGAATTCTCGATTCTGATCGGTCAGAAGGTGTCCATTAATTTTCTATGAATGCTGACCATAAGGCAAATCACATTTATATTAATGACCTAATAAATGTAGGTCTTCTCAAACAGTATTGTTTCTATAGTAGCAACTATAGAGGGCAATGAGCCACCGATCAGGTCGATAATCAGAGTGCCTTGTCTATCAGGGATTCTTTTTAGCAACAATAATTACATTTCAAAAATGTTTCAAAAAAGTGTTGTTGTTGTTGTTGCTGCTGCTTACATGTTAAAAGGCATTTTAGGATTGACTGATAAGATTTTATTTTTATTTTTTTTGTAATTTAAGAGATTTTTTTTTTTTAATAAATCAAATCTTAGTGGCTTTGAAATAGACAGACAGACAGACAGACATGTGCTTGCTTGCTTACTTACTTATCTATGTATATACTTTCTTTTTGTGTTTCTTCCTTCCTTCCTTCCTTCCTACATTGTTTCATTTCTTCCTTCATTCTTTCCTTCCTTGCTCTCTCCCTCCCTTCATCCCTTGCTTCATTAATCCTTTTTTCCTTCTTTCCTTCCTTTCTTTTTCGTTCGTTCCCACTTTTCTTCCTTCCCACCTTTCTTTTTCTTCCTTGCTTTCTCCATCCCCTTCCTTCCTTTCTTCCATTTTTTTCTTTCTTTCTTTCTTTCTTTCTTGCTTGCTTGCTTCCTCCATCCCCTTCCTTACTCCTTTGCTTGATTCCCTCCTTCCTCCCTCCCCTCCCTTCCTTCATTCCTTGAATTCTTGCTTGCTTCTGTCCTTCCTTCCTTGCTTGCTTATAAATCTCCAGATATCGTGCCAGCTAATACACTTCTTATTTGTTGCTCCACTGTTTGGTTTGCAGGATGACAGTGGTGCGGTGACTTAAGGTCTTTATTGCACATGGTTACTTAAAAAATATATATATTTCACCTTAGCGAACACACACACACACACACACACACACACACACACACACACACACACACACACACACACACACACACACTCAGAGACACACACCATGCAGAGTGGAAATAATAGTAACATCTGGTTCAAACCAGTTTACCCCTTCTCAGTATCCTCATCCTCTCCCTTACTGATGAACTGCTTAGATTTTATCATTGATGCTGAAGGGATCAAAATGTCTCAATATTATTTTTTATTTAGCTTTCTTGTTTAAATTATGTTTCAGTGGTATTTCCGCCATTTAGATTATGAACAAGAAAGACTAGACTTGCTGGTGCCCCCTAGTTCGACTTGCATGAAGTTGAGGCCTTTTTGCGCTGGGATTAAACACATAATGTAGAATATTTTGTAGATAATATCTAACTTGAATGACTTGAACTTGGGGTTGGAAATTAGAACACCTCAGATCTGTCTAAACAGTATTACATCATTATGGTTTATCCTCAGAAATACGTTACGCTTTTTTGTGTTTTGTTTGAGAGGGATACTCCACCATGGCCGTAATTGTTACAAATCCTTTTCTAATCATGCAAATTGGACTCCCAGTTCTCCTCTCGTTCTACTACAGGCTTTTGAGCAAGACGTAGTAGAATAGGAAATGGAAATGATGAAGCGAAAATGCAAGGGAAAAAAAATGCAAATATTGTGGGACTCAATACTCATTTCTCAACTGTTTATTTGAGGCCACAGAGGCACTAAAGAAAACCTAGTGTGTGAATATCTCATCAGAGACACAAGCGGAGATGTGGAGTGGAGTGAGAGCAGTGCAGCAGAGTGCAGTAGCAGGTTTCAGGGTGCAACCACGATGCCGTCACCTGTTCCGTTGGTTTTGCTTACAGTTCGAAGCATTAAATGCTGCACTTAGCCTTTCCGTGGATGTAAAGCAAGGTGTAGTGGTGGTAGAGGGATCAGATATGACTCCCATTCTTGTGAAGAAGGTTTGATTCACAACGCACTGCCTCTCGGTAGGGGTTGTAAGAAAAAAGTACAAAGATATGAGCTTCAAATCACTATTCAAAATTGTAGGGTTTTTTTTTCCCTACTTAAATTTGGACCAATCAGGTCACAGCTTAGATTACAATCAAGAAAAAAGATGATGTAAGGCTGAGTAGTGATAAAACATCAAATGTATTATTGCTAGTGTTCCAGCATTGGGATGACTAACATGAACACTAACATGACTTTTTTGGCACTTTCATTTATGCATTTTATTTCTAACACTAATAATAATAATTGTAATCTGCAGTGCAAGCTAGGCTAGTTAGTTACCCAATACTAGTTGAAACTAGCAAGAGCACTGCAGTTTGCATTTTGCATGATCCCCAGTTTGCAATGTTCTAGGAGTGTTTCAAAATTTTATGCAAGAAAAAAAACAGATGAAACATTTTCTGAATGTTTGGGGTTTGGGAACATTTGGATCGAGAAATGTTTCATCTTCCAAAATCTTAAAATTTTGAAACTAGAACATTTCAACCTGCGGATCATGCAAAATGCAAACTGCAGTGTGCTTGCTAGTATTGGCTAAGATTCACATAAAAATGTCAGCTATGTGTAGAGCTGTGAATCTTGGATAGACTGTCATCACTTTTGATCAGTTGTTTATTGTTTAAATGCCATGTCTTATACAAAGGGATCTTTTTATGCCCCACACTCCCGTCCAGTAGGTGGCAGGCCGTAAAGATTAAGATTTAATTATTTGTCACATGTATCTTACAGCACCGCAAAATTATTTTTTCGCATAGTATAGTTATGAAGCCGGGGTCAGAGCACAGGGTCAGCCAGCATACAGTTCCCCTGGAGCAGACAGGGTTAAGAGGTTTGCTCAAGGGCTCAACAGTGGCAACTTGTCAGTGCTGGGGCTTGAACCCCCGATCTTCCGATCAGTAACCCAATAACCCGACAGTCTTAACAGGTTGAGCACCCACTGCCTCATAGCAATACAATGGGTAGAACAGAGACTGGTGATTCTGTTGTTTTTTTATTCAGGCTGTCATCTATCTGTTGTATATAATACAAATGTAAAGTTGGCGTGTGTGTACATTAAGGATATTTGCGAAAAAATTATTTGGAGAGACGTAAGATGAATAATAGAACACTTCAAGATGGTTTTTGGAATTTTTGTTTGTCTGTTTGTTTGTGCATGCATCACATAAAAACTATTGAAAAATTTTGAATGGGGTTTTTAAAGGGGTTTTATTTGGCCGAGCTTGAGGTAACACATAGGCTTTGTTTCATCACAATCAGCCCATGGGAAGAGAAGATATGCTAATTAGATATTTAAATGGAAAACGCCCTAATATAAAAAAAAAATACCCATGAAAGAAATCATTAGTTCATCTCAAAATTCGAAAGAAGGTGCTGTACATTTTTTTATATGTGCATGCTGTACGAGTGTGCGATTGAAATCTACTTAATGAACGCAATCACACAGATTCATTCCGTGCACTTCACAGTAAGATGAAAATTTTAGTTCATTCCAAAATTCAACAGATGATGATGTACATTTTTTAAAACACGCGTATGAGTGTGCAATTTAATACCACCCGGACGAAGTTGTAGCTCATAAAGTAAAAAAAAAAAAAATATATATATATATATATATATATATATATATATATATATATATATATATATGTCGCAAAAAATTCGAGTATTTACAAAAGATATTTTCTGCAAAAGCTACATTGCATCTTAAAGGAATTCATCATTTAGACAGCATGTTTGTCAGGAAAAAAGCCAAGTAATTTAAACTGTGTGAATCGATTCTGAATTGAAAACCGATCTATCGATTCAAATTATTGAACTGATCGATAAAATATAGTTTAAATTGCATAATTGATTAAATCGTCCAACGCTAGCTATGTGCTAAGCTAAGTGCTGATCTATGACACCCAGAAAAAAAGACAATCTAAACCCACGTCTCTATTCTACCCGCTGTAATGCTCTGTATAATGATGCTGATGCCAGACCAGTATCATAAATATCAGCCCCCTTGTGATTCAGTGACATTTGAAATACTGTATGTTCAGCCTAAATATGCAACAATATATCCTCCCACATATCAATCAGCTCTGTGCTTCATCTGTCTGCTCATGTCTGTTGCTCTTTCATACTCCTAAAAAAAAAATTTTTTAAGGAATAACTGCACCTGCCGTCTCCCAAAACACAAACTTCTACCGCACAATAAAATGGAGAAGGCTTCAATAAAATGGTATTGTGTGTTTGGATTACTGTTCACCTTCCCATGGTGGGTGAATTATTGAACACCTGTGTGCTCACTGGAAATATAACACAGATGTTTTTCATGGCAGCAAAGGAAAGCAGTGTGTAGGAAGCTATGCATAAACCATTAATAAAAGCATCAAGATACACCCCAGGATGGCTTCATTGTCTGTTCGAATGGAAATGGTTTTGTTTTATTTTTAATTATTAAATATTCCTGAATGAGGTCAATTATTATGTGGAGTCAATTGTTATTTGAAAAAGAAAAGAAAAAAACAATAAATAAAGCAATTCACTGTTTAGAAAACCACTTTATCCAATTAGCCTCCTTGGCTGCACGATCCATGATGCCATTTCCCATTGGCAGTCAGCGGTGGCCCAAATTTGTCACCCGTCCTCATTTGCAATGCTCACACACACTCGATATTTGGCTGAGTGTCACAGAAATTTGTTCCGCAAGTATTTAGCGTTGCGCTCCACACCCATGACGTTTGCCATCTATTTTTGCAGGTGCCTGTTTTTCACAAATCTGGGATTTTGAAGTTGTTATTTTTGGCATGTTAATTGCTTTCGCATATCCAGCGTTCCTCTTTATTTAGTTCACTTTTTTCCTCGCCTGTAGTTGGACTAATTATCTGTGCTTTCACAGCACACAGGAGTATGATCTTCCCCAGTATGTCAGTCATTTGCAGATGAGATTCCCTGCTGATCACACTCATCCAAGATCTAATTTAGGCACAGATGTTGTATTTCCCCTTCGGTAAAGTGAGTTGTTGTTTCAGCTGCAGAGAAGCGAGATAAAGAATAACTATCGCTATTTGCTTTCATTCACAGACACTGAAATTAACGATTAAAGATTAAAGCATGTGTCTACATCACGCACGTCACTCCGGAAAGTGTATTAAAGCAACCGATAGTGCCAGTTACAGTACTGCCATTTCTTCATATTAAATTAAATTAAACATTGTAGATTCAATTAAGGAAATTAAGGAGCCTGGAAAGCTATTACTCAAGACTACATTACAAATACAAGAAAGTCTGACTTTTTCGAAGCAAAATGAAACAAAGAAATGAGTGGTGGTTCAAGACTTTTGCTCAGTTCTGTACATTACCTTTTTGGGCATTGGTGGCTCAGTGGTAGGTTTCTCACCTATCATGCAGAAGGCCCGGGTTCAATTCCCACCCAACGCCAAAACCCCAGCCACTGTCCTAGTGGTAGTGCCGGTCCTAAGCCCGGATAAAATGGGAGAGTTGCCTCGGGAAGGGCACCCGGCGTACAACCTGGGCCAAAGTGTTGTGCGGATCAGTTGGTCCGCTGCGGCAGCCCCTCAAAGGGAGCAGCCGAAAGACTAACAACAGCAACTGTACTGTATATTACCTTTTTAGCATGTTAATGTTGTTTTGCACGTTAAGATTAAATACATTGATTAGTCCTAACATTAAAACCACTGGACTAATATCATGCACGTTGCACAGGTGATGCTGCTGAAACGATCACATTTAAAGCTGTGCCGCGCAGTGCACCTTTTTCCATTGGACCATGTTCCAGTCCTAATGCAGCACCATACACAGCAAAATGTGATGCATTGTGTTTTCTGACACCATTCTATTGGAGCCACTCATTACCTTTTGATCAATTTGTGTTGCAGTAGGATCAATGAGATTTGAGTGCCCATACCCTGTCACCATGTGACCACCATGTGACCACTTTTTGAGAACTTGCTGTACAATATATCATAAACCTTGACATGTGCCATTGTATTGAGATAATCAGTGTTAAACCCTTTCCCACACCATTCTCGTAAAAGGTGGCTATAGGTTCAAAATGGTGACTTGCCCTGGCTCCAACACATTCTAACTTAATTAGCTATAGCATAGCGGTGAAGGTACAGTAGAGCTTGGGCAAAATACACTGGCGTTGCATAAAGCCATAGTAAAGCAGATGGTTATGTATAGTAAGGAAATGAATAATTCAGATTTCTTGAAAGCATCTTTACAGTGCATTACACGGGTTTACAGATATAGAGACATGAGAGAGAGCCGCAATAAATGTATTATGCGTGGAATATGAAATGCTCTCACTTAGAATCATTAATCCCACTATTCATTAGCTTGCATATGGCACTGATTTTAATCTGCACAATTTATCATAAATATGGAAAAATATATTAAGGTTCACTTACTACTAATATCATCCTGGTATTTAAAACTCCTTACCATCATGTGACCCATCATGTGTACCCCTGTGCTGTAAGCGAAATTATCAGGAATGACCGCAGATATAATTAGAAAATAGATACAGGAACCTAACATGGACCTACAGCAGATCTACAAGCCTTAAGAAGCTGTAGGTCTCCTGCAAATTGTTTGAGTATGCTCAAAAATCTCGTCCAGTCCATGCCAGCAACTTGCTGATCACTACAGGTCATCCCGTCACTACCAGGTAAGCCATGATCCTACCATATGGCGACCCGTGACTGATCATGATTCATGAATTCTTAGAGATTTGCATCAAAAAATATGGAAGCATGATTTGAAATGGGCCAGACCTTTACTCCCCATGTGCATCAATGAGCCTTGGCTACCCATGACCCTGTCCTCTAGCCATCACAATTAGGCCTCTGTCCAAGTCACCTAGATCCTCATGGTTGCACTGCTTTCAACACAGAAACGTTCCTTCTCTGCCTGATGTACCCACTTCCACATGTCGTTGTAACAAGATTATTGTAGCTGGAGCTACTGTGGCAATTGCAGCAGGAGCGAAGGCTGGCTCGTGTGGTCCGACCAATGTTTTGGTGGGAAAAAGGGGGAGCCTACTCAAAATAAGACAGTTGGTCATAATGTTATGGTTGATCGGAGTATGATAATTTCACTGACCTTGATTTAGAACATAAAAATGACAAAAAATTTCAAATAAATGCAAAATAACATTTAAATGAGTGCCCTCTAAACGGTTAATTAGATATGTAAACAATATTTTTTTTAGCCTCAGAGATCAGTGTTTTTCAAGACTAAAGCGTCTGCTCTATTTCCGCGTCACGAATCAAATTTAGGCAAATTTGTACAAAAGGTCAAAGTTCTCTTGAGTTTAATCCCACTTTACATGACATGACATGGATTTAATCGAATACAGATCATCACTACCAACATTACACAGTGTCATTAAAGTAAAACAGGGCCTGTACCAAGTACTGAGAAATTCTCAAATCTGTGTTTCAAGTGAAGAACCACAATAATAAGATTGTTTCTAATAATATCATTTGACTTTTTTTTTTTTTATTAGAAACAGCATGAAAAAGCTTTTTGGACCACAATGTGGATTTATTCATGTTTGATTAAATAAAATAGGCACAGTTGAATACAATAGATTAAAAAAATCAAATTGGATCATTTGAGAATGAAGAGTGCTGTGTTCTGCACTTTGACATCGTCTAAAAGAAATTCTATCACTTTCTCAACACAGATTGACTTTCATCAAAATAAACAAGTAAATTCATTAACAAAATCTGGAGATGTGCTGGCATCTAAAGCAAGCATTTTTTTCAGGTTGCTTAGCAACAGAATAAGAACAATGCCTTGAAGATAATTGAGAAAAATTGAATTTTTGACATTAACAAAACTAGACTTATTTATTACTGATGTTTATCTGAAAATTTCGAAATATTTTTACTGTTTATGTATGCATTTTTTACATGTACTGTGAAATGACGACAGTTTCCATAACCTAAACAGTGTCATAGGCAGAAAAGCTCTGTTTTGATCAGCATTTTCTATCATTTTTGTCATTTTCAGGAATTCAGATGCACTGTAATTTGACAGGTTTTCCCAGCACACCATGCATAATTTAATCTTTCATATCAAAACTATATCTTCTATCTATCCTATTCCATTCTAACGACATATCACCCACATGAGGATGGTTTCCCTTTTCAGTCTGTTTTATTTACTCACTTACTTATTTATTTACAGCATTTTTTTTGTGACTGTGTCCATTGTTAAAGGTTCTATATAAATAACACTGAATTGAAATTAATATTTAACTACACTATATGACCAAAAATATGTGAATACCTGACCATAATCCATGCCCATGTAATTTGTAAATGAGTTGTGTGATTTAATATGTGTTGATTTTATAAGTCCCTGGGTTTCCCCTCGGTGATCAATAAGTAGGGTGAATATTAGTAAAGTGGAACAATTAATATTGATCTTGGATAACTTCACCTGTATAATCATCAGTGATTATTTATTTATTTATTTATTTATTTATTTATTTCCGTTTGATCATTATACAGAAGATCTTAGGTTTTATATAAAGGCGTCATGTGAAATAACAAAAAACCTGCCCCACATCAGCAGGGTTCACCCTCCATTTATCTACCTATTTATTTAATTTTACACAACCTTTTATGCAATATTTAGATGCGATGTTTACCGAAATGCTTGCCTAGAGAGAATGATTTGAGCGATTTATACGCAGTTCCTGTCAGGCTGTTTGCTCTCTGTGCATGGTCATATGAGCTTGGACTGCCATACACACCAGCCTGGTCTATGTGACAGAAAATCTGGTACTGGCAAAGTGAATGTGATGAAACCTTGCATACAATACACACCATGCTGGAATCCCAGTGGCTGCTTCTGCAATAGTCAACCTGTCAGTCATTTAGTTTTAGTCACAAGATCCGTCACTTTTTGGTGTACGTGTGATCCAGATAATAGGCTGTTAAGATAAATATTAAGTTTGAAGAATCATGGGGGAAAAAAGTGCATAAACTTGGAAATAATTGTACCATGTGGTACTTCATGTCAGTCAAGTAGTCTTTTATTGTCATTTCAACCATTACAGTTCAGTACACAGTGAGATGAAATAATGTTCCTCCAGGACCAAGGTGCTATGTTGCATAAATTAACAACATAAATTAACAAAACTAACTCGCTACCTACATGTAAGGAACCTAATTAGCTGACTTGCTGAGAGAAGACAGATTGACATTTTTAAATTAACAGAAATCTATATAAGTCCTATGCATGGTACTTGACCATAGCTCATAGCTCAAATCATAGTTTGATGTTTGTTTGTTTGTTTGTTTGCTGCATCGTGCCCTCCATGGGTTATTATTCAAATGATTTCAAATTAAAAATGAAAAATAACCTTCTTAATAAATAATACAGTGTTTATAATTGAGCGCACATGTTCTTGATTCTGATTTTGCACTTTTCAGGATATTCTTCATCTGGTGACATGGCTTTGTTTTTCTGAAATATTCAACCTGTTTTGGATGAATATACAGTATACACAGTCTAGCCACAAAAAAAAAAAAAGCTGGACACTCTAAGATTTACACACTGTGGTGGCCAGTTCATGTGTGAGAATGAAACACTCTTTCCCAATTTGGGTCCTGGAATATCCCCAGGGAAGAAAAAAAATCAATAGATGTTATAACCTGGTCATCGAGTACATTCAGGTCATCAGCTGACTTCATTTTATTGCCACATAACATTGCTTTTGTCTGAACACATTTCTTCCACAAGGTTGACAGTTCAGCTCTATCCTGCCAAGTTTTAATAATGTGTAGAAGGGTTCTTAAACCAGTTCCAGTAACAATCTCATTAGTTGTTTTCTTTGCTTGATGCAGGTCAGTAAGTTGACCCTTTTGAAATGGCAGTGTATAATTATTCAGACGAGGCAAGGATGCGAGACATGGAGAAACTCAGAAGTTGCTAGACAGCAGCGAAAAAGGCACTAATGATCACAAATGATCATCAAGTTCAGTCCATTTGATGGATCATAATTTTTTTTTAGATCACCTGACACTGTTTGAATAATTGTGTTTTATGTATAGAATCTGTAGAGTACACCTGAATGGATCACTTTACATAGATCTGAATAATTTTTAAAAAACTTTCTATTATTATTATTATTTTTATTTATTTATTATTTTATTTTTTTATTTTATTTTATTTTATTTCTAAATTGTCTCCTTTTAGTCTGTTGGATTCTCATTCTAACTTAATTACTCTCCGGTGTGTGTTCCCCCCCCCCCAGGACCAAGAGGGTGAGCCACTGTTACCGCATCGTGTACCGTCACATGGAGAGAACTCTGAGCCAGGAAGAAGTGCGTCTGATTCACCAGGCCATCGAACAGGCAGCGGAGAGAGAACTGGGTGTACGAGGGAGATTCTGATTCCTCCTCAGGCTGCAGCCACTCAAAGGCAACATGAAGAATGTGATTTCTCACAGAACGCATTGTTGTCGGTTGAAAAACTTCGATAAGGCAGGAGGTCATCGCTTCAAAGAAACGGCTTGCACAGACTCTACATTTCATCGTTTTATACTTGGCCATTAACTCACTTCTGGCTGCATTATTTGCTGTTATAAACAAAAATCTTGTGCTCCCACATGCACTGTTGACCTTGATCTCTCTCATTTTACCAGTTTCATCACTCTTATACCGAGCGCATGCAGTGTTCTTAAATCCCTCTTCTCCTGCCGCCTGCAGTAACCTTGCATCTGAAGCTCTGAGAAGCTGATCTTAAATACCTCCATCACAGCAGCGTGTCGCCCGGAGGGAAAGGCCTTTGATTTAATGCAGACATTCTGTAGTCTCTCTACTCCAGTGGATTCCAGCCAGCAGGGAAGACCAAAGGGAAAAAAAGTCAAGAAAGATCTGCTGTGTACTTATTTTCTTCTTTTGCATTTCTTTTAATGAGTAATGTTTTGTTTTTTGTTTTGTTTTTTAAGGAAAATTAGACTATTAAATACTTCCACACTCTAACAGGTCCTTTGATGTAATGTTAAGTTTTGTAGAGATTTGGATGATTAATAATAAACTAAACATTGGACAAATTGCCGCTGCTGTCTGAACAACTGTAAAGGTTTGCTTGGCGGGACATCTGCATTGTTATTAAAGAAATAAATGTTACAGGTTTTTAATCATTATGTGATAAATGAGATTAAATAAGTAATTTGTACAGGGGCTTGCCGGACTAAGAAAAATAATTAGAGATGAATTAATTATAGTTCTTAATGAATTAATAATTTGAGCACCAGAGCTGAATCCGAGTAACTGTTACTACCCCAAAGTTCATTGTTTTCCCAAAGTATGTCCCAAAATTTTTTATTCCTCTTACAGTACAATACATCACAACTATTTGCCAGTGAATCATTTTTTCCTAACATCATAACATCGGTTTGGAGATACATACTGTACAAGTACAAGTGATTACTTATGTTGAAATAAGATGGAAATTTAAACAGTGCATTTCCATAAACAAAAACAAACAATAATCGTTAAAAAAGTTAAACACTAGTAAAATACAGAGATGAGATGTAATGTTATAGCAGGGATAAAAAATGATCCTCTCACCAGGTTTTGTTTTTTCCCCCCCTTTAACTAAAGAAATGTAGCTTGTCATGGTATGTTATTGAGAAACATGAAAGCCGAAGCCTCTCCTGTGGCAGAAAACTAACTTACTGTTACGAAGCACTGATGCCGGAGGCTCCTTCCATAAACACTAAATGAACACTAAGATTAGACTTTCCCTTTAACTCTTTAATATGTAGGAGATATTTTAACCTTGTTTATTATCAGTCTTTGATTATGTGAAGTGTTCATTTAACAAGTCAATATGAATACAATAAGTTGTTACTATAAAAACGAAAACCTATTGGAGCAAGCGCATTACTACTATGAACCTGTGATGTTCTTTGCAGTCTGCACTATTTTCACACGGTGTTTAAAACACTTAAAATCCAAGCTACACAGATATGTGCCGGCACCACAGCATAGGTCTATGACGATTATAAATATATATGTGTGTTTATAGGGAACTGTATTTTTCTCTATTATTCTGTATACAGGGTCACAGGGGGCCTGGAGCATTTCCCAGGAGACTTGAGGTGTGAGGCGTGGTACACCCTGACAGGGTGCCAATCCATACACATACGCATACTCACACACTACGGGAACGCCAGTTAGCCTAATCTGGATGTCTTTGGACTGTTGGAGGAAACCCACCAAGCACAGGGAGAATATGCAAACTCCATGCACACAGAGGCAAGAATCAAACCTGTTATTGGCCTGGAATCAAACCCGGACCCTGGAGGTGCAAGGCGACAGTGCTAACCACTAAGCCATCGTTCCGCCTATCCTGATCCCTATGCTCATTAAAAAAACATAAGAAACGGCTAACTACTCTGAGTTTTAGGGGCTGTGAAAATGAATTGATCACTTGATTCACTTTCTGATCACTTACATTCACAAACAAAATTATATTGTGTGTTTGTGTTTGTATCTGTTTGCTCTGGTTGGGGTTCTGAGTTTGGGGTGTTTCTAAGCCATTGATGCTTATGCTATGAGTTCTTAACTTTTTGCAGTCACTAAAAAAAAAATAAACACAATACAATAACAGCTGGACAAAAATAAATAAATTAAATGAGACAGAGTCCCCAGTAAATAAATGTTCTGAAATCTTTGCAGTCTGGACACGTAAAAATAAAAATCTAATCATTGTTCATTTTTAAACCAACATCTCTACAGTATTCACTACCAGACAATCAAGTCCAGACCACAGGTGTCCACCCACATCACTCAAAGGTCTGCTGCCAACATCCCGGTGTCAGCCGCCACAGCACCCCCCCAGAGGGCCTGCAGAGCCATGCTCCAAGCAGCCAGAGCTGCCCAGGTGGCACAAGGGGAACCTACACAGTACTGGGCATAATGTTTTACCTGGTAATTTTTTGTCTGATGGGTGTGTGTATGTATAGTCTTATGCAAAAGTTTAGACACCCCTTGATAAATAACAGACTTTGGTGATTTTTTAAATTGAAAATGCACAATATTTTCAGCAAACATTGGTGCATAGTTACTTTTTATGTCATAAATTGAACTAAGATAAAAAAATAAAAACATTATTGTGGCACTGTGCAAAGGTTTGGGCACCCTACATAATCAGTACTTAGTAACACCTCCTCTGGCAGATATCACAGCTTGCAAACGCTTTTTATAGCCAGCAAAAAGTCTTTCAATTCTTGTACTTGGGATTTTCTCCCATTCTTCCTTGCAAAAAGCTTCTAGTTCTGTAATAATCTTTGGCTGTCTTGCATGCAGAGCTCTTTGAAGATCTACCCACAAATGTTCAATGATGTTTAAATCAGGGGACTGTGATGGCCGTTCCAAAACCTTCAGCTTGCGTCTCTTGAGGTATTCCATAGTGGATTTTGAGGTATGTTTAGGATTAGTGTCCTGTTGTAGAAGCCATCCTCTTTTCAGCTTCAGCTTTTTTACAGATGATCTGATGTTTGCTTCCAGAATTTGCTGGTATTTAGTGGAACCCATTCTTCCCTCCACCTGTGCACAACCCCAAAGCATGATAGATCCACCCCCATGCTTAATAGTTCGCAAGGTGTTCTTTTCATGAAATGCTGCTCCTTTTTTTCTCCAAACATGCCTTTGCTGATTGTGCCCAAAGAGTTCTATTTTAACTTCATCAGTTCACAGCACTTGTTTCCAAAACGCACCAGGCTTCTGTAGATGTTCTGTTGCATACTTCGGACGTTGGATTTTATGATGGGGACGCAGGTAAGGTTTTCTTCTGCTGACTCTTCCATGAAGGTCTTGTGGAACGGTGCACCCAGCATACGTACGAGCAGTTCTCTTCGAGAGTTTTCTTGCTCTTCCAGATCTCATCTTGACCTCCACAGTTCCCCTGAACCTCCATCTCTTAATTAATTCTCACTGTGGAAACTGCAAGCTGACATCGCTTTGCTATCTTCTTGTAGCCTTCTCCTGCATTGTGGGCATCAATAACCTTCATTTTCAAAGTCTAACACAGCTGCTTAGATGAATCCATGGCTTTTGATTGTCCGCAAGTGTGTGCACAAGGTTTGAAGAGTCAAAGTATTTGTAAAGCTTTGAAATTGGCATTTACTAATGACAGCTGTTGCCATGCATCAGATCTAACAAGCTGATTAAGGTCTGAAACCTTGTAAAAAGAATCTGAGACTCTGGAACTCTTGGGGTGCCCAAACTTTTGCACAGTGGCAAAAAAAATTTTGTTTGTTTGTTTGTTTTGTTTTGTTTTTGCATAAGACTGTATGTGTATATGTATGTGGCCAAAAAGTCGCTCAAGCAAAGACAACAACTAAGGAGATTTGAAATTCTTGGAACTGGGTTAAAAACCCTTAAACACATTATCAAAACCTAGAAGGATAGTGCTGACTGTCAACATTGTGTAAGAAATGTGGCCGAAAAAAAAAAAAAAACATGAATGGAGATCATTTAAGTGATCTCCATTCATGTTTGGTTTTTGTTTGTTTGTTTTTTCGGCCACATTTCTTACATTTCTAACTTCACTGGGTGAAGTTGCACTATGAAAAATCAATAGTAAAAAGCATAGCTGTGTTTAATAGTGAACGTAGGAGCATTGGGACTAAATAGATGTGTGGCCATGAGAAAACCACTTGTTAGTGAGACTAATCAGAAAAAAAATCTTGAATATGCTTGGGAGCATAAAGAGTAGGCTTTGGAGCAATGGGAAAAGGTCATGTGGTCTAATAAGTCCGGATTGACCCTATCCCAGAGCAATGGGTGCATCTAATGACCTGAATGTACTGAATGATCAGATTATTATATCAGTGAAGTTTTTCAGTGAAGGTGCAAGACGACAGACCTAATCACCTAGCTGTCTTGTTTTTCTATTATTATTATTATTATTATTATTATTTAAAGGTTGCATAGTGGTGTAGTAGTTGGCACTGTGGCCTCACACCTCCAGGGTTGAGGGTTCGAGTCCCGCCTCAGGTCTGTGTGTGGAGTTTGCATGTTTTCTCTTTGCTCGGTCGGTTTCCTCTGTGTCATAGACCCCAAGTGTGTGTGCTTGTGCCCTACATCTTGTGCCCTGGGACAGACTCCAGCCTTCCCGTTACCCTGTACAGGATAAGCATTATAGAGGACAAAAGAGATTATGATTAAAAATGGAACCATTTGTTATACTGTTTTATTACGCAATCATTTTTATCTTTTATACAATAATATTAGTTCAAATTCGTATAAGTTTGTAATTATGATTCTTTTAGAAGTGTTGTCAGTGCTGGTCAATAGCACTCCGAATAAGCAGTGTGCTTTAATTGGATTTCTTACTAATGAGATTTGTTATCCATGTTTCTAGCTTTAACATTAACTGTGTGACTTGTTTACCAGAATGCCAAAGAATATTACAGGAGCTCTTATAGTGCCCTTCAGTTGTTTTTCTTTCTTTTTCTTTTTTCTTTTTTTTTACTTATTCATTAGGACTTTTAATTCATGAGCTTAACATACAGTAAGACTAGACAAGGCGAGTTGTAATAATTAAAAATGTCGAGCAGGTCAATAAGTTTGCAAGTGACAGCACAATGTGCTCACTTCTTACAAATATTTCATTTTGCTATTGTTTTTTCTTCATTAGGCAGGCATTTAAAAACAAACACGTTTGTGAGTCCCTCAGTCCCATTATTTTGTGTTGAAGTAAGCAGTGGAACCTTTGCTCTGTTGCAGATGTACACTGAGACAGGTTGGTGAAAACTCCAAGCCACCAATATGACATTTGTTGGAACGTGGCAAAGAAAAGAGTGCTCTGCATCCAAATTATTTCTGTATTGTGTGTGTGTGTGTCTCCCGTGTTTATGAAGGATAACAATAGAAAGCCGGGATAGCCTCTTTTGGGACTTAGTTCAATTGCAGTCGCAGTAATGAATGTGTGATGTTTAGCAATCAAAAGCTGAATGCATGCTACACGTATTTCTGAGCACTGAGCCTATACTCTGGGGTTTAAACGTTTTGTCTTATTGTGTTACGTTAGCTCAGAGCCACTTTGGATATGCAAAATTATATTATGCATTTTTTTTTTTTTTTTTTTGTATGGTTAGGTTGGACATAAAAATGATTGGCAAAAATATTTTCTTCTTCTCTTGAGTTGAGAGTTGAGAACCCTCTTGTTTTGCGGATGTGATGGTTCAAGGTTCGATTGATTTTTTCTTTTTCTTTTTTTTTTTGAGAAATATGACCGTTATACTACTGTATAAAAACAGGAGGAAAAATACATATTGTCCTGTCACTGTTAATTCCACTCAGTTGCATGAAGTTTTTTGGGAGGAAAAAAAGCACTTTATTGAAAAAATGTGTGTAAGAGAGTATGCGAAGAACTTTGTACAGAGAAGTTTTCCAAGGAAAAAACAAACAAACACCATTTTGTTACTTTTATATAAGCCAAACTAACAACTCGCCCTTGGGTGGTGTGCTGAAGGTTGGAGTTAATTTAAAGTTCTTTGCGCTATAACTTCAAATCAAGGGACTGTAGAGCGTGTGGGAAATTGGACGATGTTCAGTCTTCCACCTCTATGAGAATGAGAGAGTTGATTTCGGAGGTTCGAATACCGGCTTGTCTGGGAGCAGTGGAACACAGTGTGGGTCAATACCATGACCAGAGGCAGGCAAATACCACGGAGAGCGGTGTGGATCAATTGGTGGAAATTACATGAGAGGAAAAAGCAAACAAGGCATCCGTCATCCTCTGTGGGGTGGAAATAAGGAAAGGGGTTAGAGTGTTGTACCCTGGGGCATTAAGAAAGACGTTTATGGTGATATAGTTTCATCTGACGAAATATCGACTCTCCACTGTGACACGTAGATTCAATATTATTTCATAAAGACAAGATTATAAGAATTTATTCAAGACCTAGGTCTTGGATACGTATCCGGATTGTTACAGCAGCCCTAATCGAGGTTGTAGTAGATGGTAAATGGTGTAGAAACGTTTTGCAATAATTAATAAAGTAAGCATAGAATAAAGCTATAATATCACAGGTCTAATTATGCTGGACCATGGACGGCTTGGGAATCGTCATCATCATCAAGATCCCTTAGGATTGGACAAAACCTTATTCCGAGGTGTGATCACAGTCATCAACTCTCTTCTTTCTGGCAGGTTGACAAGACTACATGACTTCATGTCGTCTCAGACCAATGTTGTCATTCCTCTAATCTGTTGGAGCTAAATGGTATCAGACTCATCCAGGCAGTTAGCAAGAATTTAACACACTTAGTGTAAACACTAGAAGGGAGCTGGGCAGCAGGTGTCTAACGACGCAGCGAGAGACGTGTCCCTGCATCATTACTGTGCTTCATAAAGGCAAGGAGTATTCTATGGAGAAACATGTCAAATCAAGGCTTTTAACAGGGTGTTAGTATGCCTCTATAGACCATATGAAACATGATAGTCTTTTATGTGCACTTCACAAAAGTAGTGTGCAAAAAATATGACTGGCAGCTGATTGGTCAGAAGGTATTGATTTATTTTTATAACGGCAGCTCGGACAGTAATGCTGGCTGTAAATCAAGTACAGGTTTATATTAATGAGCTTGTTCTAACATTTTATTGTTTCTATACAAACAGACATGTTTGATGGATGATTTACATGAATAGGTGATTTAGGGGTAGCTGAGTGGTTAAGGCATTAGATTAAGGTTCCCAGGTTCAAATCCCACAATCACCAAGTTGCCTCTGTAGGGCCCTTGAGCAAGGTCCTTAACCCTCAACTGCTTAGATGTATAATGAGATAAAAATGCAAGTTGCTCTGGATAAAGGTGTCGGATAAAAATGATTTGCTATTGATGCTGAATAGTGTAGGGTTTCAACTCTGGATTAGAGGTGAATCGAATCTTTAAGGATTCGGGTTAATATTATTGCTGATCACATGGCCATCGATGATAACACAAAATCTAGTATTTAGCAATTATGAGCAAGGTAACGTTAGATCTGGGCAAATGTTGGTTCGCCTTCAGCGAAGGAAATCACGACGTTGCTGATTGGTCGGTGTGCTGGTTGAGGTGACGTCTTTCGGGAAAGCCCTCAGCGGCGTGTTGGTTGCCTGGTTACCTATGATGACGCTCTGAGACTTCTTCTGCGGGCCCCTTCGTTGTAGGAAGGCAACGTTCAAGCGGTATTGGAGTTTCTTTGTGTGTCGAGGAGAGCGGAGTCGTCGATCGCTGGTGGCGCAGGTCAGAAGTCAAAGTTCAGGCGTTGGTTGAGAGCGGAGCAAGAGAGGCGTCAGCTTGCTTCCTTCAGATGTCGTGACGTTCAAAAATGTGCCGAGGCTGCTCAGACCTTAGGTTTTTAATCTCATGGTGAAGGTTTGTCCCACAGCCGTTTGTTCCAATCAGAGATAGTTGGGGGCATAGTCAGAAAAGAGTGATAGTTCCTCTTTTCGTGCATACATTTAACCTGTGGTTTATGAGTCTGGTTCATATGACTAAGATTTCATGCACATCAACGTTCATTGAATATACAGAGCTTTCATTTGATACCAAACATCCCATGTCTTGAATACCCATTCCATGTGCTGTACAGGTTGATTACACTTCTTAAGTTTATACTAAACATGTTGAACACAACACAAAGACATCATACATTCTACATGTACACACATATATGATTTTATATCTGCCCTAGTGGCATACTTTAACTGATGAACATAGTTCTCTGTTCTGGGGCCCAGAGGAAACGCATTCCGGAGTGTCAGCAACAGCCAGGGGGTTGTGAAACTTCCTTATTCAAGGCACTTGTGCTGCTCTACACCGTTTTGAGTGGAGATGTGAGATGCTTTTCTCTGGTACAAGAAGTTGTTTTGGCAGATCTGCACCATCTGAGTTGGGAAAGAGTAACCGTTTCGTGTCCAGTGTCTTCCTCTTTCAGCAGTCCTCTTTGAGGGGGCCTGCCAGTCCCTACAATAGTCAAGAAAGAGAAATGTAAAATCATTGATTATACAGTTTTCAGCAAGGGGAGAACTGCTTGTAAAAGACTGTGTATAAGACTGTTTACAAAAGTGTACATCATTAAACTAACTAACTTAAAATTTTCATTGGGATCAATAAATTATCGATCGTCTACCAATTGGTCAATTGGTCGATCTATTTATCTTCCAGTTGATCGATCGATCAATCAGGAATAATATCACAATCTCAGTTTTAAAATGCATCATGCAAATACCTGAACCAGGACAGTCTGATCTGATCCAACCAGATTGGAATGAGTTTTTAATGGAAATGAGAGGGGTGGTGTAACCCTTCAGAGTCTGTTCAGTAGACCATGAAAACACTTGACCCGATCATTTCTGTCTTGTCGGAATAAATATATTCTTTGTGCACCTTTTCCCCACATGGGGTAATGTTAGGTGACGTATTTCAGGGAAGGACGTTTTGCTTCCATAACTGATCAGTAAACTCCATGAGAACAAACAGTGTTCTCCCAGCTGAGGCAGGGGAGCTGCCTCATACAGTAACGCATCTACCCAATCATAGATGAGACTGAATTCTTGTAACCAAGTATAACATAGAAGGTGGGATTTATTAGAAAAGAATATTTCTTCTGATACATTTTCAGCAGATTAAATATTTCACAGCGGACAGAACCACTTTGCGCACGTCAAAAAAGTTCAATTTAAATTCTAATTCAAATTTTATTTGTCACATACACAGTACGATATGCAGTGAAATGCTTCGGCGATTGCCCTGTTCTTAAAACAAGGACTATTAATAAGAATAATAAATATGAAAAACAAAATTGAAAAAGAAAAGAGCAACTTTATCTAAGAAAGAATATCTATATGGGAAATAAATATTAATACAAAAGTAAATTTGAGAAATATATATAAGTAAATTTAACTAAGAAAGAATAAATTTAGCTAAGAAAGAATAAAATATCTGCATAATACAAAATACAAAATATACACTATAAGAAAGATATAAGAAAACATCAGAAAAATAAGAAAAACCTAGCTGTACAATAGAAAATATAGAATTGTGGAAATGCATGTGGGAATGGAGTGAACATATATAGAACGGAATGTCCAGGGGTGTGCAACTATGCAGTAAAGTGTCGTATTAAAGTGACTTGTGTGCATATTTAAAGTGTCTTATGTGCATAATGTCCATGAGTGTGCAGGTGTGCAGTGACCACTAGTGTCAGTGAATGTCCAAAAGGTCCAGAGTGAGTGCAGAAACATGTGTGGATGTGCAAAATGGATCAGTACTGTGTGGTATACTGATTAAGAGACTGTATCACCTGCGGGAAGAAGCTCCTCCTCAATCTCTCTGTGTTGGCCTTCAAATAGCAGAATCGCTTTCCTGACCTCAACAGAGAGAACAGTCCATTGCTGGGGTGACTGAGGTCCTTCATGATCTTCCTGGCCTTGGTCCAGGTCCTTTTGCTGTAGATTGAGTGCAGGTCAAGGAGCTCGGTGTGGATGATGCGCTCCACCTGATCGCACTGAAGAGCTCGTCTGTCCTGCATGGTGCTGTTGCCAAACCAGGTGGATGTGATGTTTCCCGTCAGGATGCTCTCTGTTTGTGCAAGAGTAGAAGTTCCTACTAAAGTCTAAAGTCTCTCAGGCGTCTGAGGAGGTAGAGACGCTGCTGGGTCTTTTTCACCACGGTGTTGATGTGACAGGACCATGACAGGTCCTGCGTGATGTGAACACCGAGGTATCGGAAGCTGTCCACTCTCTCCACCGGGCTCTTGTTGATGGCCGGTGTCCGGTAGTTCCTTTCCTGCTTTGTACTAAAGTCCACTATCAACTCCTTTGTCTTGCTGACGTTTAGACGGAGGTTGTTCCGCTGGCACCAGTTTTTCAGATTTCCAATCTCCTTCAGGTAGGCCGTCTCAAATTCAAATTTCAAATTCAAATTCAAATTTTATTTGTCACATACACAATCCTACACAGTACGATATGCAGTGAAATGCTTAGGCAACTGCCCTGACCTAAGAGAATAAAATAAAATTAAATAAAATATAAAATATAGAATATAAAATGTAAAATGTAAGAATATAAAAATATAAAATGTAAGTAGGTAGGTAAAAAAATTGAAATCTCATCGTTGTCAGTGATCAGGCCCACCACGACGATGCCGTCAGGAAACTTAATGATGGTGGTGAAGTTGGTAGAGGCTATGCAGTCGTGCATGTACAGTGAGTACAGTAGACGGCTCAGGACACAACCCTGAGGGGCTCCGGTGCTGAGAGTGATGGAGGCTGAGACATGTCCGCCCATCCTTACTGCCTGTGGTCTCCCAGTTAGGAAATTGGAGATCCACTGGCACAGAGATGAGCTTAGTCCCTGGTGCTCCAACTGTGTCTGATTAAATGCTTTGGGCATATAAACACACAACTTATCAGATCCGGGTTCATGTAAACAGATAAGCTTAAATCTCTAATCACAATTGAAGAAATATTGCCCATGTACATGTAGCTAATGATTGATCACAATTCTTCAAGTTACTGTAGTGGAAGGGGTATAAAACATTTCAGCAAGTAGAAGTAACTCAAAACTTTTGCATATCCCAACAAGGTATAAGTCAGAGGTGGAAAGTAACAAATTACATTTACTCGCGTTACTGTAATTGAGTAGTTTTTTTTATGTGTGTGTACTTCTACTTTTTAAAGTCGTTTTTAAAATCTGTAATTTTACTTTTACTTAAAAAAATTTTGTTTGTTTTTGTATTGTAATATGCAAAAATAATAAAAAATATTCTGCTTTGTATAAAAAGTTCGTTGCGCTCGCGCGTGTGTATCGCGTCCTGGTCGCGCGCCGCTCCAGACTCCACTTCAGGTTTTCTGACTGTCCCCATATCGGCATCTACCTGATCTTCCACACGGTCGCTTCCGCCCTGAGAGTGACGTCATCAGCCAGCGCGACCATATATAAACCGGAGAGAGACGCGGGAAAGAGGTAGTAATAGGTTGTGATTTTGGCGTTTTGGTAATTGGTTGTGACTTTTTGCCTCCCGTTGACTTTGATTATTGTTTTGGTTGCTCTTTGTATATATTTGTAGATAATTTCACTGTATGTTTGTGCACTCACCAGTACGGGCGTGGTTGGCATTTTTTTGGGGGAAGAGGGAATTTATTCACTGGTTTTGGTTTAGGGAGTCAGGGAAGGTACCTGTATTTTTGTTTGTGTGTGTGTGTGTTTTTTTTGCAGGTAATCTAGCTATTAAATATAAATAACATTTTTCTTTATTATTTTGGCCTGAGTCCACCCTGAATCTGATCCCCCTCCTGTTGTGTGTGTGTGTGTGTGTGTATTTATTTTTTTGTAAAGCAATACAAACCTCATTATTTTATCAGTTAATGACTGGATCTAGTTCTTTCTGCCATATACCACCATTTCCATACAGTTTAAAACAGAACCCTGAACCATTCTTTTGCTGTACGGCCGACACTAGACTGGGACGTAACGCCATATTTAAGTGACCGCTTTGATTTTCAAGCTCAAGGAAGACAACAGCTTTATTACGCAAAGGTGTTCCTTAGTTAGAAACAACTAGTTTGAGATTTATATCTGTTCATCTTTTTTGAACTACGCTAGGATGCCTCATCCCACCCCCGCTGTTAAAAATAAATAAATAAATAAATAAATAAAAGTAACTCGGTAACTTTTACTTTGAGTAATTTTTCATGAGCTACTTTTTACTTGAGTAGATTTTTATAATGGTAACTTTACTTGTACTTCAGTAAAATTTCACTGAAGTAACAGTACTTTTACTTGAGTACAAAATTTTAATACTGTTTCCACCTCTGAGGTGGGTTGTATGGTAAAGGTAATAATATAAAGGTATAAGGTAAAGGGTGAACACCCGGAAGTGTCATATATCCAATCCTGTCAGGAATAGGGTTAATACCACCGTTAACGTGAGCCGTAGGCAATAGCAAGAGTATATTATGTCGTGTAGTTATTTAAATCAGATCCCGTTTAGGGACGTGGCTGTGCTCCCAGGCTGGCTCTCCAGGTGACACCTGTATTAATCACACCACTGCCGCAGGTCCACCTCTTAAACTCCCATGATGCAGACAAAATCCACTGGGCCCTACTGCAAGCAACAGGAGAACCAGCCTGCACTACTCTCTTCAGCAGGCAAAGCCTGGCGGCGTCTCAAACCGCAATGTTCCTAGATTTGCCGAAGTGAAAACCTGATACTAAATATAACATCCCTGGATTTGGTGTTATTTGCAAACAACACCTCCTAATTAGGAAGCAGGACATGTTCCCAGCAGCAAAACACTTAAAGTTGGTGAATTCCAACCTGCGAGTGCACTCGGTTTCATAAACAAATCATCTTGGACTTATGTAACATTCATTACTTTAATAACTTTCAACAAATATAATAACTTTTTTATCTATTGTGACTAACAAAGCATCTGTGCTATCTGCTCTAGCTTTCATGAAGCAGATCTTCCGTGGTGTGAGTAGCATTTCAAACATTCCATTATGACGTGTGTCCCAGACTTATTTCTCACCGCTCTCAAACTGTTCACTTGTTATATTTCACATTCAGGTGCCCTGCAGCTATTTGTTTTGTGCCTGGTGTCAACTGGAAAAATGGGAGTCAGTAAGAGAAAAGGAGCGAGCTGCAGAAAATTAAAGTCTCTTTGATAGTGTAGATTTATTAAACTCCTCTCACAGAGACACCATAGTTACAGCTCAAAGCAGTACTGCTGCAGAAATACAATAATTAAAGAAAAGTTTTAGCATTGGCGCTAACCAAAACTTACCAGATATGACAAGTGGTGGGGATTCTAATTCAGAAATATTGGCACCCCTCAAGAAAATGCTCATCATCCATCAATCTAGGAACCTCTGTAGTTCAGCTTGGGACTGAGACCCTCTGAGAGCCCTGTTCCCATTTTTACAACCATGGTAGGACCTACCAGTCAACGTTCACACATTATGGGCAATTCTGCATGTCTTTGACCTGTGTGAGGAATGCAGAGTACCTAGAAGAAACCCACCAATCATGGAGAGAACATGCACAGAGCAACCGAGGTGGGAATCAAACTCGGACCCTGGAGGTGCAAGGCAACTATGCTAACCACTAAGCCACTGTGCCACCTAAAAGTTGTTATATTACCAGTAGTTATTGCTTCCAGTCTCCAGTAAAACCTCCATCACGGAACCAGGATTGTAAGAGAAGCGAAGAAGACATCAGAACCATTGTGTGGTTTAGTTTGTTCTTGCAGTCGTCCATAACAAATGAATTGTTTACAACTGGTGCAAGATCAATGATGGTCTTGGGCTGTTTTGTCACTAATGTTTCAGGCGTTCTTGTAAAGACTGATGAGATCATTAACGCTGCTTAATACCAGGATATTCCAGGCCAAAACCCAGCTGGCCCTGCTAGGAGGTTCAGGCATGGCCAAGATGAGCTAGAGCTTACAAGATAATGAGCCACTTTCAAGTCAACATTGAAATGTTTTAAAACTTCTGTTATATTAAAACCTTTCAGCTTTAAGTGCAGTCAGAATTTGCTGGAGTAAGCAGGACACTGAAGTCCACTTTATGCTGCTTATTTTCTCTAACTGGCACCATTTCTTTTAGACATAAATGCCAAGCCATTGAGTGAAGCCATGTGCAGACTTGTATCGACTCTCATGTAAGATGTATTTGACAAGCTCTACAAGATTTAAAGGGTGTTCTGGAAAGCTAAGCCAGTGTTTCAACGTGAAGAGATCCATGAATTTTAATGATTATAAAAAAAGAAGAAGATTTTATTCTTTGATGGTGTAGATTTATTAAACTCCTCTCACAGAGACATCATATTTACAGCCCAAAGCAATACTGCTGCAGAAATATAATAATTTGGGGGAAAATTTAGCTTAGGTGGTAACCTAAAGGTGTCACAGTCAAGGTTTGGAATTAAATTCTATTCCAGAAATATTGGCACCATTCAAGAAAATAAAAGTTGCTATTTATCCATCCATCCATCCATCCATCCATCCATCCATCCATCCATCCAGGGGCCTCTGTGCTCCAACTAGGGACCATGGAGGCCAATGGTGACCATTGTATTTATTCCCATTTTCCACACCTCTGATAGGACCTCTGGTCAACATTAACATGCACATCACAAATTTATTCTTAAAGAGGTTGTTTACATAGGTGTTTAAATATAAAGTAGTCTACCCAATTTTGTTCTCCTAAAACATGTTCAAACAACTGATAGATGATATGTTTAAATGTTTCAGACCATCAAAATTTTGGCTGGAAAATTAGATAGATGACAATAATATATGTTGACATTTTGACTATAAGGAACCATAAATATATTTCACTAAAATTATTTACATAATTTTTTTTTTGTTGTGTGCTGCCATGATCATTTTGGTAAAGGGGCTAACAGTATGTCTAACAGTGTTTAAACCTATGATAATTAGTCATGCATTTATCTAATTGTGATCAAGTTGCATATAAACCTAATTGGCTCAGTAATCAGAAACCAGTGTTCAAATGGTTATGATGCTCTGGTGCTGAACTTGAAAGATGAATTTTTAAAAGCAATTTATTCTCCTTTCTTTTTAAATTTTGAAACTGTTTAGATTGTTAAGTGTGGTTGAAATACAAACAAAACAGAACCACTTTTTAGTTCAGGAAAGGGCCGTAGTTTAAGATATTAATCAGTTCTGCAAAAATGTCAGAGGTAGCAAATATTAGCTCAACATATTAACTTGGTTCATGATTTAAATGATTAGGCAAGTTTTATACTGTGGCAATGTTCAGTCAACCAAGGCAAATATTCTTCAAATGTCCTTTTTAAACAGACAGTTGGAAAAGAAATGTGTAAGTCTAATAATTCTGGTTAAACATTTATTAATGATCAGATATTCAGCAGATGCTCTGGTTGTAAAATATAGCCACACATAGCACTTTTTTATAATGAAAAAATGTGGTATTTTTATTATTAAGAGCTAGCATGTCATTGTTTAATCTTGTAAATATCAAATAATGGATCAGATTAGTGAATCTTTGTGATTTAGCATCATGCATCTGTTAATTTCATGTCCATCTTGATGGTCACAATTATTATTAAATCTCAGTAACAGCAACTTTTTGTCACCAGCTATTTGGGTCAGAGTCATTGTGACAATAATCAGACACAATTGCATTGGATATTTTTCTCAGTTAACTTAAAATAAATAAATATTAATGCATTATTAATTATTATATATGCATTTTTAGCACTCAAGCAAAATCTACTATAGCCATATCTACTCAAATAATTTCCTAGAATAAAAAATAAATTAAGTATTTTAATCCATTGATTAAATGACTTGTCGATCTTGTAATTTTGTGTTATTTTGGCCTTAATATTAACTCCATATCTCTCAAATCTTATCAAATTTACCAGAAATCTATTTACAATTCAGCTCTGGCTTAGAAGACTAGTCCTATAGCTGCCAATAAAATATTATTCAGAATGCTTACAGCTCTTCACCTGGGGTGGTGGCAGTTCACGTTAAGGCTCTGAGTTACTGATCAGATGATCAGCGGTTTGAGCTCCAGCTTTAGCAGGGTTGTCGCTATTTGGTCCTTAACCCTTTCTGCTCCAGGGGCGCCGTATAATGTCTGACCCTGGCCTACTAACAAAAGTTGGGATATGCGAAGAATAAAGAATTTCACTGTGCAGCAACGTTTTTTCACCAGCTATTTGGGTCAGGTATTGATTGTGACAATAATCAGACACAATTGCATTGGATATTTTTCTCAGTTAACTTATTAATCATAATCATGTACTGTATAGGTGACGAAATAAAGGCTGAACTTAAATGGACAGGTGAGAACATGGCTTTTTCATTTGCAGTCTGATCATTTTAAATGGAGCACCAGATTATAATATCAAAACCACTGAATGGTAACGATGATGTTGACATGATAATAAGGCTTCTAGTCTATAATGCAAATTATACAGAACTGCTACACAATATTTTGCAGGAGATGAAAGGATAATAAAATCACGCTGGTATATTGGGAAAGGCTGAAGCATTGTGTGTTGAATCTCATTTCAAATTCAAATACATACATTGCTAAACAAGGCAGAACTTTGACCACGTACCGTGTACCTCCAGGGTCGAGGGTTCCAGTCCTGCCTTTTGCTCTGTGTGCATGGCGATTGCATGAGCTCTCCTGCTTTTTCCCTGATGGTGTTTCCTCCGCGTACTCTGGTTTCCTCCATCAGTACAAAGAGATGCAGATTTCCAAATTGCTCATAGTGTGTGATTGAGTGTGTGTGTCATGCCTTGAGTCCCCAGGGATGACTTCAGTGACCCTGTACAGCACAAGCATGATGATAAAAAGAGTAAGAGTGAGAACTGCAATACATGCATGTTCAAGCATTTTTCTTTTCCTAATGGTTAGCTTTTTTCACTAACTGAAATCAAGCTGTTGTCTAAAGAGAGAACCGCAACGTGTACTGGCACTCAAAGCAAATGTTTCTTCGGTGTAAACTAGCAAGGGATGTCTAAAAAATTGACTGTTTAGAGCACACAAGGACAAGACTTGAGCTCAGAAGGCAGGCATGGAATTCAGCCAGATATGAGACACGAGGCAGTGAGAACACGTTGCCATGGAAATTTAGCTTGTTTCCAATCCGATCGGGTTTCCAGAAAGAAGCTCAGTTTACAAACAGCTGTTACAAATCTGCCTTGTCGTGTTCAACATGAAATCCCTGCTTTCTGTGCTGTTTCTTATCGCAGGACCCTCATCACGTTACTGGTAGATGCATCTTTCTTGTCAGCTCGTTCATGTGTCTAAAGTTGCCTAAGTTTTCGTTTGATGATATCTGTTTCTTGTAATACGCATCATTTTATCATAGCATGTGATACGTCAGGAATGCTTGGTCTGGTTAGGAGTCCTGTCAGTGAGAGTAATAACGACTTTAATGTCAGCTCTACAAGCAGAAGCTTACAATCAGCCTTCTCACATTAACACAAGGTGAAGCAGGCCATATTGTTACCCGAGGCAAAGTGAAGTGAGCATGCATGAATCATAAGCACACACTCCATTCCATTCAGGTGTTTATTAGGCTGCCAGAGAAGAGAATTGCCCCTGCATCACAACATGAATCATGTATTTTTATTACTGAGTTTTGTAGCCCAAATGCACTTCATTTTCAGGTCAGTGGTGCATTTTTGCATTTCCACACCCTTCTCGAACATCATTAGAGGAATGTAATAAGGGATGAAAACTTGTTAATTTTGAATATTTAATAAACAGCATAAAAAATACTCAGAACTCTGTCTATATTGTAGTTGTAGGTTTTGGTACTCCTACGTCTGGTTTCACCTCCTACAGCTTTGAAAAGCTATTTAAGGACTATGACTAATGTATATGTGTATATACAGTACGGTACAAGGGGTGTTCTACTTAAACTGGGACTTCTGATTGTGCAGAATAAGAGAACAGTTATGAGAGCAAGAACCAGAGTGTTTCACTAGTGCATAGATACCATCTGGTCCTGCATCATGTTTGAAACACTAGCCTCTCAGGAACTCCTTTGACATCATACCTAACAACACTTCCGATTTCCCCGGTTAAGTCTTATTTTTCACTACCCTCTCCCTATTTCCGCCTTTCAAAATGTGTTCTCTCGCATTTCTCCTGATTAATGAAAAAAATTTACAACATTCCTCCCTTTAATTAACACAGCCTGTTCCTGGTACTGTGCATACGTGTGAATGCGTGCGTGTATGAGTGTGTGCGCCCGTGGAGCAGACTTGTCAGAACTGTCACAACGTCCTCGTCTCCCATGCATGTGCGAGCAAGCGCGGGGCTGCCGTGAGACGAGAAGGATTGCCTCTGCACTTCTCATGCAACTCCACTCTCTTATCTGCCCCTGGGTGCACGCGCACACAATAAGGAACTTGCCAAGCTGAGATGTTGGTTCAAATCTACAGTCATGTTCTATTAATAATGCACATTCCTGCATGCACTGTTTATTTCTATTTCTTTATTTGTTGTTTGTTGTTATTTATGGGTTATTATGCAATAGCTTTACTTGTCTACTTGACAACGACCATCTTACCCCACCATGTTTGTTTTTGAAATCCTCCCTTTGTTCTATGTCTCAAGATTGGCAAGTATGTTTAACATTGAGCTATTTTAAGCATTTATTTGTCACATATACACCACTAGGCGGCACGGTGGTGTAGTGGTTAGCACTGTTGCCTTGCACCGCCAGGGTCCGGGTTCGATCCCCGGCCAGGCTCGATTCCCGTCTCTGTGTGCATGGAGTTTGCATGTTCTCCCTGTGCTTGGTGGGTTTCCTCTGGGTACTCCGGTTTCCTCCCACAGTCCAAAGACATGTAGGTTAGGCTAATTGGCGCCCGTAGTGTGTGAATGAGTGAGTGTATGTCTAATAAGTGTGTGTCTGTCTGTGCCCTGCGATGGATTGGCTCCCTGTCCAGGGTGTACCCTGCCATGTGCCCTAAGTCTCCTGGGATAGGCTCCAGGCTCCCTGTGACCCCTGAATACAGGATTAAGCGGTATAGATGATAAGTGAGTGAGAGTGATATATACCACTACACAGTAAACAGAAAGGATTAAAGGCCTGTCATGGCAAATTTCAAGGACGTCAGACATTTTCAAACAAAAAAAAATCACTGAGCAAACTTTCAAGTTTGTTAAATCAAGCTTATTGAAGACAGACATAGACAGACAAATCTGAATCGGCCAGTTCAACAGACAGATAGACAGGTGCCCCAAAGTCCTAAAACCGTACCAATAGCAAAGGAAAGCCCATGAAGAAAGCCAAAAAGCCTGTGTAGAAAGTTCCAGTGAAGAAAAACACCCTATGGAAAGCAAAAGCTATTTCCCTTTTCCAGCATGAGATTCAATTCAATTCAATTCAATTTTATTTATATAGAGCTTTTAACAATGGTCATTGTCTCAAAGCAGCTTCACAATAGAAGATTATTGAAATGTGTCAGAGAAAGGTAAAATGTATATAGATCATAGTGATCTGATTGTCCCTGATGAGCAAGACAAGGGCGAAGCCAAGGGTCAAGGAAAAACTCCCTGGGATGGCAATAGGAAGAAACCTTGAGAGGAACCGGACTCAACAGGGAATACATCCTCATTTGGGTTGTAACAGAGAGCAGGGATTGATCTGCATTTGTCATACTGAGTGTTAGACAGCTGGAAATTCAATATAACAGAAGATGTCTAAGTAAACATTTTATATACCTAAAAACACTGCGTCGGTCTTTCTCATTTGTTTGTTTAATCAATTTTTCTATCAATTGTCATTAGTTGATCATTACATCTATTACGATTTGTTTGGTCTGGTTGAGTGACAGCCGAAAGTACCCTGGGTCTAACTCCTTGCATGTTGTTTTGTGTACAATTAGCATTAAATTAGATTAGATTAGATTAGATTAGATTAGATTAGATTAACATACTTTTGCTACATTATATATAACTGAATCCTCCCCCCAAAAATCCTACAGGCCTTGCTCAAGGGCCCAACTGTGGCAGCTTGATGCCCAGGGACTATTGGCCCAGAGACTGAGTTGATGAAGTTATCTGTAGATGTTCAAAGAACAGGAGTTCAATTCGCTTCGCCACTGGAGAGACTGCAGTGGGCACCTTCTTTAAAACATTTTTCAACATTCAAATGTTTTACTGCAGCTAAGAGTCACATCACCATACTGTGCTTAAATGTCAATTGGTTTAACAACTTTAATTTACAAGAAATTCTCGGGTGTGGTTTGAACGCTTTCATGTATCCCCAGTGTATTTATAACTCTGTCTTCTAAATTCTGTAAATGTTGATAATTTACAACAACCGTGCCATGATCAAAGGCCCAGAGATCACCCTTTTTCCCATTCATAAAACAATACCCATTAACTGAGTAAATAATCACTATCTGTGGGGAACAGAAAAGCATCTTCCCAAATAAAACCTTTGGTCTACAGTGGCAGAAGACCAAATCAAGTTCCACTTAAACCTGCTTCATACTTTTATATAATACCTACTGTATAGTTGGTGTTTTGATGACAAGCCACTTTAAAATCCCCCATAGATGTACACTTGGTGAGAAGGCAATAGGATATGATTTACATCATATCTCATCATTAATCCCTTGTAAGCGAGAAGAACTTTGTGTTGTTTTTGCAGTCACAGGTAGATTGTGCGGTGTTAGACCATACCAATAACATACCTCCACAAGTACCCATTCTGTGGCTTCATGTATTGAGAGAAAACTGTACAGTAATTTGACTCTGTCATACTCCTTGGAAAAGCTCCATAAACAGGATTTCTACCAGTGACTCTTTCTTATCAGTGAACATGCAAAACAAGTTCAAATTCTTTCTCCATGTTAGTTTTGTGCATTTAGGGCAGATATTTTTAGAAAGTGGCCCATGGCAGTTTGCAGAGGCAGCCGAGTTTGCCTGAAATCGTCTCCGTTGTCGATATCACGCCTCTGCTGTGCAGCAAAGCTCACATCTGACAGAAACTGATGAAGACATTTTCTTCTGCACAGCTGTGGAATGCTTAATGAGATTGTACCCTTGTGAGGGAAAACCTTTCAAGATCCTTGTTATCCCTGCAAAAAGTATGTAGAATTGAAAAGAGACAGAGAGGAGGGGTGAGACATGTAGGTGTATCCCTGAAAGAACGATGATGTCATTGCTAGATTTCTATTTTCGGTGCGAAAATGCAGCACTATTTGTTGGAGATGTGTTTTAATGCATTTTTTACAAAGAATATCTGTATGTAGAATGAGTAAGATTTTTTTTTACTCACTGGTGAGGCTGTCTCTTCCCCTTTTTCTTTCTCTCACACACACACACACACACACACACACACACACACACACACACACACACACACACACACACACACACACACACACACACACACACACACACACAGTACTGACCCCATGGACCCAGCTTGTGTGGTTTCCACGTGACTCGTCTCAGACAGCGCAGGTGATCCTTGTATGCTGCACACTAGAGAAGAAATCAATTGTAATGTTACTGCGCAGCTTCTTACGGCCTGAGAACCCAAAGCTCAAGCAATTAGACTAGCTTCCTCTCTTTCTTTTTCTATTTTCCTCAGTGAACTTGCACATTCTCATTCTTAACACTCTGCTTCCTCACAATCTACCTCACACTGCCACGCTGTCTCTCAGCCTCCTGTCTCTCTCCTTCTGTCTTTCTCACCCTTTCCCATGTCTTTCAAGCCTTCTGTTACAATTTTTTAGATCTTTTTCTTCTCTACTACTCAGATTCTCTTTTTCACCTGAAATACAATATCAAAAGGTATTAGTTTCGCTTTTCGTTTGGATTTCAGTAAGGAAGCACAGGTTGCTGAAAATGATGCTGATGAGAAGATACCTGAATCCCCAGTAGAGTGATGCTTTGCTTTACTATATGAAATTGTTTAAATAAAACCGACTGTGATTACTAATTCTAATTCTATAACGTGCTAATTATTATGTGTATAGTACATTACATATTTAACTGTCCTACCCATTTCTACTAATCCTGATAGCCCTATCATCCTTCATCCCACCATGTTAACAATTGTGATGAGTGATTTAATACTTGTTTATTTGATGTAATTACAACACCATGCACTCTCTCTAAAAAGGGGAAGTGTGCAAGGCTTTTCCTGCTTTGTGCTGGAAAGCAGACGATTTGATCTTATTTTGTATCTTGTAAATTCCTCTTTTTGTCAGCCCTATGTCTCAACTTACTTCCCTAATTCCTTAAGAACATTCTGGGCCCAGGGTGTAACTCCTTGCATGTTGTTTTCTGTGCAATTAGTTTGATTAACAAACTTTTGCTAAATGATATATAATCGAAATCCCCCCCAAAATCCTGGAGGCCTTGCTCAAGGGCCTGACTGTGGCAGCTTGGTGATCAGAGATTATTGGCCCAGAGACCTAACTCAATTGCCCAAATATGGGGCAAAGTCAGGTCTGTATGGGGGATGTAGCAACAAATTCCCTGTAACTCCTGCGTCTGTTCCTCAAGTTGATGACAAGTTATCTGTAGATGTTCAAGGAACCTGAGTTCCATTCGCTTCGCCACTGGAGAGACTGCAGTGGGCACCTTCATTGAAACATTTTTCACCATTCAAATGCTTTACTGCAGCTAAGAGTCTCATCACTGTGATTAAAGTCTTCTGTAAATGTCAATTGGTTTAACAACTTTAATTTACAAGAAATTCTCGGGTGTGGTTTGAACGCTTTCATGTAACCCCAGTGTATTTATAACTCTTTATTCTAAGTTCTGTAAATATCAAAAGGAATTAGTTTCGCTTTCTGTTTGGGTTTTAGTAAGGAAGCACAGGTTGCTGAAAATGATACTGTTGAGAAGATAACTGAATCCCCAGGAGAGTGATGTTTTGCTTTACTATATAAAATCCAGCTGAAACCATATCAGACATTTCCTGCTTGTAGCAGACCTGGAGGGATACCAAAAAAAAACTGCCTGTTTGTTTTCCAAAAGAGAAAAAGCTGATTTGAACGAGAGACCATGGCCCTCTTGCACTCTTATATTTTAGAGAGACCCTTAGAGAGTCACATTCTACATGGAGAACGGTTGGTGCAGCTATAAAATACAGCAAAGCTCAGCTGTTTCTTCACAACATGATGATTGTCAACATGTGTGGCATATACCAGTTTGTTCTAAGAGCTCACCGTGCTTTTTGTTTTTTAGCAAACTAGCAATTAAATATAATTACTCATAAGGTGATATTCTCTCACCTCATGCTGTCAAACCAAACACTTCTTGTAAGTGCAGATCTGAGAAAGAAGATGGAAGATTTACACAAGTCAGGAATGTCTTTTGGAGCCATTTTTAAACAACTGCAGGGTTGTTCAAACAAGATCAGTTCAAACAATTTACCTGGAGGGGCAGCCACTTTGCTTGGCCCTGAAAGAAGTCCCAAATTGTCACCCTCGGCTGAGAAAAAATCGGTATGGTTGGTGAGAAACAACCCAGGAACCACCAAGGCACAGGCCTGCCATGAACTTGAGGCTGGTGGAACACCAGTGTCACTGTCTACTGTTCAAAGCTTTTTACCATTCGACGGACTAAAAGGCTGCCATCCAATAAAGTGTAGGTAACTTTTGACCAGAGGTATGTTTAGACAAGTAAGTAGTTGAGACTTCCAACTACAAGAACACTGTGCAAGCTGTTGTGCATGGAGGTGGTAATCATGCTTTGGGGATGTTTTATTGCCAGTGGAGAACCTCAAATCATCAGCTAGTTGGTTGAAGCTTGGACATAATTGAGTGTTCCAACAGGACAATGATTCCAATAGAACAATGGAAGAAGTGACCCGTTTTGATGGATCACATTTTCTTTTACATCATGGTGATGACTGGGTGAACATGTATCACTTACCTGGCAATATGTGGCTCCAGCATGCATTCTGGGAAGAAGGCAAGCCAGCAAAGACAGTGTGATGCTCTGGGTAATGTTCTGCTGAAAAACCCTGGGTCCTGACAGTCATGTAAATATTACTTAGACATGTAACACCTAACAAAAACTATTGCAGACCAAGTATTCCTTAATGGCAGTGGGTTTTGCTGTACTGCAAAATTATTTAGTAATGGATTGAGGAACATGACAATGAATTCAAAATGTTGACTTGGCCTCCCAATTCCCCAGATCTCAGTTTGATGAGCATCTGTTGGATGTGCTCGGCTAAGTCTGATCCTTGAATTCTCCACCTTGCAACTTACAGGACTTAAAGGATCTGCTGCTAACACCTTGGTTTCAGATACCACAGGGCACCTTCAGAAGTCATATGGAGTCCATGCCTTGATGATTCAGAGTTATTTTGGTGAAGGAAGAGGGACCTAAACGCTATGTTATGGCTAATTGGTGCATGCAGTTATAAGTGCTGCTTAAAATGACTCGTAATTCTGTTGTGTTTGATGCGCTGATGCCATACTATTATGTCAGTGTCGCTGCTGTGCTGAAAACAGTCCATCTCCATGTACATTCCTAATAAACCAGCAAGGCAGATGTAATTTCTCCAGATATAATTACATCTGTGGGTCACAGAGCCTATTTCTCAGAGGCGAGGAGTAAAGGGCACTGTGCCAGACTCACTTAACATCCATTAAGGTGACCTGTAAATTAGCTTCACATAAAAGAAAGGAGAAGTAATCATGTTGACACCATACAGTTGCTTTTCTTTTTTTTATATACTCCACATGCTTGGGAGAGAAGGAGAATGGAGGGAATGTCTTATTAATCAAACACATTGCAGAGCACATTTCTTTATGAGCTTGTGCCCCGCTGATATCCAATAGGTTACAGCTACCTACGTAGTTATTTCTTACTATGGTGAACTGCAGGACATTGCTTTCTATTTATCAGGTATCACCACTATACTGGGTAGAGATGGGTAATTACTTAGATAAGCAAATTGTAGCTTAGTAATCCTTCCTGTGTTGGATGTGCTTAAAAGATAGTGAAAACAGGGGGAGGGAAGAGTAATACCCAACCTGACCTAATGCCTGCAACTTCTTATAATGTCAGCAATCATTACAAATCCTTCATATAAACAAGAATGTCAACCTGATCATATCAGAGAGCTTCCTTTTCATAACAAGCAGTGTGATGAATTATTTCTCCCAACTAGAAAACCAGGCTTTCAGAAGGGTTATGTTTGTCACCGAGACTAATGTTTGTGGTGTTATTATTTTGCACTAAAGCTGGGAGGCAAATATTGCAACTGAGACGATCCAAATGTCATTAGAGGAGACAAAAGACATTATAAAGTGACTGTTATAAATGGAAAGGGTGGGCATACACTGTTATATACAAGTTATATGCAAGTTATTAGAAGATATTTGCATTACTTACAAGAAAGTAAATTCTAGTATAATTATGAATTATGTTGTTATTTTCCACCGATATACACAGTGTTTGTACTTGATCATGAAAGAATTTCTACAGAACCCAACACAGTAAATGTTTTGTTGCTTGTTGCCAGATGCACTTTACATCATCAAGGTTGCCTGTAACATAGTTTTATTACAATCATATTGACACAATTCAGTTATTAATTCAGCTTCTAGATTTACTGCAGAAAAAATATATTTCTTTGTCTTGTTTTTATCTTAAGGATGTAAAAACCTTTGCCATCTGTCACCTGTATTCTAATGCTGTTTTGTTTAATTAGTAGGTAGTGTGCAGTTACTCATGTTTGCCCATGTGTTTATTTGATTGTACTTTTATTCTCCTAGTAACTTTCCTTGTGCATACTGTCTTTTACATTAGTGTGTAATTATGTGTACAGAGCTCTTATGTAGATCCTCTGTTTTACCTGTCTTGGACGCACTGCACTTCATCTAACTCCATAGAATAGAATAGAATAGAATAGAATAGAATAGAATAGAGTTAAGGAAAACAAAACCCACTGAAATACAGCTGAATAGACCCGAGTAAAATAGATAAATATATAATAAATAAATAAATAAATAAATAAATAAACCTCTCCAAAGACATGCAGATTAGGCTGACCGGCATTTCCAAATTCCCCATAGCGTGTGTGTGAGCAAATGCTTGTAAGTGCTGAATGAACTGTAAGTGCTGATGAACAGGGCAGTGTGTCTAGGATGTGCCCCACCAAGTGCCCGAGTCCCCTGGGCCTCCAGGCCTCCTCGACCCTGTATACTGTAAAGAAAAAAATCCAATTAGATAAATGTTGAATAAATTAATATTGTATTGTTGGCCAACTTCTTATGGTGATATTTGTTGAGACAACAGGTAACATTGTGTTCTTGAAAATTTGGAGGTATTGGTGGCTCAGTGGTAGGTTTCTTGGTTTCTCGCCTGCTATGCGGAAGGGCGGAGTCCATTTCCCAGCCAGTGCCCAAAATCCAACCACTGGCTCAAGGTCTCAAGGCGTCAGGAAGGCAAAAAACCTGTGCCATGTTGTTGTGCAGATCAGATGGTCAGTTATGGCGACCCCTCAATGGGAGCAGCCAAAAGACTAACAACAAAAGACTGAATAAAATAAATTAAATTTATCTTCCCTGAGATGCAATCATGTGATTTATAAGACAGCCTATTCAGCTACCCCCACCGGACTGACACTATCAAACAGCACGATGGTCGTGAAGTTGGCCGTTTTGTGGACTCTTTGTTCTGGGTAAGTATTTATTTATTTATTTATTTTAATAAAATATGTTTCAGTTAGCGTTATATACGTGAGGTAGGCGTGTTTGCGCTTATACTCGTTAAACTGAGGCACACTGATATTACTGAGGTGAGCTTAGCTAAGGTTAGGCTTTATGTTCCCACACTGTACAGGAGTTAGCCAGCTAAACGTTCATAATTGTATCTATCTTTTCCCCCACTTTGCCCTGACTTCTGCCTAGAAACAGTGTCCTGCTCCATTCCAGCACACGGATTTGCCATGCGAGCAAACAAAAGTTCAGGAAAAACAGTAGTGGTGTTTCAGTACTTGGTAAGTTAAGGAACAATAATAACTGTCGCTAATGCTCACCCACGAACGTTATATTGGTTAGTTTATTTTTATGAAAATAATCTCACCAATATAACATTGACAAATTGAGTAAATAACCAGTAAATTTAAAACATCATTCCAAATATGTAGTTACTCCTGAGAATGACAAATAAAACCCTTGAAATTATTCAACCCTTTTAAATGTCAAACAATACGTAGCTTTAACACATCATTAGAATTCCAGAAACATTCCAGCCTTATTCATATTTTTAATTTTTAGCATAGCTAGATATTTTGTAAAATTCACCATCTTTGTCTTTAAAAGACTATTTTTTAACCAGAGTTCTGCTCTTGAGGATTTGATCAGAGGGGTGACGGTTGGCATTTTGGAGCTGCTGGAGGAGCACGAACAAGGTGTTGGAGGGGACTGTAGTCCTTGCAGGCCTGAGTGACTATACAACAGTTTTCGAAGTGATGTTTATACAGGTCTGTACTCTGTACACTGAATTCCATGAAGCTATTCAAACAATTTCTATTGGACTTGAAGAGACACGCTCCCCTCAGATTCACATGCTAAGAAACAATGCTAAGAAAACTGTTCATCATTGCTAATTTAAAAAGAAATCTTTATGGTATTGTAATATAAAATAATTAGTAAGATACTGATAAGCATCTAGTGTTATCCAGGTATTTTATTGACCTTTAAACAAAATAGAACCTGTATTCTCCTGTTTATGTGGATCACTGCTTTAACTTTGACTAGCTTTGGAAGAAAAAAAATTTTTTTAATTGTTGGGGTATTGTTAGGCTTTTTGTTTTCATAGAAAAATAATCACTTGAACCAACTACATCAATGAGCTACAATGGGAGGCAACTTACCTTTTTTTGAGTACATGAAAAGTTGAGCTAAGTCAACCCTAGACAAATATAATTAACAACCAATACTACTTGAAGTGATTTAAAAAAATTATTATTTCAAGTTAATTCAACTTAAGATTTTGAACTGGGTACACATTGTGTCAACTAAACAGCAATGTAAAATATTTTATTTGGCCAGCAAATTTCTCTAAAATTTGAGTAAACTTAAAAAACCTGTGCAACTTGTTACTAAAATTTTTTACATTGAGGCGGCTTTTTTTTCTTTTACATTGTACAAGATAAGCAGTATGGTGATTGAGTGACAAAATAAGACAGAGTCAATGTGAATAGAATAGATTGCAATAAAATAAGAGGGCACAATGAAATAGAACAGAATGGAGAAGGATAGAGTCACTTATATAACATAGAGGACAGAAAAACAGAATAAATAAGATTTGAACAGAGAAGAGTAGAATAGAATATGGAACAAAATAGAGCTGAATATAATAAGGTGGAGTGAAATAGAATAGGACAGAACGGAGTCAACTAGACAAGAATACAGCATAATATTTTTAAGAAATGATATATATATATATATATATATATATATATATATATATATATACACACACACAGTGCCCTCCATAATTATTGGCACCCCTGGTTAAGATGTGTTAAAAGCCTTAAAATAAATTCAGTTTTTATTGCAGAAGCATATTGTCACACTGAAAATTGTAGAAAAATATAATGTGAATATAAAGTGAATTTTAAGGGGAAATAAAAATCCCTGACTAACAAATAATTATTTTTCATAAAATAACCTCTTCCACAATTATTGGCACACCCCTAACAATTCCTAGAAAATAAATGTAATTGAAGTATTTCTGTAATTTCTACAGTAGTTTACAAAGTTGATCAGAGTATCTAGGAACATTTAATTAGTAATTTATCACTTCCTGCTTCCCTGGGGTATAAATATGACGTGACACAGAGGCCATTTCTCTTATCCACTCTTCAACATGGGAAAGACAAAGGAACACACCATTCAAGTAAGGCAGATGTGTGCCGACCATCACAAGTCAGGCAATGGATACAAGAAAATAGCCACCTGCCTGCACCTGCCCATATCTACTGTGAGAGGAATCATTAAGAAGTTTTAAAAAACTGGAACAGTAGTAAACAAGCCTGGAGGAGGACGCAAGTTTATTTTGCCTCCACGCACAGTGAGGAGGATGGTAAGAGAAATTAAAAATTCTCCAAAGCTCACTGTTAAAGAACTGCAACAAATGATAGCATCTTGGGGTCACAAAGTCTCCAAAACAACCATCAGACGCTTTATACATGCCAACAAGCTCTTTGGGAGGCATGCAAGGAAAAAAACTTTTCTCAGTCACAATCATAAACGCAAACGTTTGGAGTTTGCTAAGCGGTACTGGGGCTTCAACTGGGACCGTGTTCTTTGGTCAGATGAGACCAAGATAGAGCTTTTTGGCAACAAACACTCTAAGAGGGTATGGTGGAACACAAAAGATGAGAACGCAGAAAAGCACCTCATGCCTACTGTGAAGTATGGGGGAGGGTCGGTGATGCTGTGGGGCTGTTTCTCTTCCAGAGGTCCTGGGAACCTTGTTAGGGTGCATGGCATCATGAATGCTTTGAAATAAGATAATGACCCAAAACATGTGGCCAAATCTACACAGAAATGGTTCACCACACACAGAATCAATCTCCTCCCATGGCCATCTCAGTCCCCAGACCTCAACCCCATTGAAAAGCTGAAGAGGAGAGTGCAGAGGAGAGGAGTCAGGTCACTGGATGATTTAGAGACATTGTGCAAAGGGGAATGCTCTTTCTGTGTTCTCTAATCTTGTGAAACATTATAGGAGAAGATTAGGTGCTGTTTTGTTGGCAAAAAGAGGTTGTACAAAGTATTAAACATCAGGGGTGCTAATAATTGTGGCACCCATGATTTGATGTAAAAGAATAATTTCTTAATGTGGGTTTTTTTCCCTCTGAATAAATGCACTTGAATTACTCTCATCATCACTCATAATCTGTACCGCTTAATCCTGTATCCAGGGTCACGGGGGGCCTGAGGCCTGTCCCAGGAGACTTGGGGCACAAGGCAGGGTACACCTTGGACAGGGCGCCAGTCCATCGCAGGGCACACACACATACTCACTCAAACACACACTACGGCCAATTTGGGAACGCCAATTAACCTAACCTACATGTCTTTGGACTGTGGAAGGAAACCCGGAGTACCCGGAGGGAACCCACCAAGCACGGGGAGAACATGCAAACTCCATGCACACAGAGACGGGAATCGAACCCGGACCCTGGAGGTGCAAGGCGACAGTGTTAACCACTACACCACCGTGCCGCATGCATTTGAATTAAAGGTTGAAGTTTCCTCTTTTTTTCAATTGTGGTCCAATGTTATTTAGAACAAAACAGAATTTTTTAGAAGCTAAAGAACACATTTTAACATAATTATGGAGGGCACTGTATATATAATATAGAATAGAACAGAAGAGAGTAAAATAGCATGCAAGAGAACAGAGTAGAATAGTGTGGAAAGAAATCAAATCAGACAGAATAAAATGGAGGAGGATAGTGTGGAAAGAAATAAATTTGAATAGAACCAAACAGAGTAGAAGTGGAAAAAAATCAAATAGGACAGAACAGAGAACAATATGACAGAAAGAGTTGAATAGAGGAGAATGCAACAGAACAAAGGATTGAACAACAACTGAAGGTCTATATTAATGAGATAACAATTTAAGATGACAATGATTTTCATTTCATGGTTTAGTGTTGACCACTTGCTTTATTTCCACCAAGAACTAATCCAGTGCTACAACTTGTCAGATCAGCTATTGGATTATATATTTTGCCTGAGTTGGTATTTCTAGTAAGTCACACAAACTAAAAAAGAAAAAGGCTCATAATTTCATTAAAACAGTAAGTTTCTTGCTCTCTGGTGAGCTGAAGTGTACAAAACAGGAAGGTTAGCATATCCTCAAAGGAAGCATTTTATCCGTACATGAGTGCCATGACTGGCAGCTCGAAATCATACAGGGTTACTCTGTGGAAGCATGTGTTGGCCATCATCCTTTCTGATTGGTAGAGGTCACTCAGCTAGCAGATGGGCAAATTAATTACTAAATATAATGAAAAAATTTAATGTCTCTCTCTCTCTCTCTCTCTCTTTCAATATATACCATATATATTGTATATAGTGTGTATATATATATATATGTCATTTTAAGACACAAAGGTCAGCTGCTTCTTGCAAGAACAGTTTTTTTATTTGTAAAATGAGTAGCAGACACATCTTAATATCAAGTGTTCAAAGGAGATTATTGCTGTTGAAAGAAATAAAAAATCAGTAAAGACCATGGTGTATGTGTAAAAACACTAATCAGCCTAATATACTATATGTCATTTTTTTTTTTTTTTCATTTTTAGGGCACAATATACTGTATATATATAATTAAATAACACATCAAATTACAATTTTACTAATAGTTTTTTTTCAGGCCATAGTGCTCTAACCTCAGAGCCATTCCTGCTTCAAAATTGGAATAAGGGACTGATTTTTTAAATTTATTTAATGGAACCTGCTGCACTCCACAGTTTCCATCAATCACCCTAAATCATTCTCTAGTTTGTCCCTCAGCGTAAACCCTTTAATATTTTATAACTAATCCTACAACAGAGTTTTCCTTCCAGAAATTGTCCCTTTAGAGAATTAAATACTTATGCAAAATCCCCTACAGGTGACCTCTTATGAAGTGTTTGGGCTTCTTAATGATCTCAATGCCTTGCCAAGTGTTGAAGCATATTTCTGTAGCTCCAATCTCTCATGTCATTATACAGAATAACAACATGATAATAGTGTTTGTGCTTGGTATGCTTTGTGTGCTGTGCACTACAGGTAGACAAAGCAGTTTTCAAGTCTAAACTCTTGCTCTCACAAATGCACATTTGTTGGCATAGTGAGTCATATATTGTTAACACACTATGTCTGTTCTATATCCCCTAATGGGAGCTATGTGTCAACTGACTGACAAAATACAATAAGCAAGTAGTTTTATTTAAAACCTAAGGTGTCTGAGAGAAAACAGGACTCTACAGACTCCAAAACCAGCTGGCGTAAGGTCATTCTAAATTAAAATGTTTAGAAAAATTAATTAGGGTTTATTGTAAACTTTGACGTAACTGTATCACCTCAACAGATCCTACTCTTATGGGATAGGTCCCCATTAAACAAATCAATTAACCTGGTTCATCACATCTGTAGCTGTTAATCATAGAATTCTTTGAATGTTGTATGCATCCTTTTTACTGTTAAGGACTAGGGACTACGCCCTGAGGAGATAGAGACATTATTGCCTTTGAGACAACAACAAAAGCTTGCAAAGCTTCTCAGATTATTAAAAATTTTCAAATAGATTACTTATTATTTAAATGAGTGTAATATTAATATTGGCCAATTTTGGGCAGTGGTGGCTCAGGTGGGTCGGGGTTCAAGTCCTTCAACTACCATGTCATGACTGTTGGGTCCTTGGACCCAGAATCTTATCCCTTAAGACCCTTAACCCTAAGCCCCATACAACGAAGCCAGCATAAAAAAAAAAACACACACACACACACACTCACAATTTATTATCCATGTACTCGTGGATGTACCATTTGTATGCATGGATTCTTTTCATTTTTAAACTATCCAATCAGAGAATAGATTTGATTAAGTTTGCCGTTGGATATAACTTAATCTATTATCTATTATGGAAAAAAAAACACTGACTAGTTAAAATAATAATTATTTAAACTAAAACATGTATCTCTGGCTATCCTGGTTATCCTTCATGACCCCCCCCCCCCCCCCCCTACCCATTGGTTTGCAGACAGATGTGAGCACCATGCCCATTTATTTGGATTTGGTTTATTTGGAACAGCAGGTGGAAAGCTGAAATAGGATGAATAGATACACACCAGGATAAAATAAATGGCCTAATATGTACAAGAACTATTATAAGACATCGTTGGTCTTCTTATCTGACATTGTTGGTACAGGTCAGCAGTAACCAATTATTAGGGTAAAATTGCATCCATTTTTGTCCAGGGCATACTTATGAGACAAAAACCTGTGAGCCAAATAACTGACAGCCAGTTCCATTAGAAAGCTTTTATGTTCCTATCTCAGAATCACCTAACCTCATTGCAGCTAAAGTGTGCCACTGAAATGCTGGATAAATTTCTCCATGCTGACTTCCCAACAGGAGAATCATGCATAATTAAATTATTGATTTTGTGTGAAATTCTCTTAAAGGCTTATTGAATTGGTATAATTTCTGTCATCCTTTCTCTCTTATTTGCACCCAGATTTCAGTTTGCAATTCACTGACTTATTATGATTAAAATCTGGTATGTATAATCACCCTCTAAGGAAAAAGTCTTCATCCAATGTTAGAGAATAGAAAAAATATGCTCCAGTCATCCCCAAGACAGAAATGGGTCATAATGTAGTTTGAGCTCAATTAAAGTTGGAGCCATGTGGAGCATTATAGAACCTCATTATCTGAGTCTGAGTGTCAGCAAATCCATCTTCACAAAACATACTCTACACATTTGATCTATGATGACTGTCCTTGTTTTCCTTACATTTTTGATCCAGGCATTTAAATACTGTAATGACTTTATCTCAATTTAAATCTTGTGTTGCAAACTGCAGGTAGTAGTGCAGTACACAACTAGTATGCAGTCTCATGTGCTATGTTCTTTTAATGTGCTACTTATAGCTTAATTACCACTCCGAATTACTCCATAACTTATGTGTCCACTGCATACACAGTGTTCCACTGACAGTAATTTGATTGATTTGTTCATTTATTTGCTCAAGGCATAACGTAATAAAGTAATTAGCAAATTCCCAGGCCTCTGGCAATGAGTAGAGCTTTCTGTAGAGGACAGGAATAGTGTATTTCTTTCTCCTACAAAGCCCAGCAATGACAGCTGATTAATCACAGTTATGCCTTCTCTGCTAAGAGAGCTCCAAATATCAGGCCAAGTAAAGTTTATAAAATGCCCATTGTTTCTGCTAGAGGCAGTCTGCCTGCTATTCAAAGAAAATGGTTAAGTCTGGATTAAAATACAAATTAACTGCATAAATGTAACTCTTATTCAGCTTGGAGCATTATTTACTTTGTGTTTATAAGTTATAGGACATGCAGGTGTTTAGGAGTGTGACAAATGGAAGTTAACACCCACCCATAAAGAAATATATATATATATATATATATATATATATATATATATATATATATATATATATATATATATATATATATATATATATCAGAGAAAGGTTTCCATATGTTACATATACAGTCAAATATGTTATAATTATATAGTATCAATTTTGGAAGCATGGTGATGTATGTATACCCCATAAATGTCAAAATTACAGGTTACCCTTATATGTATATATAGGGAACCAGCATATATATATATATATATATTTTGTTGATTACCACATTACACACACATATACAATATATACACTGATCAGCCTTAACATTAACACAACATAACATTAACATTGGGCTGCATGGTGGTGCCAAAGACATGCAGAGTTGGCTAACTGCCGTTCCCAAAATTGCCCGTAGTGTGTGAGTGTGCGCCCTGCGATGGATTGGCACCCTGTCCAGGGTGTGCCCCGCCTTGTGCTCCAGACCTCCCGCGACCCTGAATACAGGATAAAGCAGTATAGACAATGAATGAGTGAGTGAGTGAACATTAACATAAATTAGCATTTATATACCAATTATATACCGCCGCTCAGTTCTCTGATGCATTTAACTGGAGCTGTGATGATGACATCTCGGAGTAAGCTTCTGTTGCTGGCTCTAACACTGAGGCAGTAGCATCCTGGTTCCATTCCACGTGTAAGGCTGCCCTGGACTCTGTAGCTCCATTAAAAATCAGGCACCCCAAAGTTAAATCCTAACCCTGGTTAAACGATGAGACAAATTGCAAGTGTCTTTATCAGAAAGCTGTAAAAGCTGCAAAACATTTTTCTGAGTTAATTTTTAGCTAACTGTCATAAGCCTCGTGTTTTATTTCAGTCATTCAATGCAATTCTTAATGGTCCCCAAATTGTCAGTTTCAACAGCTCTTATGCAGTGTGTGAAAACTTTCACCAGTTTTTTGTCAATAAGGTTTCTTGTACAAGGGCTCTTATTACTGCATGTGACCCAGCTATCTCAATTTCTGTCTCTAGCTCTGCTGTTTTTAACCAGTTTGAGTCCATTTCTCTTTCCTTTCTGTTAAAGATTATTAATATTATGAAGCCTGCAGGTTCTCCTGCTGACCCCATTCCTCCACATCTTTTTAAAGAGTTGGCTCCCATTCTAGATCCTATAGTTTTAAATATTATAAATAGCAGCTTTAGATCTGGGGTGGTACCCAGAAATTTTAAACATGCAGTTTTGTTTAAAAAAAAAAACCTAATCTTGATCCATCTGTGTTTTCTAATAACAGAGCCAATCTCCAAGCTAGAAGAAGGAGAAGGTAGTATATACACAACTAATTCCAGTAATTCAAGAATTCAAGGCACACTAAGAAAACTAACAAGTTATCTTCGTGAGCATGGAATTCTTGAGGTCTTCCAGTCTAGTTTTAAGGCTCTTCACAGTACTGAAACAGCTCTGTTAAGGGTCTTTAATGACATTTATCATATTACCGATTCTAGTGATTCTGTGATTCTTCTGCTCCTTGGTTTAACATCTGCCTTTGATATAGTAGACAATGACATCCTTCTGTCACACTTAGAACACTGTGTGGGAATTAGGGGGACAGCTCTAGACTGGTTTGGGTCCTATCTTATGGATAGAACATTTTTTTTAGTCTTGGAGATCTTGAGTCCTCATCAGCTCCTCTGATATATGGGGTCCCACAGGGTTCTATCCTTGGACCCCTTCTTTTCTCGTTGCATTTGTTGTGTTCGGCTATATCCTGAGAAAACATGGCATCTCCTTTCACTGCTATGCAGATTATAATCAGATTTATCTCCCCTTAAAACAGAAGGAAGGCTACTCTGTCAAAGCTCTGTTAACATGTCTAGATGACATACAGTAAAGGTATGGTTAGCCCCAATTTTTAATTTTTATTTTTTATGATAAAAAGGCTGAGGTTTTGGTGTTTGGTCCAGGTGCCAGGGATAGTGTTCCACCTCTGGATTTAGTAGCGGAGCAGTATATTAAACACCCAGCGTCAAATTTAGGTGTTATTTTTGACCATGGCCACAAATTTGATAAACAGATCAGTGCTGTGGTTTGGTCCAGTTTCTTACAGTTAAGGCAATCGGCAAAGCTTACGCCTGTTTTGTCCATTAGGCATTTTGAAATAGCCATCCACGCCTTTATCACCACTCGCATCGATTACTGTAATGCTTTGTATTTTGGGGTTTCTCAGGTAGCATTACATCAGCTGATCAAAATTTCTTCTGCTCGACTCTTAATGTCTATGTGTAAAATAGAACATATCTCTCTAGTTCTGGCTTCCCTTCACTGGCTTCTGGAACAGTACCGAATTAATAATTTTTAAAAAATTGTTCACGTTTAAATGTTTACATGGCCTTGCCCCGCCCTACCTCTTAGATCTGCTTTAGCCGTATGCCCCTCCCAGGGAAATACCCATGGAGCATACATACGACGCAACGAAAAAAACAAGTCTAATCCACTCAGGCCCCACCCTGCAAACTGCAGCACCCAAAGCATCATCAACATCCTGTCAAGCAACATCCTGGTGTCAGACATCACAACACCCCCACTGGAGGTCTTCTAGAGTCATCCCTTGAGGGGCCAGAGGTGGAATCTACACAATGCTGGGCATGATGTTTAGCCTTGTTATGTTATGACTGGTCTGTGTATATGTGTGTATGCGTACAGTGTATTTTAAAATATCCAAATATTTAATTTTGAGTTTGAGTAAATTAGTATTCACACAGCATAAATACCATGTCTACAGTAGTCCAGTACACACAACCCCATTAAGAGCGACGACTGCTGACTGCTGACTGAGTTGTCCAGAAGATGATCATCAACTCGATCTATGAGGAGGGTAATCCACAGAAGGGCTTCAATGAAAGTGCTTGCTGTTCACAGAAAGCTGTTTGGTAGCATATTTATGGAAAGTTGCATGGAAGGAAAAAGTGTGACAGGGATGCACAAGCAACAGGTAATACCACATCCTTAAGAAGATTTCAAAGCAAAGCTGATTCAACAACTTGAGAGAGCATCAAAAGGAATGTAACGAGGCTACAGTCAAAGCATTAAGAGCCACCACACCCTGTATCTTCTATTTATTTTTCCAGCAGAAATTAGCACCTGTCTACAAAACTAACACTAACTGGTTTGCTGACAATGATATAATTGTGCTTGATTGACCGTCCAACTCACCTGACCTGTACCCAATAGAGAATCAATGGCATGTTGTCAACAGGAAAACGAGAAACACTTGATCCAGTGATACAGATGAGCTAAAGGCTGCTATCAAAGCAGCCTGGTATTCAATAACACCTCTACAGTGCCACAAGCTGATTGCATCCATGCCATGCTGCATAGATGCAGTAATTCATGTTAAAGGAGCACCAACCAAGATTTAAATGCATAAATAAACATATTTCAGAAGCTGGATATTTTTATATTGTAAATTCTTTTTTTAATTAACCTTAGAAAATATTCAAATATTTTTATGTGCTGAATTTTTATGAGCTTTCAGAAAGGTTTCTTAGGTATTTGGTTACCCCCCACTTGGCTGTACGGACATCTGGAGGAAGATCATTCCACCACCTAGGTGCCAGAACAGAAAACAATCTAGATGCATGTCTTCCTCGATCCATCAGAGATGGTGGGACCAGTCGAGCAGTGCTGGAGGATTGGAGGGAATGTGATGCAGTGTGGGGTGTGATAAGAGCTTTAAGGTAAGTGGGTGCTGGGCCGTTTTTAGCTTTGTAGGCAAGCAAATTTGATGTGGACTGCTACAGGAAGCCAGTGGAGGGAGCGGAAAAGCGGGGTGGTGTGGGTGAACTTCGGAAGATTGAAAACAAGTCGTGGAGCCACATTCTGGATTTTGCACAGTGCAAAATTATATACTAAACCGCAGAAGAATTTGGACTCACTTATTAATTCATTTATATTTATTTAGTGATTTATTTGCTACATTCTACAACAATACTGGGAATTTCAAAACTATGCAATAGCACCTATGGAATTAGATAATTATATAACAACAGCAACAACAACAGTGTTTTTATTTTAAGACATGGAGGTCAGCCTCAAAAATCACTAATTAACAGCACTTCGGATAAGAGTCGTTATGAAGGCTTTACAGATCATGGGTGGCAGATACATCCTATAATATAAACTGTTCAAAGCAGATTATTGCATATTTTGGATGCCTTCAGCAATAGCTGGAAAGCGATCCCAAACTTTTGAACACTATAAAGGGACCAATTTCATATATACAGCACATATGGTGTAAATTTGACATATTTCAAATTTCTATATGTCCATGTATTAAATTTCCAGCATGTGTTCCTGGGACTTACAAAAGTGCTTTTCCTGGCATTATATTGCTCTAGGGTGATCCAGTGATGCAATGGGTAGTGTTGCTGTCTCATACCTCCAGGGTTCCTTGTTTGACCCTGAGCTCAGGTTTCTGTTGGTTGGAGTTTTGCATGTTCTCCCAATATCCACATGGGTTTCCTCTAGGTATACTAGTAGCTGGATTGTCTTCTCTAAATTGCCTGTAGGTGTGAAGGACTGTGTGAATGTGTCTGCATGCTGATCAGATGTAGGCAGCTAATCAAGGGTACCAGCCCAAAATGCACCATGGATAATGCATAAATTGTCAAGCTATCATATATTTCTGTTAATCTGACTTTTGCACTATGCCATGCCATCTAAATCTTTTTGTGATGAAACACTCCATCAAGACTGGTATCAAGAGGTTTGGTCCTGTGTATCTGGCAGCATCCTGTGCAGGTTGTTCAAACTCCCCAAATCCAAATAAAAATGTTAAATTGATTTGCATGCTGATGTAATGGATCCAGTCTTTTCTGTAGCTTTTCTCATCTCTCCATCCCTTTCTCCAGTGTTTTTTTTTTCTACTGAAGCTCTCTAGTGGCTTGTCAAGAAAATTGCTGTGGGCATGGTGTGACCCATGAAAGCACTAATACAGATGCAGATTAAAATATTAGCTTTGTGAGTATCCTGTTTCAATATTCATGTTTGAATAAGACACTGAGTAAATGCCTACCGTTTCATTTCCTTGGCTGCACCTCTTTAACAAGGCTGGAACATGACAGGAGAATCTGGTCTTGGTCGCCAGAGGGGAGAAGAAAGAAAGAAAGAAAAAAGAAAGAAACGCTGATTCTCGTGCTGAACTCTGCTTTTTTGTGATGAGAATAAGAATGAGAAAGCTGCAGTTGCATGAATCTTGTTACATAAATGTAGTGATGAATTTCGTTTTCAGACCAGCAGTCTATTCAACCCCACTAGACCAAGATCAATTATCAAGGTAAATATGTATCAATGTATCAATTTTTTTAATGCGATGCTAAGTTGGCATTTTTAATGCTGTGGAAATTATGTCAGGAAAATAAATGAAAAAATGAACTATATAATTCTAATCAATCATAAGGTTATTTTATTTTTTTACTTATGTGTGTTTTTTTTATAACTTTGCCTCCAAATTTCATTTTATAATGCTCAGTTTTCAATTCTAGTCTAATTCTGTGAAACCCCGATTTACAAAGATTCTAGGGTATGAATAATTTTTTTTTAAACATGCGCTCATATTTTATTTATTATTTCAAACTGTCAGCTTATAGCCGACCATTTATTTGAGCCTAGATATCGGTCAGCCAGAAACGGACTGTGTATTACATTTTAGAAAGCTTGCTTCTCTTGCACAGTTCTTGCATTTTCTTCATTTTATATTTCCAGCCCAAATGCTTCAGTCTGTTTTAGGTCCTTTTAAGCACCTGCTTTCTTACAATTTACTGAAAGCTTCAATGAGCTACACTGCAAAGATTTAATATCGGATTAATTAGATTTCATGTTTTATTCATTGAAATCTAAAATCGGTTGATCTTAAATCGGTGATATTTCTCTTGATTATTATGTTGCAGTCTTGTCCCTGCCAGTGATAATGGAAGCCTGCACGTTACACAACACTCAGTCTGCTTTATATTTTATTAATAATGAAACGATACGCCTTTCTTCCACAGAGCTTTAGCTCTAAAATACCAGTCATTCAAAGTAGGAGAGATTAGATATACCTTTCTGAAACACAACCCACGAAAAAACTAATTACCTTGACGTGTATCTGATATTGTGTTAATTTAATCATTCTATCATTTTTTTTAAATGCATATCAAATAGCTAAAAAACAATCTTAACCAATGCATGCGGCTCTTACGCAAAGTCATGTTAGCTTGCCTAGATCAGCTCGAGCCACAAGCAGCTGCTTAATTTCACTAAACGAAACAATGTTAGTGTTTGCACACGTCTCTTTGTTGATTTCTGCTGATTGTAGGTGGCAATAAGTACCTGCGATTTTGGTAAAATTATTAAAGCAAATGCTGGAAGGAACGTTTATACTGGAAGCATAAAGTGGAAAATATGGTGGAAATATAGACTAGATTTGCATATTTGACCCCTTTTTAAGAGCCTCTCAGTAAAAGCATATTACGAATATACACTAATATTTAATTTCCCCCAAAACCCTGTTTAGTAGGGTAGAGCTTCAGTGTAAATATAACATGATTTAGCTACAGTAACACAAACAGCACACAGAAATAGACCAAAAACCAAGATGTGTGGCAGTGTACTGAGATTTAACATTTAAAACACACACACATTTGAGCTTGAAGACAGTACTGATTGATTGTTAAAAATATTTAGTTCCCAAAATCATTATGATTTAAACAGTCATGGTTAAGGCAAACAAACAGACCGTGCACATTTTTTTTCAAACATTAATTTATTTATTTAATGCTTTTATGCCTCTTTTATTAGTATTATTTTATATACCTGTATATCAATCTGTTTTAAAATGGTTTCTGTTAAAGTATCTCTCTCTATCTCAAACTCTTTTCACATAATTTCTCTCTCATTTATACTTGTATGGTGTTTGGAATATTTATATAGACATATTTATATGCAACATCCCCTGGAGAAACAAAACCAACAAACAAACCAATAAAATACACTTTTTTTCGAAGGCAGTGAAACGAGATGCCTTGGCAACATCAGATAGCAGCCTACAGCTAGCTAACTTCACTTTGTGCACTTTATCCAGCCGGTGAAGTCTCATTCTCAATGATGTCGTGCTACGATAGCCTACGGCCAAAACTGCATACTACTGTACTACACGGGAGTTTGCTTTAGTACTGCGCATGCGTGAAATAATAACCCTACGCAGTCGTACGCTGGTTTGACATGCTGGCCTGTGTGTTTTTTTTTTTTTTTTTTTTTACCCAAAAACGCATACTTGTGGAAATAAAAATGAGAAACAAAACGCAAACAAAGAAAATTAAAACTAACATTCACCACTTCATATGCTGCCAATCATAAGCCTGAAAAATATAAGTATCCCGTTTGTAAAACTATACCTAACCTACCTTTATTTTGACGTCATAACATTCAGTTAGGCTTTTTAAGGAAATATTGGTACGGTGGTATGCGGTTTTGGGCGTATCACTTAGTTCTTTACTATGTAACATAACCTGAATGCCCCACCCTTTAGTACATTTTGTTTAAAAAAATAAAAAATAATAAATAAATCTTGGAATGGTTGAAACACGGGTCAACAGTCTAATCATTCACTGTTTTTTTTTCTCTCGCTACATTTGATATTAAACATCTTTCCTATTTTCTCCTTTATAGAACGTACAATCTACCATCGATTAAAGAATAATTCCACCCGAAAATGCTAACGTTGCTAACAATGTATGAAAGCAAATATCCACCAATGCAAACAGGCTACATTCATCATAACTTGCACTAGTTTTCATTCATTGTTAGCTGCATTAGTCTATTTGATTGAACTATCCATTTAAATGCCTAAGATCATTCCTGAGGTTTTATTATTAGACGTGTTATTATTATATCAATCTACCATTATTAGAGATGATAATCAAATTATCATCAGCACTGTTTACAGGTCAAAACATTACACAGGCTATTTCTCCATTACAGTAACATTATCTCGGCGTTATAAATTTGGCAAAAAAATAAAATAAATCAAACGATTTGACAAAAACAGAACACCTTCTTTCAGTGGAAACTGAGACGCTGAGTGTTATTTGGCTCGTGTGTGTGTGAGAGAGAGGATATTTATTTCTCTATGCATGATAGATTAGATTATCAAGCCTACAGCAATAATTACTTCGTTGCAGGCGTTAATGTAATTCCACAAATTGATCATCAAAAAATGACCGTGATTTTCAATCGACATCTGTTAAATATTTGATGAAGTGGACTCCCAGGTCAGGCAGATGGAGCATTCCCTGAAGACGCCTTATTGCCATTGTCTACAGCAAAAGTCAGTCGTCTTCTCCGGATGAAGCGCTGTAATAAAATCCATTTTGGCTGAACGTGATTTCTGATCGTCATATTTTAGGCTATTATTTCTTTTTCTTTGTATGGTCGTGGTGATAGAGCACTCGTCTGTTTTCTTCTTGTCTCACCCCCTTCCCCTCCCATCCCCTCCCCACTCATGGTTTCCCCAAGGTATTCTTCTTTTCGTCATGTGAGCTAAAAATGTCTTTGTGTAGATCTTCTGGGTTTGGTGTTGGTTTGCTAGAACTGGATCCATGTGAGCAGGGCGGAGAGGGAGCTAAGCAGCAGGGGGAGCCCGGTTGGAGAGGCTGATGGTGTGCTCGCGTCGTTTACTCCACCGCACAGTTCAAACAAACTGCCTTTAAACTGCAGGTTTCTGGACTCCTTCTTGAGTTTCTCCCACAGCTCCGTCGCTCCCTCCTGGCAGTCCGCCAGTGCTGTGGTGGCACACGAGTGGAAGTCGTCCCAATATCTGCGAGAAATCAATGTTTCATCAACACAGTCTCGAAACGCACACAGTCACCTCTCTCTCTCTCTCTTTTTTTATTATTGAGCAAATACAAATCAGCTACTGAGAACGAGTAAAAAGTGAAAAAGCAAACCACAAATGTACAAATTACAAAAATTACCCTTCATATCCCCCTCTCTCTCATATATTGGGGGGGGGGGGGTCAAAAAGGGGCACAGAAATGTGTACACACTTCAACAGTTGTTATCTATGGCTTTTTAAAACTCAGATTGAATTATGGCAGCAATGTGTGGCATTATGTTTCCTCAAAAGATGTAAGGATTCGCACCTTCGTTGATGCTATCATGTGACCCTGATTCTCTGTGCATATATTTTTCCACTGTGTATACATTGCTTGGACCGCTCTCTATCTATCTATCTATCTATCTATCTATTTATCTATCTATAGTAAATTACATAAATTAGATGACTGAATGGCGGATGGCAGGAAGACCATTTACAAAGCAAATTCATATTTTAACATTTTCATTAACTACATCTGGGTATTGTAGTCCACTATTTTATAGGCTAGTCAACTTTAGTCGAAAGCAATATTCGGTGCCTACAGTGTAGCGTTTTAGGAAGCAGTCTTTCTGTCCAATGCCTACAGCTACAGCCATGTGTCTTGGTTTGTATCTATTCCCAGTGTTTTATTTAGTTCTCTTATAGGGAAAGCGTAGTTAGTGTGAATTTCATATATATATTAAAGTATTATTCTAAAATCAAATTTCGTGTCACATGACAATAAACAAGAGGGGCCAAATGAAGATAACGCAGGATAGAGAATGTCAGAAGATGAGGTTACTATGTCTGAAGCATTATATAGACCTAGCCACGTGGCATTTAAACGTTTTATCGTCTATGATTATATATTTTACATTACACTCGAATACATTTTTCCAAATGTAAACATTTCCGTTTAATAATCCCGGAAGCTACGTAGCCTACTTATTAAAAACTCATGTAATTTCTCACAATATATTTAATTGACTAATTTGCTAATTTGCTCTTCATGCGCCTTTAAGAGAAGTATATTAATTAAACGTTGATTTTATGCTGCCGATATCAAATCTATTGTTAATACTGTATAATCGATGCATTTCTTTTACTGTTATCATTATTATTCTGCGCTCTTTGTGGTTGTGTAAACCAAGAGAAAGAGGGAAACCCAAGCAGTAGTAATTCAGTGCAACAGTGCAAGCCCGCAGGGAGAAATCATAGCATGTGACTACAGCCCCGCCCCCCCCTCTCTCTCTCTCTCTCAGTTCGCAAAGACTACACGCTGATGAGCATTAAATTCATGTTTTAATAGTGCTATAATTTACTGTTTTTAGAGATGCTTTTCACCTTGTTTTTTTTTTTTTTTTGGAGGGGGTGAGTGGTGGTGATGATGATAAATCATCAGGGTATTAACGTGATTTTGATGACGGAGGTGTGGAGAGTTAAACAAGTCACCCGACCCCCTCCACCCTTCCCCAAGCCATCTGGCTCCTTATACTCAGACGCGCATCCTTACGCACACGCACACATATATATCCACACAAACGCTCTCTTACGCACGGACCCCCATGTGAAAAGCGCGAGTTCAAACCCTTGTACAAAACACGATCCTTTAAAATGTGACCCTTACGTGCAGATGGTTTGCAGGTTCTCCTTCTCGCCCATATCCGGTGGATAGCTGGACATGCTCTCTCCCAGCTGAAGCAGGCAGTTTGAGAAGCCCTTAAACACGGTGTCACATTTCCCCACCGCTCCAACCGTCTGGAGCAAATATGCTACAAACAGAGAAGATGATCATATAAAAGCGTTCAGAAATGTAAATGTTTAATTGACTAACATGTAAACCTTTGGCTGTGCATTTTCTTTGCGTGCTCTTTAAGGAACATTTTTTCTTGCGACTCTCTCTCTCTCTCTCTCTCTCTCTCTCTCTCTCTATATATATATATATATATATATATATATATATATATATATATATATACTGTATATATGTTTGGCTTACTTCACTTTAAAAACTTTGAAATAGGTTACTGGAGTCGTTTTGTATGACTTGTACAGCCATGTTGCATATTAAATTTCTTGCTGAAACAATTTCATCATTTCTGCGCGGGAGGTGGAGGAAGGAAAGAAGGGAGGGATGGAAAGATAGATGAAGTAATGCACTTGGCTGGGAGGAACCGGGGTGTGTGTTTCTGCAGTATATATGGCATTTTGTGTGATGGATCTTAAAGAACGATTTTTTTAGCACAAGAGTTACGTGGCTGCATTGCACATTATTATTATTTTTATTTTTATTATTATAATTGGCCTTATTGTTATAGTGGTAGTGGTAGTAGTGATGGTGGTAATAATTTAAGTAGTAGTTGCATTTACTATTGCACTCCTATCTCTTTATAGTGCTAAATTGTATTGTTTTGAATGTGGGGCTCTTTCAAATATCCCAGGTCGGTACATATGGGAATTTCTCTGAAAATTTATTGGACTTTTTCTAGCTATAATCCCAGTAAAAATAAAGAAAGAAACAAAGAAAACAAAGAAAGAAATTCTAGAGACAGTGTTTTAAAAAGAGCAATATACGGTTGCAAAATACTAATAAAATATTATTATTATTATTATTATTATTATTATTATTATTATTATTATTATTACGGAATTATACAATACATAACGGCAAATTTAATCTTATTAATCTTTAATCTTTTTTTTTACCATAATTTCTTTGGGGTTTTAATATGATATGCTCATGCTTTTTGCTCATGTTTTTATATATATTTTTTCTTCCCATTTCATTAAAAAATGATGTTACTAAAATAAGGCTCAACCTTTATACACACGTACGTCCCACAGCTCTAGTGTTGCATAACTCAAAGAGCCCCAAGGATGAGAATTTTGTTCTCTGAAATTTGTTTTGCAGAATGTCTTGACATGGGAATTACATGCAATCGTGCTAAAACATATAGAAATATAACGTTACACATCACTCTATATACGATATAAAATCTAGAATGCATCTATTTATAGACATGCATCAGCTATAAATGGACTGAAAATCATTTCTCTCGGTGGTTGCTGTCAACCCATATGAACACGGTCCACTTGTTCCCGGTTCCCGTTATATATAATTAAATAGGCACGATTCCTTCAATAGTAGGTACTGACCTAAAAATGGCGCCGATAAATCGCTCTGCTGCTTTATCTAGATGCGCATGATAACACTATCATTATACAGCATCACGTGTGGTTTTTGCATGAATCAATTTTCCCATTTGGATTTTCATATAAACCATAAAGCTTTGTTCTAAGTAGTAATTTCGTTCGAGAAATTCGTTCTTCGTTTTCTTCCTCCTTTATACACTATTTTATGCCCTGCTCTCTCTCTCTCTCACACACACACACACACTCACGCCGTTGCTCGTATAAACCTGATCCTTCGAAACGCACCGTTTTGTTCTTATAAGCCTATGCGTTTAATCCACCGCACATCTATATATAGCAAGATCTGAAATAGATTCGCCTGTGATGGTCACGACAACCTCTTCAGAGTGAAAACGGGTGCAGCATGGAGCTTAGTGGAAAAGGGAGGAGGAGGAGGAGGAGGAAGAGAAAGAGGAGGAGGAGAATGGTGAATTAATGCACTTCAACTAGGTTACTGTTCTGCTGCAATTCACACCTGATTTGACAAGAATTTATACACCTTCTAAAGGTTAATTAATAATTAATGCACTGTTACTGTTCCAAACTATCAAACTGCAGACATTTACAGCTCGAGCAGCCTTTTTATAAAATTATAGTCGGAAACATTTTATCTCAGTAACTATAACAAGTTACGCACAAAATAAATTTGGATTAAATTCTCTATATGCATGCATTTTTTTTATACAAGCTATGCCTGGTATAGTTTTTTTCCCCCTCCGGATGAGATGTGAATAATTTATGTCTCCGGTATTATACAGAGCAGGCGGTCCCACTCCTGATAGGATTATTTCTGCTTGTTTTGACGGACCGGACCGGTGAGATGGGGACCAAACAACACTGAACGGGATGATAGAAGGATGCGCACTGGACATCCGGCTGCACACTATCGACGCATAGTCACAAAAACAATGGCTCTCATAAAAATAAAAAAAAAGAAAGAAAGAAAAGAAAGAATGCACAGGTTGAAATGTTCTCATGTAGGATTATTTTTCTAAATGCTGCGTTTTCAAATTTTAATTTGCAATGCGTGTTTGAAAAAAAATATTATTTATATGCATGATGAAATAAAGTGCTTTACATGCATAGGAACGAATTTACTATAAGAGCAGGTCGCAAAGGACAAATCAGTGCAACATCATAAGCGCACGCACTCACACACACACGTAGAGATATTTGTTTTAACACTCACCTATTTGAACAGCCAGCACCAGTGAGATGTATCTTCCGGACAAAGTTAATCCCATCCTACGGGAGGTAAAACCATGAGAGTGTGCCAACCTTTAGATAGTTGTACAAGGAAAAAATTGAGAAAACTGAGCGCTGGACATAGCCGATTGTTTCCAGTGGCAATTCAAGGACTCTCTCTCTCTCTCTCTCGCTCTCTCTCTCTCTCTCGTTCTCTCTATGTGTCTCTCTAGATTTCTCTATCTCACACACACACACTCTCTCTCTATTTTCTTGTCTCTTTTTTGGTGCCCGTTGCCTTTTTTACGCACACAGTGGAGCGGAGTGAAATGGTGCACCCCGTTAAAGGAGTGCGGTAATCTCTCTCTCTCTCTCTCTCTCTCACTCTCTCACATGGTGCTTCACGCCCACATGGCGTGGTTGACGTAAATGTCCCTCCATCGGACTCCCCGCTTCTTCGTTTTCTCATTTGCTAGACAAGGCTGACCCCACTCCCCCAGCACAGCGAGCTAAAAGTGAAGGGGAATGACTATCCGAAATCACACTGTTGTGCAACCACAAACTGTAGAGACCACCATGACTGCACACCTGAGACACATTCAATCAATTTCCTTTCCAAATCCCATAAATTTTTTATACACATGCTATACTGTAGCCTACACCAAAACTACATCACCTGGGTAATTATAGGACTGCAGCATCAGTACCCGACATGCCATAGGACGTGTCCTACAACTACAACAAGCATATGGAGATGCTGAGTACCTCTCAGGCTCCGTCCCAAACCCCATCATTCTTAATTCCGGATTTTTTTTTTCTTTAATAATAAATATATGATATATGAGTTTAGGAATGAATGTGTGGACCTGTCTATATCTATGTACAGTAATAATTTTGTACGAATATGTTTAAATATATAAAGCTATTACATTTAAGCAGGCACATACCTTTTCTTGATTTTCTTGATGAATGCTCTCCGGAATGCAACAGATCTACGTAGGTTACAGTGTAGACCTACTGAACGTGAAAATGCTTAATTGATTAAGTTGTGTTTAGTTTCGATTTCATACACTGTATGCGAAACAGTAATCATGACTATCAATAATATAATAATTTAATACATAATGTAAAGATACGATGTCGTGTATCTATTGTGAATCATACTGTGTAAGATTTGGGTGGTGTTCTTATGAATGGGGATGACGTCACCCTTCGTGCTCTGGCTGTTACATTGAGTAAGTATAGTCTACTACAACAAGCATGCACTCCTCATTGAGCATGGTTGATTTTAGGGTCATTCAGATGGTGGTGACTTTGCATAAAAGTGCATGCGCATATACGTGTCTGAGAAAAAAGAAATTCGCATTCAAAAAAAAGAAAAAAGAAAGTTTCCCCGGTTGTGGCGAGCCAAAGGAAAGCCCCTCCCTGTCAGTAAGGTAACCACTCGTAAACCGAGATACCCCGTTATGGGGCATTTGCTGAGCAATTATGGGAAGGAGATTATTTTTAAATGGAGGCCGCTTCAGGCCTGAAGATTAGGCTCAGATATTTATTCTACTTAAGCTAAACTCCTGGTTCTATGAATGCATTTTATTCGTGCATATGCACTCTTCCAGTACTGACCTAGAAAATTCAGTGTACTGGCAAAAACATCCTGCCCTATCAAAAGTCAGTTCTCCTCTTATAAAGCCTATAAAACGTATTATTTGTGCTATGTATCTCATTATATATACTGCTTATAGACTTTTAAACATTAAAAATATTATGTCATTGTTATCCTTAGAATAAAAGTTATGGAAAAGTTATGAAAACTGTAAAACTCAATCTGGCAAAAATAACTAAACCAAAGTCTGCTTTTATAGACCTGTATTATATTATCATTATTATTATTATTATTAAAATTATTATTATATATGCTTAAAATTTAAAAGAAGTTCAAGTTATATATATATAGTGTAACATTATTCACAATTTGTTAAAGCATTTTCTACTTATTTTGTATCCAGTTAAATAGCCCGACTAGTATAGTTTAATTCTACTTTAATGGAGGATTTAAACCATGATTAGGCAACCATACGCACAGACGAGCTCGTGTAAGGGGAGACTTTTTTTATTGAAATCCCCAGGCTTTTTTCAGCAGCACAACACTTTAACAACTTAGTTTGGGGATGAAATGTTCATCCATCATCCTCCTGCATAAGGACTTTCTCGAACGGAAGGGCTTCAGTAGCATTGCTTGTGCTTGGTAATATTTATAATAGTTGGTGGGAGGGGAAAATGGTGTTACTGCTTTTATTAGACTCGATGTATTTTTAAAACGTGTTCAAGCGCTCACTGTTTACGCCCTCTCGTGGTGACAATATGCAATGACACTTGTTTCATTTGCTTTATTAAATATTATTTATTTATTTATTTATTTATTTATTTCATTTGCTTGTTTCTGTGATTATCTCCCAAATCAATTTAATCATCAACATCATGACAAACGTTTGTCCCCAAATTGCTTCAAATTGAAATGAATAGTGAAATATATGATATGGTCAGGTATGAGCTTTTATTGACTTTTATTTCATTTTATTGACTTTTATTCATAAACACAGACAGCAGCCACACACTTGTGCTGTTGTGTGCAAGGTAAACCCCGCTTTAATAAGCAGAGATTGTGTGTCCTTCACACATCAGTTATGGAATTGCCTGAGTAGGTTTTCATGGATGACTCATTCAGGTGATTGCAGGAGAAACAGATAGGAGGAGGGGAGTGGAGGTCTGGGGAGAGAAATTGAGGAAGGGAATTCCAGTAGTGAAGACACAGCAGTCTGGGTTTGGAGCTGTCTAAACCCAGCCACATCTTATTAATATGGAGGAATTGGTCCAAATGAAAAATGGCACCTCTTGCGTCAGAGGAGGAGTTTTCCCCCTGCTGCTTCTGCGCCAACATGAGGGAGAGAGAGTGTGTCCTGGAATTACCTCAGAGAAGGAGAGAGAGAGGGGGGGAGACTGACAGAGGACAGAGAAATAGGCAGACAGAGAGACTGCCCAACATACTAAACAGCACCAGAATGAGGAAAGCTCTAGTATGCACAAAATATCAGATTTTTACTATAAGCAAAACCTCCGCTCAGAAGCACAATATAAAGAGTGCGAAAGCAGAAATCAGTGATTCACAGGATGATATTCATAAGGACAAATGAAGGGCGCTAGTTCATAACAGATTTAGACATGTGCAAAAATATTCCAGCTGTCACTACAACATCAAAACAACATTGTTTTGTTCCAGTATGGGATATTTGGTCGTCTCTGTGTTTGGAAATGAGGGCAGATGTGAGTGAACAGTGAGTGGACCCATAGATGGATATGTGGGTGTGTCTCAAGGTCATCCAATGCTAGACTTTTCCACATACAGTACTAGGCATGTAACTTCAAAAGAGTGGTGAAGCAGCCATGTGTTTTCATACACAAAAGATCTGGATGAAACACAAAATAAAATACTCACTAAAATGAATAAAAAATTCTTACCAATGTATTCCCTCCCATTTTACGACCGTTGTAATACCTCCGGTCAACATTCACACATGACGGGCAATTTAAAGCCAGTTACCCTAATTTGCTTGTCTTTGGGAGGAAACTGGAGTACTCGGAGGAAACCCACTGAGCAGGGGGAGAACACGCAAACACCATGCACACAGACCCCAAGGCGGGAATCGAACCCGGCCCTTGGAGGTGTAAGGTGACAGTGCTAACCAGTAACCCACTTTGAGAGCAATCAAATGGCTGCCCACTCACAAATGCTTAAAGGTTGTTTTTGAGTCATTTAGAATGAAACATGACCAGCTGTCTCTCTCAATGACAAAACCCACCAGGCTACAGGCTGCTGAGAGAACCCCCTCAGTGGCCTATTTCTATTAGCACATAGACCTCTTATTGGCTTTGTTTAACATGTTTTAGGCAAAGTGGTTGGCTGTTTAAAGTTTTTTAATATATCTTGTGAAAGTTAGATTAAACTTTCAAAGTTAGACTACTGTGAGTGTTTACTTCTCACAGTAAACACCTTGACAATTTGAGCCTGTCTGAATATTCTGTGTCTTTAGTTTATATATGAAGTAAATTTGTGTTTACACTGTTAATTTATTATTCTTCATAATGAGCCAAATAATGTATCTAGAGCATGTCAACAGGGATGCTAACTTTTTCACTTGGACAAGATAATGGCCGACTTAGACTTTAATGCTACAGAGAGATAATAAACACAGAATCCTGAATAGTAGGCAAAATATGAAGCAGAGTTTTGTGTCTCTATATTTTACTTCCTTGGTGATACAGCATGTACACCCTAGCCAGCAATGTTCAGGTGTTCACAATAATCACGATAAAAAGATAAAATTTGCTTTGCATGTGAAATTTATTGTCAATATGAGTTAGTAAAGCAAAAACAGAATCAATGTATATAATCAGTGAGGCTTCAACAGTAATTAGGTATAATAGCAAATCAAATGCAATTATTAATTCTTAAGTAATCATGTACATAATTAAGCATTATAACCAATTAAATGTAATTATTTAGATATTTCGGAATATTTTTATGAAAGAAGAATTTGTATGCAATCTCCATGTAATGGGTATAATATTCATCAATAGAAAAAATGTATAATGTAATTAGAAGAGCACTTATTCGGTGCAATTAGATTTATTGTTTACTGACACCCAGTTTCTCTCTCTCTCTCTCTCTCTCTCTCTCTCTCTCTCTATCTATCTGGGTGTGCATCATCTTCCTGCTTAGCTCTCTGCATGCTGTATGACGATGTCCAGGTGTCCACATACGTTTCTCAAATGTGCACAATCCAAGCAGGCTACCAGTGTCTTAGCGCCAGCCTGAAGAGGCTTGAACGACTCAATCCATTTTATTTTAGTACCTTGGTGAATGTTTCTATAAAACAACGCGCACACACACACACACACACACACACACACACACACACACACACACACACACACACACACACACACACACACACACACAGTATTAAATTATAATTAGTATACCACAGCACTTTTGAATGGATAGTAGCCATCGTGTAAGTTAAATAAAACACTTTAGGATATGGTACAGTAGGAAAAGAATCACCTTTGGAATGCTTCTAGTAACAACACCTTACTTTACGTTGCATCACATCCCCATTGTTTATTGTTAATCACAAAAATACAATACCCTAAATAGTTTATTTACTGATGTTAAGACAAAAAACATTCAGCTGAAGTAAGCATGTTTTTCACAAAGTGCACCCATGTCACTTAGGCTATCTATAAGGTTACCAATAAAACCACAAATGTTAGTTCACACCTTCAACAGTTCAGTTTATGTAACTTTTTATGGTACTGAGAATAGGGGACATGATTACAATTTTTACAAGGCTTTATCCTAAATAGTTTAATCTGTCCGGAATCAGCTGACATGCTTTTCACCTGTTAGTGTGTTACCTGTATGTTTTGGTTTTTACAGGAAAGAGGTGTATTCCCTCCATGCGCACTGTGACGTCAGTCAGATCATAGGCAAGTGTGTTGGTGAAGCTCAGGATCGCAAACATATCCTTTCCAACATGAGAGACTTCGCTCACCTGATGGTCAGTAAGTGCAATTACAATCATTGCAAAACCATACTTCAATACACCAAACATAGTGTTGCAGTGTCCAAAACCATAATGATAATGTTATAAAAAATGAATGAAATGAAAAAAAAGTAATAAAATATCACTATCTATAATAATAATTATTTATATTTTTATACCAAAGTTAGTTGTAAACCCCAAAGATATAAGGAAAAAGTACTGTATATAGTGGACATTTTGTTGCTTTGAAGACAGATACAGATTTTGTTTTATCCAGCTGTCTTTATTCAGTGCAACTTTTAACATCCCCCCCCCCCCCCCAAAAAAAACATAATGACTCATATGGAAAAGGACACACACACACACACACACACACACACACACACACACACACACACACACACACACACACACACCGCCCCCCTCCGAAAAATGACCTGTATCTCCAGGATAAGGTCCACAAGTCAGGAGGTGGATACAAAAAAAAAATCAAAGGCTTTATCATTGCCTAGAAGCACATTCAAGTCTATTATTAAGAACTGAAACATTTTTGGCGCAACACAGACCCTTCATGGATCAGGACATCGCTCCAAACTGGATGAAAGAACCAGGATGAAATTGGTCAGAAAGGCTACCAAGAGGCCTACAGCAACTCTGAAGCAGTTTCATGAATTCATGACAAAGAGTGGTCATTGTGTGCATGTGATGACAATATCACAAATGCTCCATAAATGTGGCTTGTATGAGAGGGTTGCAAGAAAAAAAAGCCTCTCCTCAAGAGAGGCCACTTGCAGTCATGACTGGACTTTGCAAAAACGCAGGTGGTCAGTTAAGACTAAAATTTTATTATTTTATTATGTTGGTGTTCTATCTTTCATTTGGGTGTTAAAAGTAAATACAGCTGGATAAAAAAAACTGTGTCTGTCTTTATTTCAGGCTGAAAAGCAACAAAATGACTATATATATAGTCATACATACAAACATACACACCTCAAGCTGAAGGGGAGGGGGTTGCACATGGATCGATTTCATGGCAGTGAGGGACATGGTGGTCTCATTGATGAAGGCATACACAATGAAGGACAGGAACGACTGGCCCATGATGAAGTTCTTGTACATATCTGCTGTCACCGTGATGACCTCCTGCTTAGCTGTATAATACAAGTGGACGATCTCAGAAGCATCATGTTATAAATAGCACACTTCATCAGTTAATGCTTTCTACATAAACTAGTAAACTGTAATGTTCTCAATAAATTCAAAAAATTTATATTATTAAATATCATCCTCTTTCACTTTTTTATTTTTGTTTGAAACATGGAGAAGTAGTGGGAACCAGTATTGTTTTTTTTCCCTGATAAATCATGAATGAGTTTCCTTTTTGTTTGGGTATCATAATCTGACTCACTCTCTAAAGCCTGCAAAGACACATCATGGGTGATGAAGGAGAACTGGGTTCGGGTGGCTCCAGTGTAGTATTCCACTTTGCCTGTGATTTTGCAGGTGATGGTTCGGGGCTCATTGCTCAGGTTGTTAAAAGTCATGGTTAATATTATGTCCTTGTTGTTTTTTGTAGCCTCAAAGTACAGCTGCACATCAGTGTCTGGCAGTATGAAGCGATTGCTGCCTGAAACACAGGAGTCTGTGCGAGAGAGATGGGTATTAGGGTACACAAGTGAAAGCCATGCTTTACTAAAAGCCATATTAAAGATTTATATTAATTATGACACCAAAAAAAAAAAAAAAAACTCCAAGGTTAGTCATAGCCATCTATTACTGGTTTACATTGTTCATTCATTCATGCTTAGTTACTGCTGGTTCAGGTTTCTGATGGTTGATAGTAAGTTATTATATTTATATTCATTATATTTAATTGTATTTATTGTGGGCAGGTAGGAAAAATATTCTGTACTTACTTGTATTAAAAAAAAACACATATTTAGGTCATACCTACTTCAGGTTCCATCATACAAATAGATACAAATATTTGCCGCATTATATGATATACTTCACTTATAATTTAATAATTTGTTCTTAAGCACAATTGTGACTCCTTAATTTTGCTATAATCATATCTTTTGATAGGTCTATTTGCATTTGCTCTAACTTTAAATGTAATTCATTTATTTTACTTAACAAGTAAATTTTAGCTCATTCATCAAGCAACATTCAGATGTAGTCATGTATAAATAACTATTAGATTTGGAACATTTGGATAGACAGTATGCTCCAAGACCATTATCAACACACCACATAAGAGAATATAATTTGTAAGAACTACTCCTGTCCCCGAAGACTTTTAAATTTTTTGGCAAATGAATATGCTCTTGGATGTTTATGGATGTTGGATGTTTTTTTGTTGTTGTTTTTTTTTGACATGTGAACTCTTCAGTTTATTCTTTCTCCAAATTGCCAATAATAAACAAGCAGTGCTTATTCTAAACAATAACCCAAGTGAGAGGTGTGTAAATACGTTTACTAGAGAGATTACTTTAATTTGCATTATTTGTTCTGCTCATTAATGTTCTTGTTGTTATTTCAGCTGCTCTAGTTAAGAGGTTGCCACAGCGGACCATCTGATCCCCACATTTGACTTGGCACAGGATATGCAGGATGATCTTTCTGACACACCCCTTCCATTTTTATCTGGGCTTGGGATTGGCACTAAGGATGCCGTGCAACCTAGTGGCTGGGTATAGGGCATTGGCTGGGAATCAAACGTTTCGCATGGCAGGCAAGAAGTCTACCACTGAACCACCAATGCCCCCTGCTCTGCTCATTAATAAAGAAACAAATTGCACTTTTCAACTAATTTAATCCAAACTTATTTTCCACTATGTGAAGGAGGTATCTGTTGTCAGCAGGTGCATGTAGCATCTGATACAGTTGATTTGTCACATCTACATAAATTAAAGAAAGTTTTGTATGTACATTGGTCAGGACACGCTCTTTTAATGATATATTTACATTGAAGGACCGAAACCAGTCTCAGACAATTTTCTGTCTGTATGTCTGTCTGGCTGTCCAGCCAGATTTTCTCACAGCATCAAGCAAAACTGGTTGCGCAGAATTTAATAACACTTTGGCAGCACAGTACTTTGGTATTTGCCTGAAGTCAAACCTGCGAATGCATACTGTGCATGCATCACACTGTGGGCGTGTCTTAGATCAACCACTGAAAAGTATTTAACGAAACTTCGGCATGAAGTTTAACCTGCAACATAAATTCAATCAAAATGTTAAGTAGAAGTGATGTTATGAATAGTTATGTGCCAGATTTAATAATCTGCTTTAAAATAAGCTACTAATAAGCTACTTGCTCTAATGTAAACAAAGACCTGCAAAAATATATATTAATTAGAATAGCTAAACTGAATATTTTTTCTTGGATTACTCCGCTGAAATAACCTCGCTGACCTGGTATAAGCGAATTTTAATGAACTGGAGTTATTTGAAGAAAAAAACTTAATTTTTATCTGATCTACTTTCTCAATTTCTCATCTGTGATTCACTCTCCGATTACGTAACAGGGAGTGTTTTTGGCTGACGACAAAAGAAGCACTACTTAGTTTAAACAAGAGGTAAGATACAGTACTCAACCTTATAAAATGGAAATCGCAACATGGACCTATGAAAATATTTAATCGCAAAAGGCTGCAATTTATAAAACATTATATATGCATGGTCAGTAATTTATGTACAGTTTGTAACTCATTTAAGTATTTGTTCCGTTTTTATCATTTGTGATCTTTTGTGCAGTTGTTTAAATCACAATCGGGATATGTGTCAAAATAATCTCAGTGAGAAATTTTGACCAAAGTGTACAGCTCTACTAAAAAGGCAAAGTGAAAAAAAGTGGAGTGTAATTTAACTATGTTCAGAAAAATTAGCTTACCCTTTAAACCCTCAGTGATTTATTGGAAGAATGTGTATTCTCAAATATACACATTCAAATACACATTCTCTGTCTCAAACAGAATACATCAACTCTAAGTCAATTTTTCTGCATTATACCGCACCGCTCTTGAATTCTTTAAACCGATTGGGTAGAAAATGCTATTTTTTTTTTTTTTTTTTATAAAAGTAGCTTTTATGAGCTCATTCTCAAGGACAGGGATGATAAATTCTCCCTACAATCAAGGGCTAGCTATAGACAAATTATAAACATAAATAAATTAACAAACAAGCTTTTAATGAAGATTTCTATAGTGAGAAAATTGTGAAATTGGGAAGGATTCTCCAGTGCTAGCATTTCATAACAAACTTTTTCTTTCACAAATAATGTGATTCCTTTCTGACATTATTATCATTTCTTACTTTGTATTATTAATTTTAAGAGACAAACATAAGAGAGGCCAGAGAGGGAATGTCCCTTTATAGCATCTTATATTTGGCATTAAAGCTCTTCATCCCACAATACCACACAATCTACAAATCCTGGCCATCACAGACACAAGTTGACCTGACTACCGAGCATAATCATCCGGATTAAATAGTTTTCTGTATATAATTTTCCCCATATATTTATTAGTTTTATGTTATTGTTGCTGAAAAGCTTTATTAATAATGCTGTCTTACCTTCCTCTGGTGTCTGCCGGCGTAACAGGCCTAAAACATAAATGATGTCAAACTGTTTCATAAACGTTTCATAACATCAGTCTAAATGTATCTACAAACATACATTGTGCTTGTATAAGAGGAATAAAATGCTTCAGGACTTGATGTTAAAACCCCCAACCAAAGTGGGGCTGGTCTTTATAAATGTTTATAAACTGTCAATACAGTAATAATTGCAAATGTAAAATATAAATAACAGAGCAACTTACTCTTAACATTTTTGTAAGAGTCTGTGATATTGTTATAATTATTGGAGCCGATCATTTTTGTCAAAACCAACTTTCCTACATAGTTGCTGTCCTGAAAGATAACATTCAGGTTTCCATATTGGTCTTTCTGATAGAAAATCACATCACTGTTGACCTGGTGATGAGAAAATATTTTACAGGATCAGTACATCAGGCTGGAAAACACATAATACTTTTAGGAGATAAAATATAATAACATAGTTTCTCTTGAATAACCATAATAACTAAAACCACTAAAGAAGTTAAATCTGATATTCTGCTGACCTCAGCATACACGAAACGTGCATCAAACGAATAGCCCAGAGATTTAGTCTTGATGGCTTCCACAGCTGTAGGACCACAGCGGTAATAACCTAACAAACAAAAACAATCGTGCATTTGTATTACATCTCACTCTGTTTTCTGTGGTATTGCTTTACTATATCATTAATAGAAAATGAAAATGATTTGTGCTTTTTATGGAGAAGTTTAATTGCAGATTAACACAAGATTAAGGAAATAAAATTTTAAAATATAGTCAAATTGTTCAATGTTTTTTAAATCACTAAATGTTTAGTATATACTCTGCTTGACTGAATTTTGCATCTGACTATGCAGGTCTGTAGAGATCTTTGTAGATTTGTAGTTACTCCATTTGAAATGTGTGATTTCATAATAAGTGAACTCGTACCATCACTGATCTCCTGCGGAGTGGCGTCAACAACCTGCCAACCAGAGTAGACTTCAGGCATGCTACTCCTCTTTAAGAACACCTCATTCCAGCAGTGAAAGTTCCTGCAAAGACCATTTTTTTTCCCTATAAGATGAATGAACTAGAAAGGGCAAGTGATTTTCTTGCAACACCACCAGCAACATATGGGCAATAAAGTGAAACGACTAAAGTTTTTTTGCAAACAGCCATAAGACTCAGCCATCAACCTCATCATATGACCTCCACTAAAGCATCGACTCTCACTCACTCTGTCATCATCTATACCACTTTATCATGTATACAGCCTATCAGAAGAAACTTAGGGCAGGCCATTCCATTTCAGAGCATGCAAACGCACAAACACACACTACAGACAATTTAAAGACGCCAGGTAACCTCATGTGTATATCTTTGGACTGTGGGAGGAAACCGGAGTACCCGGAGGAAACCCACCAAGCACCGGGAGAACATGCAAACTCCATGCACACAGACCCGAGGCAGGACAGTAAAGCATCTATTCCCACAAAAATTTCACTTGATTACAAATGACACTACTGCTCATCTTGCAAAGGCATGCTTTGGCGTTGTGTCTGTGATAACCTTTTTTTAACCATTTAAATGTTTTTAACCATTTAAACCAAAACTTACTGAACAGTGAAAAATGTTGCAGCCATAATAGCCAACTAATCAAAGACAGGATTAATAAACAAAGAAACTTGCACATATTATCTCACCAGATGCTGTCTGAACCATCTGTGTCCAAACTCCCATCATCGTTCAGAATAATATCAGTTGTCAGCTGGCCACCGCTGTCATGTGCGGAGCAGTAGTTTGTAATCACCCGTGCAGGAAGGCCAAGACACCTTAGAACTGCAGTCAACGTTGGATGGAAAAATTTCAAGCATCATGCAGTATGAGACTCTGATCTATGTCAAAGTCTACGTCTATGGTCTACTGTGTACTTCACAAAATATAACACTTATTTGGGGTATATCATAAGGCATACTGTAAGACCATGTCTATTGGTCTAGAAACTGCTGCATATGATATCCATGCAATCACATTGAAACAGAAGATTTTATAACATGTCAGGTACACCACGCCAGGATAGACATTGATATTATACAGCTATTTACCGTTTGAGAATAGTAATGTTGACTTTAGTCAG